>CM051832.1:37788205-38388205 GCA_028451465.1 Erethizon dorsatum | reverse complement strand
TAGTTTGGTCGTGGCTCCTTTGTTCTGATTAGTGAGTGGCACTGAGGAACTATGTTCAAAGCATCACTGTTAGGGTTAGAGTTTCTTTCCCCTGACAATATGGATAGAACAGGTAGTTTGGTCTGCTGCTCTGCAGCAGGACACCATGGCACGTGAACTGTCCTAGCGCCTGGTCACCGCATCCTTTGTCTAGCACATGTGTTTCAAGTGGACTCTGCTGATGCATCTCCTTTATAGCTAGAATGACCTATAAAAATGCTCATCACATTCCTTAATTTTGTGTTGATTTCCATTTTCTCAAATATTTGCATTATGCATTAAGGATTCTGTCATCTTTGTTTAGGAGTCAGCCTAAGAGCAGTACTTCATGAATACACACATTCTCATGATGAATATGCATGAACTCACCATTTCATGCTCCATCTGCCATAGGCCAGTGTTTCATATTTACACAGTTTAGAAAAGTCTTCAGGGGAAATGCTGATATTGAATGCATTCTGCTAAAAAGAGGTCCCCCTTCTGATCCAGTAGTAGAGCACAGCCACTTGGCTGGGGAGTGCTGCTGCCAGGGCGTGTGCGCCCGCGAGGCCACTGCCACAGGCTGCTCTGTGTAGTTGGGATTGTGTGGATTCAGACAGCGTCACATTCAGGTGTCATGTATTTTTATAAGATTTATAATCCATGGAACATTCTTACAAATACCAACAAGAAGTAAGATTAAATATCTTGAAATTTTGCTTTTCCTGCCACGAGAAGACTTTCTAAATAACTTTACATTTTGGTTTTTAGAAATAATCCCTTTTTGGTTTCATTGTCTAGTAAATAATCTGTTAACTTTTAATGTTTTCTACTTGGACACTTACCTCTTTCCTTTGAAAGAAAATTAAAATATTTCAATTTAGTCCAGTTTTGAATTATAAAAGAACTATGCATAACTGTGTACAAGGGAAAAACAGCTTTGCCTTCCTAATATCTAAGGAAGTTAGGCCAGGAAGTTTTTCCTGTCAAGTTAGTGCACACGTTTAGTGGTGATAATCAATATCAACACAGGTGTGCTATGACAAAGGATATTCCTGTAACACTGGGAAGAGTTTAAATGAGCATGTTTTTTAGGATAAATTGGACATATATATATAGCAGGATCCTTACATATCCCCTTTGATCTATACTTGAGGTGTCATCCATTAGAAAATAATTAGAAATGTCAACGATTAAAGAATATCCGCAAAGTGAGAAAAACTACCCAAATGCAACATTAGGGGAATGCATAATTTGTGATATGCCCACAAGATACAATGTCTCCATTAATATTATGTTTTAAATTACTTGTGCTTGCCGGGCGTGGGGGCACACACCTGTAATCCTAGCACACGGGAGGCTGAGGCAGGAGGATCACTGCAAGTTTGAGGCCAGCTTGGGCTATATAGTGAACTGAAGGCCAGCCTGAACTACACAGTGAGACCCTGTCTCAAACAAAACAAACAAAAAAATTACTTGTGCTTTACTCCACTAAATACTGTAGAAATGTTCACTGCATAGTCTTTTTTTAAATCAACTTGTAAAAATATTATAGTGAAGTCTTGATTTGAACAAATACATATTTATACATATATATGTATAAGAAAGACAAAAATGATCACTGCATGATATAACTAGACAATTTTTAAAATTCTTTTTTGTACTTTTCTGCTTCCTGAGACTCCTTCCTACAATGAATATTTTAAAATCCTAAGAAAATACTTTGACTGGGGTATGGCTCAGTGGTAGATCGTTTGCCTAGCATGCATAAAACCCTAGGATCCATCCTAGCTCTGAAGAAAATAAAAAATAAGAAAAACTAAAAATGCTTCACTTTTAAAAAGGCAGGGAAGGGCAGGATGTGTCCCTCTGGAAGTGTAGGTGGCTTCTGTTCATTAGTGACTCCACAGGTGCATGCTGCTGACTCGGGAGCTTTCAGTTCTGAGCTGACGGAGAACTTGAGGAGAGTGAACAGGCTTACCGAGTCGTACTTCTGTAGACCTCAACAAATACGCCTTTTGTGTGTTACAGTGGAGGATCCTCAAATACCCGCTTACGCATTGCTCTCATACCTGAGTTTCTAATTGTTTATTGGAGCAGAAGCTTAGGGGCAGGAAACCTTTCAGTAGGAAGGTAGTGGTGAATTGTCTGTAGATCTCAGTATTTTCTCATGTGAAGCATCTACAGATTCTTAATTGTGAGATAATTATCAGTGACCTGCTGTGAGCAGAGTGTGAGGAGATATATATTGTTTGAATATGGCCCACTACCGCAGCTACCACTGGGCAAAGTGATAGTTGAATTTTACTTAATAGGTCAGTGGGGAGTACGGAAGGAAAAGGGTTTGACTGTATTTTAGTAGATGAGGAAGATTAGAATTGCCTGCTTTGTAACTTTTGTGGAAAATTGCTAGCAGATACGAGGGAAACAGTAGTGTGATGCAGCCCATGTACACTTCCTCCCGCATTGTTGTTAGCATCCTGCAAGTCTTGTACATTGGCACCCCTTCCTGTGCCTCAGCCCATCTCCAAGATGATGATGATGATGATGATGATGATGATCTTCATTACAGTTATATATGCAGACGTTGAAATATTCAAATCTTAGCCATATAATTTTGACCAGTGTAACCCAGGAATTAGTGCCTCATCATGATGTGAAGCATTCCAGAAAGTTCCCTCTGGCCCCATCTCGCTCATTCTGGGTTTGGAAAGTTTTGTCTGTGCTTCGGTAACATCAGAGTACCTAGCTTAGGTAATGTTGCGAACTGGAAAATACGTCACTGTTCATCTCAGAATAACAGGATTTCAAACATCAAGCTTTAAATTCTTTCAGACCATTGTTTTAATAAACATTGTGAGATGTGGGCATGCATAATAGGTTTCATATTTGGAGTTACTGAAACATAAGATGTTGGATTCTTTTCTTTTAAAGAATCCTCGCAAGGCTCGTGTGACTCGACGGTTCATCGTAGTAGAAGGATTGTATATGAATACCGGAAGTATTTGTCCTCTTCCAGAGTTGGTAAGCAGCCGTGTTTAGTCGTCATTTAGTATTTAGCCTCTTGGGCAGATAGACCTTTTACTTGTTCACTTATTTATGGCCACAGTGAATGTGAATACAAAATACACCTCCTCGAAGTGTAGTTTGGTAAGTTTAACAGGTTTATACACTGTCGCCACCAGCATCAGTCAGGACCCAGAGCATTGCCATTACCCCAGCCGATTCCCTCATGCCTCTTTGTAGTCAGCACGCGTCCCTGGCCCCAGGTAACCACCAATGTCCTTTCTTTTCCCAAAGATTAGTTTCACCTTTGTAGAATTTCATTTAAATGAAAGCAGATGTATTTTGTAAAACTCAACTTTTTTTACAGTGAAAGCAATGTATTGTTTTTAGAATCCATGACATTTTCCTCATCAGCGTGAAATTCACATAGCACAGAACGAACCGCTCTGAAATGTGCAGGTCAGCGACATGGAATGTGTTCACCATGTTACGTAGCTGAGTTGTCAAACCCCATCCTAGTAAGCGGTCACTTTCCACATTCCTCTCCCTCTAGCGCCTGGCAACCACCAGTCTGCTTTCTATGTCTTTGGATATACCTAATCTGGATATTTCCTGCAAATGACATCATACAACATGAAACCTTTTGTGTCTGGCTTCATTCACTGACATAATGCTTTCAGGGTTCATCTGCATTGTGCTCTGTATCAGGACTTCATTCCTTTTTGATGCTGAGTAATATTCCGTTGTGTGGATATACCACATTGTATTTGTTCATCTGCACATGGTGTTTGGGTTGTTTCTGTCTTTTGGCTATTGTGAATAATGCTGCTGCGAACATGGCATGTTTTGTGTGTGTATCTAATAGTGTAACTGCTGGATCACACAGTAACCAAGGATCCACCGTTCTGTTTTTCACATCAGCTGCGCCATTTCACATTCCCGTCAGCAGTGTACCAGGGTCCCACTTTTTCCACCTTTCCTGACACTGAAAAGCTTTGCTTTTATGGTTTTGGATGGCTTTGCTAACACTAAATGATAAGGCTCAGTCTTTCACCATTGACTGTGATGTTAGCTGTGGGTTTTTCTTAAATATCCTCTGTCAGGTTAAGCTTCTTCCAGTTCATAATGTGCTGGGTGTGAGAGGTTGTTAGAGTTTGTCATATGCTTTTTCTGTATTGATGGAGACGAGTCATGTTTTTTTCCTTCATTCTGATGATGTGGTATTCTGTATCAGTTGATTTCCTCTGTTGAGCCACCCTTATATTTGGCCATTGAGATTGGAATCTAGGAGTCCATTAATTGAATAAGGATTCAAAATAAGGTCTTCATATGTTGTTTTTAACATTTTTCATTTTTTCATTTTTCATTATTTGTGCTAAGGATGTAAGTCAGTGATAGAGTGTTTGCCTGCGTTCAAAACCTAACACTAAAAAAAAGTGTTTTGCTGTTGCTTAAGAAATCTAAATACATTCTAAATATCATTATAAGACATTTTTTTCCTTCTATTTTTGTTGGTGTAAAGACTGGTAGGAAAATGTGAGGGAAGTGGAGGACCAAAGTATCCTAGAACTGTGTGTTACAGGGCTGCAGTCATGAAGCATTGCGGGTAGACAAGTGCAATGCAGCAAAATACGGGAACTACTCAAATGTGTGTCACCATTGTTCAAAGGTTACATGATGCAAGTTAACATTTGACCCTGGGATTCCAGTCTTGTTTCACTGATTCGTCTGTTTCTATGCTAGTATTATTACTAAATATTCTCTAAAACATGATTTTAGGCACTAGGTAAATATCTCATTAAGGAGCAGAAAAGTGTCATGTTGAGAAGATGTAATTCTCCCAAAATTAGTTCAATCATTGTTGAAAATCCAACCAAAAGCCCATTGAGAATACCTGTGCTCATTTAATACTAAATAGCAAGAATAGCCAGTAAAAAGTTGATGGTAAAAAACAAATTCTCACGCTGGGCGTGGTGGTACACGCCTGTGATCCCAGCACTCGGGAGGCTGAGGCAGGAGGATCGCTGTGAGTTCGAGGCCAGCCTGAACTACAGAGTGAGACCCTGTTAAAAAAAAAACAAAAAAAAAAAAACGAATCATCAGAAACTTCTGGTATGGGACAGCAAACCATCTTATACATTCTGTACATTATTTTCATACTTTTAGTGGAATAAAGATCTTAGTAATTCAACTATAATTATTAAAAAGTACAATTCTTGTACCAAGAAAGAATACATGAGTCAGAGGAAGACCTGAGAGTCCCAGTGATTCTCATATTATTTTCATAAAAATTTATTGCCTGATGATTGCTGTATTTTAATTCATTCTTAAAACTATGTTTTGTATGTGTACAAAACATACATGGGCGAATTAATTACACATACGTGTACACACATTTATATATCAGCTCCTAATGGATTGTTGGATTGTGTTTTTTTTTTAAAAAATCCATAAAATAATTAGAGAAGCATATAGATGAATATGCATCTAAAACGATGGGAAAGGACTTTATTATAGCCTTGTAAACAAAAAGAAAAACAGACTATTGAAGCATAATAGCATAATAATGAAAATATTTTCTTCATTTAAAACATTTCAGCCAAGCGTTGGGGCACACATCTATAATCCCAGCACTCTGGGAGGCTGAGGCAGAAGGGTCACAGGTTCAAGCCCAGCCTGAGCAGCTTAGACCCTGTCTCAAAACTTTGAAAAAAGGCTGCAAATGTAGCTCAGTTCAATTACCAGCCCTGCCAAAAAAAGAAACAAAAAACTGAGAATCCAAATTAAAATGGAGCCACTGAGGGAGGAATAGCTAGCTACATTTCCCCAGGAAGTTTTCTGGGGTTTTGTTGTTTTGTGTGCATGTGGGTGTTAGTTCCTGGGGATTTAATCTAGGGCCCTTGCACAGAGCTACATCCCTAACCCTTTCTATTTTTTATTTTGAGACAAGATCTGGCTGAGTTGCCCAAGCTAGGTTTGAACATGGGATCTGCCAGCCTCACCCTCCGAGAGTTCTGGGATTTGGGTGTGCACCATTATGCCCAGCTTCCCCAGGAGTTTTTGTGTGTAGTCAGACCAGCGTCTAGCAGATACACTGTGTGTGTGTGTATACACATAAAAGTTTTAACATTGCCTTTTTTTTAGAAAATGGCTTTGTGTCATCTCTGTTAACAAGTTAAACTGGATCATGTTAGAAACCTGAAGTATGGTGGATTCTCACACTTACCATACTTCGTAAAGTTGCCATAGCACTGATGTAGGCAGTACTGAATTAGTGCTACTGGGGCAATTTCAGGTTTCAGTTTCTGTGAGCCTCTGGTCTCATTTCTGTCAACCGATCAGTGCATAACTTACTTTGTGGGTGATTCTGTTTAAAGATATCTTATTCAGCACATACTGCTGATTCATTCGCACCAAACTTCTCCCCAAATGGAGCTGCCTCAGCGTTTGCTCATAAGGCACTAAGAAGCCTCGACAGCACGTTGGCTGGGGCCATCTTAAGCAGCAGAGTTGCCGGTGAAAAGCACAAAACTGTGAAAAACATGGCAAGAAACAGTGTCCATGAAAGGACCCTGGAAACGTGTGTCAGGTAACTCAGCCCTCCAACCTGCACTACCGCCACATGTACGCATGTCCGCTGGCACTGTGTAGAGACAGATGGTGGCTGGCTTTAGGTTACAAATTTTAGCAGGTAAGAGAGTTTACAAATACAGAATTCAGGGTCAACTGTATATACTTATTCAGGTTTAATTTTTTTCCTTGAAATATATTCTACATACTGCTAATCATCAGTGCTTTAAAGTTATGTTTTATTTAATACCTAGGTTAAGTTAAAATACAAATACAAGGCAAGAATCTTTCTGGAGGAAAGCCTTTCATTTGGAGTTCTTGGGGAGCATGGCCGAGGAGTCACTGAGCACTATGGGATCAGTGTAAGTTCTCCGGGTTGGAGAAGTCTCTGCCCCTATAGTAGATACTTCGTTCTGTTCTGCTGACTGAATTTTCATAGGCACAAGACGGCACCCTTTGGAGGGTCATGACTTTGGTGTCTGACACCTCACTGAATCCAGGACACATCTGGCAAACCTGACCAGGGCGTCCTGTCTTCCCCCTGGAATTTGTGTTGTGTTTACATAGAGTGTTTGATTTTGACTTTTCACGTTTCGTTTTGTTTCTAAAACCAGTTCAATTTTGCCTAATGTTTATTAAAATCATTTAGAATTCCTTTAGTAGTCTTTTGAAAAGTATTGATAATAGTGAAAGGATTCCTGTATTTAAAAATCTAGCTGGTGAGATGGCTCAGCAGCGTAAGCGCCTGCCTGGCAAGTGCGAGGGCCCGAGTTTGACTCCCGGAACCCACATACGAAAAAAGGGCCGGTGATATCACTCAGCAGCACAGGCACCTGCTGGCGCGCGAGGTCCTGAGGTTGACCCCCGGTACCCACAAAAAATAAAATAAAATAAATAATCTATTTTCTGTGTGATTTGTGTGTGTGGGTAAGAGATAACAATTAGGCCACATATAGCGTGCCTATATATGGGTGCACAGAAACACACGTGCACACACACACACACATACACACATATATGTGGTGTCAGAAACTTCACTGGCTTGGATTCAGCAAAGCTCCTGAAGGCCCCAGGCAGTTGGAATGAGTTTGCCTTGTGTCCTTTTGCTGGAGGAAATGGAGCGGAATGGCTCAAAAGGACCTAGTGGATTGCAGTCCCTGAAAGTAAATTCTGGTAGTCTAGGACATCTGACTTTACCAACCACCATGGGGCAGTTTCAGGGTGCTTTTTCACCAAAATGTGTGCATTAAAATCTTTGTGTTACAAAGTGAACTATAAAATATAAAATGCCCTTCGATTTTCTACATCCCAGTACCCATGCTGTCCTAGAGAAAAGTGTAGTACAGAGTAAACGCCACGTGACTTCGTTGGAAGCACAGTCATCTAAGACACATTGACACTTAGCAGTTAAATTATTGCAAGCAAATTTGTCAGGACAGTGAAGCCATTTTAAGGCATGAAAATCCTTTACAAAGGAAAAACACAAACTTTATTATTCTAGTCTTCTAAATGCTGTCAGCATTTGTCACTGAGATAATATGCACAAGGGACTAAGAGGAAGCAGCATGTAGAAACCTTATTTAGATCCGACTGCAAGCAGATGTTATAGTTTGTGACACAGGGATATTTGAAAACCGTTGATCTGTGGAACACTTAGAAACACAGCAGAGGTGACGCAATGAACCATTGTCATAGCCCTCAGAAAGTTCTTGCTGAATGCCTGCTGCATACCCAGAATGGTGCTGGGAGCTGGAGTAAGATGAGGACCAAAGGAGTTCTGAGGAGATGTAGGAACTCGAAAATCCACAGAGCGTGTTTGGTTCCTCAGAGTCCATTTGGTCAAAAATTCTGTTGTCATGATGTTTGGATTTTTAAGTGAAAGGCAAGTTAAACATAGGAATTAAAGTACTCAAAAAATTGATTTTTATTTATCTTAAGTGTATCCTATGGTGTAGGCCAGCTAGCCCACTGTTTTAGCAAGGAAATAATCTTATTTTGTACCTCTGACTATTTTTTTCTTTCAAACAGCTTTGGAATGCATTCCCCTTTGAATCCAGAGGTGACTGGTATTATTTGTGTTGAAATTGTATCTTTATGCTTCACACTGCCGTTTTTTCCCCTTTAACTCAAGAAATAATTATTGCTGTCTCCTACTTTTCTGGCAGATTGATGACATTGATCTTATTAGTGCCAACATGGAGAACTCACTTGCTTCCATTGGCGGTTTCTGCTGTGGCAGGTCTTTTGTGATTGACCACCAGGTAGGCCCTTTTCAAAAGCAGCCATAATCTGAAACTGATCAGTCCATTGGTCACCTTGGAATTTCACTTCAAAATAACAAAATTTTATTACCAGTTCATCACACAATATTTACTTAGAAATAGATTTTAAAACAGTTCACTCATCGGGCCGGTGAGATGGCTTAGCGGTGTAAGCGCCTGCCTGGCAAGCGCGAGGGCCCGAGTTCGACTCCCGGAACCCACATACGAAAAAAGGGCCGGTGATATCGCTCAGCGGCACGGGTGCCTGCTGGTGCGTGAGGTCCTGAGGTCGACCCCCGGTACCCACAAAAAAAAAAAAAAAAAACTATTCACTCATTAGAGAAGTGCAAATTAAAACAACATTGAGATGCCAGGAAAGTGGCTATTACCAAAAAATAAAATAACAATAAATGCTGAAGAGGCTGCAGGGGAAAAAGGAACCCTTCTACACTGTTGGTGGGAATGTAAACTAGTAGAGCAACTGTGGAAATCATTGTGGAGCTTCTTCAAAAAACTAAAGCTAGAAATTCCATTCAACCCAGCTGTTCCCCTTTTAGGTATCTTCCCAAAAGATTTAAAGACATCATACTACAGTAATACATCCACATCCATGTTTATAGCAGCACCATTCACAATAAGTAAATCACACAGTGGAGCAGTACTCTGCCATAAAGAAAGAAAAACTTGAGTCATTTGTAGGGAAATAGATGCACCTTGAGACCATCAGACGTACAAGCTTAAATTTTGTCTGGCTTCTCATATGTGAGAAATCCTGAGTAAAATAAAAAGCAAAATGAAAGATAGATAATAGGAGGTAGGGAGAGCTTTCTCAAAGAGGAAGGGACTCAAGATGGAGGGAAGGGAAGGAAAAGAAAGGGTATGAAAAAAGAAATAAGGTTGTGTTACATACCAAATGAAAAGAGGGGGATCTGGGACCGGTGAGATGGCTCAGTGGCTTAAGCGCCTGCCCGGCAAGCGTGAGGGCCCGAGTTCGACTCCTGGAACCCACATACGAAAAAGGGGCCGGTGATATCGCTCAGCGGCACGGGCGCCTGTTGGCGCACGAGGTCCTAAGGTCGACCCCCCGGTGCCCACAAAAAAAAAAAAAAAAAAAAAAAAAGAGGGGGATCAACAGATGGGTGGAGGGGAAGGGAGGGAAAGGGATTAAAAAAAAAAAAGATGTGTTATGTACGTGTACCAACTTCCCACAAGCATTATAAACATTATGTAACACACATGTACTAATAAACTAAAATAAAAATAAAGACTTCACTCAAAATCTTTATCTTTAGAAATTAACCTCCCTGGGCCAGTGAGATGGCTCAGCGGCGTAAGCGCCTGCCTTGCAAGCGTGAGGGCCCGAGTTCGACTCCCGGATCCCACATAGGAAAAAGGGGCCGGTGATATCGCTCAGCGGCACGGGTGCCCGTTGGCACGCGAGGTCCTGAGGTCGACCCCCCGGTACCCACAAAAAAAAAAAAAAAAAAAAGAAATTAACCTCCCTTACAAGTCTCATTTTTGTTACCTGTGTAACATTTGCCTGGATCACCATGTGTGCATACTTCAGTAGGTGCTGTAGAGATTTGGCCTTGGAACAATTCAACCAGAAAGAGAACGTACAGTTTATCTTTTTTACTTGTTTTTTTCCTCAGCGACTCTCTGGCCAGGGGTACTGCTTTTCAGCATCTTTACCTCCCCTGTTAGCTGCTGCTGCCATTGAGGCCCTCAACATCATGGAAGAGAATCCAGGTATAACGTTTAAATACAGGTTATGTTAACCATGTTCCTCACTTGCTTTTTGGAGGCATTAGCCAGAGGAAATTATTTACCAGACAAAACTCTGGCTCTGAATTACAAGTTCATCTTCCCTAATCCAAAAATCCAAAATCCAAATGCTTCAAAATCTAAAACTTTTTTGAGCATAGGCACATTTCACATTTTAGATTTTCACATTACGGAAGCTCGGCCTATAAGGTCTATGCAAGTATTACACAGTCAGAAACTCTGAAATCTGAAATGTTTCTGGTCCCCAGCATTTCAGATAAGGGCCACTCACCTGTGCGTGGCATTGATGGGAAGAGTGGCAGTGAAGAAACTGCCCTGCCTACCTTACAGGCATGGGCCAGAGCTTCTGTCCTGTGCTTGGAGTTGGCTGCTCCAGCAGGCAGAGGTGCCCTGATGGGGAGGGTTGGGGTGCTGGCCCTATACACTTTCCCTCATGTAAATGGCCAGTTGTTGTCTGGTTTTCTGAATAATTACCTAAAGTAGGATGCTTTTTGATTTGTATAATTTTGTAAATATTGTTAGCTTCCCCTTCAGCCTTTGAGTCATCAGCTGATACTAGGCTAAGCCTAGTTTATCAACCAGCAACTTAGTGGGCAAAAAGAAAGTCAACTGAGAATTGAAAATGTGGTGTTTGGCTGTAATATTACTGCCTTGAAAGCTTCACACAGAGAGGGAGGAGCAGATCTTACCTGGCATTCCTGAATCCATAGCACTGGTACTAATTCAGAGAATCAGAAGACAAGAGTGTGTCCCCATGCTATGCTCAGGTCCTCATGGTGAGGTGGCCTAGCACTTCTGTCTCCTGATCAGATACTTTCTGCTTGAATTTCTCTTGAATAAAAGGAAAGTATCAAAAAAATTTACTTTGCTACAGCTTATTTTTCCAAGTTGTTTGAAATCGAAAACTAAGTAGTAGACTTCTGTCCTTCCATTATTAAACTCAGTTATCTATAAAATCTTGGTAAGAACGAGCACCATTATTTTTCTTGGAAACCACCATTCCAGATTTTGCTGAAAATGAAGTGGCAAGGTGAGAAGAGGCCAGTTAAGTGCTAAAAATGAAGCTCAGGCCTCCAGAGGAGTGTGAGTTACTGGCTCTCTGTTAGTTTGTGTTAAGATTTACTGCATTTTAAATTGATAAACTTGAACCAGGCCACTGCAGATATTCTTAGGTTAGTACTAGCAAATGTCCCAAATGTGCTATCAAATGTATTTTTTTCCATTCAGATATTTTTGCAGTATTGAAGAAAAAGTGCCAACGGATTCATAAAGCTTTACAAGGGTAAGTGTTAATTTTCATCCAACATGAAATTTGTCAATACCATACTTAACTAAGGAAAAATTTAAATGTGGTAAGCTTGGGTCTGTTTAAATTACCTGGCAGGATGCAATGGCAAGCAGAAACACTGAAACGACACCCAAGATTTGGAGGCAGATTTATTTACATGGATGGGCACTGATCAGGATCACTCCCAGAGTATCAGGCCCTGATATCTGGTGATCTAGGGCTTATATGAGATAAGCAAGTAGGAAGTACAGAGGCAGAACGGCTTGTCAATCAGGGATTGGTTTATACAGTGTGCATCACAGTGACCAGCTGTTTCTAAGAGACAGGAGCAACTAGAACAGGAACTATCACCTGGGCAACTAACAAACAGAAGTATACTGGTGGGGATGGGGGGATTTTCTACTACAAGCTAAGAAACCAAAAACTCAGTCCACTCAACTTCTTTGTGTAAAATTAGTGCACCTGTTTGGTGGTTGTTTTAAAGAATCATGCCTTTGTTTTTCTAAAAATTAACTATTGATAAAATATTATAGCAACATAGAAGATAACAATAACAACCCAACATCTTCGCACAAGAAATAACCAGGGTAAACATTGGAGCAGCTCTCCACATCACCACGGGTACAGGGGTATAATTAATGCTAGGTCATTGGATGGCACTAGTTTCCTTACTACTATCTGTGTTACTTTTTAGTAAATTAAGTTTTCAATTGAGACATGAAAAAGAGTGGAATTGAAGTAAATCTTAGGAGTGTTTTTTTTTTGTGGGTACCGGGGGTCCGACCTCAGGACCTCGCGCACCAGTAGGCGCCCGTGCCGCTGAGCGATATCACCGGCCCAGGAGTGTTTCTTTTTAAAAAAAAATTACAATAGAGTATTTCTTTAAGATTCCTCTAGAGTTGAGAGAAAAAATGGAAGTTGTAACATCTTTAGGCCAATTTCTAGTCTACCAGGAAATGATATCACATTGCCTGAGACATTTAGTTTTTGACTTTAAGGTGAAACAGGCCTCTTCAGTGTTGGAAATTCCACCTTCATTGCAAGATAGAGAAAGACAAGGCAGTTAATAAATGGGTAAATTACAGTTGTTCCCGACGAAGGAAGAGTAGAGACAGTTACAGCTCCGGGTGTGTCTGCACTGTAGTACCAGGAGTTCTTGCATGATTTATGGTAGAGGATATACTTGTGTTGGTTCCATTTGCCTTGGTTTGTGAAATATTAATATGCCAGCTCACTGTACATTCATCACCCTCGGATGCCCTTCTGAAGTCCAGGCCTGCACCTCGCTAGCTCTGACACCTTCTCTTCTGGAATCTCTAGCCCTGTCTTTGCTCTATCCGTCTTTGGTAGACGCCTCACTTCATTCTGTCACTTGAGAATTCCCTTGTTTTTCCTAACAAATCTGCACAACTATGGGAAACGGAACCAGCCTTCCCTCTGGTAGCCAAAATATCCTCCTCTAGCCATCTTCTTAAGAAGCTCCTCTTCTTAAAGACTAAGCGTCTTTGTTTGTCCCCTTTGCTTTGTCATTAGCCACTCCCCTTTCCTAGTCTTTTTAGTAGCATTCGAGTCTTCTCTACCTGCTCTTCTTCAGTCGTCCTGCTTGTGATCCACATTCCTTTCTAGCAGCTACCCCATGTCTTTGCTTCTGTTTGTAGCAGATCCTCTGTGTGTGCTTCCTCCCCACCCTCATGTCCCCCATTAGGATTTACTGAGCCCTGGCTTCCTCACACTTCACGCAGACTGCTGTGTGGAGGCCCCCGTGATCCCCGTGGCGCTGAATCTAGTTCGTATTACCAATCTCTGTGTCTTCAGCATAGGTGGCTACTCTTTCCCTCTTTAGATTTTACCACACCAAATTTGTGGGTTTCCTTCTACATCTTTAAGTTGTTTATCTTTGTCTCCTTTAGAGGCTTTCTTTAGGGCTTAGTTCTCGGTCTTCTCCTGTTACCTTCTTGAGAAATTGTCTCCTTCCACACCTAAAGCTTCGAATTGTCCATGACCCTTCAATGCGGGCAACTCAGATTCATGTCTCCGCTGTGTGCTGCACTTCAGGACTTCGGGCCTCGTATCCAGTCCCCACGCAGTAGCTCCCCTTGCAGAACCCCACAGGTACCTCATGCTAGGCACACTGAAGACTTGTAGAAGAGGACCACAGATGAGGCAGCAAGGAGGTCAGCGTGACAGGAGAGAGAAGTGGGAACCTAGCGGAAGGTGAGGTCAGGTAACCGGCATGCAGGCCATGGCAGGAGCTTCAGCTCAGACAGGCAGCCATGGCTTGGTGTTGAACGGAAAGGTGGCATGGCACAGCTGGCTTTAAGCCTGGGTAAGATTACTCTGTGTGGTGTGAAATGATACATTGTACAGCGGGAAGAACAGAAGCAAGGGAAGTAGTGAGATGGATGCAGGCAAAAGATGATGGTAAATTTGAGCTTCATAGTAGCACTGAGAAGTGTTTAGATTCTGGATATATTTTGGAGGGAGAGCCAGCTAGGTCTGCCGGAAGTCCCTGTGTAAGGTGAAAGAGAAGGCTCAAGATTGAGCTTAGATTTTGATCTGAGTGACTAGATGGAGCAGCTGGTGAGGGAGAGGATCGCGCTAAGGAGGAGCCCGCGGGTGAGGAAGTCAGTGCTGGCTGTGCCAAGCGGGACATACCCATTGAGCATCCAGGGCATTGCAGCTGCGGGATGCACAGTGTAAGTGTGAGAAAAGTCCTGAGCTAGAGATAAATTTTTGAATCGTTAGCACAGAGATTGTATTTAAAACATTTTGATGTGAAGCAGTCAAGAACCAACCAAGGAGATGGAGGAGGGGCAAGTGAGGAAGAGGCAGATCAGAAGAGTCGCGGGTACAGGTAAAGAAGGCAGTCGCATAGGTCAGCGTGTGATGCACTGCCTCCTGTGGGCCAGGCGTGGTGACCAAATGTCCTCTTGATTCAGTGTGGCGCTTATTGTGACTTGAACACTTGCAGGGATTCCAGAGGGCCAGAGTGCCTGAAGTGGGCTCAAGAGAGCCTGGGAGGAGAAGACTTGGGCACAGCTCAGGTAACTCTTAGAACAGAGAAGTAGGGTGGTGGCTGGAGGAAGAAATTGAGGTCAAGAAGAGAGTGAGGTCAGTTTTCAGATAACATCCATAAGCCACATCCTCTCTTCTGGCCGGTCAGGCTTTCTCCATCGTGTGCCACTTTCTCATCTGTACACGGACCTGTTTTTGAACCATCTCTTCCATCCCATTAGTGTTTATGTTATTTGTGCAGTCCTCTGAGACTCTGTTACTATATTTGCTTTTATGTCTGTGTTGGTTTTGAAATGCATACAGGTTCCTCCAAAATTGTTACTAGCATTTTAATTGGAATTGCATTAAATTATCTGATTCATGTGTTAATGTGGAAGGAGTTATCACTCAGGAACATGATCTCTCTCTTGTTATTTTCTTTTGTGGTTTGTTTGTTTGTTTGTTTGGCAGTGCTGGGAATCCAGCCAGGGCCTCATTCATAACAGGCAGCCACTCTACAGACCGAGCTATGTCCCAGCTCCTCCTTTTTGTTCTTTAGTGGAATTTAAATATTTTCTTTATGTACCCTGTGCCTTTTTGGAGCCTTTGGAGGAAGTTTCTTGATGTCCTATCAGTTTCGTGGCCATTGCAAATGGGGTTGTGTTTTATATTTTCTACTTGATTGTTGGTGATTTATAAAAATACTGTTTTCTTTAAACTGACCTTATATCCAGCTCTTACTGATTCCAGTAGTTTGTTCTATTCATTTATAATGTTGTGCATAGAAGCCTATCATCAGCAGTAATGGTTTTCTGTCTTTTTTCCCAGTTCATTCATATATGTATATTTGTTGTTGTTGTGGTTCAGTTGCTTTGGTGTGGCTCTTGAACATAGTACTGAGCAGCGACAGTAATGGCAGACACTTAGCATAGAAGCATTTCTTCATTATGTATAAAACGTTATACTGTAGGGTTTTGGTCAGTCGCCTTTATGAAATTATCCCTAGATTTGGAGGTTTTTTACTTTTAATCATAAATGGCTTTTGTACTGTATCAAGTATTTTTCATGTTTATTAAGATAGAAGACTTGTCTCATGGCTGAATTATATGGATTTATTGCCAGTGTTAAACTATCACCATATTCCTAAGAAAGCCCCTACTTGACTATAGTATATTTTCCAACAGTTAGATTTAGTTAGCTAATATTTTAATTTGAATTTTTACATCTTTATTTATAATTTGAATGGGCCTATAATGTTTTGCTATGATATCATGGTAGCTTCAATACATGATTTAGCCATTTTCCACCTTTTTTTTTTTTTTTGTATGGTACTGAAGATTGAACCAGAGCCTTTGCACTGCATCAGCCTTTTTTTATTTTTTATTTTAAAACAGGGTCTTGCTATGTCTTTTGAGATCACCAGGCTGGGCTTCAACTTGAAATCTTCCTGCTTAAGCCTACCAGAGTACTGGGATGACAGGCATGTGCCACTATGCCTGGTTCATTTTCTACTCTTTCTGCTTCAAGGAGCCATTGAGTAAGGCATGGCCTGATTGTTAGTTTCTTCAGAGTCAGGTGGCCCTGCACCTTTAAGGGTGTCTAGGCCTGAGATGCCTGGGAATAGTCGGTGATTCTCTCTCATGTCTTTGTTTCCCCTATTTTCTTTTGTTTTCTGTGTTTTCTGTTTTCAGGATAATCTTTCCACGATTTTCCTTAGCACTTTGGGTTTTTGTTTTGAGGTGTATGTGCATGTATTTTTATATTTTATATATATTTTATATACTACATATAAATATACTATTATCATATATGGTATAATATTAATATATTTTACTTATATTTTGAGATGTGTATATTTTTATATACTCTTGTTTCATAGCTTTATGGTTCTTACTCTTCCTTTTACATTTAGCTTACTGCTTTTATTTTGTGCTTTCCCATAAATACATTGCAATTAAACATTTTCAGGGGCCGGTGAGATGGCTCAGCGGCGTAAGCGCCTGCCTTGCAAGCACGAGGGCCCGAGTTCAACTCCCGGAACCCACATACAAAAAAGGGGCCGGTGATATCGCTCAGCGGCACGGGTGCCTGTTGGCGCGCGAGGTCCTGAGGTCGACCCCCCGGTACCCACAAAAAAAAAAAAAAAAAAAAAAAAACATTTTCAGAAGCGGTGCTGTCAGTGTTCAGGTTTAAGTAGTTTTCTTTTAATTTCTGTACTCAGGGATTTACATCTCCATCTCTGAGACTGAGTTTGGGAACATCAATGGCCTGTGCTGCTTTGTCTGGGTGTCAGAACCCTGCAGTCCCCACCTGGTCACAGAGTAGTGGCTGGTGTCATGCTCCCCTGGACCCGACGCACACAATGGAGGCCATGGTCATCCTGCCTGGATAAAATGATAAACTTGCCAACTTTTTGTCAAAGAATACATAATAGTTCTGAAACACAGCTTCTCTGTTTCTGAACTTGAACTACAAGTCTGTGTCCTTGGTTTTAGTTAAATCAATGTGACTTTCAGCATCCAGCAGCAGGGACAGGGTACTGTATTTCATTCCTTCTCTCACCCACCTGCCCTACCTTCCACGAGCTGAGCCCATTTGATTACAGTGCAAGTTAGATTAGGGCTTCAGGTGCTTCCTGTGTACACAGGAGAAGCCAGGCCATTTGATTCATTTGAAAAGCAGTTTTTTAAGCTTTCTTCTGAAAAAAACATAACCCAAGAAAATTGATAATTCACATAGGAAATGAGTTTTGAAAGCATATTGTATAGTTTCTACGTCTAGAACAGTGAAGGTGAACCTTTTAGAAATGAGTGCCCAAACTGCAACCCAGAACCCACTTATTTATCACAAAGTGCCAATATTGCAATTAAACCTGAACACTGAGGTTTTAGTTTAGGAAAAACAACTCATACATTAACATCATTTGTCTTGAAAGAAAAACACATGTGCTGTAGGTTTGCCACACTGATCTAGAAGTTTCCTCCACATCCCAAATGGCCTTGATGCTAAGATTCTGTGACTCAGACCTGCAGTCTGATTTATCAAGAGCTCCTGGCATGATGTATTACACCTAAAAAAGGAGACATAAATTGTTAATATTCAAGAGTGCTTTGAAAACCATAAGATTAGTTCTGGCATCTTGGTTGCATTGTAAGCCTTCATGAAGAAGGCAGTTAACTGAGAAAGAGAAAAGGTTTGTTTTGGCTCGTTATTTTGGAGGTTTCAGTCTTTGATCAAATGGCTCCATTTTTTTGGGCCTCTGGCAGGGCAGGAATGCATGGCAGAGCAAAAGACCCACCTCATGAGCCAGGAAATGGAGAGAAAGTGACCGAGGTCACACCATCCCCTCCTGGGGCTGCCCCAGCGACCTCGGACCTCCCCCGCTGCTGCACTCCCAAGAGTGCATCACACCTCCCAGCAGTGCTCCCCAGGACCAAGCTTCTAACAGGTGGGCCCTGGGGGCAGTCAGCCAAACCAGAGCAGTAGTAGTTCTGTAAAAGCTTGTGGAGTCCTACATGGAAAATTCAAATGTGATATACCTGGTGGGTTTTTTAATGACCATTTCTTTTTTTTTTTTTTTTTTTTTTTGTGGGTACCGGGGGGTCGACCTCAGGACCTCACGCGCCAACAGGCACCCGTGCCGCTGAGCGATATCACCGGCCCCTTTTTCGTATGTGGGATCCGGGAGTTGAACTCGGGCCCTCGCGCTTGCAAGGCAGGCGCTTATGCCGCTGAGCCATCTCACCGGCCCATGACCATTTCCTTCTAAGGGAAAAATAAATCCTTCCTAAGTAGGCTAAATGAAAATATTTCAAAATGTTTAGCCTAATTTCATATAGACATGTATCACTGTTTGTTTCCTAAGAGATAGGCCAAAAATCAAATATTTTTTATTGTAGAATAAAATGGACTTTAAGTGAACCTGACTAGTAGGGCACAGAGTTCTCATGACATCTGTAAAAATCATTTTAAAATATAGAATTTTACCTTGAAAGAAATGTGTCTTCCTCCCTGATAAGAGACAGATTAGCCCTAAGAAGAAAATCTAATACAAGTAAAATTTAAAACAAAGTACGCACATAAGAAAATTTTTCAATATAAACATATTTCTGGAATCAAAATGTAATGTTATTAATGTCAGAAATCATTCTGTGATTTATCAGAGACAAAATGCATACGAAAGGCGAAGATAATAAGCAAGGAAGCGTAACATCCTAAATTGTAGTAAATAGTCCAGGAAGAAATCAAGCGGGGTAAAAAGTAGACGTTGAGGGAGCAGACGCTTGCCTGAGGTGGTGACGTGCATGTGCAGCCTCGGCTGAGTCAGACGACAGAGCTGAGCAGATCAGCTAGGAGATGGTGGCTCCAAGGGCCAGGTCCAGGGAGGCCTGGAGGAGAGGTGCGAGGAGATACACAGGCGGGCCAGGGAGTGCGCGTGCAGACTCCAGTGGGAAGCAGGAGGTCACGATGTCCTCCCAGGGACAGGGAGCCTTCCTCCCACTTTCTTGGCCTGGGAAGCACCGCCTAGAGCACACAGTTCGCCTCTCTCTGTCAGAATCGGAACGCCACCGCGCGGTGCTCCCACCAGTCCCCAGTTGTGCTCCCTTCCATGGGCCTTGATGGTGCAGACTTTCAGGATCACTTCGGTATGAGATGCTTTGAGCCTGGAAGGGATTCGTGTGTGTGTGTGTGGTTCCTTCCTCAGCATTTCTGGACTGAAGGTGGTGGGGGAGTCCTTTTCTCCAGCATTTCACCTACAACTGGAAGACAGCACTGGGTCTCGAGAAGAGGATGTGAAACTGCTTCAGGAAATCGTAAGTCAGGTGAGCATTCACTTACTCGGGTGAGCCTCCCCGCACCTCTTCCTCCCACACCCCCAGCAGTTTATTCATGTCATCTTTCCCCGAGAGACAGTATGACGGCAGTTGTTGGTGATCATACTCATGGCGCGGGCCTGTTCTGGTGTTCCTGGCCCTTCCTCGCTGCCTCTTTCTGCTTCAGAGGGTGCTGTACAGACAGACCGGGGGCGCTGCCTCCCGGGGGCCCTGCCTCCCGGGGGCCAATTCCACTCCCACCATAGTAGCCGCGCTCAGTGCCGCGCTGTGTTGAGATGCACTTCCCTTTGAGCAGTAGTCAGCCTTGTAAACAACTCACCTGCTCTCTAGTTGCACAGTCAAGCTCTGAGGCGTGTAACTGGGGAGCATGTGTGTGGAACTCACACTACAGGACAGCTGCTGACCTGGGTGAGCCCCAGCGCAGCTCAGAGACAGCCATTAACTGTCATCCCAAAGTCTTAATGCTTCCGTAATTCAGGAGGAAAGAATACCCTGCAACACGCCTAACTTGGGAAACATGTTTAAATTCTTTGTCGTCTGAAATTCATTTTCCTACTAATTGCAACTGAGTTGTTGACAACTCACTGGGAAAGCCTCTTGCCCTGACCTCAGCAGCACCTCTCTAAGAGCCTCCCTCCTTCCTTTTCTCTGGCTCCCCCCCTCTTGGTAAGGAGCCCTCCGTGGGCCTGAAGTACTGAGCAGCTTGGGGGTGGGAGGGGGGATTGAACTCGGCACCTTTGCACTGAGCTACATCCCCAGTCATTTTATTTTTTATTTTGAAACAAGGTCTTGCTAAGTCACTGGGTTGCTTAGGGTGGGCTCAGATTTGCAGTCCTCTAGCCTCAGTCCCCAGCATGCTGAGGTTACAGGTGTGCACTACTACACCTGTTATAGTATTCCTCTGAGGATGAAAACAGGTTGCATTCTGCTTCTTTGTCCCACCAGTGTTCCATCCCCAGACTCCTGGCCTGAGGCAGTGCTGCCAGGTGTCTTGAGTTCCTGATGGCTGCCACCTGTCATGTGCCCTTTTTCCGGGTGAGGCCCAATACCAGGCTTCCTCCATCTGCACGATATCTCAGCCAGGCGCTTGTCAGTCACATGGCTGCTCGGTCCACAGACCAAGCTGCGAGGGGCATTGGCTGCACAGCTCCCTTTGCTGTCCTCCATCCTACAGTGTCTGAACCACATAATGTGGAATGATGGGTCCACGGAGGACTTCACACAATATGTGACCCTCTGGGGTCAATTGTATTAAAAAACAAAAATAAAAACAGAGCTACCATCTGAGATTCTTGATTAAGGAAAGTTGTCAGAGTGCGCGTGGTCAGGCTGGCTGGCCTTAGCTTGCTGGGTATCCCCTCAAGCTCAGCTCTGCGGGCCTGTGGAAGGAGAGGCCCCCTTACAGAAGAGAAGCATCCCGCTGCCCCCTTGACTGCCATCGCCCTGGTGTTTGTAATATACAAGCAAAAAGTAAGTTGTGGGGCCGGTGAGATGGCTCAGCGGCGTAAGCGCCTGCCTGGCAAGCGCGAGGGCCCGAGTTCGACTCCCAGATCCCACATACGAAAAAGGGGCCGGTGATATCGCTCAGCGGCACGGGTGCCTGTTGGCGCGCAAGGTCCTGAGGTCGACCCCCGGTACCCACAAAAAAAAAAAAAGTAAGTTGTGACTCAGGTTCTTAGACAAAGGTGAAACTAAAACAAGTGTAAAGATTCAATACAAACCAAATAGACAAGGCAGCACACATCAAACTGCACGTTACGTTCACGTGAGCGGTGAGTTCGGTGTTTTCAGCAGTTGCCATCGTTTGTAGACTGAGGCTGACAGCCACAGAGTGGGCCTGGTGAGCTGCGTGTGCTTGTGTCGAATCCCACAGGAGGACTCTGTCCTCCCTCAGCCACCTCAGGATAGGTGTCTGCACACGGTCCTGTGGTGTGACACCGGCCTTTTCTCGAGGCCAGTGTGTTCACTCCGTATTAAACTCCTCTCTTTCTTGTTCTTAATTGAAATAGCTAAACTGCTTTATTCCAAAGAGAGACACGGGGGCTCTTATGCATGAGATGACTTGACATGAACACGTTGTGCTTAGATTTTCCACAGAACCGGAATAGAAGATGAAAGTCATGGGCAGCTCTTAGATCCCAAGCTTCTATCTGTAGGCCACCCTGTGATGCTGGCCATCTTAGGGAATCATTTTGAATGTTGAATGATAATAGTATGGGGCAGGGAACAAAATACTATCCGGAAACCTCATTTATAGGAAGAAAACAGAAAAGCCTTACAGCTTCTTTGTATCATCATAGCTTCCATCTTCAAAATCCTTACCATCTTTTGTCCTGCTTCTATTTTTATTTGGAGAGAAAGGAATCACAGCAACTCTAGTTACATTTTGTAGAACCAAGAGCTTTGCCGAGTTTAGGTTGAGTTGCTCAACAGGATGCTGTTTTCACAAACTAAGCTCTGGTTTGGACTGCGTCTTACCTGGCAGAGCCAGGCAGAGTCCGGCCGGGTGTTGTCAGGCCTCAGGCCTTCAGGTGCACTTCCTGAAAGAGGAGTTCAGCGAGAGGCTCTCTGTGCCATCCCTGCCCCACAGCTGACAGCATGGTCCTTCTTCAGGCAGGTGATTTTACTGCTGGGCATTTGGAGTGATTTTCTTTCCTTTATACTGCACCCCGCTTGTAAAGTGCACCCTTTGGAAGTGCGCAAGCATAGTCACAAGGTTCTGCAGCCATTACTGTCTCACTGCGGGATGCTTCCACTGCTGCAAGAGGAAACACTGTAACCTATTCACTCTGGTTTTTGTGCTTTCTTTATTTTAATAAAGAACATTTTAATTTAAAAAACAAAAGAATTGTTGACAGGTGGTTAATATACAGGCATGCTGTGCAACAGCAGGGTTAACACGAGACTTTTCAGTGCCTGGTAGCACCTTGCCCAGGTGGAACTTACAGACACAGTCACTTCTGTGCGTATTGGAGTGCAGCAGCTTCCCTCCATACAGTCCTGCAGGTGGTGGTCTCAAGTCCCGCTTTTGGTTGATGCTTAGGGATTTGCTCATACTGCTTCCCTGGGTTAGAACTCAACTTTGTCCGAACAGCAGTCCCAAGCTATCTGTGGCTGTGTAAACTTACACTGAATGAAAGTATGTAAAATTAGACATGCAGCCTTGCAGGAACATGAGCTGCAGCTCAGGTGTACCCGTTGTTGCAGAAAGCTCTGTGGAGAGAATGCTGCTTACAGTGCTGTTGTGGTATTTCAATTTTGTCTCCTAGCAGTTATAATTGGAATTAAACCACTGATGAGGGCTTTCCAGGTACCTTCCTGTTTTAACTACCAGTGTCCTGAAGTCCAGGTTGCTAATGTTTGCCTTTTTCTCCCTACAGTGCATGGACAAAAGTATTGCATTAACTCAGGCACGCTACTTGGAGAAAGAAGAGAAATGCCTCCCTCCTCCAAGGTTGGTTGACATTAAAATAAGACTTTACTTTTTTTCCTCCTTTAGACTTTGAATGAATATTGTGTTTTGAAAATTTCTAAGTGACTTCACAGGACAAGAAAAATGTCCTTAAAATACAACATACTACCAGTTCTCAAACCAGATGTTTTTAAATTTTAACTGAAAAGCCCCTCAGGACTGAATATCTTCCCAGTTAACAGAGAAATATGTGGGATCCCAAGAGCGAAGTTGGGCAAACAGGTTCCATCCAGCTAATGTCTGCCATGTCCAGGTGCAGCCTATGCTGTGCCCACAGTCCTGCCAGGAAGGGACTCGGGCTTGGTCAGAGTGCATTTGTACTTCACCCAGCCAACACCACGACACCGTGGGAAAGCAGAGCGAAGGTGGGGAGGGTGCACAGCCCACACTCACTCACAGTTAAAGGTGGGGAAAGAGACACTCAAGCCATGGCCCCGGGTCAGATCACAGAAAGAGGCACAGTCAACTCGGGTCCTAAGATGTCACTAAGGTTTCTGAGAGCAAGTGATGCCCTGTAGCTGAAGAAATGAGCTCAGACATCCCCAGCTTTCAGCAGTTCCGCTCAGAGTTGCACGTTTGCCGTGGTGTGAAAGCACATCCACACGGCATTCTGATTTGCGCTTTCAGGACAGTATTTAAAAAGTTGCCCAAGATATTCAACACTTTTTTATAAAATAGGCCTTGTGGGAGATGCTTTCTCCCAACTCTAGGCTAACAGAAGTATTCTGGGCACATTTAAAAGAGAATAGACTCAAGATTTTAGATTAGGGGTATTAAATGCAGTGTCAGCATAGGGTGGCTTTGTTGGGCTTTGTGGGCTCTTACTCGAGCCCATCATGAATCCGGGATTGTGTGTGCCTGTGTCCGTCAGGCACCTGGTAGGCCTCGTAGCCCTCAGCAGATGAGTGGTGTGAGCTTTGCTCAGGGTTTGCAGTGGCACGGAGACTTCCAGCTACATTTTTAAGCCCAGAGCAGAATCTGCAGGTGGGCTAGGGAGACACAAGAGAACCCTGAAGAGTCTGAATGCCCTGCAGATACAGAAGGCCAGGCTGGGATTGGGGAGCCATTCAGGCAGCAGCTCGAAGCTCTGCCTCTCTCGATTTTTACCACATTCACCTCGATAGCTGATTTTATATGTATTTGGTGAAAATGCACATCAAGGACAGGAGCCATGCTTGGTCGGTGGCTTTGATGCTTCACACACAAGTGCACTAGGTAAATGAGTGTCCACTGGCTGAAGCAGATGGTTGCAGAGGAAAGTGAAGCCCATTTGTTTTGTTGATGTGGAGGGTGCTTTGGACTGAACCCCAGCCCTTCTCACTAAGCAGTATCTCCAGCCCTTCTTGTTTTGGAGACAGGATCTCACCAGTCACTCAGTTACCCAGACTGGGCTGAGTTGCTTTACCCTCCTAGAGGGCTGGGATTACAGTGTGTGTGACTATAGCTGGCAAACTCATTTCTTTTTTTTTTTTTTTTTTTTTTGTGGGTTCCGGGGGTCAAACTCGAGACCTCGCGCCCCAGCAGGCGCCCGTGCCGCTGAGCAATATCACCGGCCCGCTTTTTGTATGTGGGTTCCGGGAGTCGAACTCAGGACCTCGCGTCTGCCAGGCAGGCGCTTATGTCACTGAGCCATCTCACCGGCCCAAACTCATTTCTTTAAGTTCCTAAAAACTTGAAAATGTCTGCCTTGCCTCAGACTATCATGGGACATCCTGTATTGCGTATTGAATTGTGAATATGAACAGCCACTCTTCGGTTTGAGACACACTGGGTTTCTGCCTTGTGCCTGGTGCTGCTTTTGGCAGTTGATTATTGACGCAGTTCCTGGCCTCCGCGGCAGAGCCCGTAGCGGGTCTCCCTGAGCACACACACACCAGCGCGTAAGCCAGACGCCAGCCACTTTGTCAGTAACCAGACAGTAAGTGTGTTGGGCTCGCAGGTCCTCGGGTCCCTGTCACAGCTGTTCACCTCTGCCGTGGTAGCAAGACAGTACTGCAGTTGCAGACGAGGTAGTGAGTGAGTTAAGTTCCAGCAGGACATTACTCACGTAAATAAGTGGCAGTGACTGCTGAATTTGGCTCCTTGGCCACAGGTGGCTGACCTTTGGTGTAGCCTCTCATTTGATTTTTTTTCTGTCCTTTGTTATTTCAGCATCAGAGTTGTGGTCACAGTGGAACAGACAGAGGAAGAGCTGGAGAGAGCTGCATCCACCATCAGGGAAGTCGCGCAGACTGTCCTGCTGTAGGCCGAGCCCAGCGCCCCGCGGCCCCCACCGTGGACATGCAGGCAGGACTCCTCAGAGACACCGCAGGAGAACTGTGATGTCTGTGGGACTGTCACCAAGCAGTGTGGAGATACGCGAAATGCATGACTGAGAAAGGGGTGGATGTTCGTTATTTTTACAAGGAAACATCTAACACCCAGGAACTGATTTTTTAAGAGGAAGACTAATGACAGCGCCTACCCTAGTGTTTAATTTCTTCTATCTAGTATTGTTTAAAAGTTTTGTCATAGTACTACTTTATATTATTTTTGTTGTTGAAACTGGAGCTTTAGTTTCTCTTCTCTCCCTTCTGTGGTAATGATTCTGTAAGCATACCTTAATATTTCATAAAAACAACTTTGTGGTAATTAATGCTAAGAGGAACACTTTGTATGTGATAACACAGTTTACTACTAAAAATGTAATTCAACCACATCTTTTCCATTCTTCATCATGTAAAGCTAAATGCTGGCTGACATGCAAAGAAACAGTTTTTGTGTAATTATAAATTTCATTATATTTGGACCCCAGAATTTTATACATGCTAGACACTGATATGATACCATTTCTAATCTGAGCATCCCTAACCAGAGAATATTTGTTCTATTGTGAGCAATAATTTGAATCAATCTCTATTTTATTTCAATATAAATATTGACCTTTACATTTATTAGGTGTTGACTTCTAACTTATTATATGAAGAGGGTTATTGTGTTGATCCAAAAATATAAATCATGCCCTAGATATTTTAAAATGTCTCAAATGTGCTGCTTTTTTGTATAGTGGTTTTGCTAGGGAGATAAAACCACAGGCTTTTTACAAGCTAAGAAAAACGAGAACTTTTGCTTTTCATTTATGAGTTCCACATATCTAAGAAAGATGTGAAAGCTTTAAAAATAAATTTTTAAGCTCTACTGTAGCTGTTTTTTCTTTTGCAAACCAAGTAAAGTGATGCATATCCCAAAGTAGTACATAAATATTAATTTCATCTTCCTTCTCTTAAAAGGAATCAAATTGTAAAACAAATGTCACTTTTATAATCTATGTTCATATTAACAAATGGTCTTCAACATCTTTTTAAATGACACATAATTTTTTAATGTTTAATTTCTATTTTGCTTGAGGTATTTCGTACAAATGTGCCTTGTGATTGCTGCTGCTTTAAAGGATACAATACTGTCTAGGGGATGAATCTGTTTTGTTTTTTAATGAAATAAACCTGCATTCCTGATGATCAATCTGTTTGCATAAGTAGTGTTCAACAGTATAATCTCTTAATTTTAAAAACGTTTTGCAAATTTACAGCAATACTCTTTCCTGCATGTGCTTTTGTTTTGTTTTAGGAAATCATTTCTCAGTCCCCTCTTCATACCTGTTGTGGCTTGAATCTGGGATGGCCCCCAAAGGCTCATCTGTCGAAGGCTTCATTTTAACGCAGTGGTGATGTTCAGAGGCGGGGCTTTGGGGAGGTGATCGGATCGTGAGGACCCTGACCTCATCAGTGCATTAACCTATTAATGGATTCGTAATTGATGGTTATTAGGAGATGCTGGCAACTTAGGAGTTGGGACCTCGTTGAAAGGAATGGCTCCGTGGCATGCTTTTAAAGTGTGTATCTTGTCCCTGGATGTTGGTTCTTTCTCTGCCCTGCACATGCTCCCACTGCCATGGTGTTCTGCTTCATCTCGGAAGTCTCTGAAACCCTGAGCCAGAATAAACCTTTCCTCGAAATTGTTATAGTAACAGAAAGCTTTCTAACATAGTACCCAACCAAAGAATGTATCTCTCTCATTTCTTAGATTCCTGATTTAAGCATTGGCCACTTAGGACTACAAAAATACTAGTCATTTTTTTTCATAAACAGGTAAGAATACACTGGGCATGGTGGCGCATTCCTGTAATCCCAGCACTTGGGAGGCTGGGGCAGGAGGATTGCTGTGAGTTCGAGGCCAGCCTGGCCTACAAAGTGAGTTCAAGGCCAGCCTGAACTGCATAGTGAAACCCTGTCTCAAAAAGACAAAAAAATAAATAGGTAAGAATAATTACATTTTGGCTTCTTTTATAATACTTTATAAGTCAAAGTAGCATCTCGATGTTTCTTGCTACTTTTTAAAAAATGATCAGAAGTTTCTGGAAAAGATGGTGGAACAACACGTTACTTTAGTCCATTACACACCAACATTTTAAGTAAAAAGAACCAAAGATAGTGTCTTTGTATTAAAATTAGAGTGATCACAATCCAGTAACATACACCACAAAAAGTATATATATCTACTGGAAACGTCAGATCAAACTGAGGCATAATGCTGAACAAAGACAGTAATTTCACATCTGAAGCAGGTTACAGACTTCTCTTTTACAAAGAGGGCTCTAACGTCTCGTCAGTGATTTTGTATTTTATAAGCAGTGGCTTGGGGGGAATGGTGTGGAAACCACTTGGAACCCATTTCCTCTCAACACAGTTGGCCATGGGGAGAGAATCGAATGATTTCTTCCTTTTTTTTATCATCTACAGCTAGATTCAGCAGGAACTCAGGAAAAGGAGAGCTTTGAGGCACATCTTTCCGTCAGATTTGGAACTTCACTAATTGTACCTTGTGCACTCAGTTTACGTTCTAAAGGAGGCGATTCCACTTTCTGTAATAAGCTACCAATTGTAAGAGATTTCAAAATTAGAGATATAAGGTAGAAAAGGTACATTTTAAAATTACAAAATAAGACAATAAAAAATCCAGTGTGTGAGCCTGAGACCATCCTTCCTGGTGGACATAAAACCTTGGTCCAGAAGCAGAGATGTCCAAGCAAAACTGTGACCACCTAAATAAATCCAATATCTCCATAACCCACCCCCCAGAAGAAACACCAACCTGATAATGACATCAAATAAAAATACCCAAACCTGCACCTGCACGGTCCAGCACTGGAACTGCCAGAACTGGAGGGTTATTGAAATACAGGTAAAGCAAGTCGTCTCAGCAGCATGTGAGGAAAGGAAGTGGAGTGTTTTCCAGAG
This sequence comes from Erethizon dorsatum, assembly GCA_028451465.1. Lineage (NCBI taxonomy): Eukaryota > Metazoa > Chordata > Mammalia > Rodentia > Erethizontidae > Erethizon > Erethizon dorsatum. The sequence goes on along the minus strand of CM051832.1, from coordinate 38,359,700 downwards.
ATGCAAAGGAAAAAGTGTGAATCAAGGATTTTATATACACAAAGGCGTCTTCGAAGTAACGAGTTCACAAAAAACAATGCGGAGGTCAATGCTGTATTCCTGAAGCATCGCTAGGAGACATCAAGAGATGATTAAATTTCACCAAAGAGCTGTTCAGCAATGAATATTTAATTAGATATAAGACTAGAAGGTAACAATGTGGAAAATTAATGTGAAATGGTACCTAATCTGACAAGAAATGATGCTAATTACTGGAAGAGGGGAGAGGGAAGGCAAAAAGCTGCAGCTGACCTATTAATTCAGCTATAGGTAGAGTATAAGGACATCAAATAAAAGTGAAAGGAAATACTAGAAAATTAAAAGAGAAACACATTGTTAAGGAGTTTTGATTATAATTAGTAGGACAAAACCACAAACCTTTCTAAATTCTTAAAAACCACAAAGGGAAAAATAAACACAATAGAGAAAATATAAAATAACAGAAGTTGAGACCAAATAATCATGCCAGTAAATGCACACATACTTCCTATCCACTCCAAGAAAGTGTTCACACTGTTCACAAGCAAAGCACAATTCTACTAGGCCAGGTGTGGTGCACATCTATAACCCCAGCACTTGGGAGACTGAGGCAGGAGGACCATGGGTTTGAGGCCAGCGTGAGTTAAATAGGGAATTTCAGCTCAGCTTAGGCTACAGAATGAGACCTTGTCTGAAAAAACAAAAAAGAAATTGCTATGTGCAATACAGGGGACACCTAAACTCAAGGACTCAGAAAAACCACATGAACAAAAGAAAGCAGAGTAATTCTCATATCAGACAAGGTAAAATTCAGGCCAATAGACATTAAACATATAATGTTAACAATTAAATATAAATTGTTAGGAATGGCTTTGCACTAAATACCACAACAACCCCATTCGCAAAGCATACTACAAGAAATTCAAAGGAAACACTTGAAGGTTTAAGTCCAAGAAACTTTCAGTCAAGAGACAAATAGGGCTATAGATAACCTAAGCAATATAGTAAAACCATATAATATATCAAGCATAAAGTTGTATCTTGTTATATACATTATATGTAAATATATACACATGTGTTTTTAATATGTGTAGGTGGCTACATATTTTACTATATAAATATAACATTTTAAACAGATACTGATCATACATTAGAAAGCTTGTATTAGCTTCAGTAATTACAAAATTTTCAAAGATGTGAAAGTTCAATCCCTACTTAGAAAAAAGTAATAAAAGCTATCTTCATTGTCACTGGACACTAGATTTAGCAAAGTAGTACTTACAAATAAGCTTAAAAACTGTAAGAAATCATGTTACTAAAATTGGACAAATGGGGCTGGTGAGATAGCTCAGCGGCATAAGCGCCTGCCTGGCAAGCGCAAGGTCCTGAGTTCAACTCCCAGTACCCACATATGAAAAAAGGGCCGGTGATATCGCTCAGCGGCATGGGTACCTACTGGTGCACGAGGTCCTGAGTTTGACCCCCAGTACCCACAAAATAAATAAATAAATAAATAAATAAATAAATAAATAAATAAATAAAATTGGACAAATGTAAGTGTAGTCGTTGATTGACTGTGTCAACTTGAGAAGTTTAGAAGCTTAACTAAGTCGGCTCAGCAATTCTGCACCCTAGGGTGTGGAGGACCCACCCTAGGGCGGCTTATCACCCAGGTTGTATTAGAGGAGAAATGAGGAAGACGGACTTGCTTTTGTTCAGAGGAGCTCCAGTCTTCGCCCTCAGCTTGGACATCATCTCCTGGCTTCCAGCGCAGACTCTTCGGCTTCTGCCTCGTATCCTTCAGCCTTCCAGCATGGACTTTTCAGTCTTCTGGCATAGGCTCTTAGTTCTCTGTCATAGGCCCATCGGCCTCCTGATATAGACTTGCACAGACACTGCAGTGAACTCCAGATCTTGGACTTAAAACCTTCGGTCTCCAGTGTGCAGACGCCCTCTGCACACTTTCTCATCCGACTCTGTGGCTGACCATTGTAAGCCAATCTTGTAGTTTCTTACCTACTTGCATATCTTGTGTTATATCTATTTCTCTAGTAAAACACTGGCTGATACAGTATGATAATCTCAAAAGGACAAATTATTTTTAAAAGTCAAATGGAAATTCTAAAATTGAAAAGTAAAATAACCAACATGAAGAACTCACTGAAAGGGGCATAACAGAATCAGGGAATTTGAAGATAGATCAGTAGTAAATAGCCCATCTGAAGGAAAGCAAGCATAAAAATGGAAGAAATCTAAATAGCATCAGACACCTGCAGGCAAAATCAAACCAGCTGGCACATTTGTAGTGGGAAGGGCAAGCAATGATTTTGAAGAGATAATGGCCTAAAACTCCCCAAATTTGATTTTTTAAAAAATTCAGTCTACATATGCAGAAAGCTTAGCGAACACAAAGTCAGGTAAATGTAGAGAGATGTACACCTAGGCGCATAGTCTAGACCACATACACAGAGAAAACCTTGAAAGCAGCAGCAGAAGAGAGGTACACTGTATATGAATGACATGATTAATGAGGATTTTTCATCAGAAATCGAGGCCAGAATGAAGTGGATACATTTGAAGTGCGAGAAAGAAAAACTCTCAAGAATTCTATTTCCAGCAAAATAATCCTTCAAAAATGAAAGAGGCAAAAACATACCTAGGAAGACAAAAGAATTCATTGTGATCAAATGTGCCTTACAAAAATTGCACCCCACTTATTTGTGGGGGATACGTTCCAAGACTACCAGTAGATGTCTAAGACCAAGGATAATACCAAGTTCTATATATCCTGTTTTTTATTTTTGTTTTGTTTTTTTGACACAGGGTCTCATTACATAGTTCAGGCTGGCCATAAACTCACAACGTAGCCCAGGCTGGCCTTGAACTCTTAGCATGTGCCAGCATGTGCTAAGTTTTTTCTTGTACTATACTTTTTCCTATACATATATGCCATGACAAGAATTTAATTTATAAATCAGCCACAGTAAAAGATTAATGATAAAAACTATAATAGAGCAAGAGAACAATTACAATAGACTGTAATAAAAGTTGTATGAACATGATTTTTTATCTCCCTCTCAAAATACAGTCCTGTACTCCCCTTCCTCTGCTGATCATGTGAGATGATGCAACACCCACATGCAGAGTTGAAGTGCGGTAAATGGTGTAGGTTTGTAGATTGGGGCTACTCCTTAATGCGAGCTCTGTGATTCCTGGTAACTAAGAGAGCAACTAAGGGACAGCCAGACAGCTAGTGTGTACACTGTTGACGTACTGTGTATCAGTCACCTTTTCATTGCTGTGACAAAATTCCTCACACACACAACTTAAAGGGTGAAAGATTTATTTTGGTTCAGAGTTTCAGAACTTTTGGTCTATGGTCTGCTGGCCGATTGTTGGCCAGTGATGAAGCAGAAACCATGGTGGAAGAGTGTGGTGGAGGAAAGCTGCTCATCTCAGTTAGGAAGCAGAGATTGGGAATGAGAGAGGAAGGGGTTGGGACCAGATGCAGTTCTGTGGGTCTTGGCCTCATGACTCATTCTCTTTAGCTGGGTTCCACCTCCTGTGTCCATCACCTCCCAATACACCATGAAATTGTGATCTCACCAGTGGATCGATCCACTTGATGAAGTTAAATCCCTCATGATCCAATCATGTTCCCAAAACCCATCAACCAAACCTCTACCATGTGAGTTTTCAGGGATATTTCAAATGCAAACCATAACACACTGGACAAAGGGATGATACACGTTGCAGACAGGACAGAGCTGGGTCATGTGAGACATCATCACATTACTCAGAATGCTGCATTATTTAAAACTTATGAATTGTTTGTTTCTGGAATATTCCATTTAATATTTTTGCACCCCAGTTGACTGTAGGTAACTGAAATTGTAAAAAGCAGAACTATGGATAAGAGGGGAGTACTATATGTTAGATGTGATAAAAGAGTCTTTAGTTGTGCTTTCATGAGTGTCTCGATGTCCTGAATTGATTCAAAACATTTATCTTTTATGGTTATTTTGACATTGGGGAAGGGCCAGAAGTCAGATGGTGCCAGATTTGGTGAATAACCTGGATGAGGACACACTGTAATGTTTTTACAAGTTGCCTTTCCATTGAACAACACTTGCCAGCAGCATTCATTATATTTTTTTATCATACCTCATAGACACTCATGAAAGGAAACTTCCAGAACTGTTTCAGAAAGTGGCAAGAATGATGGGATATGGTCAAAGCAAGTAGGAGTATTTCAAGGGGGTGAATGACAATGTGTCTTTTACTGTAATGTTTTATTTAAACATTCCTCATATTTTAATCATCCCTCATATAAGCGATTATGAGTGTGCATAATGATGGATATACCATAATATACCATTGAAAACTGAGGCCATATTCTGAGATTTTTAGGTGATTTCATCATTGTGCAAACATCACAAAGTGTATTTACACATACTAAGACGGCTATGATGTCACTACGCAATATATCTTATGGGACCATCGTCACATGTATACTCTGTCACCCACTGAAATGTTACTACACAGCCCTTGACAGTATTTATGACATGCCAGTTTTCATCAACTGAATAACTTGCTTTGAAACAAAGCCACGTTGAGTTTCCCAGTCTTGTCACTCATCAAAATGTTATTTTAGAGCTAAGAGGTCTACAGAATGATTTAAAATCCCTTTTATAGTTAGCAAAACTGATTTATATCCATAGCATGTCTTTCAGGGGAGACTACTGGAGTAAAGAAATTTCCTTGGTCTGGAAGGAAGGAGCACCAAACAATAAATCAAATCTCCAAGAAGAAATGAAGAACTCTAGAAATGATAAATATGAGAGAGTAACTTTTTCAAAGCTGTAAGTATATTTGGCACATCTTTTTACTCTTTAAAAGATACAAGATTGTGTAGAACAATAATCATAATTGCTTTGGGGAATTATATAGATATAATAATGTATGGTAATAGCTCAAAGGAATGGAGAGTAAACAGAAGTTTTACATTTCATCAGAATTTAATTGCTCTTACTCGGGTGTGGATTATGATGAAAAGCAATTTGTAATTACTACATCAAACAATGAAAATACCTCAGAAAATATTTTTAAAATTAACAAAAAAGATTGGTTTGATGATGGATGTGTTAATTAGCTTGATTGAATCTTTTGACAATATATACATAGATCAAAACATCTTATTGTATACCATGTACTAAAACAATTTTCTAAATTAAAAGAAAAAAGAGTAAATACTACATTTAAAAATATTTAACACAAAAGAAAGCAGTAAAAGAGGAATAGAAGTACAAAAAGAAGATAAATAGAAAACAAAAAGCAAAGATCCAACAATATAAAAAATTCCATTAAAATGTGAATGGCCTAGACAAGTGATGGTGAACCTTTTACAGACCAAGTACACAAACTGCAGCCCCAAACCCACTTATTTATTGCAAAGTGCCAACATTGCAATTGAACCTGAGTGCTGAGGTTTTAGTTTAGAAAAAACAACTTGTACATTAATATATTTTGTTTTAAAAGAAAAACAGAGCTTCCGGAAAAACATGGCAGATCTGTAAGAAGCAGGCAGTGAACCTCTCCAAAAGTCGCCATCCGGACACTGGAATATAGTGACTAGAGGAGGACAAGAAAGAGGGAAGTGGCTCCCATGAACCCAGGAAAGATCTGAAGCGCAGTTTGGGGCCCACGGAGAAAGAGAGAAACTCCAACAAAGAAGGAGGTGGCCACCGCACCTTTTCCCTGTGTTGGAATCCCGGCACGACAGAAGCGGTTCAAATCTGTGGACACGCGGTGACCGGCGCCCCCGGGGGCCTCCATGGAGGAACGTGAGAAGCGGCGGTGCAGAGAAGCAGCGGCCGTGAAGGACACATTGACTGGCGGTGAGTGCTGACGCTCAGCCGTCCCACGTGAGAGAGTGACTAGCTGGGCGCCATTATGGGGGGGGCAGCAGCTGAACTTGAAACTCAGGGCCGCCGCTACACCCACGGCTCCAGCAGGGACCTCCGCGGAGGAACACGAGATGCCGCAGTACAGAGAAGCACCAGCCGAGGACACACTGACTGGCACTTTTCTTCCTGGTATTCCAAGACTGAGATTGTCTAAGGATCACAGAAAATACTGTGGCACAGAACCAAAGAAGCAAGGACTGGGCCAAACAGGCAGCAACTTCTTATCTCCAACAACTTGAAGAGGTAGGATATTGCAGCAGGCTCAAAATCCAAAAATAAGCTACACCTGGGAGATACCTCAGAGAAGTAGCCATCTCCTAAGAGTTTGAAATACTAGCAATAAAGCAACCTACCATAGGCAATTTACAAACAGGAACCCAGGAATTAAACTAAAGAAAGAAAAGAAAATGAGACGACACTTAAACAAGATGCAACCCCACACATCCAGTTCACCAAAGGCAAACCCAGGGGGCAGTGAGGTGGGACAAACCAAAAGCCACCCACCTGACATCTCTGAAGTGGTAACAACAAAGCAGTTGAATGAGGCTCTGGAAAAATTTAAATCAGAAATAATTTCTCAGATAACTGCAGAGATAATGTCCACAATGACGACCATGCTTAAGGACGCTAGAGCAGACCCAGACAAAAAAATAGACGAGCTTAAGAAAATGATGGAAGCCATGAATGCTCAGCATAGGAAAGAAATGGACTCCATAAAGCAGATTCAAGCAGATATCCAGGAGAACAAAAATTCCATTGAAAGTATTTGTAGCAGATTAAGCCAATGTGAGGACATGATCTCAGATATAGAAGACAGGCTTGCAATTAGTGATCAGGAAAAGAAAGAATTCTTAAAAATAGCAAGGGACAATGAAAAATCAATCCAGCAGCTGCTAGATGATGCAAAGAACTAAGATTGATTGGAGTCAATGAAAAAGCAGGAGATAGCATAAATGACATCAGAACACTGTTCACAGACATTATCACAGAAAATTTCCCTGGTAGAGAAAAAGAATTTGACATTCCGATAAGTGAGGCTTATAGAACCCCAATTAGCCACGATCAAAAAAAAATCTTCAGCCAGGCATATCATAGTCAAGATTCCAGAAATTCAACATAAGAGTAGAATCTTAAAACTTGTTAGAGAAAAGAAACAAATCACCTATAAAGGAACGCCCATCAGAATCACAGCGGACTTTTCAGCACAAACCCTCAAGTCAAGAAGAGCTTGGAATGATGTATTTCAAGTTCTAAAGGAAAATAATCTTCAACCTAGATTGACATACCCCACAAAACTACCTTTCAAAACTGATGGAGAAATAAAATACTTCCATGACAAAGAACATCTGAGAAAATTTATAACCGCCAAACCAGCACTCCAAAATGTTTTGAAGGACATTCTAGAAAGGGATAACAAGGACTACAACTCCAGAAACCCCAACAGAAGGAATCCACCAGGCAGAGCAAATGATTAAAGAGGGGGAGGGAAAAATAAAAATTAAAAGAAGGGGAGCCAACAACAAGAAAATAACATGACAAGGATAAGTCAATACATATCAGATTTAACCATTAATGTTAATGGTCCCAATTCACCAATCAAAAGGCACAGACTGGCAAATTAGATCAAGAAGCAAGATCCAACAATATGCTGCATACAAGAAACACATTTAATTCAAAAAGAAATTCATAGACTGAAAGTCAAAGGATGGAAAACAATATTCCATGCGACAGGAACCCAGAAAAAAGCAGGGGTAGCTATTCTTTTCACAGACAAAGTGAATTTCAAGCCAAGAATGATTCAGAGAGATAAAGAAGGTCACTACATCCTTGTAAAGGGAACAATCCAAGAGGAAGAGATAACAATCATAAATATATATGCAACAAATACCAGTGCACCCAACTATATTAAACAAATATTAATGGACATGAAAAATCAAATAAGCACTAATACAATTGTATTGGAGGATCTCAATACTCCACTGACACAAAAAGACAGATCAACTAGACAAAAAATCAACAATGAAATATTAGAACTGAACCAAACTTTGGAACAAATGGACTTAGTAGATGTATACAGAGTGTTCCACCCCACAACATCAGAATACACATACTTCTCAGCTGCACATGGGACGTTCTCCAAAATAGACCACATACTAGCTCATAGAACCTGCTTAAGTAAATGCAAAGGAATTGAAATTATCCCATGTATATTATCAGACCATAGTGCAGTGAAATTGGAAATCAATGGCAAAAAAAAACACAAGAATTTGCTAAGCACATGGAAATTAAATAGCACCCTACTGAACAAACAATGGGTCACAGATGAAATTAGAGAAGAAATTAGACAGTTTCTGCAACTGAATGATAACGACAGTACAACATACCGGAACTTACGGGATACAATGAAAGCAGTCCTAAGGGGAAATTTATAGCATTAAATTCCTATATCAGGAAAACAGAGCAAGCGCAAATAAACAACCTAATGGTGAACCTCAAACTTCTAGAAAAAGAAGAGCAGGCTAAGCCAAAAGCTCATACAAGGGAGGAAATTATAAAGATCAGAGCAGAAATTAATGTATTGGAGACTAAAAAAAACACAAAGAATCAACAAATCAAAGAGTTGGTTCTTTGAAAGATGAAATAAAATTGACAAGCCCTTATCCAACCTTATTAAAAAAAGGAAAGAAAGTACTCAAATCCATGCAATTAAGAATGAAAATGGTGATATCACAATGGACCCTGCAGAAATCCAGAAGATCATCTATACCTACTTTGAAAACTTGTATTCTAATAAGATCGAAAATGCAGAAGAAATGGACAGATTCCTAGATACATATGAATTACCAAAGCTCAACCAAGAAGATATAAATATCCTAAATAAACCAATATCAACCAATGAAATCGAAGATGTTATTAAAAACCTCCCAACAAAGAAAAGCCCAGGCCCTGATGGATTCACTGCTGAATTCTACAAGAAATTTAGAGAAGACCTAACACCACTACTTCTCAAACTCTTTAATGAAATTGAAAGGGAAGCAATGCTCCCATATTCATTCCTGGAAGCAAGCATTACCCCGATACTAAAACCAGAGAAGGACCCAGCTAAGAAAGAGAACTACAGGCCAATCTCCCTAATGAACATAGATGCAAAAATCCTCAATAAGATACTGGCAAACAGAATGCAGCAAATCATCGAGAAGATTACACGCCATGACCAAGTTGGATTCATCCCAGGGATACAGGGATGGTTCAATATATGTAAATCAATAAATGTAATACACCATATTAACAGAACCAAGGACAAAAATCATATGATCATCTCAATAGATGCAGAAAAAGCTTTTGACAAAGTCCAGCACCTTTTCATGATAAAAACCGTACAGAAAATTGGAATAGATGGTCTTTATCTCAATCTGATAAAAGCTACCTATGACAAACCAACAGCCAATATCATACTAAATGGACAAAAACTGAAAGCTTCTCTCTAAAATCAGGAACAAGACAAGGATGTCCACTGTCCCCACTCTTATTCAACATAATCCTAGAAACTTTAGCCAGAGCAATTAGACAAGAGAAAGACATAAAAGGAATTATGATTGGAAAGGAAGAAGTTAAATTATCATTATTTGCAGATGACATGATACTCTACATAGAAGACCCCAAAAACTCCACTAAAAATTGCTAGATTTAATAAGCAAATTCAGTAGTGTAGCTGGATACAAAGTCAACACTCAAAAATCAATAGCCTTCCTGTACACCAATAACAAACTCACTGAGAGAGAAATTAGGGAAACAACACCTTTCACAATCACATCTAAAAAAATGAAATACCTAGGAATCAATCTCACAAAGGAAGTAAAAGACCTCTACACTGAAAACTACAGTACTCTGAAAAAGGAGATTGAAGAGGATATCAGAAAATGGAAAGATATCCCTTGCTCTTGGGTCAGAAGAACCAATATAGTGAAAATGGCCATACTTCCAAAACTGTTATACAGATTTAATGCAATTCCGATCAAAATTCCAACAACATACCTCACAAAATTAGAGAAAACAATCCTAAAATTCATCTGGAACCAGAAGAGACCTAGAATAGCAAAGGCAATTCTGGGCAACAAAAGCAAGGCAGGGGGCATCACAATCCCTGATTTGAAATTATACTATAAAGCTATTGTGATAAAAACAGTGTGGTATTGGCAAAAAAAACAGACCTGAAGATCAATGGAATAGATTAGAAGATGCAGAAACAACTCCAGACATACTAAGCCACCTTATCTTTGACAAAGGTGCCAAACACATTCGCTGGAAGAAAGATAGCCTCTTTAATAAATGGTGCTGGAAAAATTGGCTCTACACATGCTGAAGATTAAAACTAGACCCATATTTTTCACTGTGCACTAAACTAAATTCAAAATGGATCAAAGAACTAAATATTAAAACAGAAACATTAAATCTCCTGGAAAATAGAATAGGTAAAACTCTTGAAGACATTGGTGTAGGCAAAGACTTTATGAATAAAACCCCCATCGCACAGGAAGTATCACAAAGAATCAACAACTGGGATCTCATCTTATTAAAAAGCTTTTGCACAGCAAGAGAAACCAACAACAGAGTGAAGAGACAACCCACAACATGGGAAAAAATGTTTGCCAGCTATTCCTCAGACAAAGGATTACTATCGAGAACATACAAAGAACTCAAAAAAATCAGACCTCCCAAATTTAAAGACCCAATCCAAAAATGGACATCTGAGATGAATAAACACTTCTCAGAAGAAAAAATACAAATGGCAAATAAATATATGAAAAAATGTTCAACATCACTAGTCATTCAAGAGATGCAAATTAAAACAACACTGAGATTCCACCTCACCCCAGAAAGAATGGCTATTATCAAGAAGTCAACTAATAACAAATGCTGGAGGGGCTGTGGGGGAAAAGGAACCCTTCTCCACTGTTGGTGGGAATGTAGAGTGGTGCAACCACTGTGGAAATCAGTGTGGAGATTTCTCAAAACCTAGGATTGGAGGTCCCATTTGACCCAGCTATTCCCCTTCTGGGTATCTTCCCAGAAGAATTAAAAACATCGTACCACAGTGATATATGTGCACCCATGTTTATAGCAACACAATTTGTAACAGCTAGATCATGGAAACAACCCAAATGCCCATTAACCAAGGAATGGATAAAAAAGATGTGGTATTTCTATACAATGGAGTACTACTCAGCCATAAAGAAAGATAAACTGGAAACTTTTATAGGTAAGTGGATGCTACTCGAGAAAATACTCACAAGCGAAATAAATTGGAGGCACATTTGTAAACATCGTATTGTCTCCCTAGTATGAAAATGCAATTTCACTGTGACTATTTCATTCCTTAGTCTTCTATTTTTACCTAGCTTTTACATGGATTAATATTATACTGAGTAATATTTTTCTCCAAAAGGTATTTGTATATTCTCTAATGCTTGAGTTTGTTAATACATGAGAATGTTTACTTGTTGTCTTTAAAAAAAATTGTCAAAAAAATAAAAAGAAAAGAAAAACACAGTAACTCATGTGACATACGTTCACCACTGGCCTGCACCCTCCACTCAAAAGACTGAGATGACAGGGTGAATTAAACAAAATAGACTCAATTCTGATGTCTACAAGAGATACGCTTTAGATTCAAAGGGACAAATCAGAAGAAAGAAGTAAAAACGAACACCATGAAAACAGTCACCATGAATGCTGCAGTGGCCTCTATTAATATTGGAAAATTACTATACTTCAAGACAAGAAATACTACTATGGACAAACACAAATATGTGCATGCATCTCAAAAGAGATTCCTAAAATATATGAAGCAAAACTGACACAATTGGAAGGAGAAACATATAATCTAATAGTAATAGCTGGAGATCTGAACAGGCCATTCTAAATAATTGATAGAACAAGCTGAAAGAAAATGAGTAAGGATATGGAAGACCTGGACAACACTACCAGGAAACTTGAACAAATTTACCTTACAGAACACTTTCCCTAATTTCTCTCTCAGTGAGTTTTTTGTTTTGATTTTTGAGTGTTGACTTTGTATCCAGGTACACAACTGAATTTGGTTATTAAATCTAGAAATCTTTTAGTGGAGTTTTTGGGATCTTCTACGTAGTGTATCATGTTATCTGCAAATAATGATAATTTAATTTCTTCCTCTCCTATCCTTATTTCTTTTATTTCTTTCTGTTGTCTAATTGCTTTGGCTAATGTTTCTAGAGCTATATTGAATAGGAGTGGTGATAGTGGACATCCTTGTCTTGTTCCTGATTTTAGAGTGAAAGTTTTCAGGTTTTCTCCACTTAGTATGATGTTGGCTGTTGGTTTGTCATAGAAGGCTTTTATCAGACTGAGGTAAAGACCATCTATTCCAATGTTCTGTAGGGATTTTTTTTAATCATGAATGAGTGTTGGACTTTATCAAAAGCTTTTTCTGCATCCGTTGAGATGATCATGTGATTTTTCTCTTTGGCTCTGTTGATATGGTGTATTACATTTATTGATTTGCATATGTTGAACCATCTCTCTGCATTCCTGGAATGAATCCCACTTGGTCATGGTGTATAATCTTGATTATTTGCTTCATTCTGTTTGCTAGTGTCTTATTGAGGATTTTTGCATCTATGTTCATTAGGAAGATTGGCCTGTAGCTCTCTTTTTTGGTTGGTCTTTCTCTGGTTTTGGTATCAGAGTGATACTTGCCTCCAGGAATGAGTTAGGGAGCATTGCTTCCCTTTCAATTTCATTAAAGAGTTTGAGGCATATTGGCAGTAAATCTACTCTAAATTTCTTGTAAAATTCAGCAGTGAATCCATCAGGACCTGGGCTTTTCTTTGTTGGTAAGTTTTTAATTACATTTTCAATCTCATTAACTGATATTGGGTTATTCAGAATTTTTATATCTTCTTGATTCAGTTTTGGTAATTCATACATATCTAGGAATCTGTCCATTTCTTCTATGTTTTCTATCCCATGAGAGTAAAGATTTTCAAAGTAGGTATTGATGATCTTCTGAATTTCCACAGGATCTGTAGTGATTTCACCCTTTTCATTCCTCATTGCATGAATTTGAGTCTTTTCTTTGGATAAGACTGACTAGGGGTTTATCAATTTTATTCATTCTTTCATAGAACCAACTCTTCAATTCATTAATTCTTTGTATCATTTTCTTAGTATTCATTGAATTAATTTCTGCTCTGATCTTTATAATTTTTTCCCTTGTATGGACTTTGGGCTTGACTTGCTCTTCTTTTTCTAGAAGCTTGAGGTGCAACATTAGTTGTTTATTGGTGCTCATTCTGTTTTCCTGATGTGAGAATTCACTGCTATAAATTTCCCTCTTAGGACTGCTTTCATTCAGTCCCATAAGTTCTGGTATGTTTTATCTACATTCTCATTTAGTTGTAGATATTGTTTTATTTCTTCTTTAATTTCATCTGTGACCCATTGGTTGTTTAGCAGGGTGTTATTTAATTTCCATGTGTTTATGTAGTTTTTGCAGTTTCTTTTGCCACTAATTTCCAATTTCATTGCACTATGGTCAGGTCATATGCATGGGATAATTTCAATTCCTTTGCATTTACTTCAGCATGTTCTGTGGGCTAGTATGTGGTCTATTTTAGAGAACATCCCATGTGCAGCTGAGAGTAATGTGTATTCTGATGATGTTGAATGGAACACCCTGAAAACATCTACTAAGTCCGTATGTTCACAGGTTTGGTTCAGTTCTGAACTTTCTTTGCTGATTTTTTGTCTAGTTGATCTATCTCTTTGTGACAATGGGGTATTAAGTCTCCCATTACCATTGTCTTATTGCTTATTTGATTTTTCATGCCTGTTAATAATTGTCTTATATAGTTGAGTGCTCCCATATTTGGTGCAAACATATTTATGATTGTTATCTCTTCCTCTTGAAGTTTTCCCCTGTCAAGTATGTAGTGACCTTTATCTCTTGATCATTCTTAGTTTGAAGTTCACATTGTCTGCAAACAGGATAGCTACCCCTGCTTTTTTCTGGGTTCCTGTTGCATGGAGTAATGTTTCCCATCCTTTGGCTTTTAGTCTATGAATTTCTTCTAGAGTTAAATGTGTTTCTTGTATACAGCTTATTGTTGGATCTTGTTTGTTGATCCATTCTGCCAGTCTTTTTCTTTTGATTGGTGAATTGAGGCCATTTACATTGATGGTTATAACTGATATGTATTGGCTTATCTTTGTCATGTTATTTTCCTGCTGTTGGTTCCCTGCTTTTCCCCTCTGTTTATTTGCTTGCCCTGACTGGTGGCTTCTTGCTGTTGTTGTTCTCAGAATTGTGGTCATTTTTATCTCTGTCTAGAATATCTTTCAGTACACTTTGTAGGTTTCGTTTTGTGGTCAAGAATTTCTTCAGTTGTTCTTTGTCATGCAAGTATTTTATTTCTCCATTAATTTTGAAAGATAGTTTTGCAGGGTACATCAATCTGGGTTGGAAGTTGTTTTCTTTCAGGACTAGAAATACTTCACTCCAGCTCTTCTTTACTTGAGGATTTATGTTGAGAAGTCTGCCGTGATTCTGATGGACTTTCCTTTATAGGTGATGTGTTTCTTTTCTCTAACAGCTTTGAATATTCTGTTCTTGTGCTGAATTTCCAGAATCCTAACTATTATATGTCCGGAGGTACATTTATTTGGTTTTGGCTAATTGGAGTTTTATATTACTCACTTATCTGTATGTCAGATTCTTTTCCCATGCTTAGGAAATTTTCTGCAATTACTTCTGCAAATAGTATTTTTATGTCATTTGTGTTGACTCCTGCTTTTTCATTGACACCAATTATTCTTATATTATTTTTCTTTGCATTGTTTTGCAGCTGTTGAATTGTTATTTCCTGATCCCTTGTTATTTTTAAAAGATCTTTCCTTTCATGATTTTTAGCCATGACCCTGTCTTCAAGTTCTGAAAGTCTATCTTCAGTTTCATTCAAGCAGTTTTGCCAGCTTTCAATGGAATTTTTAATTTCCTAGATATCTGTTTGAGTCCATTTCATGCATTCTATTTTTTCATATATTGATCATTCATGGTTTCCATCATTTTTCTATGGCCCTCTATTGCTTTATCTATGTCTACTATAGATGTGCTGAGCAATCCCTTCATTATGGTTGTCATTTTTTTTTTACCTGAGAATATTTTTAAACTGATTTCCTCTTTAGCCTCATGGATTTGTTTATTTACTTTGGTTGCTGTCATTTCAGAAAGTTCAGGTGTTTATCTTTCATATTCCTCTACCTTCTTGTCTCCTGTACTTGTTCTGGGTGGGTTGGAGGTCTGAGGTTGCATTTTGCTTCAGCATCTTGTCATTTTCTATTTTAAATTTTTTTGTTTTGTTTTCTGTTTTTATTCTTGTAAGTTTTTGTAGTAGGTAGCTTTATCACTAGTATCAAGGCCTCCCTAGGAAAAGTCTGCTCTTCAGGGATGTCTTCTATGTGTAAGAGTTTCTTGGCTTCTGTCTGTTCCTAGATCCTACCTCCCCAATTAATTAAGAGTGGGATGTTGGTATCTGTTTGGCTCAGTCCCTAGTCCTTTGGTGCTGGGCTGTGGTGAGGTTATTACCCCAGAGCTTCCCAGTATTGTTAGAGAAGGGAGAACAACTGATTACAACAGATATGACATCCTAGCTAAAGTAGTATAATTAGCAGTAACAATAGCATCAAGCACAGTTTAGAAACTGACAAACTGTGGTAACTCTTAATTTTGTTCCTTAAACCATAGGAGCAAAATCTACAATTATATAACAGAACCAATTGTATATTGGGAGCTTGTATGCAAAGTGTTTTCCCTTGGTAGAGTGGTTTTACCTTGTGGTGGGGAAATTTAAGAAGGATAGCAGATAAAACAGATATAAGTGAAAAGAAATAAAGTAGAAGCAAGGCTTGAGGACAAAGGATGATCACGCAAGCTTTGGGAAACTAGACAGGTGAGCAGAAGGGGAAGAATGAAGGAGTAAGCAGGGGATTATCAAAGTTAACGGAAAAATTAGAGGAACTATTCACTTACACGAAAATATGATTAAGTCTAGAAAGGTAAATTGAGGAAAGGGGGAAAGAAGATGAATAGATTGGGACAAAAACATATGTAAAATACCAAAAAAAAAAAAAAAAAGGGAGAAGGAAAGAAACAAACCAACAAAGGATGAAACAAAATAAGATAAACTGAAAAACAAAGTTCCTGTGGTGTTCACTGAGAGCCCAAAACTGCTGGATAACACTGCCAAGCCTGCAGTAGAGTTTGTGCTGTATTTGAGGCTGACCTTGGCCTCCAGGTGTGGGGCCTGGGGCCAGAGTCTACAGCCAGTACTTTCCGTATGTCCCTGAGCAGTATGCCCACTCCTTATCTTTTTTTCTCAGCGTCTCTATCCCAATTGCTGTGCTGCTTTCAGGCAGAGACAGGGGGCTGTTCCCAGTCCTGTGCACTGTTGGCTCCTCCTGATCCTTGCTCAGGCTTCTGCAGTCCTTTTCTACTGGCAGGTCTCTGTCCTCTCAGGTCGTTTGATGCATGGTGCGGTGGGATGCTGTGTGGTCCTCTTCTGCCATTGCCATCCAAGGCTGCTCAGTCCCAGTTCTTACTCCTGTCCTGAGAGGGGAGTGCTAACTTCCCACTTGTTGTTTTACAAGGTCCATTGCCACCGCAAACCACCTCTACTATAGTCTGTAACTTTATCAGCAAGGCAGGGGGGTGCTGTGGGCACCTTTCTGCCCCTGCCCCCAGTGTGGAGACAGCCCCAGGCTGCAGAGTCCCATGGTGCAAGGCTGTTTAATTTCCTGTGCATCTCTAACCACAGGTTACAGGGCAGGAGTTAGGTGTTCCACTTACGAGGCACCCCTGTCTGTAGTCTTTAATGTTGTTCCTAGAGGTTCCAATTAGCTCTCTGGTTCACAAAAGGAAAGGGAAGAGAATAAAAGAAAACAAAACAAAACAAAAGAAGAAAAAAGAAAAGAAAAAGAGAAAAATAGCCAGTCATCAGAGAGGGATCATTTCACTTACTCCTGTGGGTGGAATTTACCACTTGGCTGTAGTGTCTCTGTTTGGAGGAAGGCAGAAGAGCCAGGGGCCCTTATATCCCAAGTCTACCCTGTATGGCTTGATTTAGACACACTATTTTAGTATATCCTTTTTTTTCCCCTTCTTTTGAGATTCTAAGTACAGCAGGCAGTTATCCTGATCAGGCAACACGCAGACAGGTGGGTGGGGTGGCTGGCCATTTTATTAAGTCCTTTATCCATGTTTTGCTCAATCTATGAGTCTCTTATTTCAGGTTGATTTTGGTTTCAGGGTGTATGTCCTCCCCTTTCTTCCAATTACCTGTTTTTAGTTGAATTTCTCGGAGTAGCTCTGAACGAGGCTCCTCCTCTAATTAGCCATGTTGATGCTCCCCAATTCACTCTTTGTGTTTATTACCATGATAACAAAAGCCAGGCAAATTATCAGAAAACTGCATACCAATTTTCCTCATGACCATGGACACAAATGTCATTAACTTCTATTCAAATTGTGTTAAAGAATCTAGCCTCTACACTAAAGCCAAAAAGGAAAAAACAAAAGAAAGCAAACAAGAAAAAAAGGCATTCAGATTGTAAAGGATATATATAATATATGTATATATTCTCCTTATTTGTAGATGACATAACACTATAAATTCTGAGAGCTTTGCTGAAAAAAACTACAAGAATTAATGATTAGCAAGGTAGGAAGATAAAAGATCAATATACAAAACTAAGTTGCATTTCTACATATGAGCAACAAAAAACTTTAAAGTCAAATTAAGAAAATAATTCCACTCTATCAGAAAGAATAAAATAATTAGAATTACATTTAACAAAGTAGTATGAGATATACATTGAAAACTATCAACCACTTTTATGAGAAATTAAATATTTACCTAAAGAAAGGGCAAGTCTATGGACTAGAAAATGCCCCATTGATTTATAGATTCAAAATCATCCCTATGAAGATTTTTATGCAAATGGAAACTGTGATCTGAAAATTTATATGAAGATACAAAAGCCTTACAGTACCAAAAATAATTTTTGAAGAACAAAATTGGAGGATTTACATTATCTGATATCATAACTTACCACAATACTATAGTCAGCAAGACAGCATATTCTGATGTAAGGATACAACAATGGAATAAAATTGAGAGTCCCAAAACAAACTCTTACACTGATGGTCAATTGATTTTCAACAAAGTGCCATGAAAATTCATCAGGGAATTGGTACATGTACATAATACATCTTAATTTTTTTTAACCCTTCCTCCACTCTCCCTTCCCCCTCCCTCCACCTCTTGGCCCCCTTCCCTTTTCCAAAAGGTTTGTCTCCTTTCCTATTATCTACCTTTTATTTTGTCCTTTATTTATATTTTGGGTTCCTCATATATGAGAACCCATGCCGTATTTAAGCTTCTGTGTCTCATTTATTTCACTGAAATGTATGGTCTCAGGAGGCATCCATTTTCAGCCTATGTGCTGCCAAAGGGAGCAGAGGCATCCATTTTCATACAAATGACTCAAGGTTATCCTTCTTTACGGCACAGTAGCATTCCATTGTATATAAATACCAAAATTTCTTTATCTATTCATCTGCTGATGGACATATAGGCCACTTTCATGAATTTGCTATTATGAATTTTGTGACTATCTATGGCCATACCACCCTGAATGTGCCCAATCTCATCTGAATTTTGCTGCTATAAAAATGGCTATGCATTTATCATTGTAATACTATGTCTTTCACTCTTTTGGAAAGATACCTAGAAGGGAATAGCTAGGTCGAATGGAATTCCTATTTTTTTTTTTAGAGGAATCTCCATACTGGTTTCCATAATGGTTGTACTAGTTTACATTCCTACCAATGATGTAGAAAGATTCCTTTTTCCCTATAGCCTCTCCAGCATTTGTTATTATGTCATTTCTTGATGATAGGCATTCTTTCTGGAATAAGATGGAATCTTTGTGTAGTTTCAATTTGCAATTCTCTAATGGCCAGATATGTTGGACCTTTTTTCCATTGTATTCTTCTGAGTAACACAAGGAAGTATTGGCCATTTGTACTTCTCTGAGACATGTCTATTCAGCCGTCCTTTTTTTTTTTTTTTTTTGTGGGTACCAGGAGTCGAACTCAGGCCTTCATGCTTGCCAGGCCTGCGCTGCACCACTGAGCTATATCCCTGGCCCAGTTGTCCATTTTTGATTGGGTCTTTTATTTTGGGAGTCTACTTATTTTTGGTTTTTCTATCTTCTAGATATTATTATTCTGTCCAAAGAATACCTGGAAAATAATTTCCCATTCTGTAAATTGTCTCTTCACTTTGTTGTTTGTTTCCATTGTTGTGCAGATTTTTAATTTACTATGACCCCAATTGTTGATTCTTTTTTTTTTTTTTTTCCTGTGGGTACCAGGGGTCGACCTCAGGACCTCGCGCGCCAGCAGGCGCCTGTGCCGCTGAGCGATATCACCGGCCCTTTTTTCGTATGTGGGTTCCGGGAGTTGAACTCGGGACCTCACGCTGGCCAGGCAGGTGCTTATGCCGCTGAGCCATCTCACCGGCCCCCATTTGTTGATTCTTGATGTTATTTCTTGTGCAAATAGAGTACTGTTCAGAAAGTCATTGTCTATACCTATGTCTTCAAGAGTTTTACCTATTCTGTCTTGTAGCTGATAGTTTCTATTTTAGCATTTAGATATTTGGTTGATTTCATTTTAGTTTAGGACACCGTAAGAGAGATGAGTCTATATTCAATCTTCTGTGTGTGCATAGCCAGTTTTCTCAGGACCATTTGCTAAAGAGGCCACCTTTCCTCCAGGATATATTTTTAACCCCTCGATTGAAGATCAAATAGCTGAATGTTTCTGTGTCCTCTATTCTGTTCCACTGTTCCACATGTCTGTTTTGTGCCAGTATAATGCTGTTTTTATCACTATAGCTTTAGTATAACTTGATGTTCAGGACTGTGATGAATTTTTCTTTCCTTTTGTTATCCAGGATTGTTTTTGCTATTTGGGGTCTCTTCTGGTTCCACAGGAATTTTAGGATTGTTTTCTCTAGCTCTCTGAGAAATGTTGGTATTTTGATTGGAATTAAATCCGTATATCAGTTTTGGAAGTATGGCCATTTTGACAATATCAGTTCTGCCTATCCAGGAACAGGGTATAACTTTCCATTTTCTGATATCCTGTTCAATCTCCTTTTTCAGAGTACTGTATTTCTCATGGTAGAGGTCTTTTATTTCCTTGGTTAGGTTAATTCCTTAGTATTTAGATTTTCTTGATACTACTGTGAATGGTATTGTTTTCCTAATTATTTTCTTTTTTTTTTTTTAATTCTTTTTTTTTTTTTTTTTTGTGGGTACCGGGGGTCGACCTCAGGACCTCGCGCGCCAGCAGGCGCCCATGCCACTGAGCGATATCACCGGCCCCTTTTTTGTATGTGGGATCTGGGAGTTGAACTCGGGCCCTCGCGCTTGCCAGGCAGGCGCGTACGCTGCTGAGCCATCTCACCGGCCCCTAATTATTTTCTTGATGACTTCATTATTGATATACAGGAATGCTAGTGATTTTTGTGTATTGGTTTCGTATCTTGCTATGCTGTTGAATTTGATTATTAATTTTAAGAGTCTTTTGGTGGAATTTTTTGGGTCTTCCATGTAAAGGATCATGTCATATGTGAAAAATGATAATTTGACTTCTTCATTTCCTATATATATTCCTTTTATTTCTTCATCTTGCCTGATAGCTCTGGCTATTTCAAGCACTATGTTTAATAGGACTGGTGATATTAGACATCCTTATCTTTTTTTTTTTTTTTTTGTGGGTACCGGGGGTCGACGTCAGGACCTCGCACACCAGCAGGCACCCGTGCCGCTGAGCGATATCACCGGCCCTTTCTTCGTATGTGGGTTCCGGGAGTCAAACGCGGGCCCTCGCACTTGTCAGGCAGGCGCGTACGCCTCTGAGCCATCTCACCAGCCCCGACATCCTTATCTTGTTCCTAACTTTAGAGAGAAAGTTTTCTGTTTTCCCCACTTAATATGATATTGGTTATTGGTTTGTCATAACAGTATTTAACAGACTGAGGAAAGATCCTTTTATATCAGTTTTCTTCAGGGTTTTTATTAAGAATGGTGTTGGATTTTGTCAAAGATTTTTTCTGGGTCTATTGAAATGATCATGTGATTTTTGTTCTTGCTTCTGTTTATGTGACATATTACATTTATTTGTTTGCATATATTGAACCATCTTTGCATCACTGGCTTGGAGCCTATTTGGTCATTATGTATGATCTGTTTGATGATTTGTTCTATTCTGTTTACAGGTATCTTGTTAAGGATTTTTAGGTCCATGTTCATTAAAAAGATTGGCCTGTAATTCTTTTTTGATTGAGTCCTTGTGTAGTTTTGGAATCAGGGTAATGCTGGCTTCTAGGAATGGCTTTGTGAGTACTCCTTCCCTTTCAGTTTTGTTCAAGAGTTTGAGAAGCATTGGCATTAGATCTTCCCTGATGTTTTTGTAGAATTTAATGGTGAATCCATTGGATCCTAAAAACCTTGGAAGGTTTTATTACTTCTTATTCATTGCCTGCTATTGGATTATTCAGGGCTTTTATATACTCTTGGTTCTGTTTTGATAATTCATATGTATCCAGGAATCTATCCATTTCTTCTGAATTCTCCAATTTATTGAAGTATAATTTTTCAAGGTAGTTACTAATAATCTTATGGATTTGGGCAGTATGAATTTGCCTTTTTCATTTCTAATTGCATTGATTTGTCTCTTTTTTTTGGTAAGATTAGCTTAAGGTTTATTTAATTCATTCTTTCAAAGAACCAACTCTTTGAACCATTGATTCTTTATAATATTTTAGTCTCCATTTCACTGATTTCTGCTCTTTTTAAAATTTCCTTCTCTATACTAGCTTTGGATTTGGATTGTTCTTATTTTTATAGGATCTTGAAGTACATCATTAGGTTATTAATTTAAATTTGTTCTTTTTTTTTTAATGTGTCCACAGCTATAAACTTCCCTCTTAAGATTACCTTCATATTATCTCATAATTCTGATATGTCGTACTGCCATTATCACTTAATTCTAGGAAATAATTTCTTCCTTGATTTCTTCTGTGACCCATTGATTACTCAAGATTATATTGTTTAAGTTCCCTGTGTTTGCACAATTTCTGTGGTATCTTTTGCCATTGATTTCTACTTTTATTGTGCTATATGTAATAATATGCATGGAATAATTTTTATGCCTTTCTATTTACTTAACCATGTTTTATGTGTTAGTATGTGGACTATTGTGGAGAAAGTTCCATGTGCAGCTGAGAAATATGCATTCTGTTGTTGTTGGGTGGAAAACTCTGTGGATGTTTTAAGAACATTTGTTTGAAGATTTGGTTCAACTCTAATATTTCTTTGTTGATTTTTTGTCTAGTTGATCTGTCTATTTGGCATATTTATGTCCCCCTCTGTAATTGTGTTGATGTTTATCTAATCTTTTATGTCCAGCAGTGTTTGTTCTATGAAGTTGGGTGTCCCAGCGTTTGGTGCATATATGTTTATAATTGTTATGTCTGCTTATTGAATTGTTTCCTTAAATAATATGTAATGACTTTCTCTGACTCATCACTTTTGCCTTGAAATCCACTTTCTTTAAAATAGGATAGTTCCACTGCCTTGTATTTTGGTTCCCATTGCATGGAATATAGTGTTCCATCCTTTTTTTAAATGAATTTTTTTATTAAATATGTTTCTTGTGCACTGCATAACTTTGGGTCTTGTTTCTTTATTCAGTCTGCCAATCTGTGTCTTTTAATTGGGGAAATGAGACCATTCACATTGAGAGTTTTTACTGAAATGTATTAACATATTTCTGTCATTGCATTATTTTCCTGTTGCTGATTCCCTTTTTCCCTTCTACTTAACTGCTCATGTAGCCTGTATATTCATTCTGTGAGACTTTTTGGCATTGTTGGCTTCATTTTCTCTGCTGAGGAGTTTTTTTTTTTTTTTTTTTTTTTTTTTTTTTTTTTTTGTGGGTACCGGGGGGTCGACCTCAGGACCTCGTGCGCCAGGAGGCGCCCGTGCCACTGAGCGATATCACCGGCCCCTTTTTCATATGTGGGATCCGGGAGTTGAACTCGGGCCCTCACGCTTGCAAGGCAGGCGCTTACGCCGCTGAGCCATCTCACCGGCCCTCTGCTGAGGAGTTTTTGTAGTACTGGTTTGATGGTCATGAATTTCTCAAGGAGCTCTTTGTCATGGAGAGACCTTATTTCGCCATCAATTTCTGCAGGATATTTCATTCTGGGTTGGCAATTGTTTCCTTTTAGGGCTTGACACACTTCACCCCAAGCTCTTCTGGCCTTTAGTGGTTGTATTAAGAAGTCTGCTGTAATTCTAATAGGTTTAACTTTATAAGTGATTCATTGCTTTTCTTCACAGTTTTTAAGATTCTGTCCTTGTGTTGCACTTCTGGAAATGTGATTATGATGCATCATGAAGAGCTTTTTTCTGAATGTTACTATTTTTGTTCTATATGCCTCAGCTATCTGTATTTTAAATTCTTCTCCCATAATTGGAAAGTTTTCTTCTGTAAAGAGTTTTATTATGCCACTTGTGCTGTCTTCTCATTTTCCATTAATTACAACTAAGATTAGTCATCTTTGCATCATCTAGCAGTGGTTGGATCCATTTTTCATGTTCTTTTGTTGTCTTTAACCACTTAACAGTTTACCCTGTCACTTGGGCAGCACATTTGTTTATGTTCTGACTATCCAGAGTGTTGCTTGGGCAGGTGTCATTTCAATCAGTCAATTCTTGTTTGAACCAGATACAATCATGTGTTTGTTTATATGTTTTATATTTATTATTTTTGCATACTTTTTAATTTGGAATATTGTATTTGCCTTGATGTTTGTTTCTAGTGAAATCTAATAATAAGTTCTGGGTTTTTTTTCATTAATTTGTGTTTATTTATTTAAAATAACCTACAATTTTGTGCTACAATCTATAAAAACTTATTATAAGTACATTAGATATAATTTTTATACTTCTCCAGAATACAGTGATATTTTTTTGCATGCAAAACAGATACATTTGGGACAGACACCAAGCAGGAAAAAAATGCCAAAAGATCTGCAAAAGATAAAACTGAAAAAGGGAGGAATGTTAACATATCAAAGAGGAAAAATCTGTGTTATGAAATGGGAAGACAAAAAGACATCTCCTTATTATCAACTATTCATAATACGTAAATGATAGAACTTGAAAGAATAAATGAATCAAAAAGCAAGGAAAAAACATTATCATAAAATATTTATACACCTTCTGGACCAAACAATGTGGAACTTGTTTGTTATTTATTCATAACAAGGGGGTTAGAAAAGTCATTTACAATTTAGATTAGGCCTAATAGACCAAATAATTGAAAAATATAGGATAGCAAAACACTAACCAGGATGTCCATCATTAATGTCTTCACCATTACATTCAGTGAGTAGACATTTTATTGAAATTATACCACCCACAGGAAAAAAGGCAAGGCCAAGACAACGGTGTAAAGACAATAATGCAAAAATAATTCATAAAGAGACTAGGTACTACTTTCAGATTATAATGTTGCATTGTGTATTGAATGTTTTAAGATACAACATACACAGAAAAATCATTGAATAAATTTGATAAAATTGTCATTTTTATATTTCCTGTTATATTATCTTATAAAATTAATGAAAATATGCAATTTTGGGTCACCCTGTATTTAAATAATTGGACACATAAGTGGTTAAGGTATCTTTGAGTAATTGGTCACCGACATCAGCCCTGTCTTCTAGTTCTGACACTGTCCTCAAACTGGTCACTTCTGCTGCCCATACTTTCAATAGAATTTTTAATCTGGATTCCTCTTTGGTACCTTTTCATGGACTCTATTTGTTTATTAAACTGGTCATTCATGTTTTGTATAATTTTGTTTAGCTCAGTTAGCTTTCTATTACTGTCTTCTGTAAACTTTCTGGCAGTTTTGTTTCCTAAGTCCATTATATGTTTAGTTATATCTTTTTGAGCTTGCCAGGGAACTTATTGATATGTTTATTTCCTCTTTTATCATTTTGAATAATTCAGCTGTATAGCTTTAATTTTCTCTCTCTCGATGCCCCATGGCTCCACATTGGGGGAAGTTAAAGTTTTTAGTTGAGTTTTAGCATTTTGTTGCCTTGTCCTCTCATGGTGTGTGTGTGTGTGTGCACATGTGCACATGCACGCAAGCTGAGGTTTGTGGGCCAACTATAGTGGAAAGACTTTGTTCTTAGCATGGAGACCTCTATAGTCAGTGTCTGCTTTTCAGTCATGCACTCTGGGCATGGCTCACTGTAGGCCTTTGCCTCTGTCCCAAGATCCAACCATCTTTGCTAATGGGGGGGTGGGTAGAGGATGTAGTGTAATTGGCCCACCACCCTGTTCTCTGGGCATGGACTGCAGTATCGTTAATGACACATAGGGAATCCAAATATTGAAGTACAGAGGAAACCAATTAATAGTAACAACTATGCCATCTTGACAATAGTAACAAAATAAGCAAA
Organism: Erethizon dorsatum; assembly: GCA_028451465.1. Classification (NCBI taxonomy): domain Eukaryota; kingdom Metazoa; phylum Chordata; class Mammalia; order Rodentia; family Erethizontidae; genus Erethizon; species Erethizon dorsatum. The sequence continues at coordinate 38,334,064 of CM051832.1, read as the reverse complement.
AATAATAGCATCAAAGACAAACTGAACATTGATTTATCATAAGAACTAATAATGTACCACCCTTAACTATAGAAAAGAGATCTATAATTTTACACATTTTACACAAACTGTGGTGGACTAATGGTCAACTCGTAACACCCAGCTGAATTGAATCAGTGTGGTTCTGGGTGTGGAAGGCCCACCTGAGGGTTATTGCCAACATCATAAAAGGAGAACTGGAGAGGAAGATGGTGTGCTTTTTATTCTCCTGGGGAAGCTTGTCACACTGGTTTTCCTGATACGAACTCAGCTGTTATCATCAGAGGAGCTTGGGTCTTCGCTGCTGGTAAGGACGGCTGCAGTTGTTTTCAGGGAGCTCTGATACTTACCTTGAGCGTTGCTTCCTGGCTCCAGTGCAGATCCCTCAGCCTGCTGGCACAGATCCTTCGTCCCACTGGTGCAGACTTTCTAGCTTTCACCACTGACCTTTGGGCCTTCCCAGTGCAGATCCTTGAAACACACTTGAATGAGACATTGTCGTGGGCTCTGGGCCTCCAGTTGGACTCGTGGGGGGCATTGCCATGGGCTCTAGGTCTTCAGCTGGATTCATGCAGGACATTGCTGTGGGATCCAGGCCCTCAGCTGGATTCTTTGTGTCTCTAGTGTGTGGACAGATCTCTTGCACTCTCCTGCATTTGACTTTTTGGGTAAATATTATAAAATAATCCTATAAATTATGTGTCCTGTATTAAATCTATTCCCTTGCAAACCCTCACTACAATACAAACCAAATATTAACACACGGTAAATACCTACTAAATGCAACAACTATGCCTCTATTAAGAATGGAAAAGAATTTAACAGTAGCATAGACTTAATTAACTACATACTTAAATATTAATAAAGCTTAATGGGTATAATAGTAAAGATAGAGGGGGTAGGAAATAAAAGAATGAAAGAAGTAAAATTTGAAAAGTTAATCAATGGAAGTTGAGAAGGAGAGGAAAGTGAGATAAAGGATTCTATTAAGGAATAAAAGGAAAAGTAATAGATTAAACAGAAAAGAACAAGCAAGAAAATGAATAAAAAAGAAAAAATGAGCAAAATTTTTAAAAAAGAAAAAGAAAAAAAGAAAAGCCCACCCCCTTCCAAAAAAAGGCCAATGAAGAAAATAATATGAGTGCAAAAAACATTCCTGCATATTTTTGATTGAGCAGTTTCTTTCCAAGATCTGCAGTCTTGGAATCCAGAAATTAACAGTTTTCTCCAAATTTTACAACTTGTGGGTTTATCAGGCAGCCCCTATCCAATTCCAGAGGTCCCTCTGCTCATATACCCAAGGCTGTGTCAGACATTCAAGCTCAGGCATTGCTCACACTGGTATATGACAAAAGCAATCAGACCACTGATCTCTGTGCTGGACGTAGGCAGCATGGCTGGGGTTCGAAGCAGACTGCTGGACTTTATGCCAGCGCTTTCAGATCCAGCCTCCTCTGAAAGCCAGACAGGCTGGGCCTGGCTCCTCACCACAGAGAGAGGGCCATGTGTCCTTCCTGGACTGAGCTTTAACTTCTCAGGGATCTATGTCCAGCCTACACCTTCTCTGTGACTCCTTTGTGGCTGTCTCGCATCCAGTCACTGTGGTAGGGTGACACTGGAATCCCTGAGATGAAGTTCTGTGGTTGTTCGGTTCCTCAGTCTTAAACAATTAATCCCTTCACTGAAACAGCTTCTGATTGAACCTTCTCAGATATGGCAGGCACCCTACTGGATTTCCTCTGCAACTTCAGCCTGCCACGTGGAGTCACCTTCAGAGTAAAACCCCACACTCTTTTTGCATTTTTCAATAACGTTGGGCTTTTCTTGGGGCAGGTGCTCTTGCCCCAGTCTACTGTTTCTCCCAGAGCTGTTGACATGCTCTAGGTTTGCCTTCTCTCCCTGGGTTTACAATCTCACCCGCAGTCAGATTGGCCGGTCAGTCAGTCAGTCCGTCAGCACATCTCAAGACTTGACCTTTCAACAAGAGAACCATATAAGTGGTAATGAAGAACATTCAACTTAATTTGTCACGAAAAAAATGCAAACTAAAAGTACCAGAAGAAATCACTACACACCTACCACAATGACTATCCTCAAAAATCTAAGTACCAATATTGTCAAGGTATAAAAAGCTGGAAATCTCAAACATTGCTGAAGGAAATGTTAAATAACACAATCACTCTGGAAGACAATCTGGCAATCTCTTAAAAAAAATACTTAATAGGCCAGGCATGGTGGTGCACGCCTATAACCCCAGCACTCGGGAGGCTGAGGCAGGAGGATCACTGTGAGTTTCAGGCCAGCGTGGACTACCTAGTGAGTTCAAGGCCAGGCTGGACTACATAATAAGACCCTGTCTCAAACAAACAAACAAACAAAACAATAAAGTAAAAATTTTAAAACCGAATAAATTTGCCACATGTGCTAGTTTGAATGCTTGTACCCGCCCCCAAATTCATATGTGAATGAATATCTGTTTCTCAGTGTGATAATATTAAGAGGTGGGGTGTTTCAGAGGTGAGCAGATCATCAGTGCTTTTATAAAAGAGGCCCTCGGGAACTCACTGGCCCCTTTTATCATGTAAGGACAGAGTGAGAAGTTGCTGTCTTTGAGGTCCCCACCAGAAACTGAATTGCTGGTGCTTTGGCTTCCCAGCTTCAAAGACTATAAGAAATAAGTTTCTATTTTTGTAAGTCTGTTGTTCTTTGTTATAGCCACCAAAAAGACTAAGACAATATGGCACAGGAATTCTACTCATAAGAAAAATAAAAACATGTTCATGCAAAGGTTTATACACAAATATTCATAGCAGCATTACTTGTAATGACCCAAAACTGGAGTCAATCCAAACGCCTACCAACTCACGCATGAATAAACAAAATGTAGCATAGGCATACAATGGAATACAATTCAGCAATAAAAAGTAATGAGTTAAGTAATGAGTAAAGTTACAGCATGGATGAATCTCGAAAGTTAAAGAAACTGGATGTAGTAGACCACAGAGTACATGGTTTCTTATGTATATGCCATGTCCAGAAAAAGCAAATTGAGTGAGACAAAAGACAGTTTAGTAATTGCTGGGGGTGAGAATGGGATTAACTGAAAACCAGCACCAAGGATCTTCTTGGAGTGATGGAAATGTTCTAAAACTGATTGTGGTGATTGACCAACTCTGTTAATACAGGATGCCAGAGTAGAGATCTAAGAGGTGGCCCAAGACAAGTTTTAAAACAGAAAATTCCAAGTCAGGTGTGGTGGCAGTATATGCCTGTAATTGCGGCACTCTGGAAGGCTGGGTCAGGAGGTCTGCAAGTTCAAGCCCCGTCTGCACAATTTAGTGACTTAGTGAGATGCTGTATCAAAATAAAAAATAAATGGCTGGGGATGTAGCTCAGTGGGGAGGCCCTGGGTTCCATCCCTAGCTCCACAAAACCAAACAAACCAAAAACCCCAGAGAATTCCAGAAGAGTTTGTCCTAGCTCATTAATCAATACCATGAGCTGTTAGACAAGATCCTGCTCCTATCTGAACAAGCCCACATCTAGGAAATAGGGGGCTGGGCTTAAGGATTATTTTTCAGAATGATCTTGTCTCCTTCTCAGATTGCTTTCCCTGGCTGAGCTGGTAAAACGAGTTGGCTCTAGACAGGCCTTGGTGGCTGAGAATAACTCCCCATACCTTTCTCACAGAGAGCATGGAAGCCCTTTGTTCTTGCTCATGCAACTGATGTCCTGCTTGATGAAAATGCCTGAGTCAGAAAGCTTCAAACATTGTGTTCCAGCCCTGAGCTCTTATTTTTCCTCATAGTGTCTCTTCTAAGTTTTACATGTGATTTGAGTGTGTCTCCCCAAAGATTGGTCCCCAGTGTGGCAATAAGAGAGGTGAGAGAACTTTGAAGAGGTGGAGCCAAGTGTGACATCCTTAGGTCATTGGGATATTAGGAGGTGGTGCCTTTGGAGGGGATTGAGGACTGCAGCCTCTCTGCCTTGCTGCTTGGCAATGTGAGGTCTCCCTCACACACATATTCTTTCCATCTGCAGGAAGTATGCAGGTGAAGGGAGCCCTCTCCAGTGACTGAATCATGCTGCTGGGACATTCAGCATCCAATACTGTGAACTAAATCAACCCCTTTTCTTTATAAAGTTAGCCTGCCTCGGTAACAATAAAAATTGACTACATATTCTCAGTCCCCAGGAACTCAACAGCACCCCCTTACTTTTCTCATTACTGGGGACTCTCCAGTAGCCACAAATACCTGACACTCACAAGTTAAAGGAGGCACAATTTATTTCAGCTCACAGTTTGTTCAGCTCACAGGTTTCAGTCCATAGTCAGCTGGCTCCAAGGCAGGGCAGCATAGAGAGGGGCATGGCAGCAGAGAAACAGTTCATGGCAGGGCAGGCAAGAGGCAGCAAGCAGTGAGTCTGCCTTCTTTCTGTCCCTTTATATTCCATCCAGGCCACAAACCTATTGACTGGTGCCACCCACATCCAGGGTGGGGCTTCCATTATCCACACCCAGAACTATGCTAAAGCAATTTAGTTATCACACCCTTAATCCCAGTATCACACACCCTAATCCAGCGTCACACCCATGATCCAGCCGCCTCCTAAAAGCCCCATCTATGACCCCATGAGGCTTTGGGGGGACATCTAGATACAAGCCGTTATTGGGGGTTTTGCCATTAAAAATATAATTTTAGGGTTTAATTGGCCTGAAAGTATGAAAAATACAAAGTCAAGACCAAAACCAATGTTTCTCAGGAAAAGTGCATTTGAAATTATATATACTGTTCAAAATGCAAGTACGGACTGGGAAAGGGGCTGACTTATACCATCAGTGGTTTTTATTAGTGAAAGAAATGGAGAAAGATAAACCTTATATTCTTATGTTAATCTGCCTTAAATTTAACAGAAAACAGCCCTAATTTTGCTCACTTTTGTGTAATAGTCTGGATCACTTTCCTCATTTCTTTCTTCTTTCCCTTCCTGTGTTAAAATTCGAAATGCATCCACACAGTAGGAAAAATTGGATCCTAATGTAGGAAAAATTCAATACAGGTTATTCTATGGGTTAGATTTTCATAATTACAGAGTTTGGTGATATAATACAATTTCATTTGAAAGTTTCTAATATGAAGAATCTCCCAACGTATCTTGATACATCCAGACAGAATTTATTAAAAAGATTTACTGTAGCCTGTGTTGAAAAGTTTGCTGCAGCTTTTGACTTCTTCAAAGAGGTGATAACCCTCATCTACTTCATCACCTTCTTCATCATAATTATTCTCATTATCTTCAATAGCTTGACTGGCAAAGTTTAACCTTAACCTTGGGATTATATGCCCATATAAAAAGAGACCAGTCTCAAAGTTCAGAGCAAGGATAGCTTCAGCATCGTCACCCAGATTCTACTCTATGGAATTTCAGGAGGAGCAAAAAAATTAAACAGTTTTAGTCACAGTACAAACTGTCCCACATCCCTTATGGTTCTGCTTCTTTTCAATGGTTTCACAAAGTGACATTCTTTCCCTTTTTCCAATCTATCTGGTACCCTGTACAACCCATAAGTTCTGGTCCATCAAATTAAAAGGGCTCAGAATCATCTGGTTCAGATCTCATCCTATACGTCTTTGTCAACACTTCAGTTGTGCAATATTCACGGGGTTCAAAGTGAAATTATAAGATAAAAGCCATAGTCTGGCCAGCATCTGAGAACTTCACTTTAACATCCTTCAAAGGCTTCAGAATGTTCCTGAACTATGTCACTGGGCAATTCAACATTCTTAAAAACAGTCAAGCAAAATTCAGGAATTCCTTTAGGATCTTCTTCTTCATCCTTTTTCTCATCTTCAATCTTGGCCTTTTCTTTAAGCATCTCTAAAATTTCATGTTCCTCATCTGTTTTCCACCCACATTCTCCTTCCACGGGTTCATAAATTGCATTAGTGATCTCAAATTGCATGTCAAATAGGAGGCTGATGGAATACAGCATCCTTCTTTTCAAGATCATGGCCTTCTTCGTAGAATTTGGCTTCTATATGTCCACATTGAACTTGAAGGTCTTTGAGGGCATTCCCTGTTCTTTTAATTGCCATAGGCAAGTCATCAATGTCTGCCATGTTGCAAGAACTCCAAATATCAGTGGGTATTTGGGGGAGCCATGTGGGCCAAGCTGCACGGGAGTGACTCAGGCTCCATGGTGGAAGAAGGGGCAGGAGAAGGTGCCACAAGCAGATGGTGCTAAAAGTTAAGCCCATTAATGACTTTGGAGCAATTTGTTCATAGCCATGTCCCCTGCTATGCTTTCCCTCAAAGGACCCTTTGCTCCTTTCTATCACTCTTATTTACCTGTGACGTCCCGGGAAGCAGCTGACCGCAACGTTCACTGGGGAGAGGACGCCGAAGTGCACAGGCTCGAGCCAGACCACCGGGTCTGGGACCCCGGTACCACCACTCACCACCTCTGTGAGCTTGGACAGTTGCTTCCATTCTCTGTCCTTCGTTTTCCTTGCTCGAAAACGAGAATAACAGCACCCAAACCCACAGAGCAGCGGTGAGAATTAGGCGAAGCGATACACGCAACATTTAAAATTGCACCTAAAGGTAGTGACTACTAAGTAGATGCTACTTATTATTATTAATGTTAATGACGTTAGCAAGACCAAGTGATATAAAAGAACTCCAGGCAGAAGTGCAGGTCTTGTACTTCCGCTTGATCCACAGGACATCGCTGCAGAGGAACTTGAGACTGATGTGAAATCTAAGTTCATTGTAATTATTACAGCTGCTTTAAAGAAACCACTTCGACTGCTGAAAAAGCCCTCCTCGGAAGTGGGCGGACTATTCTACAGGCAGGATGTAGCAGCAGCTTCCTAGATGCCCCGCTGAGAACACAGATATCCAGGCAGTAAATTCTAAGTCCAACCTCCGCCGCCCACATGGCGGCTGCCACAGAACTGAAGGGTGGAGTGGACCTGTTGAGGGCTGAAGCTGAAGGAAGTTAACTCCTGAAAGACATCCCTGAATTCCTAACAGCACTGGAGCGCGGAGCTCTTTCTCCAGGGGACGCCTGTGCAGGTGGAGAGGGCAGGAAGGCTGCTGTGTGCTGCCAGTTCCCAGCTTCTTCCAGATAATGGACATTTGCAACTGCGGTGTGGCCCTTAGGGCAAGTCACCTGAGGTCAGGAGCCGGCTAGCGTCCCTCATGGTGGCAAGGAGCCCTTCCCTGATTGTATAAGGGTGATCAAATATCTGGTGACTGTTTAGATAAAGAGAATTTATTAAAATAAAACACACATAACGTGAATCCCCCCGTCTCTTCAAACACTCTATCCCATTTTCTTAGCACTTTCAGAAGCAGTTCTGGAAGTCCTCTTTCTTGAGTGTCTTTATGAAATGTGATTTAAAAAAATGTGATGAATGCTGTTACTCAGTGCCATCCAACTGAAAGGCAGGTTTGTAAAACATTACACCAGACCAGGCACTGTGGGACTTCTGACTCTTCGCCAAAGTCAAAATGACCATGAAAGGTAAACATTTTTAATCAATTCAGGACCTTGAGGCAACCATGTTAATACCACTAAAGACACTTACGATAGAGGATGTCCAGAACTACTTCAGAAAGTGGCAAGAACAATGGGATAAGTGTGTCAGAAGCGAGGGGCAGTATCTTGAGGGAAATTCATGGCAATGTATCTGTTAGTGTAATACATTTTTTTAAAAAAATTAAACATTCACCATATTTTTGATCACATCTCATATGCATACATGTCTCTCTGGGAATTCCCAGAATGTTCCTGAGTGGTTGTTGAGTTGTAACAGGACAGAGAGGCTGCAGGCATCTCTCTGCCTCCCACCTCCAGAGCTCAAGATTTCAGGATGATAATAGTTGTCACGTTTGTCTTTTCAAAATTCTAGGTTTCTGTTATTCCAGAGATGATGAAGCATTATTTTGCCCTGGTGCCAACACCCAATAATCTCAGCCCAGAGGTGAGCAGGAGGAGGGTTCTGGGTGGGAATGGGATTTTCAAGTTTTATTCTTCTTGCCTTTTTATCATTTGGATGTGTCATAATGATGCATATCACTTGCGTAGCTTTTAAAAGTGTAAACAGCAGAAGAGCAAGGCTCCCCATCTTAAGGAATGACAAAGACTTTGCATGTCCACTGGAAACCAGAGGCAAATGGTTCATGTGCCCCGAGCCAGGAGGGCCACACAAGCACAGGGTGGCAAGGACAGCCTTCGAGTGACAAAGGTCAATGCACTGTTACAAACCCCTCCTCCCGTCAAATCTGCCAATCTTTTTCATTATAGCCTGTATATCTTGCTTTACTGAGAAAATTGTCCCCACCCTAGAATTTTTTTAAAAGGCCATCCCTTCACCCTGCAATTTCAAATGCTCCCTGGGTATTCATCGCTGCTTGGGCACGTCTGTCCCTCAGCCAATGCCAACATGTTCCAAGTACAGTACATTATTATGAACTGCTAATATGCTTTTTCTACCTGGGAAGACACTTCTCCTATCTTTCTCTTTTTCAAAGAGATATTCTAAATATTCTAACCATTCTTACAGTTTATAATTTTTCTCTTCCAAAAGAGCTTAGAATCAGCTTATTAAGTTTTAAAATTAGTCAGGCTGTGTCTGAAGCCACCCTTCCTTTAAACATGAGGACAGATTGTAATTCTATGAGTTACAAGCTGCCTGGTGAGATCAAAAGTCCCCGGCCAGCTGTGCTGACCGAGTGACTGAGGCCCCACCTAAACTCCCTGGGCTAAGTGTCCTCAGGGAGGGATAATACCTTATTCATCTTTGTACCCCCAGCACCAGCATGGTACCGTCCCAAACAGATGTTTGGTAACCATTTATTTAAGCAGTAGGCATGAGCAATAATCTCCAGGTGTAGATTTCACACTTCCTTTTTCTCAGCCATTTTCCCTTGAGTGAAGTCTTTGCCTTGGTGCCACAGGAACAGTTGTGCTGGTCCTGCCTCCCTCGCAGGATGACACCATGGGTGCACTGGGTGGCAGAGTCGGGAAAATGCACTACATTGCAGTTCCACGCTCAGTGAGGGAAAGGTGAAAATGGGCAAAAGCCAGCAAAGATATACTGTACACACACGCTACTCTGAGCACCTTCTGTGTGTGAGCTCATTTAATCTTCATGAAAGCCCAGTTGAGTGGGTGCTAGTGACATCTACGATTCATGGCCAAGCACCCTAAGCCGCAGAGGTGACTCCCTCGTGGCCACAAGCCAGTAAGAGGCAGAACCTGGATAGAGCCCAGGCGAACGCGCTCCAGTGTCTGTGCCCCCTGTCCACCCCATTACACTGCTTTTTTACCTCAGTGCTTTTCTGTTGAGTACACGCACACACGCACACACACACACAGCCTTCCGTATCCATGGTGCAGGGACGGTTGGGACCCTTAGGTAGGGTAAGATTGGGGGAACTGGGTCCCTTTAAGAGGTAGAAAGGAAGGGGCCTCTCATCTCAGTAAGTAGCAGAGCTGACAGCCTGCGGTTACGACCCCCTCTTTTGCGTAGCTACACTGTCCCATCTAAGCCCCTCTTTAAGTAAGTTCTTCCTCCTTAAAAAGGTTTTCCCTCCAAATTCCCCTATTGGCCCACTGAACCTGGCCCCTAGCAACAGGTCCAATAGCCAATCAAGTAGTGGATTGGGTGGGAATGGGGATGGGACCCAGACTCTATAAGAACAGGATTGCTGGGCCACACTCAGCAGAGACCCAGCTCTGAGCGTCCCCACTCCTACCCCGGAGTGGCTTTGTACCCCTCTTGCCACACCTGCAATAAAGGTTTTGCTTTGCATGGATCTTCTCTGCCTCCTCTTCCTCTTTCTATGTTGGAGAGAGAGATGAGCCTGGTGAGGGTGTGTCTGGAGATTTCCCGACCCCAGACCCACTGGCATAAAGTGGATTCAATCAGCCAAAGATCAAAAATGTTCTAAAAACATTGCTTCTTCACTGGACAGTGAAGACAACTTCTTTCCTAAACAATAACAATACAGTGTGACAACTATTTGCATAGTATTTGCATTGTACTGGGTATTAAAGTAATCTAGAGATGACTTAAAGTACATGGGAATATGTGTGTAGTTCTATGCAAATTCTACTCCCTTGTATAGAGGGACTGGGGCATCTGCAAACTTTGATTGCACGTAAGAATCTTGATGTCTTTCTGCACTAGATATACATGTGTGTCCGAAGTAACGTGTTTGCCAGGATTTTCAGAAAATGCTCATGATACTTATAGTTATTTCTACGTGCTATCATATTGAAAAATACTAGCTTCTTCATAAGTTCCTGGCATTACTTAAAAATTCAGTAACATACTTATTTTATTTTTAGGAGAAAAAGAAATTCATATTAGAAAAGGAATATATAAAATATTTAAAAAATAAAAGATTCAGCTGGGCACAGTGGCACAGACCTGTAATGCAAACAATGGCAAACTCGAGTCCTGCTTGGGCCATCCAGTGAGCCCCTGTCTCAAAATAAGAAATAAAAGGACTAGGGCTGTACTAAGGGGTAGAGTTTCCCTGGGTTCAATCCCTAGTGCTGCTAAATAAATAAAAAAGTAGGTAAGTAAATAAATAAATAATAGAGTCACTGGTTTATATTTTCATGTACTGTTTCCTTGTTTGTATTTCATATTTACTTCATTCTCAAACCAATTTTTTCTGTTAAATGTTATATATTCCTATACCTACTAAAAATGCTTCATAAAGTGGGACTTTAATTACTACAATAGACTTATTTTATTACTTGCGCTTTATTTGCCAAATAATACATACTTATTTGAATCCTTTTATTTGTGAATAATATGTAGGTGTCATCTCTGGAACTGTACTTTTAATTTTAATTTTTTGCAAGATGTTTAGGAACATTATTATCTAGGTTATATATTCTTTAATGAATATTCTCTAACTTTTGAATGATATAGATAAGACTTTTTGACATTCTTTTTTCTTAAAAAACTCAGCAAAATTATATATATATATATATATATATATATATATATATATATATATATATTCAAAATCAGACTATATTGAAAGATTTCTACCCAACTGTTCCCGCCTTCAGCCAAACTCTCAAGGAGATACCTCTTAAACCGTGCTATTGTTCTCTCTTCTGGAAAACCAAACATTTGCTCAAGTAGTATTTTGCCTTATTTTCTGATATATGAATTATGATCTTGTTTTGTAAGTAGTTTGTCCATATCCCTTCCCTCATTTTTCTACTCAAGTCACTGCCTGTTACGTGTTCATTGGAATCCCAAAAAAGAGGAGTTCCTGACATATGCTGTGTATGTCACCTACCTCTGGTAGGTTTTATGCTACCACATATCTATCACCTGTTTACTATGTCACTGAACAGAAGCCCAAGTTTTGATGTCATGACAACCACCCATTTGTTCCTCACAGTTTGTGCTTTTGTCATTTTAAGGACCTCCACAGCACCCTTAGTTCTTATATCTTATCTTTGCCTTTCACATTTAGCTCTCTAAATCATCCGAAGTGTCTACCACTGTAGGTGGCATTAGGAAATGATCAAGTTTTGTATTTATTCCTCAGATAGAGAAATTGTTTCCTCTTATATTAAGTCTCATACAAATTAGGGTGAGTCTCTGCACTGCATTGTTCCTTTAGTCTGTTCATTTGCCTTTGTGCCAATTTCACTAAGTCTTTATTCAAATGTGGCATTTTAGCTGGACCTAATATCTGGTAGGACATACGATTTATAGTCTTCTGAAATAGACTGAAGATTGACTGATTTTTAGTCCTCCACATATATTTTTAAATAAACTTAATTCAGTTCCTCAAAACATCCAACTGAAATTTTAATTGAGATTGTATTTTGTTCCTAATTTAGGGAGAACTAACATCTTACTTTAAGATTAAGTGTGGTCTGACTATGGATGGTGTTCCATGCCTCTAATTCCAGCATTCCGGGAGGCGGAGGCAAAAGTAGCAGAAGTTTGAGCCCAGCCTGGGCAACTCAGGCAACTTAGCAAGAACTGTCTGAAGATAAAAAACAGCTGGAAATGTAGTCAGTGCAAAGGCCCTGGTCTTGATCCCCAGTATACACACACAGACACACACAGCACACACACACACACAGACACACACACACAGACACACACACACACACGGAGAAGGAGGAGGAGGAGAAGGGGTGGGGGGAGGAAGGAAGAGAGAGAGACAGAGAGAGAGGGAGGGAGGTCTAAGAGTGTGGAATTCTTTGTGTTTATTCAAATTATCTACTATACTACTTCTAAAGTTTTCTTGTGGAGAGATTTGTATTCTTGTATAGCTCCTAGGTATTTTACACCTTTGGTTATTATTACTGTATCTTACTTTTTATCATGATTACTAATCAATTTTTGCTGATGTAGAGAAAGGCCAGTGATTTTTGTAAATTCATCTGGAAAACTTGCTGAACCCCTATATGTGTTCTAATAGTTTGTTGATTCTTTTTTTTTTTTCTTGTAGGTGTTCATAATTCCTCGTTCTTCTTTTTCTTTTCTTACGGCATTGTCCAGCATCTCCAGACGGTGTCAAATTGTAGCACTGTTAATGATTAAGTTGTAATTACTCCTGAAGAAAATTCATCTACAGTGTCTCTATTAAATTTCTCTAAGTTGGTATGGAACCAAATTAATGAAGTTCAGGTCATTTAGAAAGCAGATAGTGCAACAAAAGTAGACAGGCAACAATTTAGCCTATTCATATGGAGAACTACCTTGACTGAAGTTTAAACAAGTCTTGCAATCCTGGAACGAACCCCACTTGGACATAAGTAATTCTTTTAATGCATTACTGGATTCAATTTGCTAATATTTTGTTGAGGAATTTTGCATAAAACTCATGTGAAAGATTTATGTATATTTTCCTTTTCACTTACTGATTTTGTCTGGTTTTTGATATCAAAGTAAAGTGGCCTCATAATAACAAGTCAGGAAATGTCCTCTGCTATTCTCTTTAGTAGAGGAAATTTTGTAAAATTATGGTTAATTTGGGCTGGGGATGTAGCTCAGTGGTGTAGTTCCCACGTGGTTGCCTAGGATTCGTAAGGCCCTGGGTTGATCTCCAGCAACACACACACACACACACGGTGTTAAGGAATGTTTGGTGGAAATTCTCTATTGGAAAACATCTGAATGTTTCTTTGTTCTGGGGAAACTTTAAATTAAAAATTCTATTTAATAATTATATGGCTATTTATGTTATTTATCTCACTGAGTTTGAGTCATTTGTGGTTTTTGAGGAACCAGCCCATTCTTGAAAGTCATCATATCTATGAGCGTAAAGTTGTTTATAATTTTAAAGGCTGAAGAGTCTGTTGTGACACTCTGCTTTTATTTTGATATTAGTGATTTGTGTCTTCTTGCTTTTTGTCTTTGCCAACATTACCGGAGGTTTATCAATTTCATTTATTACTTTGATACATGAGCTTTCTGTTTCATTATGTCCTCTCTTGATTCCGTGTTTCCAGTTTCATTGATTTCAGTTCCTTGTTGTTTTGTTCCTTTTGCTTGCTGTGTTTTGTTTCCTTTTTCTCTCTTTTCCAGTCTCTTTAGCTAGGACCCTAGCTTACTGATTGACATTTTTTTATTTTAATGTAAACACTTAGTGCTATAAATTTTCCTCTTAACATTGCATTAGCTGAAACCCACAGATTTCCATATTGTTGTGTTTTTAATTTCATTCACATCAATTTTATTTTTATTTTTTAATTTCCTTTGGTACTTCCTGTTTGACTGATAGATTGCTTAGAAATGTATCATTTAATTCCCAAGAGTTTGGAGATTTTTATGTCGTTACTGATAGTTATTGATTTCTAACTTTATTCTCTTATAGTCAGCAAACATATTCTGCATGGTTGCAATCCTGTTAAATTGTTTAAGGTTTGTTGAATGATCTAGGATATGGTCTGCTGAGTGAATGTTCCATGAGCACTTGAATTGAAGGTATATTCTGCTTTTACCGGTGGAATAATTTATAAATACCAATAAGATCCAGCTCGCTGATGGTATTGTCTGTTTTTCTCTATCCCTGATTTTGTATATCTAGTCATTCTATCAATTGCTGCCAGTTGGGCTTTGATGTACCCAACTATAATTTTGTATTTGTCTATTTTTTGTTTCTACCAGTTTTGCTTCATATATTGTGAAATTCTTTTTAATATATTAGCCTAAATTTGTAATTTTATTATTTCTTTCCTTTGTTTCTCTTTCTTCTTTCCTCCCTTGCTTTGTTGTGAATTACATGAACAGTTTTTGAAATTAGATTTTTATTTATAATATTTCTTCATGTCCCACTTGGTATAGCTGTGTTAGTGGTTGCTCTAGGTGTCACCACGTACATGTGTAAATTATCACATCCTACTGGTAGTAGTGTTTACTCCTCTGAGTGAAGTGCGAAAACCATATTCCATGAAGTCCCTTTTACCCTCACTACTTTTAAATACAATTGTCATTAAGTGTTTCTTCTATATACTTTGAGCACTACATCAAATAGTGCTATAATTTTGGCTTCAAACACAAAGTATGATTAAAGAAATTCTATTATGTTTATCTCTGTATTTACCCATTCCATCATTCTTTTCTGAAAATTTGATCATTTGTCTGTTTCTTTTTGTGTCTAGTCTGCTAAGGCTCCAATAAGAACTATACCATAGGCTAAGTGTCTTAAACAGAAGAGGTTTATTTTCTCTCAGTCCCAGAGGCTGGAAGGTCAAAAGCAAGGTGTCAGCAGGGCAGGGTTGGTTTCTCTCTTGAGGCCTTTTTCCTAGGCTTGCTGATGGCTGTCTTCCCCCCACCACACACACCCCCCAGTCCTCGCATGGGACTTCTCCGTATGCCTACTCCTGCTGTTCTTTCTTTGTTTTAGAGGATGGATTAGAGTCCTCTTGGATTACAGCCCCATCCAAGCGGTCTCATTTAGCCTTAATTACCTCCTTAAGTACCCTATCTCCAGATACAGCCACCTGAGGTTAGGACTTCAGCGCATGAGTTTGAGGGGACCATAACTCAGCCCATAACGTTTTCTTTGTTTGGAGAACTTTCTTCAGACTGTCTTTATGGTAGATATACAAAGCCAGATTCCTGATTTTCCTTACCTGAGATTGCCTTATACCGCTTTGTTTTTAAATGATAGCTTTGTCAGATACAGCACTCAAGGCTGACTGTTCAGTTTTTTCGATTAATCTCTCAAAACATTTGTGCCACAAACTTGCAGCTTTTGTGGTTTCAGTTGAGAAATCTGTCATTCAAACTGGTCTTTCTCTTCTTTATTAATATGGCAGCACTTCCTCTTTTTTTTTTTTTTTTGTGGGTACCGGGGGGTCGACCTCAGGACCTCGCGCACCAGGAGGCGCCCGTGCCGCTGAGCGATATCACCGGCCCCTTTTTCGTATGTGGGTTCCGGGAGTCGAACTCGGGCCCTTGCGCTTGCCAGGCAGGCGCTTAAGCCGCTGAGCCATCTCACCGGCCCCAGCACTTCCTCTTTTATCTCACGTTATTTAAAAGATGTTTTGCCTTTAGTTTTTTTTTAGAAGTTTACTTATGATGTATTTTCATGTGGGTTTCTTTGAGTTTATACTATTTTGGTTTCACTCAGCTTCTTGATTCTGAAATTTTATATCATTGGCAAAATTTGGGAGCTCATCAAGCATTATTTTTTGAGTACTTCTCAGCCCCCACCCACCCTTTCTCTTCTCCTGGAATTCTGACGGTATGAACGTTAGATATTTTAGATGATTAGGTGGGTATAAGTCTGGTTCATGTTTTCCAGTCTATTTTTCTGTTTTTCAGATTAAATACTTCCTGTTGACCCATCTCTAAGGCTGGATGTTCTATCTCCTCTCATCTCACTCTAGTATTGACTCTAGCCAATGCTTGCTGCATTCTTTCGGCACTTCCAGGGCTCTCAGGCTCTGCCAGTGCTGCCTAAGGAGTGGTGGTTGCTTCCCTGGGCAGGCTGGTGCTGCTAGACCACGCTCTGCAGCGGGAGATGGAGGAGAATGAAGCCCTGGCTTCATCCTCGTGTGCGCTTGGATGCTGGCCTTTGCTGATGCTGCCCCCAACTACCCCAGTGTGGGTGAGGGGTTGGATCAGCTCAACAGTGTGGCGAAGACAAACCAGGCCACCTGCTTGTGCCCACCTGTGAATGGAGACTAGAGCTTGCCCTTTGGCCTCTATTGGGCTTCCCTTTTCCTAGTTCTGCATCTAGGCTTTTGCTGCCTGTTTTTGTTGTTTTTGTGTGTTTGGTAGTTTTGTCCACGCTCGTTGGAAGTTTTCAGCCTCTCTGGAATCCAGTCTGGGATCCTACAGGAGATGAAAGGGAAAAACAGCAATTTCTTTGTGCTGTGTGAAAGTCTCCGACTTATCTACCGTCTTCTTTCAGAATCCTTTTAACACTCTCTGTTGAATTATTTATAGGTATTTAATTATTGTTAGAGGGAAGGGAGAGGGAAGGTCAGCCCACATTTTCTCGCTCTGTAACTGGGAGTACCATTTAAGATTTTGCTGGTGGAAATGGGAATGAACCATTTAAATTCTATCAAGGCAGAAGTTACTGCTAGGCCTTAATACAAAGTAGACACTCTAAGTTTTTGCTGAATGAATGAACGAACAGTCTTCATATTTCAATTTTAGTACCCTTACAGAGGTAAGGCAAACTCCCATTTCCTTGGATTCTTGGAAAAATCTCTGTTGGAGCTGAAAGTCTTCATCTTTCTGAGAAAAGATCATGTTGAACTAGTGACCTAAAGTAGGACATTGCTATTTTCTAAAAGCTGAGACACTACTGTCAACTTATATCCATCCATCCATCCCTGCATCCCTCTGTCCTCCCATCCACCCAGCTATCAGTTCCTCTGCCCACTCTCTGTCTGTCTGAATGTATCTGTTTATCTATCTAATCACATTAAGGGCAGTTCTTTTTTTCTGTTCTCCAAAAGGAAAATTATTTGCTATTCACTATCCAAAGACACTGAACATAATAAGTTATCACTGGAAGACACTCCCTTAGCTGGAATCTCCCTCCAGGGAAGATACCAATATTTAATATATAGAAATTATAGAACTGTAAAATATCATTGCTAATGACACTGGGTTAATACGGCAGAGCTTCAGCATTTATTAAGGACTTAAATGTCAAGATTTCCACTAAATTTCCTAGAGCTCACATTCCCTTTTCTTTGCGTTATGATGACTCTCTGACATGGCTTTTTTAAGTGAAAACATCTTAATGAAGCAACAAATAACTCTACAGTGAGAGACCAACTGCCCAGGAGTGGATTTCACAAAGGATCGCACACACTAGGTTTTGTTTTCTTAAGTCTGAATTTTACTCCCCATTGGATACCCATTTCTGTGCTCAGGATGTGAAATGCATACGGAATTCATTAAAAATCAGGCTTTGGTGAGACAGCTTTGATTTGACACTTTTGAAATATGATCTGGGTCACAGCAGTGAATGCTGACCTCTTCTTGGACAACATCATCTGGACTTAATTATTTTAAATCAGGTTGTGCAGTGCTGGCATCCACTTCTTTATGAAACTGCTACTGCAGGCAGACCTTGTGTCTGACGTGATTTGGAAAATTAATATGGGTTTGAAATAGTTACAAAGAAATTTTATAGTAATTCTTCACTGTTGTTTCACTACCCCGTTTTTATACATTCTTTTTTGTTTCATCTATAATGGTTGCTTTCTCACCACAGGTCAATTAAACATCTTAGCATTTTATCAGTATTTGGTTTCTTCCCTCAGAAGCGTAAGTGGTGCTAAGTAAGTTATTCAAGCAATGTGTATTAAATGAGTGAAAAATTACTCCAGGATAACCTACCACTAAGACGTGCAAGTGTGCTCTAGGTGACACAAGGTGGCCCTCTGGCTACCTGCGCGTCTGTAAGGAGGCGCTTCCCTCCACCTCTCCTGACTCTTCCAGTGGTCAAGAGCTTAAAACTGTGCTTTTCATTCCATCCCTATCTGAAGGCAAATAAAAGGGTAGAAAATTGGGTTCCAGTCCAGTTTTCAGCAGCTAGTATGTACTATTTTCTGATTCTGGAGTGTTTAGTTTTCAGGATCAGAGTCTGGTTTTAAAAAGAAAAGAAAAAATTCTTTCACATGTGAAGAGTTCACAGACTGGATTCCTTCTTTTATGTTATTTTAAAAATAATGTCACACTCATTTCTCAACTGGTTTCATAGAAACGAAGTTCCAAGCGCATTTATGATTCAAAGACAGATGGGGCATTCTGATGAGCTTTTGTATTTGTAAAGGGCTTTGTGAAAATTACTTTGGGAAGAGAGCCTATGCTAAGCAGACATTTGTGTCAACTCTGTTGATCTAGAATGCAGCTTCTCACGTACACACACGTCAGGTTGACAGAATCCCCCTCGCTCTTCTCCCCAAGATTTACCCTAAAATTCCCTGAGTGCCCAATATTTATATCTGCAATATTATGTCTTAAAACTTTTAAATAAATTATATTGCATATAATTTAAACCCCACAAAATCCACTTGGAGTGGGAAAACAGAGACAGAGGAACTAATTAACTTTCATCAGGACTCAGAGGCACGATAAAACCCAGGCCCTGGCTCTGGATTCCTACTCCTCCCACTTCCTGCAGTTTTCCCGCAACAGCATAGCAATGGATGATAAAATCCTGGAAAAACAACAATTTCCAAATAGGATGGAGAGAAAGAGAGAGAGAGAATCAACCTGATCGTTTCAAAGAGGCTAAGTGACTATTAGAGTTAAGTAAATGAATGACAGCGAGTCTCTAAGGCTAGTGAGCAAAACCATTCTTTAATAAGACATGTAGTGTATAATTTTATGTGAATAAACACATACTCTACATTTGTCTATCCCAAGGAGTCCAAAACTAGGACCAGGGAAGTTCTGCTGGGGTGGTTTAGTTTTATCGCTACCCTCCTTGCGACTCAGGCTGTGATGTTCGAAGCTGGTGCAGCCGTCTTTTCTCGCTGAGGATGACGAGCAGAGAGTGGGAGGGACTCTGGCCTGGCGAAGTGCCCGCGCCACCTTGGAAGTGCTTCCTTGAAGACTGCGCGTTAAGTAGATGGTCAACATGCGTATGCAGTTCTTAGGTTCTGAAGGGGATAAGAATATGGCACCCCCAAAATACGCTGTTTTGACATAAGGATTATTCTGAGCTGACAGCAATTGAGAAATAACAGCCTCTAGCAAAGCTATCTATTCTCTCCCACCTGCTTACAAATGAGACACACATTTCCTTTTATGAAGGCGTCCCCCGCTATCCTACCGGGGCAGCAAGGACAGCCTCTACCACTGAGCAGTGAGGTGAGGGGCACGAACACAACCTTGCTAAATAACCCTTATTTCTATCGTTCCCACCACACATCTGCCTTCCCACCACGCGCTGCCCCTGGAAGCCCAAACCCTCTTCTTTTGCCCCAAGCCCTCCGCAGTTTATCGCCTTCGTTACATGGCAGGTAAGCCCCCACCCCACCCTCTTCTTTGGCTTTTCTCTTCTCTAGAGACCTCCACGTACCTGTAAAACATGAAATAAAAGCCTGTACCCTATCAGTTCATTTCACAGTCCCCGGCTTCAGAGCCTAAGAAAGCAGAGGAGAGGTGTTTCCACCACTATAGTTCTTTGTTCCCCAAAAGTTCTTATTTAACACTTGTACAAAGAATAAAAGATAGGAACAGCGTACAGCGTCTCAACAGCAGCGTGGCAAGTTAGAAGCAATGTGGAAATCTCAGAACTGCTGCCAGTTACCAGCAGGGGACGTGCCCTCGTTTCCTTCTGTCCCCACCCGTTTCTCCGATGCACCAGTAGCTTGTCATTCGAATGGGCATTTGTTGACACCAGTGACACCGAACATTTCATCACAGATTTATTGACCTGTGGGTTTCTTCCTCCAGGAACTGTTCATGCATTTGATACACTCCAAATTCCCTTGCTCTTTCGTGTTATTCTGTTTGGTTGTGGGGTGCTGGGAATCAAGCATAGAGCCTTACGCTTAGTCGGCAAGCACTTCATCACTGAGCTACATCCCCAGCCCTCCTGCCTCTTTTTTTACGAGGTGACTTTTTTATTCTGACACTGCTCTTTTGTTCCTTGCGTTGCATAACTCTTCTCCCAGTCTGTGATTTGGACAGAGGAGAACCTGAATTCTGGCTATGGAATCTATGAGATTGAACCCACCGCTATGTGATCTTAGGCAACTTACACAATCTTGGTGCCTCTGTGGCTGACGAAATGATACAACCCAACTCATGAGACTATTCAGAATATCACATGAAATAAAGCATGTCAGCTACCCCTTAGCCCATGGGACAGGGTCACTGATTTATGTACAGGGGTAGATTGTTGTGTTACTGAGATTCATGGATTCTTAGAGCAAAAAGAAACATAAGAAATCATTGAATCTATTGATTATTGAATGAATGATATTCAGTTAGCACTTGCCATGTACCAGGGGCTGTGGTGAAAGTTCAGATATTCTAGCTCATCTACTCCTCACAACAGTGCTTTGCATGCAGGGTTATTATCCCAATTTCACAGATGAGAAAACTGAGAAACAAAGAGGCTAGGAGACTTCCCAAAACATCCTGGAATGGGCAATAAGAGAAAGCTACGATTTCTTTTTTTTTTAATTAAGTTTATTGGTACTATTTAGCTTTACATAATGATCACATTCATCATAGGGAATTTGTACTTGTACATGATATAACTTGATTTTTCTTTTTTCCTATTCCTCTTCCCTCCCTTCAACCCCCTTTCCCCTCATTTACAAAAGTTTTGTTTCAATTTTTTCCTTCTATTCATTTTTTCTTTTCCTTTCCTTTCTTCCCCCTTCCCCGTCCTTAGTTCCCCTTCCCATTTGAGCATTTTCTTCCCATTTTATATCTATTATACATTTTGGTTTTTATTTACGCTTTTGGCTTCTCATACCAGAGAAACAATGTGATATTTACACATGTGTGTCCAATTTATTTCACTTAAAATATGGTCTGAAGGTGCATCCATTTACCTAGAAATGTCTCAAGTTTATCCTTATTTATGGCTAAGAAGTACTCCATTGTAAGAAAAAACCTCATCTTCTTTATCCACTCATTGGTTGATGGGCATGTGGGCAGTTTCCAAGACTTAGCTATTACAAACTGTGCTGCTATAAACATGACATGCATATACTGCTGTGGTATGATGCTTTTAATTCTTTCAGGAAGATAACAAGAAAGGGAATAGCTGGGTCGAATGGAACCTCTAGTCCTAGTTTTTTGAGGAATCGCCACACTGATTTCTACAATGGTTGCAGCAGTCTACACTCCCTCCAACAGCGGAGATGGGTTTTTTTTTTTTTTTCACTATATCCCCTCTAGCATTTGTTATTGGTTGACTTCTTGATAACAGCCATTCTTTCTGGGGTGAGATAGAATCTCAGCATTGTTTTAATTTGCATCTCTCAAATGACCAGTGAAGCTGAACATTTTTTTTTTTTTTTTTGTGGGTACCGGGGGATCGACCTCAGGACCTCGCGCGCCAGCAGGCGCCCGTGCCACAGAGCGATATCACCGGCCCCTTTTTTGTATGTGGGTTCCGGGAGTCGAACTCGGGCCCTCGCGCTGGCAAGGCAGGTGCTTAAACCGCTGAGCCATCTCACCGGCCCCCTGAACATTTTTTTCATATATTTGCCATTTGTATTTCAGATGAAAGGAGAAGTGAGTATTCATTTCAGATGCCCATTTTTGGATTGGGTCTTTAAATTTGGGAGGTCTGATTTTTGGAGTTCTTTATATATTGTAGATATTAGTCCTTTGTCAGAGGTAAGGGACACGACCGCTAAGGGACATCCAGAAAGTTGCTGGATGAAGACTCTGGCCCCAGCCCCCACGTCCAGAGGCCAAGATCAGCCGCGTGTGCAGCACTAATCCTGCAGAATTGGCAGGGTCCCCCAGCACAGGTGTGGGCTCTGACTTGGACACTACCACAGAACTAAGGACAACAGAGGAATTTCATTGTTGTTTTGTTTTGTTTTATTTGTTTTCCTTTTTCTTTCTGGTTTGTTGTTGTTGTTGTTTAGGTTTTATTTTTACTGTTTGTTTTGTTTTGTTGATCTTTTTCTCTTTCCTCAACTGGCTTTTTTCATTTTTTAATATTTTTATGTGAGTGAACATTGTCTCTAGTCTTTCTGGTTTGCTTTGATATTCTTTTGCTTTCTCCTTCATTCTGTCTCTTCTGTCCTCTTCTCTAGTTTCCCAAAGCTTGGGTGATCATCCTCAGTCTTTCAGCCTTGCTTCTACTATATAGCTCTTCATTTACCTATTTGTTCTCCTACCCCTCTTGAATCACCCCCAACACACATGGGATAAAATCACTCTACTAAGGGGAAACTCACTGCATGCAAGTTCCTGGTTTATGTTGTATTTTGTTATATGACTGTAGATCTTGCTCCTATGGTTAAAGGTATCAAATTAATAGTTACACAGTTTGTCAGTTTCTAGGCTGTGCTTGATGCTATTGTTATTGCTAAGTGTACTACTTTAGCCAGGGTGTTGTACCTGTTGTAATCAGGTGTTCTCCTTTGTATGACAACACTGTGATTGTCTGGGGTCATAATCATCACCATAGTCTATTACTGAAAGACTGGGTGCTGGACCAAATAGATAGCAACTTCTCATCCCTAAAAAATTGGGAAGGTAGGATCTTGGGACAGACTAAAAGGCCAAGAGCCAGCTACACCTACAAGACATCTGAGGAATAGGCATTTCCTAGGGAAGCCTCAATACTAGTGATAAAGCTACCTACTATAAGAAATTTTTTAAAACTATAGCAAGGTTTAATATTTATTAAAGGTAGAAAAGAACAGGCTCTGCAGAACAAATATGGGCCAAATAAAAGTAGGAAAAGAAGTACACCCTACAGTGTGAGGGTGGACCATTTTGCAAGAGAGAATGTGTAGTAAAAAGCTCAATGACACCATCTTTTTTGTATCTCCTGCTCCTTAGGCTGAATCAGGTCTAGGTCATCCTATCAAAAATCTGCTTGAGTTCTTGTGAGAAGTCCACATACAGGGCTTTGGGAACTGTTCTGTGCACATGTCTTAAGATTTTGTAATTAACAGTTCATGGCTACTTCCCCAGCCAGCTTTGCCATGCCCTAATCTCTTGCCTCATTTCCCCATGAGAGATACAAATCTCTATAATTCTGTATGGGGTGCTGAGGGAGTGAGGGTCTCTGTCTTTATACAGCTACTTCCTGCTGAAAAGGGCTGCAGGCCCTACCTACGGGGGTTATGTGCTCTCCAACTACACTGTGTTGTAGCACAGTGGCTGGATTGAACAAAAAGAACCTGTTAGAAGACAATGAGAAAAGAGCTGGTGATTGTTGAGCTGCCTATTTGATGAGAGAAAACTTGGTGAATTTGTCAGGAGAGTAAATTTACTATTAAGTTGGGGATGCAGGAGAGGAAAAAGATGGCGGATGAGTAAGAAGCAGGCAGCAAAACTCTCTCTAAAAGTTACCGTTGGAACACGGGAATATAGCGACCGGGAAAGCGCAGGAGGGGGGGAGATGCTTCGCCGGAACCCAGAAAAGTTCTGAAGCGCAATCTGGGACCCCCGGCACCAGTGAAGGGTGATTTCCAACAAAGAAGAAGGAGCAGACCTCGCGCGCGCACCTTCTACCATCCCAGGAATCGCAGCGTGACAGAAGCTCAATTCTACGGACACACGGTGACAGCTGGCACCCAGGGAGCCCCCACAGAGGATCCTGAGACAGCGGCGAGGCGGGGGAGCGGCGGAGAACTGCGCTGGTGGGCGGTGAGTGGGTGTCTCTCAGCCACAGCTGCCCCACGCCAGAGAGCGACCGGCTGGGCGCCATTGTGGGGGGTGTGGCAAAACTCAGAGTGGCACGAAAGAAAAACAGCGCTGGACACTGGTGCTCTGGACAGGGCAGCGCGGGGCCTCTCAGGCCCACGAAAGTGTGCTGAGGTCAGCAGGCGAACGAGACTGGTCTCTCAGCCACACCTGTCCCACGCCAGAGAGCGACTGGCCCGGCGCCATTGTGGGGGGCGTGGTGAAAATCAGAGCGGTGGGAAACCAGTGCAGGGAACCCACGCTCCGGACAGCGCGCTGCGCCTCTCAGGCCCAGGGATAGTGAAAGGGCACTGAGAGCAGCAGGCGAGCTAGACTGGTCTCTGCCTGAAAGTACGGGCCTCTGCTCACCGCCCGCCAGAGGGCCGCTCCTGGCTTACTGGGACCGACCTGCACGGAACAGGACTCTGTCACCACACGGTGCCTGCCTACAGCAGAGTCAACACCTGGAACTGATTCTTTTTATTTTATTTTTATTTTTATTTTTATTTTTTTCTCATTCATTTGTTTTTTGTTCTGGCGAAGGGTTTTTTGTTGTTGTTGTTTTTTGTTTGTTTGTTTGTTTTTTGTTTTTTTTGGTGGGGTTTTATTTTTGTTTTGTCTGTTTTATTGTTTTTATCTTCGTTTTTGTTTCTGTATGTGTATTTGCTCTTTCCTTCATTATTCTCTCTGGTTTTTTATATGAGTGTAAACAGCACCTCTAACTTCTTTGTGATTGTGGTTGTGATCTGTTCTTCCTTTTATCCCTTCCTTCTCTTTTTACCACCAGTCCTCTGCACCAGTGTCCCAATGTTAGTGTCCCCTCTTGGTCCTCTAACCTTACAACTAATTCCTTCCTATTCTCCCAACACTCTATTTCCTCCTTAACTCATTTTAAATTTAAACTCCTCAGGGAAAAATTGACATACATAGGACTTGTATACTGCATATAATTTTTCTGGTGTGTTTTAGATTTTGTTATATAACCGCAACTCTATACAGCTAAAAGTGGTAAATAACTGGTTAGCTCAGTCTGTCATTTTCTAGGCTGTGTTTGATGCTTTAGTTAACATTATAGAAAAATGTGAAATAATTGTTCTAAACATCTTTCCTAACTGATATTTCATGATTGAGATTGACTAAGGGACACAGAAAATACAGTGGCACAGTACCAAAGAATCAAGGACTGGGCCAAACAGGTAGCAACTTCGCATACCCAATGAATTGAAGAGGTAGGATCTGGCAGAAAGCTCAAAACCCAAAAGCAAGCTCCACTTGGAAGATACTGCAGAGAAGTAGTCATCTTCTAAAGATCCTAAACACTAGCAATAAAGTAACCTGCCATAGGTAATTTGCAAACATCACCCCAGGAATTAAAGAAAGAAAAAATGAGACGACACTTAAACAAGATGCAACCCCACACATCCAATTCACCAAAGGCAAACCTAGGGGGCAACGAGGTGGGACAATCCAAAAGCCACCCACCTGGCCTATCTGAAGTGGTAACAACAAAGCAACTGAATGAGGCTCTGGAAAAAATTAAAACAGAAATAATCTCACAGATAACTGCAGAGATAATGTCCACAATGAAGACCATGCTTAAGGACACTATAGCTGATACAGACAAAAAAATAGATGAGCTTAAGAAAACTATAGAAACCATGAATGCTCAGCATAGGAAAGAAATGGAATCCATAAGGCAGATTCAAGCAGATATCCAAGAGAACAAAAATTCCATTGAAAGTATTTGTAGCAGATTAAGCCAATGCGAGGACAGGATCTCAGATATAGAAGACAGGCTTGCAATTAGTGATCATGAAAAGGAAGAATTCTTAAAAACAGCAAGGGACCATGAAAAATCAATTCAGCAGCTGCTAGATGACTCAAAGATAAACAACTTAAGAATAATTGGAATAAATGAAAAAGCAGGAGATAACATCAATGACATTAAAACCTTGTTCAAAGACATAATCAGGGAGAACTTTCCTGGAAAAGAAAAGGAATTTGATGCCCCTATAAGTGAAGCTTTTAGAACACCAACTAGACATGATCAAAAAAAAACTTCAGCCAGACATATTATAGTCAAGATCCCAGAAATTCAACAGAAGGGCAGAATCTTAAAAGCTGTTAGGGAGAAGAGACAAATCACCTATAAAGGAAAAGCCATCAGAATCACAGCTGACTTTTCAGCACAAACCCTCAATTCAAGAAGAGCTTGGAATGATGTATTTCAAGCTCTAAAGGAAAATAATTTTCAACCCAGATTGATGTACCCTGCAAAACTATCTTTCAAAATTGATGGAGAAATAAAATACTTTCATGACAAAGAACATCTGAGAAAATTTATGACCACCAAACCAGCACTCCAAAATGTTCTGAAGGACATTCTAGAAAGAGATAGGAACCCCAACAGAAGGAAGCCACCAGGCAGGGCAGATAATTAAATAGCAGGAAAGGGGAAAAACAAAGAGTGGGAACCAACAACAGGAAAATATCATGACAAGTATAAGTCAATACGTATCAGTTTTAACCATCAATGTTAACGGTCTCAATTCACCAATCAAAAGGCACAGACTGGCGAAATGGATCAAGAAGCAAGATCCAACAATATGCTGTATACAAGAAACACATTTAATTCAGAAAGAAATTCATAGACTGAAAGACAAAGGATGGAAGACAATACTCCATGCCACAGGAACCCAGAAAAAAGCAGGGGTAGCTATTCTTTTTGCAGGCAAAATGAACTTCAAGCCAAGAAGGATTCAGAGAGATAAAGACGGTCATTACATCCTTGTAAAGGGAACAATCCAAGAGGAAGAGATAACGATCATAAATATATATGCGTCAAATACCAATGCACCCAGCTACATAAAACAAGTACTAAAGGACATGAAAAATCAAATAAGCACTAATACAATTATATTGGGAGATCTCAATACTCCACTGGCACAAAAAGACAGATCAACTGGACAGAAAATCAATAATGAAATAGTAGAACTGAACCAAACTTTTGAACAAATGGACTTAGTAGATGTCTACAGAGTGTTCCATCCTACAACATCAGAATACACATTTTTCTCAGCTGCACATGGGACGTTCTCCAAAATAGACCACATACTAGCTCATAAGACCTGCTTAAGTAAATGCAAAGGAATTGAAATTATCCCATGCATATTATCAGACCATAGTGCAATGAAATTGGAAATCAATGGCAAAAGATCTCACAAAAACTCCCTGAACACATGGAAATTAAACAGCACCCTCCTGAACAACCAATGGGTCACAGATGAAATTAAAGAAGAAATTAGACACTTTCTACAACTGAATGATAATGACAGTACAACATACCAGAACTTATGGGATACAATGAAAGCAGTCCTAAGAGGGAAATTTATAGCATTAAATACTTATATCAGGAAAATAGAACAAGCACAAATAAACAACTTAATGGCAAACCTCGAGCTTCTAGAAAAAGAAGAGCAGTTTAAGCCAAAAGCCCATACAAGGGAGGAAATTATAAAGATCAGAGCAGAAATTAACGTCTTGGAGACTAAAAAAACAATACAAAGAATCAATGAAGCAAAAAGTTGGTTCTTTGAAAGAATAAATAAGATTGACAAATCCTTATCCAACCTTATTAAAAAAAGAAAACAAAAGACTCAAATCCATGCAATTGAAAATGAAAAGGGTGATATCACGACGGACCCTGCAGAAATCCAGAAGATCATCTATACCTATTTTGAAAATTTATATTCTACTAAGATGGAAAATGCAGAAGAAATGGACAGATTCCTAGATTCGTATGAATTACCAAAGCTGAATCAAGAAGATTTAAAAATCCTAAATAAACCAATATCAACCAATGAAATTGAAGATGTAATTAAAAACCTCCCAACAAAGAAAAGCCCAGGCCCTGATGGATTCACTGCCGAATTCTACAAGAAATTTAGAGAAGACCTAACGCCCCTACTTCTCAAACTTTTCAATGAAATTGAAAGGGAAGCAATACTCCCAAATTCATTCCTGGAAGCAAGCATTACCCTGATACCAAAACCAGAGAAGGACCCAATTAAGAAAGAGAACTACAGGCCAATCTCCCTAATGAACATAGATGCAAAAATCCTTAATAAGATACTGGCAAAAAGAATCCAACAAATCATCAAGAAGATTATACACCATGACCAAGTTGGATTCATCCCAGGGATGCAGCGATGGTTCAACATACGTAAATCAATAAATGTAATACACCATATTAACAGAACCAAAGACAAAAATCACATGATCATCTCAATAGATGCAGAAAAAGCTTTTGACAAAGTCCAGCACCTTTTCATGATAAAAACCCTACAGAAAATTGGAATAGAGGGTCTTTATCTCAATCTGGTAAAAGCTATCTATGACAAACCAACAGCTAATATTATACTAAATGGCCAAAAACTGAAAGCCTTCCCTCTAAAATCAGGAACAAGACAAGGATGTCCACTGTCCCCACTCTTATTCAACATAGTTCTGGAAACTTTAGCCAGAACAATTAGACAAGAGAAAGAAATAAAAGGAATTATGATTGGAAAGGAAGAAGTTAAATTATCATTATTTGCAGATGACATGATACTCTACACAGAAGACCCCAAAAACTCCACTAAAAAACAGCTAGATTTAATAAGCAAATTCAGTAGTGTAGCTGGATACAAAGTCAATACTCAAAAGTTAATAGCCTTCCTGTACACAAATAACAAACTTACTGAAAGAGAAATTAGGGAAACAATACCTTTCACAATAACATCCAAAAAAAATGAAATACCTAGGAATCAACCTCACAAAGGATGTAAAAGACCTCTATACTGAAAACTACAGTACTCTGAAAAAGGAGATTGAAGAGGATATCAGAAAATGGAAAGATATCCCTTGCTCCTGGATAGGAAGAACCAATATAGTGAAAATGGCCATACTTCCAAAATTGTTATACAAATTTAATGCAATTCCAATCAAAATTCCAACAGCATATCTCACAGAATTAGAGAAAACAATCCTAAAATTCATTTGGAATCAGAAGATACCTAGAATAGCAAAGGCAATTCTGGGCAACAAACGCAAGGCAGGGGGCATCACAATCCCTGACTTGGAATTATACTATAAAGCTACTGTGATAAAAACAGTGTGGTACTGGCAAAAAAACAGACCTGAAGATCAATGGAACAGATTAGAAGATGCTGAAACAACCCCAGACATACTAAGCCACCTTATCTTTGACAAAGGTGCCAAACACATTCGCTGGAAGAAAGATAGCCTCTTTAATAAATGGTGCTGGAAAAACTGGCTCTACACATGCCGAAGATTAAAACTAGACCCATATCTTTCACCATGCACTAAACTAAATTCAAAATGGATCAGAGATCTAAATATTAAAACAGAAACATTAAATCTGCTGGAAGGTAGGATAGGTAAAACCCTTGGAGACATTGGTGTAGGCAAAGACTTTATGAATAAAAACTCAACCACACGGGAACTATCCCAAAGAATCAATAACTGGGATCTCATCTTATTAAAAAGCTTTTACACAGCAAGAGAAACCACCAACAGAGTGAAGAGACAAGCCACAATGTGGGAAAAAATGTTTGCCAGCTGTTCCTCAGACAAAGGATTACTATCGAGAACATATAAAGAACTCAAAAAAATCAGACCTCCCAAATTTAAAGACCCACTCCAAAAATGGGCATCTGAGATGAATACACATTTCTCAGATGAAGAAATACTAATGGCAAATAAATATACAAAAAAATGTGCAACATCACTAGTCATTCGAGAGATGCAAATTAAAACAACACTGAGATACCATCTCACCCCAGAAAGAATGGCTACTATAAAGAAATCAACTAATAACAAATGCTGGAGGGGCTGTGGGGAAAAAGGAACCCTTCTTCACTGTTGGTGGGAGTGTCGACTGGTACAGCCACTGTGGAAGTCAGTGTGGAGATTCCTCAAAAAACTAGGGTTGGAGGTCCCATTTGACCCAGCTACTCCCCTTCTGGGCATCTTCCCAGAAGAATTAAAAACATCGTACCACAGCAATATATGTGCACCCATGTTTATAGCAGCACAATTTGTAATAGCCAGATCTTGGAAACAACCCAAATGCCCATCAACTGAGGAACGGATAAGAAAGATGTGGTATTTTTATACAATGGAGTACTATTCAGCCATAAAGAAGGATAAACTGGAGACTTTTATAGGTAAATGGATGCAACTCGAGAAAATACTCATAAGTGAAATAAACCAGAAGCACATGTGTAAGCATCGTATTGTCTCTCTAGTATGAGAAACTGAAAGAGTAAATAAGATCCAAAATGTACAATAGACATGGTGAATCAAAAAGAAACTGGTCAAAAGGAAAGAGAGACTGGAATAGGGAAAAGAAAGAAGGGAAAGGGAAAAAAATTGTATATATATATAAAAGATGGTTAAGATAGATACACTACCAATTTTACTTAGTTCATTGAAGAGTAAGGTTTGTGCCAATAATATTTGGACAATTGAATGCTAATGTCTGGTATCCTGAATAACTAACTTAAAGATAGTAATACGTAATGTATTAACCATTGTTACCCTCCTATTATGTTGCTTTGAAAATTTGTTCTTCTTTTGATTTGTTTTGTCTTTTCTTCTCTTTAAAAAAAAAAAAAAAAAAAAAAGTTGGGTATGCAAAACCCAAATACGAGAAGGAGCAAGTCAGATTTCCATGCTTCCTATGGAGGGCAAAGTATGGCAAAGAGGGATGTTAATTATTGAGAGCCTGAGGGCCATAGCCTTAGCATGATTACCCACATTATGGATCTAATTATAAACAGGAGTCTCAATACAGGTGCCAATTTAAACCATGGTGAATTAGGGTCATTAGTAACTCTATTTATCTGCACCCAGAGCAATACTGGAGTCTTGTTTTCTGAAGGCCTGTTTTTTTCAGGTCTTTCCGAGGTTCTCAGGAGTGAGAAAGCTACAGTTTCTACTCCTTAATCTACTGGTTGCAGCATTCACAACCATTTAGTTAAAAGAAAAAAATAGAAAGATTGTTGTTTAGATTATATTTAACTTGCCCTGCAGGAAGTCACTTGAAAAGTACTGATCATCAGTTATTTTACAGGAACTCCAGCAGAGGTTAAAGGCAAAGACCTCCCTAGTTTCCAGAGTTGCTGCAGTGACCCTCATCTGAGTGAGAGGAGCTGCAGACCCAGGCCACTGGAGTCATCTGCAAGCTGCTGCCCGCCCCATGATGCCCCAGGCAGTGATCCTGATGGTCTCCCATATAGTCAAGTTCTCTGGAAAAACAGAAGCAAGAAGGTATTATCATCCAAAGAGGCTCAGATGGTCTATGAAACAAAAAAGCATTATTTTGGGGTCTTAGATTGCAACTTGGAGAACACAGGTTCCAGCAGAAACCAAAATACTTCCTGTTAAGGTGGGATTTAAAAGGTAAAAGAGAACATTTAAGTGAATTACACAGGTTTTTCGTGAGGAATTAACACTAAAGGACAACTTTGCTTCTATAGCTCATTGGTCCAGCACAAACCAGCACAGACGATACCATTGTTCTAGAAGAGAGCTTCGTTTACATGCTCCCCGGATATTCCTTCTCAGCAAGTAACTTTCTTTTGGTGTGTCAGCAAGTTCATAGAGATGACATCACAGCACAAGATAGATTCTAGGTTACAGAATGGAGTCATTCCTGTCCATTTTCTATCCTAATATGCATAGAGAGAGAAATTGGAGAAAGGACTTCCTATAGGAATGAACTTTGCAATTATGGAAGCTGACAAGTTCCACCATCTTCTACTTGTGAGCCAGAGAAAAAGGGAAACCTGCATTGTGCCTCAGTCCAAGTCTAAAGGCCTGAGGAACTTGGATGGCAATGGGAGGGGGGTCCTGGTGCAAATCCAGGATTCTGAAGGCCCAGAACCTGGAGTTCTGCTGTCCAAGGGTGTAATAACCATCCCAGAATAACCATCTCTCTCCAGGAGAGAGAGCACAACTCATCATTCTTCTGTCTTTTGTTCTGCAGGCCTTAGACAGATGATGATGATGCCTGCCCACCTTGGGGAGGGCAGATCTTCCTTATTTAGTCCATTCATTCAAATGACAATCTCTTTTCGAAACACTCTCACAGGCACCCAGAGGTAATGCTTTATCAGCTATCTGGGTACCCTTTAACCCAGTCAGGTTGGTATCTAAAATTTACCATCATACTTCTCAAAGAGCAGCAAGAAACACATTTATTTATTTATTTATTTATTTATTTTTTGGTGTAACAATTCTACATTCTTACAAATTCCATGACACTTCAAAATAACAACAAAATAAAATAAATAAACATCTCTAAATTTCAGGTGTATATCATATATGTAAAATAGATACCTATGGGTACAGTCAGAGAATATGGTGAATGTTTAAATTTTGAATATTATTACAGTAAAAGTCACATTACGATTGATCTCCCTCAAAACACTCCCCCTCACTTCAAACACAGTTATCCCTCATTCTTGGCACTTTCTGAAGCAGTTCTGGAAGTCATCTTTTGTGAGTGTTTTTTTTATGCAATTAAGTTTATTGGTACAGTTTAGAATACATAATGATCATATTCATCATAGGGAATTTGTACCTAAAGATGATATATTTTGATTTCTCCATTTTTCCCAATCCCCTCTCCTCCCTTCAACCCATCTTCCCCTCCCTATTTACAAAACTTTGAAGAAACACTTTTAAAGACTGTAAGTGGGACCACCCACCTGGCATCATACAGATTCTCAGAGGCTCCTCATCCTAAGAAATGTTAGTTTACCAAACAATCCACCAGGCTAAGTCTTAAACTCCCCTAAAAAAACTGAAAACCTTTTACATATTCACTTTTACAGTGACCCTGAAGGAGTTCTTTGCTATGATTTAGATCTACAATATCTCCCAAAAAATGTGTTCAAAGGTGGGCTTTCAAAAAGTGACTGGATCATGAGGGCATTATTGGGGAACAATGGAAATTTAGGAGGTGGGGCTTGGTTGAAGGGAGTGGATTATGGATTAAAACCTTGGACAGTATTCCTTGTCCCTGTTCCTTTCCTCTTTGGCTCTTTACCTTTTCTCTGCTTGCTGACCACCATGAGGTGGTCACCATGATGTGAACAGTCTTCTGTTACCACCACCTACCACATCTTTACCATGATGTCTCTGCCTTACCTCAAGCCACAACAACGAAAGCAGCTGCCCATGGACTAAAACCTCTGAAATTGTGAGCCAAAATAAACCTTTCCTCCTTTGTTTTTGTTGTTTCCTCTACATACTTTGTGGGAAATACACAGGGACAGAAAACTAACATGCTCCTTGAGTAGGTTTTGCTTGTGTGGACAAAGCACAGCCAGTAGGTGGGGAGGGTCTCCACATCTCTCTACCATCCCCACCATCCCCCCAGTCTTCCCCCAAGGCAAAGTCTTTAGCTCTCATTTAACACAAAGCCAGCCTGCAGCTTTTCACTAGAGTGGGTGTTCTCTACCATGGAAGCTATGAGGAACTCAAGGAGCCCTGCTTGATCACCAGAAACTTGTGAAGCCTGAATTTGGGCCACTGTGGGAATCTCCCCCTCCCCGCTGGAGGAGTAGGTGTTGCCTAAATAATTCCTGGTCTCTGAAGAACTTTAAGAACAGACAGCTTATAGACACACAGTTCACTTCATCTAAACCAGAATCAAGGTGGGTAGCTTAATTCCAAATGTTTTCTTGAATAACAATGCTTTTAAGGTTTACTTCTGTAGAAGGAGTTTTTTGAATTAAACTGATTTAGATTAAAGGTCCATTCAAGGTTTTAACAAAATGTGGTGAACAAATGCTGCTTTGATGAAGCACTAATGGTCCTCTACAGTTACCCGTAGGTAAGGAAACACTCCCTGTTTAATTTAATCCAGGCCTCAGCCTACAACACCGAGGTCTTGAGGGAGTTGGTTTAAGCAGTCCTGTTTCTCAAAGCCAAAACATAAGTAAATTAAAATTCTCTACTGTATTGGAGCAATTTTAGCAGATCGCATTTTCCTGATGGTACTATTTTTAAAAGGTGAACTATGAATAAAATTTGTATATTTTACAAGCTAGCAAAATAATGTACCTACCACCGTTGTAATGTATAAACAAATATACATATGTCCAGGGGAAACCACTGTGCATTTCAACAAGAGGAATGAGAGGAAGTATTCTGTCTCCTCAGCAGGGGGACTCTCAGACTTTAATTCTGTTTTAAGGAGGGCGTAAGGGCTACATTACAAAATGTTTAAAATAAGATCTCATTGCAATAGAAGAAATACATATTTGTGGTGTAAAAACTTGAAGAATTCAGGAAAGTATTACATACAAAAATCACCCTTAATCCTCCCCACAGAGGCAACCATCACATTATTAATAGGCCTTGAAAAAAGTACCGTAACTTAGTGACAGAGTTAGTCTGGTTGGTAGGAAAAAAATATTTCAAGAAATATCTGAAGAAGGTACACTTAACATGTGCAAAAATAATAATAAATATCTACCATTAATATTATATATTTTTAAAATCTTTGGGTTAGATAGTATTCACATTCGTGAGGAATTTTTAAATGAATTTCTGTTGGCATGTTTATGAATTATCCTATTTTTTATTGTATTGCATATGAATGATAATAATAAAAACAATAATAATGACCAACATTTGAGTCCCTACAATTTGTCAAGCACTTATTTAACTGAAAAAAATGGTCAAATACTCCCAAGAGTACTAAACTTTTATGACCAGTAAGACAAATTAGTAAAATATTATATTAAGATACTAGAAAAGCTCTAGTGCATTTCCCATGGAGCAATAACCACAATGGCAAATAATGTGCGATGAGGTCGGCCTCAGAGGCTAAGATTTGCTTGTGCTCAGTTCCGTGCACCAGCAGAGAGGAGGTCCAGTCCCCAGAAGCAGTGGGTGTGGCACCCTCCTGCAATCTCAGCTACTCAGGATGACCACCAATATGAGGCCAAGATCCTGTCTCAAAATAAAAATAAAAAGGGCTGGGGGTGGAGCTCAGTGGTAGAGTGCTTGCCTAGCATAAGTAAGGCTCTGGGTTCAATCCCCAGTACTGTGGAAAAAGTAAGCAATGGATGCCAACTAGAGAAACGAAATAAATAACATTAAGGATACTTGTTGGATTACGATCCTCGAAATAAAGATCTGTGAGTCTACACTGATCGAAATAAAATTTGAATAAATAAATGGGGAAGAGGGAATGGCTCTTTCTTACAAATGAATTCTTATTTATAGAGGCACAAGAAATGAGAGGAAAAGACAATCACAGTCAAATAGCACAGTAATAACTGTAGGTAAAACCCACTGATGAATGCTAAACTTCATGGGTAAAAGTGTAAGGAGAAATAGGACATTTGTATATTCTCAAAGTAACCCCTTCCTTGGTAATTATGCTGCACAGTGGAGAAGCTCTAAGGTGCAGCCACCAAGGGATCAGTTGACATCACCAAGAAAAAGGTCGCGATTAGAAGAGGAGCCCCGAACAGGAGGCACTGCACCCGGAAGGGCACCGCATGACTCACGCTGCATTCCTGCTAAAAATACATGGCCTCCATCTTATCATGCAAAAATTCCTGAGGAGCTCAGATCAAAATACGTCCTCCGCGGCTGTCAGGAGTCCCTTTTCTGGAAATCTCACCAAGCAGGAAGGATTAACTTGGATCACAGGAGAGGAGGCTGGAGGCTGTGTCGCACCCAGACAGACTGTTCAGGGGCAAGCTCTGCTTTCCCCAAACTCAGGTCCTGGCCACCGAGTTTCCCCTGCCTCCTCTCCCCTCCCTGTGAAGAAAGCACGTAAGCTTCCGGGTCTCACTGGGATGTGGAGTATTCACTTTGCTTTCATGTGATGCCCCTGGGCACATAGCACACCTGTGTACCCGTTCTCCTGTTACCCCGTCCACCTCAGTCTGTGGACTCAGTTATCGAGCCCTCAAAGGGTGCCTCCCCCAGGATTTCACCTGATGGCGTCACAGTGTTCCCAAGCTCGTGTTTACCTGGGGAGAGGCAACACACCATCCCTCTCTCTTCCTGACTTCTGAACCAGTTGACAGATAAGGGAGTCAGATCATGATCAGAGTGTCAGTTTTATTGGTGGTAAAGCTGATTGGCAAAAACAGTTTCCCTCTACTTTCCGATGGTTTTATTCCCTTCGTTTCCTCCCCTCGTTCCACCTGGCCCCTGGGAATGGCAGAGAACACAATGATTCTGTCTTCTATAGCCTCTTACTTCTAAAATTTGTGGAAGACAGCAGAAATTTCTCAATCATAGGAGAAGGATGGCAGAACATCCCACCCCAAGATATGGCATCTTGGTGTAAGGGTTACTTTGAGCTGAAGGAAACTGAGAGGGAGCAGAGATGAGAAAGGTCTCTGTCCTCTCCCATTTGCCTGAAAGCAGATGTGACTTGGTAAAAGTTGACAACTTAACCACCAGAGGTAATTCTTACTCTTACCATCCCCGAGAAGACGCCAGAGGGACCTATACTGTAAAGCTTATTCACCAGCCTCTCCCTTGGTCTTATCACTTCACTACAATTTGCTGCCCTTTGGTAAGATGCTACTTAAACCCAGGCTCTCCCATTCCTCTAACTACGCGTGGCTGAATGCTCCCATGTGTGTATGGGATCCACAGGTTACTAAATGGTTTCTCTCTTGTAATCTGTCTTTTATCTACAGGGCACAACCAACGAACCTAAGATGGACCAAGGAAAAAGAAAATGTTTTTTCTAAACTCAGAATGCTAGGAAAAGAGGGAAAATTTTTTCCCGATAGCCCATATCTAAAAGTCTAGCAAAAGTTATGAATTACATTTTCTGGGAGCGGGGCGCTATATCGGGGAGAGAGCGAGGAGTCCGTCTGGTAAGGACAGAGTTTTGGTTTTTTGAGACTGAAAGACTTCTGTGGAGGGAAGGTGGTGATGGTTGCACAATAATGTGAATATACTTCATGCCGCTGTATTCTTAAAAGTGATTGAAATGATATATTTTATATACTGTATATTTTACCAATTAAACATTTTTATGTTAAAAAAGAAAGGAAAAAGTACACGAATTAAAGCATGGCCATGAAGACATTATGGGTTTACCATGTCAGGACTATGCAGAAATCAAATCAAATGGCATTACTAGAGCCAGATTTGTGTCCACTCTGATGAGAAGCAGAAAACCGTCACAAAAACTTTCACTCCCCAAGGACTATGGGAATGAGTAGAAAATGTCAACGGCCCTACCTGCTTCAGTAGTGAGTGAATGAGAGGACAAACTGGGGTTCCCAAGATGAGCAAGGAGAAGAGCTGAGTCAGGAATCCTCAGAAAGCACCCGTGGGGACAGAAGCTGGTGAGGAAATAACCCACGAATGGGGACAGAAGCTGGTGAGGAAATAACCCACGAGTGGGGACAGAAGCTGGTGAGGAAATTCCCACGGCGCCCTTTCCCTCTGAATTGGAGCGTCGTCCGGTGCGGAGCGCGGACGGGCACGGTGGCCGCCTGAGAAGGCCGCAGGCCTCTTCCCTGCAGGTGGCCGCGCTTCAGCCCAAGAGCCCCTTTCTCCCTCGGCTGTGACGTGGCTGTGAGACCACTCCAGATGGAGCCTGAACCGGGACCTTCCCACGTGAAGACACCCGCGACACCCGCCGCGCCACCTGGGGCTCATGAAACCACGTTCTCTCTCTTCCTGGCTCCCGGGCTGTTCACAAGCCGCAGGGCGATGTCTGAGGCCGCTCCGGTCTCCTCGGGGCTCTAATTCTGAGCACATTTCACAGAGAGAGGCAGAGCCAAGCACGCAAGACTGAAACTCACTTTACATGCTCAGTCAGGGAAACAAAACGGAAACAAAGAACCGTCGCGGGGAGTCATGTGTAACCAAACCACGGCTCCAAAAGTGCCTTTCCTATAATATCCTGGAAGAAAGGACATTTTTAAAGCCACCAGAAAAAACTGAAGTGACCAAAAAAGGTGAGGTGAAGGATTTCTATTTTAAAATTTGTTTTGAATTAAAGTCCTAATGACATTGTAATCACCCCGCCCCCATTTGGCAGCTTCAAGTTTATTTCAATTTTCCTGGTTGAGACTTTCTTCCCTCTGTTGATTTTGTCAGCTAAAAGAAAGCCAGAGCGGCGCTGGGAAATCTCAGCGCGCGGATGCGATCTTTCCTCCCAGCCCGGCCGGGCTTCCCAGAGGGCCACAGAGCCCGTGCGCCACCGCCTGCTTCCCACTCCAGGCACAAATCCGCCATCCTAAGTTATGTCGGGCTGGTTGTGCCGAAATCGATCCCAAGCGCTGGCAGATGGCTGTAATTTCAGTCCCTGTGTCAGCAGCGCAGCGAGAAGCGCTGCGGAGAGCGCGAGCCACGCTTTGGGATTGCTGTGCGGGAGGCGGCGGCGGTGCGGGAAGCGCGCCCGGACCTCGCCTCCCAGCCGGGCCGTGCAGCTAACAAGCAGCAAAACTGGAAGTCTCCTCGTCACTCTCCATCTTGCACACTTTCTGCAAAACTAAACACTGGAAATTCTAGGAACGTGTGAAAACTAGTGGTCATGTGAGACCACCCACAGCTCCCTGGGTGCCAGCTGCCCTTGTCACCATGCGTTTGACCTTAATGTTTTCTTCTCTTCCAACTGGTGAACCAAAGTATCTCTGAAACACTTCTGAGTCCCCAGGCGAGGTTATCTTGCCCGTTAAGTATTTTTTTTTTTTTTTGGTCAGATCATTCCCACTTTTACAACCATTTGTTTACAAGCTTGTTTCTGCTCTCCCACTCTAAACTTTCTGAGGAAATGGAACGTATTGGCTAGGTTTTTAACCCAGTGTTTGGTGAGTAGTTGTGTACTAGTTGGTCTGTTAAATGTTTACCAATGTTTAATGCTCTAATCCCTACTAAGGTCAATGATTTTCAAATTAAAATTCTTCAGCTTTTTTAAGTGTAATTTTTATAGATACATCTGCCAAAGAAATCTGCTCAGAAGTACATTTAGATACTGTACGAAATGGTCGGAGGTAAAATCTATTAGCTTCTCCAGGTCCAAATTCATTAGCCCATTCCCTCTTGCCTTTCTGAGGAGAGGGTAGACTAGCTAAGGCCTGCTTTCCCAGGATCCTTTGCCGCCAGCTTGCCTTGAGATTCAGGTATGACCACAGGTGCACCAGTGAAAGTCCCTCGGGAGGCTCCTTGACAAAGAAAGGTGTGACTGCTGCTGCCCGGTTCCACTTCTGCTTCCCCTGAAGGCTGCTACAGCCACCCGTGTCCAGAAGACACGAAATGTGAGTCTGAAATCCAGCCAGCCAGAATGCAGGAGTCTTGATGGCATCGTGGAGCAGCTGGACCTTCCAGCCCTTCATGGTATAAGCCATTTTTAGCCAGGTGGAAACATAATAGCTTTGAACTTTTCAATTCAACAAGAAATTATGGAGCAATTGAGGGGAAACACATAGCTTGACCAAAACAGAACAAATAAGAAAACAGATGTACCTTAGAATTTATAAGTCTGTTTGAGAGTGTTATCCTATTCTCATGTCTTGTTATATTTTTTTCTGATATGACCTCCCAACATAAGACTGCACACATATTTTTCTGAAACTTATAAAATGGATTACAGCTTTCAGGACACTACCTCTGAATATTTCATCCTACACTTCCCTTAGTCTCTGCAGGACATTGGTTCAAAAGACTTCCCTGTAGATGCTCAAAAGCTCTGCATGCTCGAGTCTCTAATGTTAAGTGATGTAGTATTTGCATACAGCCTCCACACTTTCTCCCATCAACACATCTCTAGATTACTTCTAACGTCCATTAAAATATAATGCTTATGTAAATAGTTATGTCACTGTATTATTTAAGTAATGATAAGAAAAAACTCTGTAGTGCTCAGGATAGATGCAGACTTCATCGGCCTAACTGTGCAGTTCCTGAACAAGTTGCAAAGTCAACAGCTTTCAACCCTTGAGTGCTGGAGAGAGACTGAGACTCAGTGAAGACGGAGGCTTTCACACTGCGGGGTGTGTACACAGCACAGCGCCTGGTGCATGGCACATTCAAGTTTTCCTTCTTGGAACTTTCTGGAATTAAAAAAAAGTTTTTTTTTCCCATCTGCTGCTTGAATCCGTGGATGAAGAAACCGTGGGTGCAGAGGACAGGTATATTTCTCCTCAATACCATGACACCATTATCACACCACCTGACAAATTTAATAATTTCCAAATGTACTCTAATGCCCAATCCATATCTAAACTTTTTCATTTGTTCTTTGCTTTTCTAAAACTAGGATCCTAGTTTTGTGATTCATAAATGTGATGACTGGGTTTTCTCATCATTGTGTGACATGTGCCTCCCTCAAACCTTGCTACTTGTTGACCCCTGACAAATGTGAATGATAATGAAGATCCTTAGACGCAAGTGTATATTGCATGAATATAACAAGAACGAGTGGCTGTGAAGAGCAAATGCGCTAGAAATTTTAAAAATCATAAAATTAAAAGTCATATAATTGTTATGTGTTACATACTGTCACATGTAATATATAATGTGTATATTTAAATTTTATATATTAAAATTAAAGATTTCATTTAAAAGTTTGAATTATCGACTGAACATAGATAAAAATGGCATTACTTGAAGTCTGTAAAGTAAAACTAAGAAATTAGAAATAAGGGAAAAATTAAGGAAAGGCCTACATGCCCATCAACAGATGAATGGATAAAGAAAATGTGGTATCTATGCACAGAGAAGTACTATTCTGCCATAAAGAAGGATAAACTTGAGTCTTTTGTAGGAAAATGGATGTACCTCGAGACCCTAATATTAAGTGAAATAAATCAAACACAAAGCTTAATTATCACATGATTTCTCTTATATGTGAAAGTAGAAGTATAAATCATTTAAAGAGCAAAATAAAAGACAGATACTAGGGAAGAGGAAGATAGATCTTTTGCAAGTGTGAAGAGGACCAAGAGATGAAGGGCAGCTGCGAGGGAAGAGAGAAGGGAAGTAAAAAGAATTAATATGTGTTATGTACATATACCAACTCGTCATGATGAGCATAATTGAATATAATTATGTCCTGCTAATGTGTACTAATAAAAATGAATTTTAAAAAAATTATTTTGAAAAATGGATCAAGCCTCCTTGAAAAAATGGCTGATCCCAAGCCTAAGGCAGCTAATGTACAATGTGACACCTGGAACACCTCATCATGAAAAAACAGACACATTATCAGAGAATCTAACTCCAC
Source organism: Erethizon dorsatum (assembly GCA_028451465.1). Lineage (NCBI taxonomy): Eukaryota > Metazoa > Chordata > Mammalia > Rodentia > Erethizontidae > Erethizon > Erethizon dorsatum. The sequence goes on along the minus strand of CM051832.1, from coordinate 38,292,880 downwards.
AGTACAAAGCAACATGAGCCAAGCTCCCACTGACCAAAGATGAGACAGTTTGAGGATCAAAAGGAGTAGGGACTACATCAGAATTCATGACATTTAAAATGTCACTGATCCCTTTTAAGAGTTGGTAGGATTCTAATATAGTCTAAAAATTGATAATAAAGAAAAAGGATAATGCATAAGAAAAATGAATAAAGCCCCCAAAGAGTAAATAAAGGAAAAGGGACCTCTTGTTGTCTTCCTCCAATGGAATTGCATTAGTTTCAAGAGTTTTATTAAAATGTTATATTTATTAAATAGCATATTTTCCTTTTACTTCACTGACAACATCAATATGGCTGCATGAAATACCCACCGAAAAGCAAATGAAAGCTTGCTATATAACAATAGAACTGTGAAATAATGATCTATATTAGGGACCAACAAACATTTTCTGTCAGATGGTATACTATGCTTAGAGAACCATATAGGGTTGTAATTACTCAGCTTTTCACTGCAGTACCTGAAGGCCATAAGCAATATAAAAACAAATGCGTATGGTTGAACTCAAATAAAACTTTGTTTCTGGACACTGGAAAGAAGAGAAAATTTGAGGGGTCTATAAGATACATAAAAGTCAAACAAATCCATTAAATTTTTTGAAAAAGAGAATAAAGGCAATAGGCCATCAAGAAATGATTTTTTAATGCAAGAAAATTTCTCAAAGATTAACAAACACTCAAGTTTTGATATTTAAGGAATCCACCAACCACCAAGCAAGAAAAATTTAAAGACATACATCTAGATATATGTAGGAGAAATGGCTCACGACAAGGATAAAGAGAAAATTCCAAGACTTTCAAAGAGGAAAAAATAAATCAGGCACATAAGTTTAAATATTGTATTGTTTCTCTGTTGTGAGAAACCCAAAGGGTAAATAAGGAGCAAAATGGAGGCCAGATATCGGGAAGCAGGAAGAACATGGTCAAATCGGAAAGGGGGATAAGGGAGGGGGAGGGAAAAGAGAAGGAAGGGAAATGGGGTTTTAAAAAAGAGAATGGAAGGGAAAAAATGGAAACAAAGCTTCTGTAAAGGGAAGGGGAAGAAGGATTGAAAGAAGAAGAAGGGAAGGGTATGGGAAAAAAGAAGAATAAAGATATATCATGTACAGGTACAAATTCTCTATGATGAATGTGATCAATACGTATGGCAAACACATACTAATAAAAAAAATTTTTAAACAAAGAGGAAAAATATTTGAAGATAAGGAAAACTTTCTTATTTGGGGAAATTATTTTGAATGTAGACTCCTGTACACAGCCAAAACATCAACAAACTATGAAGCGAAATACAAACAAATTTGAATTTGGAAAGTTGACCAACTGCTTGAGTTTTTATTGCATTTTGTGGCATAAGTCACAGTCAATTGATTTGCTTTACAGCTGGGAATGATTTTTTTCTTGTAAAAATTAAAGGACTGATAATACATCTGTCTTATTCAGTTTTCCATTTCTGTGACAAAGTACCTGAGAAAAATCAAGTTAAAGTAGGAAAGGTTTGCTTTGGCTTATGGGAGGGTCAGTCCATAGTCAGCTGGCTCCATTGCCTTGGGCCTGTGTGAGGCAGCACATCATGGTGGGGAGAATGTGGTAAAGCAAAGCTGCTCACCACATGGTGGCTTGGAAGCAAAGAGAGAGACAGAAAAGGACCCCTGCCCTGATATTCTCTGCAAGAGCACACCCTCAGTGATGCACTTCCTTCCACTAGGCCCCACCTCCCAATAGCACCTAAGACTGATGAAAAGCCTTTAGCATATGAGACTTTGGGGAACATTCCATATCAAACCATAATAGTATCTATTAGAATAACTTCAGCTCATAACAACATCATGTTACAGTGATCCATGCATACCCATATTTATAGCAGCACAACTTATAATAGCTGAATCTTGGAAGCAGCCTATATGTCCATCAACAAACGAATAGATAATGTGTATTTATACACAGTGGAGTACTACTTTGCCATAAAGAAGGATAAACTTTGGTCATTTGTAGATAAATGGATGCACCTTGAGATCATAATGTTAAATGAAACAAAGCAGACACAATGTTTAAATGCCACATGGTTCCTCTTATATGAAAAATCCAAAGTATAAATAAATTAAAGAGCAAAATAAAAGACAGATATAAGAAACAAGAACAGATATGTTTTCCAGGTGAGAAGGGGACCAAGAGATAGAGGGAAGGGTGAGGAAGGGGAGGGAAAGGGGACATAAAAAGAATTAAGATGCGTGATGTACAGGTACCAACTCCACATGATGAATGTGATCATTACATACTGCAAACCTGGACTAATAAAAATAGAAATTAAAAAAATAAAGAATAACCTCAGCTACAAGGAATAAGCATCGTATGTCCTTCAACGAGTTACACGATGCGGATGGATGAAGATCAGCAGATGTCAGGAGGAGCTCTGGTCTCGTGGACAGGTCCAGGGCTCAGCTGTCATTGGAGACTGGGGATCTTTCTCCACTTGGCTCACATGAAGCATGGCGTCATCTAAAAGATATCCTGAGCCTCACGTGATGGTGCCCGCCTGTAATCCCAGACACTGAGGAGGCTGAGGTGGGAGGATCATGAGTTTGAGACCAGCCTGGGTGACATATCAACGTATCAGTATCCTCTCTCTCTCTCTCAAAAAAAAAAAAAAAGGGAGGCTGAGGCAGGAGGATCACAAGTTTTGATTCCTGCCTAGGTAACTTTGTGAGATTTTTGCCTCAAAATATGAAATAAAAAAAATAGTTTGGGATGTATCTCAATGCAAAGACCCTGGATTCAATCCTAGTATTCAAAAAACAAATGAAGAAACAAACAAACAAACATACCATAAACAAACAGAACCAGTCCCAGAATTTCCCTCCAGCAGACTTGTCTTTCATTGGTTAAGACTTGAAGTGGGATGGAGGCCATGCAGGTGGGGTGGGTTGTTTTTTGTGGCTGCAGTCTGTAGGGAGCAGAGCTGGAAAACAAACACCCTGAAATGCTGGTGGGAAGGAGAGCCCGGCGGGCGCTGGGCAGGACGCACTCCCTCCGCGGAAGGTGAGGCCTGCATTCTGCACAGTGAGCTCTCTTGGCCTTCTCTCCGCTCTGCAGGCCCTGCCCTCTCTCCTACACTCGCCCTCTAGGTCTGCATTCCAGGGCACTTGTCAGAGCAGACTGCCTTCCATAATCCATAACCTCTCAGGCCACGTGGACGAGTGTGCCGTGGCTAGATGCCCAGGAGCTCATGAAAACCACACAGGCAAGCATTACATGCTTTGGTGGCAGAGGTCTCTTTCCCAATCATTTTTTTTTTTTTTTTTTTTTTGTGGGTACCGGGGGGTCAACCTCAGGACCTCGAGCACCAGCAGGCGCCCGTGCCGCTGAGCGATATCACCGGCCCCTTTTTCGTATGTGGGTTCCGGGAGTCGAACTCGGGCCCTCACGCTTGCCGGGCAGGCGCTTAAGCCACTGAGCCATCTCACCAGCCCTTTCCCAATCATTTTTTATTATGGTAAAATATACATAACATAAAATTTATGATCTTCACCTTTATAAAGAAAAATCTGAGGCCCAATACAATTTTAAAGAGTTCATTTGAGTAAGAAGCAATTTTTCAAGAACTGGGACTTGAAGACGCTAAACCAAAGGAGACTGAGTGTTCCAATGACAAAATGTGATGGGCAGGTACCTGCTGGGAAAATGCAGGAGCCAAAGAAATGATTTGGTCAATTATCAATTATGAAATTGTCCCTCTCTTTCTTGTAGATTGTCCCCTCTTCAGTCACATGGTCACATTAGTTGGCTCTTTGTGATTTGTTGAGCCGCGGTAAACTCGGCTTAGAGTTGTGAGCACAGGTAACTTTCCTTTATTTGGTGAGTTACGCACAGTTAGTGTACAGTGAAGTCCTGGAGGCAGGAAATTCCAAGATCGGAGCTCTAGCAAGCTCAGTGAGATGGAGTCGCTTGAACACTGCGTCCTCTGGAAAAGATGAGTGCTGTTTTCTCACAAGGAAGCTGAAAAGGCTTTACAGCCTTTAACAAGTCACTGAGGCCAGTCATGAAATTTCTTGATTTAATTATCTTTTGAAGGCCACCCCCTTTACTATCACATTGACGATTAAATATGCGAATTGGAGAACAGGGTAAACATATTGACAGTGAAATCCCTCATAATGCACTTTAGCCTTCTCTCCATCATAGACTGAGCAAATATATAAAATGTACCCACTTCCAACTTTATCTGATCTCTTACCTGGGGCTCACTGTGTTCCTCCACCTGCTATATGATGGGTGTTACTTCCCAGAGCTGCTGTGAAGGTTCATGATATGCAGTGCTCTGGCTAGGCCATGATACTAGCTTTGCTGCACTGAAGGAATTTTAGGCGTGACTAATATTTAAATCAATAGATTTTGAGTAAAGCAGATGACACTTCATGGTGCAGTAGGCCTCATCCAATTCACCCAAGGTGTTCAGAAAGAAAGACTGCAGACCCCTGGAAGAGCAGGGGTTCTGCCTCCTCGCTGCCACTGAGCTGCAACACTGACTCCTCTCTGGGTCTCCAGACATCCATGTGGCTCTGTAGAATGTGAACTTGCCCACCCCCTAATCCTACCAGCTGTTCCTTACGATGAGTGCCTGTTTGTCTCTCCTTGTCAGTCTATCTCTTTGTCTATGGATCAGCACACACACACACACACACACACACACACACACACGCACACACTTCCTATTGGTTCTGTCTCCAGAAAATCATGACTAATAGATGTGGAGGACCACCTGGACGACTCTCCTTGAAAGAAGAGCAATTATCTCCATTTTGGCTGAACCTGGCCCTATTTCCATGTACTGATATGTACAGAGCTGGCTAGGACTTTTCCTTATCATTTCACTTGGCTTTAGGCAATGCAAATCGGTCCAGCCGAGGTGCTGATGTGTAGTCTTTGAAGCAAGGTGACAGGTCAGTGTTTCCCCACCCCTGTGGCTCCCAAAACACATGTGTGAGCCTGGCGGGATGGAGAGCCGTGCTCCATGCTGTTGGCTGGGATCGAGCTTCGAGAAAGAGGGTATGACTTCCCAGGGCATAGAAGATTATACATCAGAGCTGAAGCACCGACCCCAAAACATTAGATACTACCTTGAATTGTGTTATGCAGATTACTCCTTCTGCATATCCTTCCCTCTGCATATTGCAGAAGTGATTTCAGGCCACCTACCTAGCCCAGCACACGGTACTCACAGACTTCCCACCACTCTCACAGTCACTCATCCCCGAGCCACTCCCCTACTTGAGAATTAATAAAACCCAGGTTTGGCCCTGGGTCGAGGCCTTTGTTCCAGTAACCACCATCTTGGCTGGACTTACGACCCCTTGGCTCCCCACAACAATAAATATGCCTTAGTGTCTTTATTCTCGCCATGGGTTGCCCTGGAAGTGGTAGATTGGAATTAACTCGCTAGAATTCCAATAACTTTTCCATGCGATTACACATATAAACTTCCCAGACCGCGACAAGGACTGGGAAGGGCTCACTATAATAGAGTCATGATAACAAAGTGCCACACACTAGATGTCTTAAACAAGAGAAATTCATTGTCTCACAGTTCTTGAGGCCAGAAGTCCAAGACCAAGGTGGCACAGGGTTGGCTTCTTCTTAGGGCTGTGTGAATTTCTCCCAGCTTCTGGTGATTTGCTGGCAGCATTAGCTCTCCTTGGCTTGTAGAAGAACTACACTGTGGTCCGCTTTTACATTTCATGTTGCTATGAACTGAATGCCTGTGCCCTACCCCATGCAGATATCAAAGTCCTTGGGTTGATAGTGCTTGGATGGGCCTTTGGGAGGCAAGCATGTTTAGATGACATCATGAGGGGAGTCTGTCACTGCACACAGTGCTCTCTACACACACACACAAACCAGGCAAAGGCCACACGGGCACATAGCGAGTAGTCTGTGGACCCCAAGCTGGGAAGTAGGCCCTTGCCATGAGGCAAATCTGCTGTTATCTTGGTCTTGGACATCCAGCCTCCAATGCTGTGAGAAGCAAATATTTGTGTTTCAGATGTCCTGTCTACAGTATTCTCTTATAGCAGCCCACACTGGCTAAGACAGGTGGCATTCTTCTTGTATGAGGTGTGATCAAGAAATATGATGAATGTTTACATTTTTAAAAAACTTATTACAGTAAAGGACACATTTCTATTAATCTTGGGCAGAATACTCCCCCATGCTTTGAATCCACACATCCCATTGTATTTGCCACTTTCTGAAACAGTTCAGGAAGTCCTCTTTCCTGGGTGTCTTTTCTTGAGTCCTGAACCAATTTGAAATGTTTAAGTTAAGTTTTGTTAAATAAAAACAGTACAATGGGCCAGTGAGATAGCTCAGTGGCATAAGTGCCTGCCTGGCAAGCACGAGGTCCTGAGTTGGACTCCCACTACCCACACAAAGGAAAAAAAGGGCCGGTGATATCGCTCAGCAACACAAGTGCTTGCTGGCAAGCACGAAGTCCTGAGGTTGACTCCCAGTACATTAAAAAACAAAACAAAACAAAAAACAATACGATGTGTCTTTATTCACTTTATTCACTGGGATGTGGTACCACAAAAATTTTGACTCCTCCCTGAAGTCAGTGACCATGAAAGGTTTATGTTTTGAATTGATTCAGAACATCAAGACAGCCACAACATCACAACTAAAGATGCTGAAATAGCAAGAATAATGGGATAAATGTGTTTGAAGCAAGAGGGAGTGTTTTGAAGGGGATTAACAGCAATGTGTCTTTTATTGTAATAATTTTAAAAAATTAAGTATTCACCATATTTTGATCCACCTCATATATGCATGTATCTGTAAATTTCTCTTTTTTATAAGGACACAGTCATATTGGATTAAGGTCCACTATAATGACCTCATTTTAACTGAATTGCTCCAAAGGTCACATTCTGGAGTGCTGGGAGGTAGGACTCCAGCATATGCATTTTTCAGGGGTTCGTGATTCAACCCATAATATCCTAACAACAAGTGAAAAGTACCTCCACCTTCCTCCCACAGTTTTTAGCTTTCTAGGATGTTTTCATCATTCCTACCTGCAGTAGCTCATTAGAATTCATTTGCCCAGCCTCTCTGTCCCAGTTCTGCTGGCTGCTGAGACTGTTTGAAGGAATTATTTCTGCCCTACTGTGCTGTGGCAGACAATCACCCAAATACACTACCCACCACTCCCAAAGCCAAAGCAGGTGGCTTCTCCCAGGCTGACGCCAGCTGAGCCTGGTGGAGGGGCCAGTGCTCCACATTCACCCAAGTGGTGCAGTGGCAAAGCCATGGCTGAAGGATACTCATTGCGGCAAGTTTGCTCCCACCAGACCAACCTTATTCTGGAACTCACGCAGCAGTTCGTGTAGCAGGTCACGTGGAAAGCCTCTGTTTTCCAAAGATTTCTGGCTGGTCCTCTCAGGTTCCTGTCCCTTCCTTAATATTCTTCCATACAAATCCTTTTTTTTTTTTTTTTTTTTTTTTTTTGCTTAAGGAAGCCTGAATTTACTTCTGTTTCTTCCAAAAAGTAAGCCATCAATAATCAATAGTGGGACAAATATACAACCATACACTGAATGGTGACGCTTTCACCAATGACAGGCTACATACAAACACTGTCCCTAGCATGATAAAGGATCTGAAAAGTCCTATTTCTCAGTGTCAGGGTTGGGAGGTACAATTCAGTGGTGGAGCACTTGCTTCACATGTAAGGGCCTGGGTTGGATCCCCAGGACATTGAACTAAAATCCCATTGCCTAGTAATGTTGTGCCATCTGCTATAGTTTAGGTATGGTCTATTTTATTGCATCCCCTAAGTGTCCATACATTAAAGTCTTGGCCCCAGGGTGACACTCTTGGGGGCACATATACCAATACAAAATTGCCAATTCAGTTTTCCTGATATGTAATAATTCAAAGACTCGAATGGTTCTGCCGCTGTGGAAAAATGCATATAACGTACCCGCGTGCACATCCTCACGAGAGATGCATCACAAAAACAAGCACTGTTGGTCTGTCGTCAGCATAAGTAGACTCATCAACCCGGATTATGCACCACAGTGACACATGAGTCCTCTCTAACAATTGCGCCTCAAGATCCTCTGCTGTTTCATCAAATCATCTAGTTATGGTGCTAGACGAAAGGGGAGCACGGGCCGCCTTTCGAACTGCAGCCTCTCCTTAAAGTTCACAACAAATGTCCCAAGCAGCAGGACGGGTCAGCTCTTCACCAGCGGTAAAGGGCTTCTCAGCTTTAGCAGTGCCATCAGCCACTAAGGATGATGCGCTCAGTGCAGACACATCTGATGCAGTGATGGCCTTTAATAATTGCTTCTGTTCTTCGTGTTCATTTTTTTCTTAACTCCAAAGGCTTGTCTGTCTTGGTTATGTTTCTTGTTGCTGAGACAAAAACCTGACACCCAAAATTAAGGGAGGAAAGTTTTATTTAGCTCACAGTTTGTAGAGGTTTCAGTCCATAATCAGCTGGCTCCAAGGTAGGGTGGCATGGCAGAGGGGCAACAGTTCATGGTGGTGGAAGATGGCAAAAGCAACAAGCGCAAAAGGGAGGAGCAAGAGAGAAGACTCTTTCTGTCCCTTATATTGTATGCAGGCTGCCCACCCTAGGGTGTGTGAAGCACTCACACCCATAATCACAGCACTGGACAATAAATCAATCACAAACTCTAGATTCTGCCACCTCCAAAAAGCCTGCCCCCCATGACTGCATGAGGCTTTAGGGAGACATGCAGGTACAAACCATAACATTCCACCCCTGACCCCTCAAAACACTCATGCACATCCATTTGTGCAAAAGATATTTAGTCCATCTCTAAGAGTTCCCGAAGTCCTGACAGTTTCAGCATTGCTGAAAAGTCCAAATCTCTTCCAAAATATAAGGCAAACTCTTAGCTGTGAGCTCCTGTGCAAAGGAAAAGTTAAACGCTTCCAACATTCAATGGCACAAGGTAGACATTTCCATTCCAAAAGTTACAAACAGGAGGATACAAAGGAATGGGACCAAAGCAAGTCCAAAATCCAGCAGGGCAAACATTAAGTCCTGTAGTTCTATATGGAACATCTGAAGAAATCTGTGGCAAGTTGTGATCTCCAAAGGGCTTGTGTGGCTCCGCCCCTATGGCAATTCCAGGGGTTGTAGCTCCCATGGTTTCTCTCTTAGGCCTGCTTTGCTCCCTCCTTGCAGGTTTCCTTAGATGATGCATGTTCCTGGCTTTTCCAAAGTTCTGGGGTCTCTTCTGGGGTCTACATTTTGGCTTCACCCTCACAGTGTCACACACTGCCCTCTCAGGGGCACACTGCCTGACCTCCCAGGCCTTCTTCTGAAGCCTGGGTGGAAGCTTTCTTAACCCCACAACTCTTGCATTTTGCATGTGCCTAAAACCAGAGCCACGTGGTTGATGCCAAGGTCTGCTGCCAGCTGGAGCAGTAGCCAGGCTTCCCTCTCTCTTGGCTGTAAGAGGCATGGGGCTGTATTGCTGAGCACTCTGAATCCAATGCTGAGGAACAAATTCTCTATGCTGCCACCATTCTGGAACGTGGTGTTCTGGGGCATTTTTCTCAAAGCAAAGTCTTTCACTTTTGCAGTTTTGAGGCTGCAAAGGGTGGAGTCCCATTGCTTCTTGTGATGCCCGCAGGCCATCTTTTGTATTCTCCTGTTCCTTCTCAGCAATCAAGATCTCCTCTGCTCTATCTTTGCAGTCCACAGTTTTAGTGGAGTTTCCTTTCTGGCCAAACTCACAACATTTTAAATCATTATGCTGTACTCTCTGCTCTTGATTCTCAACATAAATCTGCTGAAAGCCCCCAACAGTAGCCATGGCACTGCCTCAACATTTGACTGGCTTGAAATTTTTTCTGCCAGTTTAATTAGTCCACCACCCTTAATCTTAGTCTGGGGCAGTCTCTGGACATGAGCAAAATGCAGACAAACTTTCTGCCAAGCAGTAACACATATCATATGGAGTCCAACAGCCAATGCAGTCCTTTCCAGAAGAAACCTCCCGAGCCTGGTCTTTACCTGCCAGATTTCTATCAGCCTTCTGGTCTTCTGAGCTCTGACCAGAATCTCCCATACAGAACAGCCTAAGGCATTCCAGCTCTACTTTTCAGCTGGCATCTCTGAACCTTTCCAAACTCTTCCCACAAGCCATCCCCAAAGGCTCTTGAACCACATGGCAGGTATAGTCACAGCAATGACCCCACTTCTCTGGTACCAAATTCTGTGTTAGTTACTTTTCTCTCATTGCTGGAATAAAATACCCAATGCCCAAAATTAAGGGAGGAAAAGTTTATTTAGCTCACAGTTTATAGAGTTTTCTGTCCATAATCAGCTGGCTCCAAGGCAGGGGCAACAGTTCATGGTGGTAGAAGACAGCAAAAGCAACAAGAGCAACAAGCCTCTTTTCCTCCCTTATATTGTGTGCAGACAACACCCGCCTTAGGGTACCACTCACACCCCCAATCCCAGCACTAGACAATGAACCAATCACAAAGTCTACATTCAGCTGCCTCCAAAAATCCCAGCCTCTATGACTGCATGAGGCTTTGGGGGGACATCCAGACACAAACCATAACATCCTTTAATGAAGAGTGCTTGGTCTCCATATGACAAAACAGTTTTGAAGGTTCATGGCTTCACTGGGTAGCTGTCACCATATATTATACAAAGTAGGCTTAGAGAATATAAAGCAACTGTTGCAACGAACTCATAAGTAATACTCTTGATATTTTCTTTTAAGTGTGGCTTTCTTCTTGTTGGCAGCCCTCGAGTCTTCTGCTGTCTCATTATTGGGTCTTTACCTCTTTTCAAGGAAGCTTTCCAGTGATATCTTTTTTTTACTCATTTTGGGGAGGGTTAGCATGTGGGCTTACCAAAATTGTGACTGAGACAAGTGTGCAGTGTGGGAAAGAGGCATGGACAGAAGTGGTAAATAAAATAATGAGCAGGCCCTGTGTGGACTAAAATAAGTGCCAGACTCTGACTTAAACCCTGCCTCCAGATGCACCTTCATTATCACTTGCGACTCAGTGGTAGGGCTGTGATGTGAGTCTGCTAGCAACTGATGTATTGTGGTCTCTGCACCCTCAAACATCTCTGCTAATGTGCATCTGTATCTGCAGCTGCTTCCCAGCACTAGCATCACTGCCCCAGCCTCACCTCAGGTCACCAGCCATTAGCTTTTCATGAAGAGCCAGCAAGCTGGATCCCTCACATCCACAGTTCACAAGTAGGCTTTTCTGTGAGACTCTCATGCCACCACTGCTCGGACAGGAGGCCGAGCTCAGGTAGTAATTCCAAAGATGAGGGGTGGCTATAAATATAGATGCAGCTTTGCTCTCTGGCCTGCTGCTCACCTCCTGCTGTGTGGCCCAGTTCCTAACCAGTTGGGAACCCTGGTTTACAGCTTCTCTTGATCAAGTCAAGAGGCCACATCAAGTGATTGATCAGTACCATCTAAGTTAGGATAAATACATGTTGTGGTCACAACAACAAACTCACCTAAAATATGTTTTGCAGAATGTATTTCTTTCAGTACACAATAACTGACTGTATGTGGCATTTAAAACATGGCATAAAAAATTGAGCATGGTGGCACATGCCTTTAATCTCAGCACTTTGGGAGGCCGAGGAAGGAGGACTGCAAGTTTGAGCCTAGTTTGTGGAACTTAGCCATTCATGAAGACCCTGTCTAAATATTAAAAAATTTAAAATGGGCTGGGAATGTAGCTTAGTATGAAGGCCTTGGGTTCAATCCCCAGTAAGATGGCACAGGTTCTTGAGTTCTGCTCCCATAGATATGGTGGCTTTTTTCCTTCCCTTAAAATCTAGGCTGGCCTATGACTGCCTTGACCAACACATTATGATGTTCTGTGGTTATATTAGCTCCAAAGTTAGCCTTTAAGATACATACTTATGGGTCTGTCTCTGGAAGTGCTGAGTGGCCACATCAGGAGTTTGACTACCCTAGCACCCGCTTCCTGTGACAAGTCCAAGCTAAGCGACAACACACTGGAGAGTAAGGCACCATGCAAAGAAAGGCCAATGAGCACCCAGAGATGAGCAAAGAGGCCATCTGGGAAGGAAAGGTGGACCCCGCCACCTTGGGGACTTCCCACACTCAGGTGAGAACTTCCCAAAATCCTGACCTACAGAACCATGAGCAAAATCAAACAGTTATTTTAAAATAAATTGTTGTTTTAAGTCAAATGGCTGTTCTGAGCCACTGAGTTGTGACTATAAGTCACATAACAAAGGTGATCAGAAAATAGTAACAGGTCCTCAGGAAAAGATGAACTGGGCAGGGATGAGAGACTGTAATGCTCTGGCATAGTCTGGTACGGGGTAGAACAGCTGGTAATGTTCTGTGAGAACCTCATATTCCTGGGGTAAACTCCGTGTGGTCAAGATGTACTACCCTGTATACTGCTGTAAAACTTGTTCTAATATTACTCAGAGCAGTTTGCACTTAGTTCACTAGAGTATTGTTCTATAGATTTGTTTTCTTCCAGTGTCTTCATTCTGTTTGGGTATCAGGGTGGTGCTGGATTGAGAAATTGAGCTGAGAAATATTTCTTTGTTTTCAAATTCGTGGAAGACTATATGGAGAATTAATGTTATTTCTTTCTTTAATGTATTTTGTAGAATTCAAGAATGAAGACATTTGAGTCTGCTGTGTGTGTGTGTGCATGCATGTGTGTGTGTGTGTGTGTGTGTGTGTGTGTGTGTGTGTGTGTGTGTGTGATACTACCGAATGAACCCAGGGCCTTCACACTGAGCTACATTGCAGCCCTTTTTAAATTTTTTATTGTGAGACAGGATCTTACTAAGTCACTAAATCCCTCCAGGCTGGGCTCAAACTTGTGATCCTCCTGCCTCAGCCTTGCAGAGTGCTGGGATTACAGAGATGCATCACTGCTCCCAGCTGCTATTTTATTTACAAGGGAATTTTTAATTACAGTTTCTTTTAAAGATCTAGGATTATTCAGTTTATCTATCTCTTCCAGAATGAGTTTTGGCAGGTAGTATCTTTCCAAGAGTTCACCTCATAGGTCTAAGTTGTTGAAATTATTGTCATAAAAATTGTTCAGAATATCCCCTTATTACCCTTCTAATGTCTATGTAATGTGTATGATGTCATTTTTTCATTCCTGTACTACATACCTTGTATCACGCTGGCTCAATTTTGTTCCTCAATTTTATTGATCTTCTCAAAGATTTTTTTTTGTGTGGGTACCAGGGGTCGAACTCAGGACCTTGCATTGCCAGCAAGCGCTTGTGCCGCTGAACGATATCACTGGCCCTTTTTTTTTCTTTGTATCGGGGTACCGGGAGTTGAACTCAGGACCTTGCGCTTGCCAGGCAGGCACTTATGCCACTGAGCTATTTCACCGGCCCTTTTTTTTTTTTTTTTTGTCTGTTTTCTGTTTCATTGACTTCCTCTCTGATCATTACAGTTTCCTTCCTCACATTTTGGGTTTAATTTGCTCTCTTACTTCTAGTGTTTTTGTGGTAGAACCTGCAATCATTGATTTCTATACTACTAATTTTGCTCTACGTACTGCTTCAACAACATCCCCACAAAGTTTAATTTGTGATGTTTTCATTTGTGGTCAGTCCAGAGAACTAGTTTATATTTTTATTTCTTCTCTGTTCCTTGGTTTCTTTAGAATTGTTAGATTCACAGCATAATGTTACTATAAACTATTTTTCGTGTTGAATGTAAAATGCATAATATAAACACATTATGTTTTATAATTAATGATAAGTATACACATGTGGTGCTCCCAGTTTACTAGGTACCATTCTATGAGCTACACAGAATTAATTTATTTGCTCTTACTCTACTGTAAAGCAGTCAATTTACAACAGGGCATGGGAATTGTTAGACGGAAATTGAGAAAATGTTTAACTTGAGACTATAATCAATTTTGATGATGGCATGCTCTTGTTACATTATTTTGCTACATAGGTTACATCAGGATTTACCAGGAAGGGTTTGGTTTTCATCCCATGTGAATACTAAATTTCTTTCCTTAAAAAGAAAACCACTTTGCGTTTTATTATTTCAACAAGTTTTCAACCTTATTTTTCAACTAGTCCCCATAAATTTTAGTTACTATTCATATCACTTTTATGATATGGCATCAGACTCAGATAAATCCTGACAGGAGCAGATTTGAAATTTACGGCATAATGCATCATTTGTATAATCTATACCCCTAAGAGGTGCATAAATCATACATTCTTTTTAGCAGGACAGGAGTTCCCATATGCACCAGCTAAGACATTCCGTGCACACTTGCGAAATGCCAGAGCCCTTGTTCCAGAGGAAAAGACCACTTCGTATGGTTATTCCATGCTAGGGATGCAGAACCAAAAGGAGGTGATGGTGCATCGCTCCAAAAAGTGATCGGACCAGGGAGTAGACCGAGCCAGCTATGCCACCAGCGAGGCTGCTGGCTTTCTGCGTGAATGTCGTGACCCTTCAGACAATGTCTGATGGGAAAACAAAGAGGGGAGCATGAAATCTAAAAGCAGCCATTAGGAGTGGCTCAGAGGTAGAGCTGAATATTGAATTAATGCTTAATAAAAAGAAGTGAGTTTGGGTTCTATAGACAGTGATACATGTAGGGAGAAAATACAGCAGCAAAGGGAGATAAGAAAAGTTAGGTTTGGGCCCAGGGTTTCAGGGCAGGAGCCACTGAGAAAGTCACACTAAACAGAACCTGGAGAAGAGGGATGTTGTACTGTTATGGCTTGTATCTAGATGTCCCCCAAAGCCTCATGCGGTCATAGATGGGGCTTTTCAGAGGTGGCTGGATCTAGAGTGTGTGATGCTGGGATGAAGAGTGTGTGATTACTAAATTAACCCACTGATTGGTTTGGCATAGTTCTGAGTGTGGATAATAGGAAGGCCCCACCCTGGATGTGACTGCTACCCACCCTAAGAGCATGTAGCCTAGAAAGAATACAAGGGACAGAAAGGGGGCTGATGTGGTTGCTTGCTGCTTGCTGCTTTTGCTGCCTTCTCCCTGCCATGAATGGTTTCACCTCTGCCATGCCCCTCTGCCATGCCTCCTGCCTTGGAGCCAGCCAATTATGGATTGAAATCTATATACATTGTGAGCCAAAATAAACTTTTCCCCATTTAACTTTGGGCGCTGGGTATTTTGCCTCAGCAATAAGAAAAGTAACAAAGACAGATGTATTTCAGGCAGTGGCGGTCATGACCAGCTGGAGGGGCTGGAGGGGCTGGAAGCCCGCGTGCAAGGTGTGTGTGAACGAGAGACAGGAGGTGTCATGGGGCACAGGATCCACGAGAACAGAAGCTCAGACCATGTGGAGTCTGCTGACAATGGGAAAGTGTTTGCTTTCCCATTAGATGTGAGTGATTATATGGGAAGTTAGTGGGGAAGGAAGGAAATATGCAAGTTGAATTCGTAATGCATCTTTATAGCTGCCATGATGAGATTAGATTCAACATTGAAAAGACAGAAGAGAGAGCAGATAGGAGGGTACTGGCTTTATTCATCTGCAAGAGTAGAGAATTGGATCATGGTGTCATGAAAATTGCCCGGTTTGGGAGTGTATTCTGAAAGGAGACCCAACGTGTTTGCCACAGGATTTGATGTGACATGTGAGAGGCAGCGAAGAGCCAGTTGTGACTGAAAGATCCTGGCCTGAGAAATGCTGAGGTGAGAAAGGTTGCTAAAGCAGTGTGTCAGGGGGAAAGAGCAGCAGCTATTTTTTAGAAATTTCAACAATTGACATCCCCTTAAACACTCAAGTGGAAATGTTGAGTTGGGCATATGAAACTACTGGAGATAACCATTTTCCTGGCAGTGTACAGCTGCCATGAGGTGACACCATCACCACAGGAACGAAACATTTCAACCTTGAGAAGCTGTGTGGGGGAGAGGAAACAGAAAAGCAGATAGAAAAAGAGGGAGGATCGTGATCAAAAGAAAACTGGGGGAATTTGAGATTTTTATGGAAGTGCTTCAAGAGTGAGTTCAAATGCCACTAATAAAGCAAATCAGATGAGCACTTATCACTGCTTTTGGATTTAGAAGTTGGAAAGTCACTGAAGACCTTGTTAAAGGCAATTTTTGTGGAGAAGCAACATCCTGGCAGAAATTTCAAGGCAGTGGAAATATTGACATAGTGACCTCACCAAATGTTCTGCTCCATAAAGAAAGTGAAAACTAATTCAGTTATCAAAACCAACTCTCTGAGAGCTCTGAAAATTAACCAAAGACTTGTGGTAATCCAGGTAGCATTTGTGCCAAAAAAAAAAAAAAAAAAAAAAGCAACCAAGTGTCAGCAAGAACAACCAACCCTGGAATGCTTTCACTTGCCCTGTTCCCATCCCCTTCTCTCCAACTTCACCGAGATCAGCAATCTGACGGC
This sequence comes from Erethizon dorsatum, assembly GCA_028451465.1. NCBI lineage: Eukaryota > Metazoa > Chordata > Mammalia > Rodentia > Erethizontidae > Erethizon > Erethizon dorsatum. The sequence goes on along the minus strand of CM051832.1, from coordinate 38,276,404 downwards.
CGCCAGAAAGGGCAGAGTGGAGGCGCAGCTTCTTCAAAGTCTGATTGCTGGAGAACTGTAATTATTTGATTTGTCCGGTGGCTTCCTGGAAGACCCCACTTGGAAAGCTGTCTTCGTTTGAGCTGATTCAGAGCTTGCCTGGTAAGAAAAGTTTTTCCCCAAAAGATGTCTGCTGAAAATATTTAGAGGAAGCAACTGTTTGACTAGACGGCTGCATAGCTAAGGTGAAAAATATAACAAGAAAGCTTGAAAGGAAAAGCTGGACGATGAGGTGTCCCTAGGGCTTTGGGAAGCACCAGCATCTTTCGGGAATCTGGAAGGCCGTGCACACACAGGGCTCTGGGCACACTCAGGAAAGACAAGATCCAGAGTTCTCCCATCTGACCGACCTTGCGGCCGTGTCAGTGGGACGTGCGGTCAAGGGCAGAGTCAGAATGTGGAAGGCGTGGTCTGGCGGACACACGGAGCGCCCCACAGGGACCAGGAGACTGACTGGCTGCAAGCACTTAAGGAAATCCGATCATTAGGTGACCACTAAGCTAACCAGAGGCTTCAGTGACCACGCACAACTAAGAACCCTGTCTTAATCCACTTATTCAGGCTGATATAACAGAACACCGTAGGCTGAGTGCATAATAAACACTCAGCATTCCAGTTTCTGATGAGGGCCCACTTCCTAATTAACGGAGATCTCTCTCACTGTGCCATCCTTCACACAGAAAAGCAAGTAAGGCATCTCTCAGGGCCTCTTCATAAGGGCAAAAACACCCTTCATGTTGGGTATAACCTCATGACATAATCACCTCCAAGAAATCTCACTGCCTAACCCTATCACTGCAGGATTCATTGTATGAATTTCAACCTAAGGCAAGTACATGCAGAATTACTTCACAAAAGTTGCTAAACACACAAATCACAACTAAAATAAGCAGCGAACAGCATGAACCCAGGTTGGGGTGAGGGGGGGTCTTATTTCCAGAATGGGCACGTTACGCTGTTTAAAACGTCCAGTGTTTACCACAACTGCAAAGTGTGAATTATGCCAAAAAACAAGAAAAATATCTGTCAATAGAAAATGTCCCCAAAGAGGCCCAGTTATGGACCTACTAGACCAAAAAATTTAAATCAGCTATTTTAAGTATGACAAAGAGGTGAAGGAAACTAAATAAAAGAGCAGGGTATGGCGGTACAATCCCAGCACTCTAGGAGGCTGAGGCAGGAGAGCTGAAAGTTCTGGCCCAGCCTGGTCAACTCAACAACTTAGCCAGACCCTGTCTCAAACTAAGAAATAAAAAGGCCTGAGGACACAGTTCAGTGCAAAGGCCTTGGTTTCAATCTCCAGTAAATAAATAAATAAATAAATAAATAATAAAATATTACAATAGTATCTTAGTGTCTTACTAAATAGAGAATACAAATAAAGACACGTAAGTTATAAAAAAGAAGTAAATTCAAAAGAGGGTATCAAGAGAGAAACGAACCAAACGGACAGTACTTTGAAGCCATTGGCTCTAACATGGAGCAGAAAAGTGCAGCAGAAGCTGAAGTGGGATGGGAGATCAGAGGAGATATTTTTCATAAGAAATAACAGCGCAGTTGACTGGTGGTGAGGTTAACCCAGCAGAGCAGCGGGCTGACCCTGCAGAAGACAGCCAGGGAAGAATGTGGGAAGGAGCAGATGAACTTGGTGACTTCTGCGGTGGTCAGGTACAAGACCGGTACCACCACTTACAAGGAAGGGGGAGAGACCATTTGGAAACAGCAGCACAGGGCAAGAACTTACACTTTTCTCCTGAAATAAGAGGAAATATTTCAGCTCAGGGTGAGGACGTGGAGTCCACACTGGGGTTTTGGGAGGACAGAAGGTACGGGACAGCAAACCAATAATGAACAAACTGCAGATTTCTGGCTTGTAGCATGGGCCTGTGGAGTCAGAGGTTAGTGACCCCATCGGTCAGTAAAGCTGGCTGACTTCCATCCTATTCTCGCATAACGGCACATGCATGGGGCAGGCCACCAGATGGACTGAACCACACTCCTTCCCTTGCATCCACGCAAGGAAACCTTGCTACCACTGCAACAGGAGGTGGGTGGCTGTCCCCTTTCATAGCTGTCTCCAGATCACTCGACATTCAAAATCTCTTGCCATAAGCCTGATACCTCCCTTAGCTACTGACTTCCAGGTTACTTGCCTCCCACCTTTACTGGGAGATTTTAGTTCTTGTGTCACTGTTTAGTTCTTGTCTCCTTTCCATGGGTTACCTTACATCTTCACAGGTGTGACGAGCAAGACATTGGCACTTGAAAATAGAGCAATATAAAGATACCGAATCAGTATATCTGGAATGTTCAAACGTACAGAGAAAGAAATAGTTCATTAAGCAAAAAGCATGTCTTGTGAACAAGATACAGCCACATACAAAAATTGGAATCTTGCAGGTATTATATATGGTCATAAAGATAAAACATACACATTTAATAATAAGGTTCATAGGACTGAAAAAATAAATGAATTTCTAACCAGCATGAAAGAAATCCCTTAGAACATAGAACTCCAAACAGAAAGCTGAAAACAGGGACAATGTGAAAGATAACTCATGAGGTGTGGATATAACAGTGTACAAATGTATTTTCAGAAATAGAGATAACTGGTGAGAGGCAATGGTGACGATTATGAAATTTTCAGAAATTAAGATCTGAGTCTTTAGACTAAAAAGGGAAATAAATAAAAATAAATTCGTATTAGTAAACATTATTACAAAGCTGTAGAATCTCAAGGGTAAAGAAAAAATCCTAAAAGACACAAGAGAAAAGACAAATCACCTATGTAAGTATGAGCTTCAAATTTAAAGCCAAATTTTCAACTGCAAAAATTCCAGTATGCAGGGCAGGTGAGATGGTTCAGTGGCGTAAGCGCCTGCCTGGCAAGCGCGAGGGCCCGAGTTCGACTCCCGGAACCCACATACAAGAAAAAGACCAGTGATATCGCTCAGCGGCACGGGCGCCTGCTGGCGCATGAGGTCCTGAGGTCGACCCCCAGTACCCACAAAAAATTAATTAATTAATTAATTAATTAATTCCAGTATGCAACAGAACCACATAGTCATCATAGTAGTTGGGGCATATAATTGTGAACCTCAAATTTCATGCCTACCTAATCGTAAATCTAAAGTAAGGTGATAATTCTAAAATAATGTCAGTAAGTATTGAGATGTATTTATTTTTAGAATGTTAGCTCCTCCCACAAAGGCCTACCAAGGTGCACCTTAGAAAGAAGGAAATGAGAGCAAGAGAAGTGTGAAGCCAAGAAGTAATAAAACATGCCTGTAAGATCTTAATAACCTCTTACTAATTATTTTTTAACAATCTAGTTAAAGAAATGGGTAAAGGTCACGAACAGACATTAGCCAAAGAGACAATGAGGTTGGCCCATAAACACGTGTAAAGAGAAGTGCCAATTAGAACCACAAAGGGAATCAACTGAATTGTTCAAATACAAAACAATATCAAGTGCTAATGAGAATGTGGAACAACTAGATAAATGCAAAATAGGATAGTCACTTTGGAAAACAGTTTGGCAATTTCTCGTGAATTTAAATCTATACTTGGCATATGACTCAGCAATCTCACTTGTATGTATTTTCTTATGCAAAAAAATCTGTGCACAGAGCAGATAACGCCTCCATCCGTAATCTCCAAACATGGGAAACAATCCAGATATTCAAGTGAGTTAATAAATACACTGTGATACAGCCATAGAATGGAACAGCACTCCGTAACAAAAGAAAGAAACTGTTGGTATCAATGGTCACAACTGGGATGAATTCCGAAGGCATTATGTTGAGCGAAAGGAGTCATTTCAAAAACCGCATGTTGTATGATTCTGTTTGTTTGATATTCTCAACAGGGCAAACTATGGTGATGACAGAGAGATCAATGGTTGCCAGGGACTGAGGGTCAGGGGACTGCCTGGTTATCTGACTCTCAAAAAGCAGCACGAGGGAGGTTTTTGAGGTTATGGAGCTGTTCTGAGTTCTGATTGGGATGAAAATTATAGTTGTTCCACACCTTAAGACTCATAAACCATACCTCAAAATAAAAATTGATTTTACTCAAATCCCCCAAATTTTAAGACTCAATCCAAAAATGGGCATCTGAAATGAATAGACACTTCTCAGATGAACAATACAAGAAGAACAGTACAAATGGCAAATAGGTACATGAAAAAATGTTCAACATCACTGGTCATTCGAGAGATGCAATTTTTTTTTTTTTTTGTGGGTACTGGGGGTTGACCTCAGGACCTCGCGCACCAGCAGGCGCCCGTGCCGCTGAGCAATATCACCAGCCCCTTTATCGTATGTGGGTTCTGGGAGTCGAACTCGGGCCCTCGCGCTTGCCGGGCAGGCACTTAAGCCGCTGAGCCATCTCACCAGCCCAAGAGATGCAAATTTAAACAACACTGAGATTCCATCTCACCCCCAAAAGAATGGTTATCATCAAAAAGTCAACCAATAACAAATGCTCGCAGGGATGTGGGGAAAAAGGAGCCCTTCTCCACTATTGGTGGGAGCGTAGACTGGTGCAACCACTGTGGAAATCAGTGTGGAGATTCCTCAAGAAAGTTATACTAGACGTTCCATTTGACCCAGCTGTTCCCCTTCTTGATATCTTCCCAAAAAAATTAAAAGCACCACACCACATCACACCCATGTTTATAGCAGCACAGTTTGTAATAGCTAGATCTTGGAAACAACTCAAATGCCCATCAACTGATGAATGGATAAAATAAGATATGGTTTCTTTCTTTTATTTTTGTTTATACAATGGAGTACAACTCAGCCATAAAGAAGAATAAAGGTGAGACATTTAGAGCTAAATGAATGGACCTTGGGGCCATACTCTTAAGTGAAATAAATCAGACACATATGTGTAAATATCATATTGTCTCTCTGGTGTGAGAAACTGAAATTGTAAATAAGAACCAAAATGTATAATAGATATTGTGAAATAGGAATAATTTTTCAAAGAGAAAGGGGAATGTGGGGGATGTAAGGAAAAAGAAAAAAATGAGAAAAAAAGATAAAATGGAAACAAAAGTTTGTGAATAAGGAGGGGAAGAGCAGTTGAAGAGAGGGGAGGGGAAGGGGGAAAAAGGAGTAACTGAGATCATGTAAGGGTACAAATTCCCTATGATGGATGTGATCATTATGCATATATAAATTGTACCAATAAACTTAATTATAAAAAAAATGATTTTGCTAGATGGTAGTTTTAAAATGACATTCAAAACATCTTAATAAGCACTGATTATAACACAAATAAAAAGACAATATATTTATTTTGTAAAAGCAAATAAAAATACACTATAACGTATGAGATGGAAAACCTGGAAGAGAGTTAAAATATAGTAAGTTCCTGGTCTAATTCTAATACAAGCAATTTGTAACTACAGTCTTAAATTTAACATATATATCTATAAAGAATAATAAATAAAAAACAAATATAATGGATGACTTTCAAACAAATAAAATTGTAAAGTAATTAACAAAATCAGAAATGGGAAATATAACTAAAGGGAAAGCATAATACATTGGAGGCCTAAAATAAATTTTTAAAAGTAAACTTGGCAGGGGCAGCAGAAGGCAGGGCTAACCGACCCTGCCGATCCTGGTTGTGAATGTCACCCGGGAGAGAAGAGAGCAGCCAGACCCACAACGGTCAGCAGTGAGTCCAGCGGTCCACTTGAACCCCACCCAAAGCCTTCACACAGCAGACGCAAGAGGGCTGATTGCAGTTACCATCTGCTACCTGCGGCAAGGACACACCTTGGCTCAGACGGTAGTTGCGGTCTGGGGTAAACGAACACAGGGGCCTCTGATGGAGGAAGAGCACCTCAAAAACCCATAGTTCCTAAAGCTAGGCAGAGGAAGTCACGACTGACTGGATCCCAAGACTGTGGACCTTGGAAAAACACAATTCATTCAACGACACAGGAATTATTTCTATGACTCTTTTTTTTTTTGTTGTTGTTTTTCCCTTTATTATTTTTATCTTTCCTTCATTGAGTTTTTTTGTGGGGGGGAGTTGGAATTTTTTCTTCCTTTTTTTCATCTGTGGTGTCTTAGTTACTTTTCTTGTTATGGAGACAAAACACCCTACACCCACAAATTAAAGAAAGAATGGTTTATTTCAGCTCATAATTGTGCCCAAGGCAGGGTGGCATGGCAGAGGGACATCGCAGGCAGGAGGCAACAAACAACAGCAGCAGCAAGGCTGCCTTCCCTCTCTCCCTTTATGTTCCATCCAGGCTGTAAACCTATTGATTGGTGCCCCCCACACCCAGGGTGGGGCTTCTATTATCCACCCCCTTAATCCACATTCACACACCCTAATCCAGACACCTTTGAAATTCCTCACCTACGACCACCTGCAGCTTTGGAGGAACATCTAGATACAAGCTATAATATTTAGTGTCTTTTCTCTCCTTTTCTCTTTTCTTCTTTCGATTACTTTTTCTTGCTTCTTATCTTTCATTTCCTGTATTTTGCTTGCTGTTTATCTTTCTTCTTTTCTTATTCATTATTTTCTGTGCCTGTTCTATAACACTATTAATTTTCTTTTATTCTTCACTAGGTTACCCCATCTCATTTTTCTCTCCTCTATCTCATATCCCATTTATTAATTTTTCAAGTTTTGTTTTTCAATTATCTGATTCCCCACCCCCTTTACCTTCACTAGTATAACTGCTAAGCTTTATAAATCTCAAGAGAGCTAGTTAACTTTGCTGTTGCTCTTGAATACTGTTCTATTGTTAGTAGAGGTAAACATGTCTCATTGAGTAGATTTTTATTGTAGATCAATATTTGGTTTGTCTTACTGTTCATATTATAATTATAGATCTCTTTTCTATGGTTAAGGATGGGAGATTATTGGCACTCAGGGTCTGTCAGTATTTAGTTTGTATTCGATGCTATAATTGATGCTGATTTTATTACTGTAGCCAAGGTGACATAGCTGTTGCTATGAATTGGTTTTGGGGCATGACAATATCTGTATTTTCTAGGGATCATAAACAATACTGTGGGCCATTCCCAGAGAACTGGTTACTGGGCTGAATACACAGCTATCTTCTATCTCAAGTAAATGGATGTATGCGGACCCTGGAACAGAGGTAAAGCCCAATAGCTAGACATGGCCAGAGGACACCACTGAGAAGTAGACATTAACTGAAGAGGTTGCCATACATAAACAGAGCTTTCCGTAACAAGCAACCCAAAGCCTCAACACCCTCCCACACACACACGAAACATGAGAAGAAAAGGCAACAAAATGGCTCCAAAAACTCCCAACTCCCTTGATGCTGATCTATGGGACACTGAAGGGGAGGAAATCAAAAGACACACACCCAAGTTATTAGAAAGGATATAAAGGAAGATAACAAAACAGATCAATAAGCCATTTGGTAAGTTCACCAAAGATATAAGTAAACAGATGTTGAGATAAATAAATAAAATGGTCAGCAAGTCTACAGTAGGTACTAATAAAAAACTGGCAAAGTGAAACAAAATGATGCAAAACATGAATGACCAGAACAGAAAATAAACAGAGTCTATAAAAAGGCTCTAAATAGAACTTTGGAACATTAAAATTTCTATCAAAAGTATGGGCAGCAAAAGAGACCAACAAGAGAGAGGGTCAGAACTAGAAAACAGGGCTGTTGTCAGTGAGCAATTAATGATACCTTGGAAACAACAAGAGAACATGAGTGATGGATCCAACAGGTCCCAGCAGATGAAAAAAAGACTAATCTGAAATTAATTGAAATTAGTGAAAAATCAGAAGTCAGCACAAATGGCATGAAAAACCTACTCAATGAAATAATAGAAAACCTTCCAAATAAGGAAAAAGAATTTAACATATAGATAAGTGAGGCATATAGAGCCCCAAATAGCCATGATAAGAAAAGAACCTTTCCACAACACATCATGGTCAAAGCCCTGGAAATTCAACAGAAGAACAGAATCTTAAAGGTTGTTAGAAAAAAGCAACAAATCACTTATAAAAGTAGAACCATTAGAATTACAGTAGATTTCTCAACACAAATCCAACAGGGCAGGAAATCTTGAAGTGTTTCAAGCCCTAAAAGAAAACAATTTCCAACCCAGGCTGACATATCCAGCAAAACTATCTTCCAAAATTGATGGAGAAATGATATTTTCATGATAAAGAGCACCTAAAGAAATTTATGACCACTAAACTAGCACTTCAAAAAATTTTCAAGAATACCCTAGACAACACAATGTAACTAACAGTGACAAAAGGTCTACTAGAATTAACACAGCACATAGGGCGAGCAGTTAAGTAGAAGGGACAGATAGGGAATCAACAATAGGAAAATAAGGCAATGCCAGGAGCAAGTCAATAGCCCTCAGAAATAACTGTCAAAGCAAATGGTCTCAGTTCTCCAATCAAAAGACACAGATTGGCAGAATAAATCAAGAAAATTCAATCTAATGGTGTGCTGTATACAAGAAACTTTTAACCCCAAAACAACTCATAAGCTAAAAATCCAAGGATGGAAAACAATATTCCATGCAATGGGAAACTGAAAAAAAGCAGGGGTATCTATCCTATATTCAGACAGAGTGGACTTCAAGTTAAAACTTATCAAAAGAGACAAAGAAGGTAACTACATATTCATTAAGGGAACAATCCAATAGTATGACATAACAATTTTTAACATATATGCACCAAACAATGGGGCACCCAGCTTCACAAAACAAGTACTATTGGGCTTAAAAGACCAGATAAACATAAACACAATTATACTGGGGGACTTCAACACCCCACTATCACAAGTAGATCAATGAGACCAAAAATCAACAATGAAATGTCAGAGGTGAAAAAAACTTTTGAAAAATTGGTCCTAATAGATATCTACAGTGTTCCATCCAACATCAGAATACACATTTTTCTCAGCTGCACATGGAACTTTCTGCAAAATAGAACATATACTTGCCAATAAAGCATGCTTAAGTAAATATAAAGAATTGAGATTGGACCATGCATGTTATCAGATCATATCAAAACAAAAACAGAAATCAAAGACAAAAGAAAACAGAAATTATGCAAGTGGATGGAAATGAATACACTCTTAAGTAAACAATGAGTTACAGAAGAAATCAAGGAAGAAACAACAATTTCTAGAACTAAATGATAAGGGAAGCATAACATTCCAGAACTTAACGAGACACAATGAAGCAGTCTTAAGTGGGAAATATATAGTTATGATTGCCCACATCACACAAACACAGTGAATCCAAATAAGTAACCTAATGGTGCACCTCAAGGTCCTAGAAAAACAAGAACAATCTAAAACCAAAGGTAGTACAAGGAAGGAGATATAAAGATCAAAGCAGAAATCAATGAAGTCTTATGACCAAAATTCAATACAAAGAATCAGTGAATCAAAGAGTTGCTTCTTCAAAAGAACAAAGGAACTAAATAAACCCTTAGACAATCAAACCAGAGAGAGAGAGGGAGCCCAAATCAATACAATTAGAAATGAGAAAGGTGAAAACACAAAAAACACTGCTGAAATCAAATATTATTAGCAACCACTTCACAAGCCTGTGCACCAATGAATTGGAGAATCAGAACAAATGGATAGATTCCTAAGCATGTACAAATTACCAAAACTAAACCAAGATTTAAAAACCCTGAATAATCCAGTAAGAGGCAATGACATTGAAGGAGTAATAAAAAGAAAAAACTGCCAACAACAGCCCAACTTTAGATGGATTCACTAGTAAATTTTACAAAAACTTCAAAGAAGGTGTAACACCAACTCTTCTTGAGCTCTCTAATGCAATTGAAGGGGAAGGAGTACTTCCAACATCATTCCTAGAAGCTAACATAGTCCTGATTCCAAAACCAGACAAAGATCCAACCAAAAAGAGAACTATAGACCAATCTCTTTAATAAATATAGATACAAAAATTCTTAACAAGATATTGGCAAACAGAATGCAACACATCATTATAAAGATCATATATCATGACCAAGTAGGCTTTATCCCAAGGATGTGAGGATACTTCAATATATGCAAATCAATAAATGTAATACATCACACAAACAGAAGCAAGGACAAAAATCACATGATCATTTCAATAGACTCAGAAAATGTGTTTGACAAAAATCCATCATCCTTTCATGATAAAAAAAACTGAAGGAAAAAAGTATAGCAAGGTTTTATCTCAATCTGATAAAAGTCATTTATGCCAAATAAATATATGAAAAAAAGTTCAACATTGGGGGCCGGTGAGATGGCTCAGTGGCATAAGCGCCTGCCCTGGCAAGCGCAAGGGCCCGAGTTTGACTCCCGGAACCCACATACAAAAAACGGCCGGTGATATCGCTCAGCGGCACGGGCACCTTCTGGCATGCAATGTCCTGAGGTTGACCCCCGGTACCCACAAAAAAAAAAAAAATGTTCAACATCATTGGTCATTCTAGAGATGCAAACTAAAACAACATTGAGATTCCATCTCATTCCAGAAAGAATGACTATCATCAAGAAATCAACCAATAACAAATGCTGGAAGGACTGTGAGGAAAAAGGAACCCTTCTCCATTGTTGGTGGGAGTGCAAACTGGTGCAACCACTGTGGAAATCAGTCTGGAGATTCCTCAGAAGCTAGGATTAGAGGTCCCGTTCTACCCAGATATTCCCCTTCTGGGTATCTTCCCAGAAGAATTAAAAACATCGTACCACAGTGATATGTGTGCACCCATGTTTATAACAGCACAATTTGAAATAGCTAAATCCTGGAAACAACCCAAATGCCCATAACCAAGGAATGGATAAAAAAGATGTGGTATTTTTATACAATGGAGTACTTACTCAGCCATAAAGAAGGTTAAACTTGAGACTTTATAGGTAAACAGATGCAACTTAACACCATACTCATAAGTGAAATAAATCAGACTCACATGTGTAAACATCGTATTGCCTCTCTGGTGTGAGAAACTGAAAGAGTAAATAAGGTCTAAAATGTACAATAGATATTGTGAAATGGGAAGAAATTGTTAAAATGGAAAAAGGAACTAGGATTGAGGAAAGGGGGAAGAACGGAAGGGGAAAGGGAGAAAAAATGCAAGTTAGTTATACTACTAGTGTCTCTTACCTCATAGAAAAGGAAGATTTGCCCTAATATTCATTGGAGAATTTTTTATGCCCATATCTTGTACTCTGAGTAACTACTTTAAAGATAATAATATGCAACATATTAACTGTTGTTATTGTCCTATCATCTTGGTATGAAATTTTGTTTTACCTTTTTTCCATAAAATAAAAAAAAAAAACCATTTATGCCAAACATAATGGCAATATCATATTAAATGGGGGAAAAATGAGTGTTTTCCTTTTATTTTATTTTATTTTTTATTTTTTTTATGTGGGTACTGGGAGTTGACCTCGGGACCTCACGCTCACCAGCAAGCGCTTGTGCTGCTGAGCAATATCACTGGCCCCTGTTTTCCTTTTAAAATCAGCAACATGACAAGGATATCCACTATCACCACTCCCATTCAACATAATACTTGAAACATTAGTGAGAGAAATTGTGCAAGAAAAAGAAAAAAAATATACGTATACAAAAGGAAGAAGTATTGGTCCTCTAACCTTACATCTAATTCCTTCCTCTTCAAACAATACTCTATTTCCTCCTTAACTCATTTTAAATTTAAACTCCTGAGGGAAAAATTGACATATTAAGGACTTGTATACTGCATATAATTTTTCTGGTGTGTTTTAGATTTTGTTATATAACCACAACTCTACTTTATATGGTTAAAAGTGACAAATAACTGGTTAGCTCAGTCTGTCATTTTCTAGGCTGTGTTTGATGCTTTAGGTAGCCAAATGTGAAATAATTGTTCTAAACAGCTTTCCTTCCTGATATTTCATGATTGAGATTGACTAAGGGACACAGAAAATACAGTGGCACAGTACCAAAGAATCAAGGACTGGTCCAAACAGGTAACAACTACTCACATCCAACGAATTGAAGAGGTAGGATCTCGCAGAAAGCTCAAAACCCAAAAACAAGCTTCACTTGGAAGATACTGCAGAGAAGTACTCATCTCCTAAGGATCTTGAACACTAGCAATAAAGTAACCTACCATAGGTAATTTACAAACATCACCCCAGGAATTAAACTAAAGAAAGAAAAGAAAATGAGGTGACACTTAAACAAGATGCAACCCCACACATCCAATTCACCAGAGGCAAACCTAGGGGGCAATGAGGTGGGACAATCCAAAAGCCACCCACCTGGCCTATCTGAAGTGGTAACAACAAAGCAACTGAATGAGGCTCTGGAAAAAATTAAAACAGAAATAATTTCACAGATAACTGCAGAGATCATGTCCACAATGAAGACCATGCTTAAGGACACTATAGCTGATACAGACAAAAAATAGACAAGCTTAAGAAAACTATAGAAACCATGAATGCTCAGCATAGGAAAGAAATGGAATCCATAAGGCAGATTCAAGCAGATATCCAAGAGAACAAAAATTCCATTGAAAGTATTTGTAGCAGATTAAGCCAATGTGAGGACAGGATCTCAGATATAGAAGACAGGCTTGCAATTAGTGATCATGAAAAGAAAGAATTCTTGAAAACAGCAAGGGACCATGAAAAATCAATTCAGCAGCTGCTGATGACTCAAAGATAAACAACTTAAGAATAATTGGAATAAATGAAAAAGCAGGAGATAGCATCAATGACATTAAAACCTTGTTCAGAGACATTATCACAGAGAACTTCCCTGGAAGAGAAAAAGAATTTGACCCCAACATAAGGGAAGCTTTTAGAACGCCAACTAGACATGATCAAAAAAAAAAACTTCAGCCAGACATATCATAGTCAAGATCCCAGAAATTCAACAGAAGGGCAGAATCTTAAAAGCTGTTAGGGAGAAGAGACAAATCACCTATAAAAGAAAAACCATCAGAATCACAGCTGACTTTTCAGCACAAACCCTTAAGTCAAGAAGAGCTAGGAATGATGTATTTCAAACTCTAAAGGAAAATAATTTTCAACCCAGATTGATGTACCCACAAAACTATCTTTCAAATTGATGGAGAAATAAAATACTTTCATGACAAAGAACATCTGAGAAAATTTATGACCACCAAACCGCACTCCAAAATGTTCTGAAGGACATTCTAGAAAGAAATAACAAGGACTACAACTCCAGGTACCCCAACAGAAGGAATCCACCAGGCAGGGCAGATAACTAAATAGAGGGAAAGGGAAAATCAAACAAAGAGTGGGAACCAACAACAGGAAAATAATCATGACAAGTATAAGTCAATACATATCAGTTTTAACCATCAATGTAATGGTCTCAATTCACCAATCAAAAGGCACAGACTGGCAAAATGGATCAAGAAGCATGATTCAACAATATTCTGTGTACAAGAAACACATTTAATTCAGAAAGAAATTCATAGACTGAAAGTCAAAGGATGGAAAACAATACTCCATGCAACAGAAACCCAGAAAAAAACAGAGGTAGCTATTCTTTTTGCAGACAAAGTGAATTTCAAGCCAAGAATGATTCAGAGAGATAAAGACGGTCATTACATCCTTGTAAAGGGAGCAATCCAAGAGGAAGAGATAACGATCATAAATATATATGCGTCAAATACCAGGGCACCCACCTATATAAAACAAGTACTAAAGGACATGAAAAATCAAATAAGCACTAATACAATTATATTGGGAGATCTCAATACTCCACTATCACAAAAAGACAGATCAACTAGACAGAAAATCAATAATGAAATAGTAGAACTGAACCAAACTTTTGAACAAATGGACTTAGTAGATGTCTACAGAGTGTTCCAAACCACCACATCAGAATACACATTCTTCTCAGCTGCACATGGGATGTTCTCCAAAACAGACCACATTCTACCCCATAAAACATGCTTAAGTAAATGCAAAGGAAATGAAACTATCCCATCCATATTATCAGACCATAGTGCAATGAAATTGGAAATCAATGGCAAAAGAAATCAAAAAATCTCCCTAAACACATGGAAATTAAACAGCACCCTCCTGAACAACCAATGGGTCACAGATGAAATTAAAGAAGAAATTAGACACTTTCTACAACTGAATGATAATGACAGTACAACATACTGGAACTTATGGGATACAATGAAAGCAGTCCTAGGAGGGAAATTTATAGCATTAAATACCTATATCAGAAAAATAGAGCAAGCGCAAATAAACAACTTAATGGCAAACCTCGAACTTCTAGAAAAAGAAGAGCAGGCTAAGCCAAAAGCCCATATAAGGGAGGAAATTATAAAGATCAGAGTAGAAAGTAACGTATTGGAGACTAATAACAATACAAAGAATCAATGAAGCAAAGAGTTGGTTCTTTGAAAGAATAAATAAGATGACAAACCCTTATCCAACCTTATTAAAAAAAGAGAAGAAAAGACTCAAATCCATGCAATTGAAATGAAAAGGGTGATATCACGACAGACCCTGCAGAAATCCAGAAGATCATCTATACCTATTTTGAAAACTTATATTCTACTAAGATGGAAATGCAGAAGAAATGGACAGATTCCTAGATAACATATGAATTACCAAAGCTGAATCAAGAAGATTTAAAAAATCCTAAATAAACCAATATCAACCAATGAAATCGAAGATGTTATTAAAAACCTCCCAACAAAGAAAAGCCCAGGTCCTGATGGATTCACTGCCGAATTCTACAAGAAATTTAGATAAGACCTAACACCACTACTTCTCAAACTTTTTAATGAAATTGAAAGGGAAGCAATACTCCCAAATTCATTCCTGGAAGGAAGCATTACCCTGATACCAAAACCAGAGAAGGACCCAACTAAGAAAGAGAACGACAGGCCAATCTCCCTAATGAACATAGATGCAAAAATCCTTAATAAGATACTGGCAAACAGAATCCAACAAATCATCAAGAAGATTATACACCATGACCAAGTTGCATTCATCCCAGGGATGCAGGGATGTTCAACATATGTAAATCAATAAATGTAATACACCATATTAACAGAACCAAAGACAAAAATCACATGATCATCTCAATAGATGCAGAAAAGCTTTTGACAAAGTCCAGCACCTTTTCATGATAAAAACCCTACAGAAAATTGGAATAGAGGGTCTTTATCTCAACCTGGTAAAAGCTATCTATGACAAACCAACAGCCAATATTATACTAATGGCCAAAAACTGAAAGCCTTCCCTCTAAAATCAGGAACAAGACAAGGATGTCCACTGTCCCCACTCTTATTCAACATAGTTCTGGAAACTTTAGCCAGAGCAATTAGACAAGAGAAAGAAATAAAAGGGATAATGATTGGAAAGGAAGAAGTTAAATTATCATTATTTGCAGATGACATGATACTCTACACAGAAGACCCCAAAAACTCCACTAAAAACTGCTAGATTTAATAAGCAAATTCAGTAGTGTAGCTGGATACAAAGTCAATACTCAAAAGTCAATAGCCTTCCTGTACACAAATAACAAACTTACTGAAAGAGAAATTAGGGAAACAATACCTTTCACAATAACATCCAAAAAAATGAAATATCTAGGAATCAACCTCACAAAGGATGTAAAAGACCTATACACTGAAAACTACAGTACTCTGAAAAAGGAGATTGAAGAGGATATCAGAAAATGGAAAGATATCCCTTGCTCCTGGATAGGAAGAACCAATATAGTGAAAATGGCCATACTTCCAAAATTGTTATACAGATTTAATGCAATTCCAATCAAAATTCCAACAGCATATCTCACAGAATTAGAGAAAACAATCCTAAAATTCATTTGGAATCAGAAGAGACCTAGAATAGCAAAGGCAATTCTGGGCAACAAAGGGCAAGGCAGGGGGCATCACAATCCCCGACTTGAAATTATACTATAAAGCTACTGTGATAAAAACAGTGTGGTACTGGCAAAAAAACAGACCTGAAGACCAATGGAACAGATTAGAAGATGCTGAAACAACTCCAGACATACTAAGCCACCTTATCTTTGACAAAGGTGCCAAACATTCGCTGGAAGAAAGATAGCCTCTTTAATAAATGGTGCTGGAAAAACTGGCTCTACACATGCCGAAGATTAAAACTAGACCCATATCTTTCACCATGCACTAAACTAAATTCAAAATGGATCAGAGATCTAAATATTAAAACAGAAACATTAAATCTGCTGGAAGGTAGGATAGGTAAAACCCTTGAAGACGTTGTTGTAGGCAAAGACTTTATGAATAAAACCTCAACCGCACAGGAACTATCACAAAGAATCAACAACTGGGATCTCATCTTAATAAAAAGCTTTTGCACAGCAAGAGAAACCACCAACAGAGTGAAGAGACAACTCACAACGTGGGAAAAAATGCTTGCCAGCTGTTCCTCAGACAAAGGATTACTATCGAGAACATATAAAGAACTCAAAAAAAAATCAGACCTCCCAAATTTAAAGACCCACTCCAAAAAATGGGCATCTGAGATGAATACACATTTCTCAGATGAAGAAATAACAAATGGCAAATAAATATACAAAAAAAATGTGCAACATCGCTAGTCATTCGAGAGATGCAAATTAAAACAACACTGAGATACCATCTCACCCCAGAAAGAATGGCTATTATAAAGAAATCAACTAATAACAAATGCTGGAGGGGCTGTGGGTAAAAAGGAACCCTTCTTCACTGTTGGTGGGGAGTGTCGACTGGTACAGCCACTGTGGAAGTCAGTGTGGAGATTCCTCAAAAAAAACTAGGGTTGGAGGTCCCATTTGACCCAGCTATTCCCCTTCTGGGTCTCTTCCCAGAAGAATTAAAAACATCGTACCACAGCGATATATGTGCACCTATGTTTATAATGGCACAATTTGTAATAGCCAGATCTTGGAAACAACCCAAATACCCATTAACCAAGGAATGGATAAGAAAGACGTGGTATTTTTATACAATGGAGTACTATTCAGCCATAAAGAAGGATAAGCTGGAGACTTTTATAGGTAAATGGATGCAACTTGAGAAAATACTTATAAGTGAAATAAACTGGATGCACATGTGTAAGCATCATATTGTCTCTCTAGTATGAGAAAGTGAAAGAGTAAATAAGATCCAAAATATGCAATAGACATGGTGAATCAAAAAGAAACTGGTCAAAAAGGAAAGAGAGACTGGAATAGGGGAATAGGGAAAAGAAAGAAGGGAAAGGATAAAAAATTGTATATATATATATTAGATGGTTAAGATAGATACACTACCAATTTTACTTAGTTCATTGAAGAGTAAGGTTTCTGCCAATAATGTTTGAACAATTGAATGCTAAAGCTGGTAGCCTGAATAACTAACTTAAAGATAATAATACGTAATGCATTAACCATTGTTACCCTCCTATTATGTTGTTTTGAAAATTTGTTCTTTTTTGATTTGTTTTGTTTTTTCTTCTCTTTAAAATAGGAAAAAAAAAGAAAGGAAGAAGTAAAATTATCATTATTTCTAGATGACCTTGTCCACTACATAGAAGATCCCAAAAAATCCACCAAATGACTCTTAGGATTAATACCTAAATTCAATAATGTAGCAGGATACAGAATCAACACACAAAAGTAGCTGCATTCCTGTACACTAATAATGAATCCACTGAGAAAGAAATTAGGAAAAAATACCATTCACAATAGCATCAAGAAAATTGAATACTTAAGAATTAACCTAAGGAAGTGAAAAATCTCTACAACCAAAACTACAGTACTCTGAACAGGAAATCAATGAGAATACCTTCCCTGTTCCTGGACAGGCAGAACCAATATAGTCAATATGGCCATACTTCCAAAATTGATATACGGATTTAATGCAATCCCAGTCAAAACACCAATAGCCTTCTTCACAGAGCTAGAAAAAATGATCCTACAATTAATATGGAACCAGAAGTGACATAGAATAGCAAAAGCAATCTTGAGCAAGAAGAGCAAAGTGGGGGGCATCACAAGCCAAGACTTGAAGTTATATTACAAAGCTATTGTGATAAAAACAGCATGGTATGGGCACAAAAACAAGTATGAGGGTCAACGAAACAGAATAGAGAATGCTGAAATAACCCCTAGCACATTCAACTGTTTGATCTTTGACAAAAGGCCAAAACATACAGTGGAAGAAAGACAGCCTCTTTAATAAATAATGTTGGGAAAACTGGGTATTCACATGCAGAACATTGAATCTAGACCCATATCTCTCACCATTCACTAAACTAAAAGCAAAACGGACCAAAGATACAAATGTTAGAACAGAAACACTAAACCTGCAGGAAGATAAAAATAGGCAAAACTCACAGGCGTGGTGGTGCACCTCTGTAATCCCAGCACTTAGGAGGATGAGGCAGGAGGATTGCCATGCATTTGAGGCCAGCCTGGGCTACATAAGCGAGTTCAAGTCCAGCCTGAACTACATAGTAAAACCCTGTCTCAAAAAAAAAAAAAAAATGTAAATATCTCAAAGTCACAGGCGTACGCAAGGACATTCTGAACAGAACCCCAGGTGCACAGGAAATACTTCCATGAATCAACAAAAGGAATCATATCAAATTAAAAAGCTCCTGCTCTGCAAAATAAAACAACCAACAGAGTGAAAAGACAACCTACAGAGTGGGGAAAAAATTTTCAAGCTAATCCTCAGACAGAGGATTAATATCTAGAACATACAAAAATAAATAAATAAATAAACGAGACCCCTAAAATAAAAGACCCAAGTAGGAAATGGGCAAGTGAAGTGAATAGACACTTCGCAAAGGAAGAGGTACATATAGCCAGTATTTACATGAAGAAAGGCACAACACTGCTGGCCATTAGAGACATGCAAATTACAGTGACACTGAGAGTCCATCTTACCCCAGATAGAATGGCTGTCATCAAGAAACCAAATAATTGCAAATGCTGGCAAGTCTACGGGGGAAAAAGTATGTTCTACATTGTTGATTTTGTTGATGGGAATGTACAGTGGTACAACCACTATGGAAATCAGTATGGAGTTTCCACAAAAAACCAAAACTAGAAATTCCCTTTGACCCAGCTCTTCTCTACTAGGTATCTTCCCAAAAGAGTTAAAGACGTCATATCACAGTGATACACTCCACTCCTCAGTGATCCAACTCCACACGAGGAATGTAAATATTATGTACTACGATCATGTACTAATAAAAAATGAAATTGTATTGTCAAAAAATAAAAATAAATTAAAAATAAAAATAAGATCATATTTATATAGATGACATATATAGACATATATATATATATATATATATATATATATATATATATATATAAATTTTTTCCTGGTACTGGGGAATGAACCCAGGGCCTTCACACTAAACTATATCCCCATGCTTTTTATGTGGGTACCGGGAGTCAACCTCAGGACCTCACACTTGCCAGACAGGCGCTTATGCCACTAAGCTATCTCACTGGCCCTCCCCATGCTTTTTAAATATTTTTATTTATTTGAGACAAGGTCTTTCTAAATTGCCCAGGCTGGGTTCAAATTTGTGAGTCCCCCTTCCAGTTTCCCAGATTACAGGCATCTGCCTCCATGCCCAGCTTAACATTTTAATTTTATCCATAGAAGTTGTAGACAGTTGAATTAGGTGCTATAAATCTTACAGTATTACACTGCATTAAAAGTAACATTAAACATGGGAGGGGGCACAAAAACACTTGAAACAGAAAGATTAAACATATATGTACTAAGCAAATACTATGTTATAAAAATTATATCCCATAAGATATAATTTAAAGAAGACAACATAAAATGGACAATTGGGTCATTTTATACAGTGTCAACTAGGACTTCATGTGGATGTAAATCACAAAACCCTACAAAGGTAACTTCAATACGAAGAGTTTATTCTTATAACGTGAGCTCTGCATTGTCAGGCAGGTCAGAAGTGCTAGACGCTTGTGGTGCCAGCAATCTTCCAGCCTCTTTTCTTTACATTTTGTCCTCGTCCTGGCTCCCTTGACACCCTAAAATGACTGCTTTCCATCCAGTTCACTCCATCCCTCCAGATTGGCAAGAAGGAATATTTCCTGGAAGTTATGCACCATAGCCACTCTTATATACAAGGGAAGCCAGGGATTAGAAATTTGTAGCTGAATGTATTGGTACCTCAAACCAAATTGGAGTATGTTTACTAAGAAGAGGAAAATACATACGAGGTAGGCTACCTTCATTTTTTATCACACATAGTGGCAAAACAAGCTATAGGCTAACTAGATCAATTTAATAATAAGCTTATATGTACCTAACAACATTACCGAGAAACACAAAAAGCAAAATCTGACATAATTATAGAGACAAATTTACAGAGTCACAACCACAGTGGGAGTTCTTAAGGAAGGTCTGAAAATTACAAACAGGCAAAAATAAGTAAAGATAAAAAATTTAAACCAGCATTTTCAAAGTTTGATCTCTACACAGTGTTCTATAAGATTAGGAGCTTGTAGTGAGGCGTGGTAGGGCGCCGTGTAATCCCAGCACTCTTCTGAGGAAGGCAGGATCTCGAGTTTGAGCCCAGCCCGGGGACCCCAGTGAATTAGTAAAACCCTGTCTCAAAATTTTAGAAAGGTCAATGCAGCTAAGAATAAAAACCCTGGGTTCCTTTCCCGGTGCCAGGGGGAAAAAAAAGATTAGGAGCTTGTGCTGGAATGTGAGTCAACTGTGTCACTAAGCCCACTATTCGGTTTGCTTAAGCAAGACTTTTTTTTTTTTTTCTTTCAGTACCAGATTTATTTATTTACTTTGAACTCTTTATCAATTCAACTATTGTAAACACAGAATAACAACCAGACTAACAAACCAGAAAACATATATAACATGTAAAACAATTATACTAAATCAAGGATTACCATAACTTTTTTCCTTTTTTCCTATTGTCTTCTTTTATTTTGCTCTTTATGTATATATTGAGTTTCTCATATAAGAGAATCCATGCAATACTTAAGCCTGTATGTCTCATTTATTTCATTTAACATTATGGTCTCAATGTGCACCCATTTTCCTACAAATGACTTGAATTTATTCTTCTTTATGGCAGTCCAATACTCCACTGTCTATAAACACCACATTTTCTCTTTTTGTTTTTGTGGGTACCGGGGGTTGACCTCAGGACCTCACGCGCCAGCAGGCGCCCATGCCACTGAGTGATATCACCGGCCCCTTTTTCGTATGTGGGATCCGGGAGTCGAACTCGGGCCCTCGCGATTGCCAGGCAGGCGCTTATGCCGCTGAGCCATCTCACCGGCCCAAACACCACATTTTCTTTACCCATTCATCTGTTGGTGGAAATATAGGCTGCTTCTAAGATTATGAATTCTGCTGCTATAAGCGTGGGTATGGATGTATCACTGTGATATGATGTCTTTAACTCGAGGTGACACCTAGCATGGGAGTAACAGGTCAAATAGAACTTCTATTTTTAGATTTTTGAGGAATGTGCATACTGCTTCCATAGTGGTTTTCACTCCCACCCACAATGGAGAAGAGTTTCTTTTTCCCCACAGCCTCTTCTGCATTTGTTATTATTTGATTTCTTGAATAAAGCCATTCCTTCTGGAGTGAGAGGAAATCTGTTTTGTTTTGTCTTTTAATTTGCCTTTCTCGAATGGCTAGTGTGGTGGTTAATTAACTGTCAACTTGAGTGGGAAGGCCCAGCTGAATTGAGTCAGCAAGTTCTGCTCACGGAAGGCCACTTTAAGGAGGATTGTTGTCAGAAGGGGAAGGAAGGATTTCGGCTGATCCTCCTTGGAGGAGCTTCGCTGCAACTCCTTTTCCGAGGAGGAGTTTCTATGGTTTTTCTTCGAAGGAGCTTTGGCTGCTTTCTTTCTTCAGGGGAGCTACAATCCTCGTCTTCATCTTGGACATGGTTTCCTGGCTTCCAGTGCAGATACCTCAGCCTTCTGGCTCAAATACCTCAGCCTTCTGGCACAGACACTTCGGCTTCGGGCACTGGCCCTTGGGCCTTCCTGGCGCAGAGCTTTCAGGCTCCCGTTGCAGATCCTTCGGCCTCCTGATACGGACCTGCACAGGACATCACCGCGGGCTCCAAGCCCTCGACTAGATCCTTCAGTCTCCAGCAAGTGGATGTTTTGCACTCTTCTACATCTGACTCTAGTAAGCACTGACTAATACAGCTAGTGATGTTTAACATTTTTTTCTTGTTTTTATTGTCCATTTTTACTTCTTCCTCTGAAAAGTGTCTATTAATTTCATTTACTCATTTTCTATTTGGATCTTTTATATATTCTAGATACCACTCCTTTAAGAAGTAGCTGGCAAATATTTCTTTTTTCCATTCTGTAGATTGTCTTTTCATTCTGATGGTTATTTTCTTTAACTTTTTTATTTGATGTGATCACAGGTGTTAATTCTTGTTATTCTCTCTTGTGAAACAGGGGTTCTGTTCAGAAAGTCTTTGAATACACCTATGTCTTCAAGAGTTTTACCTATTTTGTCTTCCAGAAAATTAAGTGTTTCTGTTTTAATATTTAGATCTTTGATCTATTTAGATTTTTGTTTAGTGTCTGGTGAGAGATATAGGTCCAGGTTCAATTTTTTGCATGTAGATTGTCAATTTTACCAGCACCATTTGTTAAAGAGGCTATCTTGCCTCCAGCAAAAATATTCAGTCTCTTTGTCAAAGATAAACTAGTTGAATGTGCCTGGAGTTGTTTCTGTATCTTCTATTCTGTTTCACTGATCCACGAGTCTTTTTTTTTTTCTTTTACCAATACCATGCTGTTTTTATCACTGTAGCTTTGTAGTATAACTTGAAGTGTGGGATTGTGATGCCCCTGCCTTGCCCTTGTTTCCTACAATTGCTTTTGCTATTCTAGGTCTTTTCTGGTTTGATATGAGTTTTAAAACTGCTTTCTTTAGTTCTGTGAGGATGCTATAGGTATTTTGATTGGACTGCATTAAATCTGTATGACAGTTTTGGAAGTTGGCCATTTGGACTATATTGGTTCTGCCTGTAGTGGAACAGGGGATAACCTTCCATTTTTGGTTGTGCTCTTCAACCTCCTTTCTCATAGTACTGTAGTTTTCATTGTAGTGGTCTTTCACTTCTTTAGTTAGTTTAATTCCTAAGCATTTCACTTTCCTTGATGCTACTGCAAAAGATATTGTTTCCCTAGTTTACCTCTGGGAGATTTATTATTAATGTACAGGATTGCTATTGATTTTTGACTGTTGACTTTGTATCCTGTTATGCTACTGAATTTGCTTATTAATTGTAGGAGTCTTTTGATGGATTTTTCGGGATCTTTATGTGGAGGATCACATCATCTGCAAGTAGTGATAATTCAACTTCTTTTCATATGCATGTCCCTTTCATTTCTTCTTGTCTACTGCTCTGGCTGTTTTGAGAGCTATAGTGAACGGGAGTGGTGATATGGGCTGGGGATGTGGCTCAGTGGTAGAGCTCTTGCGTGTATGCACCAGACCCTGGAATCGATTCCCCAGCAGCACCAAAAAAAGTGGTGATAGCAGACATTATTTTCTTGTTCTTGATTCTAGAGGGAAAGACTTTAGCTTCTCTCCATTTAATATGATGTTTATCATTGGTCGGTTACAGATAGCTTTTGGTAGGTTGAGATAAATATTTTTTATATCTATTTTCTTCAGGATTTTTTTATCATGAGTGGATGTTGGATTTTGTCAAATGCTTTTTCTCCATCTATCGAAATGATCATGTGAATTTTGTCCTTGCTTCTGTTTACGTTGTGTATTACATTTATTGATTTGCATATGTTGAACCATCCCTGCATCCCTGGAATGTCGCATGATCATTTTGATGATTTGTTGTATTTTCTTTGTGAGTATCTTATTGAGAATTTTTGCACCTATTTTCATTAGAGTTTGGCCTGTAGTTCTCTTTTTTGGGTGAGTCCTTTTCTGGTTTTGGAATCGGAATAATGTTCGCTTCCAGAAATGACATTCAGAGTAGCACTTCCCATTCAATTGCACTGAAGATTCTGAGTTCTGGCATTAGATCTCCTCTAAACTTCTTGTAGAATTTGGCAGGAATCCATCAGGACCTAGACTTTTCTTAGTTGTAGTTTTTTTATTCTTCAATTTTACTGACTGGTATTTGTCAGGATTTCTATATCTTCTTGGTTCAGCTTTGGTAGTTCTTATGTACCTAGCAAGCTATCCGTTTCTTCTGAATTTTCCATTTTATTAGAGAACAGGTTCTCAAAGTAGCAATGATCTAGATTTTTGACAGAATCCATTGTGATTTCACTTTTTCATTTCTAATTGCATGAATTTGGGTCTTTTCTTTCCTCATTTTTATAAGATTGGCTAAGAGTTTGTCTATTTACTCTCTCAAAGAACAAACTCTTGGATTTGGATTGCTCTAGTTTTTCCAGAAATTCAAAGTGCATCATGAGGTTATTTATTAAAGCTCACTCTGTTTTTCTGATGTGGGAATTTACCACTACAAACTTCCCTTTTAGGATTGCTTTCATTGCGTCCCATAAGTTCCAGCATGTCTTACTGGCATTATTCTTTGATTATAGGAACTAATTTCTTCTTTAATTTCATAGGTGACCTATTAACTATTCAAGAGGGCATTGTTTAATTTCCATGTGTTTGCATACTTTCTGTGGTTTCTTTTGGCCTAGATGTCTAGTTTAATCTCCCTGTGATCTGATAATTTGCATTGGGTAATTTTAATTCTTTTGTGTTTACTTACGAATGCTTCATGGACTAGTACGCGGTCTATTATAAAGAAAGTACTGTGTGCTGCTGAGAAGAATGTGTATTCTGTTATTGGACGGAACACTGTTAAGTATCTATTGAGTCCATTTGTTTGAAGGTTTGTTTCAACTCTGATATTTCTTTGTTGATATTGTTGTTTAGTTGTTCTGTCCATTTGTGACACTGGGTATTCAGCCCCCCATTACAATTGTATTTGTTTTTATCTGATTTTTAATGTCCATTATTGTTGTTTATGAAGTTGGGAGTGCCAGTATTTCATGTATATATGTTTAACATTGTTATCTCCTCCTGTTGGATTATTTCCTCAACAAATATGTAGTAACCTACTTTCTCTCTTCTGATCAGTTCTGGCTTGAAAACCACTTTGTCTGTAATTAGGATAGCTACTCCTGCTTTTTTGCTGTTTCCAGTTGCATGGAATATCATTTTCTATCCCTTGATTTTTAATCTGTGAATTTTTTTTTGAATTAAATGTTTTTCTTGTATACTGCACTGAGTTTTGCTTCTTGATCCACTCTGCCAATCTGTGTCTTTTGACTGGAAAATTGAGACCATTCACATTAAGAGTTACTACTGAAAGTTATTGACTTATTCCTGTCATAGCTTTATTTTCCAGTTGCTGATTTCCTTAGTTTTTTCCTTTTGCTTCTCTGTTCATTCTGACAGATGTATTCATTCATTTCCACTTATCAACATTGTTGGTTTCATTGTCTCTTTCTAGGATATCCTTGAGAATTTTTCATATGCTGGTTTGGTGGTCATGAATTTCTTGAGGTGTTTTGCACATGGAAATACCTATTTCCCTATCAAATTTGAAAGAATGTTTTTCAAGATACATAAGTTGGGGTTGGAAGTTATCCTTTAGGGCTTGAAACACTTCACTCCAAGCCCTCCTGGCCTTAAGGTTTGTTTTGAGAGGTCTGCTGTAATTCTAATGGGTTTACCTTTATATGTGATTCATTGCCTTTCTCTAACAGCTTTTAAGATTTTGTTCCTGCAGTGGCCTTCTAATTAGTTATCTTTAGTATAATGTAGTAGACAGAGGTTCTCTTTTGGTCATGGCTATTTGAGGTTTTACATGATTCACTTATCTGAATGTTTGTTTGTTTTCCCATATTTAGGAAGTTTTCAGCCATTATTTCTGTGAACAAGTTTTTTACACTGTTTGCGTTGTCTTCTGATTTTCCACTTAACCTGATTACTCTTAGATTAGTCTTCTTTGCATCATCTGGCAACTCTTGGATCCAGTTTTCATATTCTCTTGTTGCTTTTAAAGTGTCTTTGAGTAGTCGCTCTTTGAAGGCATCATTGTCTTCTAGTTCTGAAAGTCTATCCTCACCCTGGTTGCTTCTAGTGCCCATACTTTCAATATAATTTTTAATCTCCTGGATTTCTGATGGAAATTTTTTCATGGACTCTAATTCTTTGCTAAACTGGTCATTCATGTTTTGTATCATTTTATTTAGCTCACCTAGCTATTTATTAGTGGCTTCTAAAAGCTCCTGGCTCATTTTGGTTATGACTTCCATTTATGTGTTTAGTTATATCTATTTCCATCCCACTAAGTACTTCTTTGATCTGTTTTCAAACCTCCTCTATAATCCTTTTGAGTAACTCAGGTGTGTGGATTGTGATATTCTCTTCCTTGTAGATCCCTGGGTTGGCTTCTGGGAAGCTGGTATTTTGTTGCCTCATCTTCTCATGTTTATATTTTTGTATGTTTAGTTTGTTTTGTGCTAAGTTTTGTAGATGATTATATTGTAAAGACTTTGTTAACAGTATATCAATCTGTAAGTCACTCTTCAGTCACTTTGGGCATGACTAACTGTGGTCCTTTGCCTCAGCCCCAACTGACCACTGCAGTTAATTTAGGATGCGAGAATACAGTGTAATTGGCCTGACACCAAGTTCTCTGGTACTGTACTCTAGCATTATTAATGTCACAGAGGTAATCTTGGTGTTGGTTTACTGAGGAAACCAACAGCAACAACTATGTAACCCTTGCAATATCAAGCAAATCGTCTATAGTAGAATCATCTAAGACAAATTTGATATTAACATACCATAAATTTGTTAGCATTAATTAACTATCTAAAGATTAATAAAGCTTTATGATTATCCTATTAAAGATGTAGGGCATTGGGAATGGGTGAATGCAAGAGGAAAACTTTGAAACTGTAAACTATATTATATGAGAAAGAGAAAGAAGTGGGACAAAGGATCCTGTTGGTGAGTAGAAGGTTGTTTATAGGAGTAGGTAAAGGTAATATTAAAAACTGAGGAGAAATAGAAGATAAAATAAAAGTAGGAGGGAAAGCAACTATATGGGGAGTAAAAATAAGAAAAATTAAAGGGAGAAAAATTAAAAGAAGAGGAAAAAATAAAGAAAAAGAAGTTTAAAAAGAGATTAAAATGCAAAGATGAGGGACAAAGTAAAATTCCCCAAGTCCCAAAAAAACTGGCAAAGAAGAATTAAGAAAATAAAGAAGAAAAACAAGAAAAAAAACCCAAAATACCAAAAAAAAAAAAAAAAAAGAGAGAGAGAGAAAAGAAAAGAAATTTTCTGTGATCTTGAAAGTGTGGGATCTTCAGGATCTACAATTTAGGGGCAGTGTCCAAATTAAGATATGTACCTTCTAACTCTGATAGATAAAGATACATTTTCTGAATTTTGGTGCCTATAATTTTTCATCACTTTTGTGTAGACCATCATTTTTGTTGCCATTCCTGTCTCATAAGTCTTCAACTGACCCTTGATTTAATGGAAACTTTGTGAAGCCTCGCCTGCAAGAGTTTGTGACTTGGGTGAAGAAATCATGGCATAAAATCACTGGCATCTGTGTTGGCAATGGACTAGGGCAGGCTACATGGACAGGAAGTGCTCACTTAAGGAGAGCTCTATCGCTGGACATGAGAGATTGGAGCCAATAGTTCTAGAAGAAAGCGGAGTCACAAGAAATTCAGGCTGGAATTGGACGTTTAGAGAGTTATGACGGTATTCCAGGAGATGACATGACTGTATTTGAATAAATGCAGATTTTTGTACTTGAATGAATGAATAAATATACATGTCATACATGAAAAAATAAGACATCCCTTGAAGATAAGCCGTATTACATCTTTTGGAGCAAAACTTTATATAAGATCCAGCCTTATTTTCAGGAAAATGTGGTAGTGGAAGAACCAGATTTGCGCCTCAGCAAGTTTAGAGGGTACTGCTGTTGAGCTTTCCACCACCTGTCCATGCACAGGAGATTGGTGCCGCTGCGAGGCAACAAAATTACTTTTCTAGGCCTTTCCTCCAGACAGCATGAGATGGGGGCTTGTGGAATTTATACTTTTCATCACATGGAAAATAGTTAATATTTTTATAAGTTTTAATCTCACATTTCAATTTTGTCTCCTCAATTAGATCGAAGTCTACCAGTGGTTACGAGGTTTATTGTCAAAATTTACTGGCCCTAGAGTGAAAGGGGAAACAAAGATTTTCCTGTCTTACTGGAGAGGAGAGCAAGACAGGAGCCGGGCTGAGTCTCATTCTATGTTGTTCCTCTTTGGGGAATATTGAAGGATATAGAGAAGACAGCGTGTTAACGTTCTATGAATGACATCTGTGCTTCATTACGTGCTTTCCGCTTTCTATAAATTGAGAGTAGGCGTCACTGTAAGAAAAAGAAGAAAAAAACTTTGAAATCTTGGAAACTGCTTGCCCTTGACCTATTACTCTAATCTCACTTTATCTTCCCCATAGTCAGGCACAGTTAGCATTGCATCCTTCAAATTCTTATTCTGTGTAATTATATGGTACAGACTGAGAACGGGATTAGTTTTATTACTATTTTCTTGCACAAATAGTACCGTGCTTTGATTGCTCTGTTATTTGCTTTTTTCATTTATGTCTTAGAGGTATATGGCTAGTATATGTAGATCTATCTCACTCTATATAGTATATTAGGTATGTATGCATCATTTTATAAGTTCTTCTAGACTTCCCCTACTAATTTCTAATTGTTTGCTGTGAAAAACAGTATATGGGGGAATGGAGAAAAGAAGGAAGGGAAAAGCAAATATAAATAAATATATATATATATATATATATATATATATATATATATATATAATAGTTAAGATAGATACACTACTAATTTTTCTTAGTTCATTGAAAAGAAAGGTTTGTGCTAATATTGTTTGGACAATTGAATGCCGATATCTTATATTCTGAGTAACTAATTTAAAGATAACAATATGCAATGTGTTAACTATTATTACCCTCCTATTATGTTGTTTTGAAATTTTGTTCTATTTTTTTCACTTTAAAATAAAAATTAAAAAAAAAGAAAAGAAAAGCAATATAGTCATCCCTCAGCATCTGAGAGATGGGTCCAAGGACCCCTCAAGGACACTGAAACCCATGGGTGCTCAAGTCCTTTATATAAAATGGTACAATATCTGCATATAACTTATGCTTATCCTCCCTTATACTTTGAATCTTCTCTGTAGTAAGTATAGTATCCATTACAATGTAAATGCTATGCCAGTAAGTGTTATACTGTATTGTTCAGGAAACATAACAGGAAAGGTCTGTACTTGCTCAGTACAGATGCATCTCACCCCCAAATATTTTCAATCTACTTTTGGTTGAAACCATGTAGACAGAAACTGTGGATATAGATAACTGACTATACTGTAAGTAGTAGCTTGTCTCCAAAGATGGCCCCAATAAAGTGCACCTCCTGGCTTTCTAGTCCTTCATTGTCCTCACAAACTGGGTGGCTGCCATAACTTACTTTAACCCACAGAACACAGGCAATATGGTGACATAACAGTTCCAGGCCTTAAGATACACTGGCAGCTTCCACTTTTGTGGTCTTGGAAGCCAGCACTGTGTCAGAGTCCAAGCCCCTTCCAATGCAGAAGGAGATTCCCACACTTCCTGGAGACAGAGTCCATTCAGTGGAGCACCAAGGTTCCAGACATAGAGTGAGGGAGGCCCTGGGATATTTCCACCCATTTGAGCCTACAGAGCATTATGCCCAAAGGAAAGAATGAGGGCCCAGTAAATCCATGGAATTGTGAGGGATAATTATGAATTGTTGCTCTAAGCTACTAAGTGTTGGGACTTAGTCTTTGGCCATAGACAAATGAAGCACTGTGATAAACAACACAGCTTCCCTCCTTGTTCTTTGGGTATACAGGGAATTAGATGGCTAGGGCATTGGGCATGCACACAAATTTGTAATAAGTTCTGCTGAATCACTTTCCCAAATGGTTGCATGGCATATCCCCACCACAATGATTGGGAGTACCCATTTCTCTTAAAATATTTGCTAGTTCAAAAATAGGATTTCATTTTATTTTGCATTTGTCAGATTACTAGTCAAATTAAGTAATTGTTTTTCATATATGTCCCGCCCACTTATATTGACTTTTCTGTCAACTGCCTATGCAGAAGAACCAAGAGTTTTGTCTGCTGGGTTTCCCCTGGGCTTCCTTCTCTTTCTTCCTGCTCAATGCCTCAACCTCCCAGAGGTTTCTAGCTAGGATTGGCATTGGCATGCAATTACCCTGAGCAAGCCACTGCACAGGATTTCTATACCTACTCTGCAAGGCTATTCTCATGTCTATGACAGTCCATTCATCCATCATACACAGATGGACATCCTATATGCCCCCCAAAAAAATTCCCAATAAAATCAGAGAAGCTGCATGCAGCCTGAGCATGCCTCTTCATGGGATGATGAGAGAGGAGACTTTATGTAATCATCCTGCTACTTAGGAACCTTCTGAGTTATGATAGAAATTATAACCTACATCCCTGTTTGGCCTTAATAGCTCATTTTCTCACATTGGAGGACTAAGTAAGTCCTGGAGAGGCCCACCACATCTCATTAACATCACAGCACCAGGAAGACCTCATTTGCATATGTGTAAGTTCTGACAGCTGTGTGGGGGTGTTCCCATGCTGGCTCATGCACTCATCACATCCTGCAAGAGTAGATCAAGGTTTGCTGAGTGTGGAGACTTCTGCTCCCTCTGCAGAACTGCAAGTCCTTGTTCGATTTGCCCAAAGTCTGAAGACCCAGTTTTTTTTCTGGATGCTCTGGATCTGCCTCTAATGAGACCCCTTAGGGTGGATCCAGTTCAGGAACAGCATATGGTCACCTGCAGGGAGCAAGGTCACCCATGTGTAGAAGGCAATCAATGGACCATCCCTCATACCTTTTTACAGGTGAAAGAAGTTTAGCCCTCTTCCCCTAACACAAAGGAAGTGTGTGTGCGTGCGTGTGTGTGTGTTGAGAACATTATGTTAGATAATTTTTGTTGTGTTTAATAGTTTTAAAATGAGTAAAATTTGAAAGGGTGCCTTAGCTCTGTGTTAATTTATTACTTGGTATTATCTTCCTGGGGCTGCCATAACCAAGTAACAAAATGAAATATAATAGATCTAAAACATCCCCTAAAAGTCTCATGTGTTCAGAGGTAGGGCTTGGGAAGGTAATTGCATCATGGGGGCACCATACTTGTCAGTGTATTAATCCATTAATGGGTTCATCGTTGAGTATGCTACCAGGAGGTAGGGACTGGCGGGAGAAGGTCATTCACTGGGGCATGACCAGGAATGGTATATTCTTGCCCCTAGGCCCTTTCTGTCTTTTTCTTTCCTGGCTACCATGGGTTGAGCAGCTGTCCTCCATCAGGTCTTTCTGCTAAGCAATTTCTGCCTTGCAGCCAAATTACCATGGACTGAATCCTCTAAAACCATAAACCAAATAAATACTGTGGCATCTAGTGTTTTGTCCCTGCAACAGGAAGGTGACTAGCACATGCTTAAATAACAGAAGAGAAATTATTGTCCAACAGTTCTGCAGGCCCAAAGTCTGAGATCAAGCTGTTGGCAGGCTCATACCCCCTTGAAAGCCCTAGGAAGAGCCTCTTTACACCTCTCTCTTAGCTGCCAGTAGTCCCTTGGCTATGGTAGCAAAACTTCAGTATCTACATGGGACCCTCCCTTATGTATGTCTTCCCTCTCATTTACGTCTACTCTGGATCCAATCTCCCCACTGTATAAAGATGCCAATCAAATTTGACCAGGGTCAACCTCATGACCTCATCATAACTTGACCTCATCAGCAAATACTATTTGGAAATGGAGTCATATTCACAGATACTGAGTTTAGGACTTCAGTACCATCTTGGAAAACTTATTTCAACTTATAACATACATCAAAACCAATGGGATGGAGGTAAGGCAGTTCATTCTAGATGTCAGTCTTCTGCTAGCTGTAGAGAGTAGAGCCAGTACTTCCTATATATTTCAAAGACTACGTTACTCATAGTATGTCTAAGCACTGTTCAATAAAACTGGTGATTGTTGATTATATTAGCTTCCCATCAATATAACAAAATATTTGAGATAATCAACTTATAAAGGGAAAAGATGTATTGTGGCTCACAGTTTTGTAGGTTTAGTCCATGATCAGTTGGCCCCTTTGCTTTGGCTCTGTGGTAAAGTAGCACATTGTGGTGGAGATATGTGGTGGAATAAAGTCACTTACACCACTAGCCAGGTATCAAAAATAAAGAGGAAGGGGTTGGGCCCCCAATCCCTTTCAAGCACACACTTTCATGGACCTAAGGAACTTCCCCTCCGCCTCATCTCCCAAAGGATCCACCAGTCCCAGTAGTACCACCCTGGTGACCAAGCCTTTAATACATGGGCCTATAGGGAACATCCCAGATCCAAATCATAGCACTGATACACAAGGGATAAGTATTCTACATTCACTTTTTTTTTTTTTTGTGGGTACTGGGGGTCGACCTCAGGACCTTGCGTGCCAGCAGGCGCCCGTGCCGCTGAGCGATATCACTGGCCCATTTTTCGTATGTGGGATCCGGGAGTTGAACTCGGGCCCTCGCGCTTGCCAGGCAGGTGCTTATGCCGCTGAGCCATCTCACCAGCCCCTAAAATAAATTATTTTTAAAGGGGAACTTGGAAGATATTATTTGCATGAAATGTTGTTGAACAAAAATCTTTGTCTTTTTTTGAACAAAAATCTTAGCAACATTGTTATTTTAGTGCAATAATCCCACAATAGTAACCATGGTATATAAATACATCTTTATTTTTATTTTTTTTTTTTTTCAAAAAATAGTGATACCGGGCATGGAAGTGCATGATCGCAATCCACACTATTTGGAGACTAAAGCAGGAGCGTAGCAAGTTTGAGCCCATTCCGGGCAAATTAGCAAGACCCTGTCACAAAATAAAATTAAAAAGGCTGGAAATGTAGCTCAGTGGTACAGTGCTTGCCTAGCAGTGCGAGGCTCTGGGTTCATTTTCAGTACTAAAATGAAAATTAACTATTATTTTTATCTGCCTCAACAAGATAAACATTCTGACCATATGCGTGATATAATGGGAAATATATACTTGGTCTTTTTCCTAGTTCTTGGCACAGGGTTCCTAAAACTCTTGAAATTTCCTAGTGATAGGGTGTGATTTGGTGTTCATAACAAGCCCCTTTGTACCTTGCCAGAGTTTATGCTGAGATGGCCGGTGATGGGGGTCCCTGGATGGTTTCAAGTTAGGCGCTGGTCACTAGAAAGGGCAACCTTTATTGATTTAGAGAGTTGGGAGTTTCCAGCCCCAGCCCCACCTCCAGGGATATGAAAGGGGCTGAAGGCTGAGTTGATCACCAATGGCTAATGATATAATCAAGTGTGCCTACATAATGGAACCTTCCTATGAACCTGCTAAGTGGTAAGGTTCAGGTTGGCAAGCACACCCAGATGCGAGGGGTGGTGTCTAGAGTGGGTGCAGAAGCTCTGTGCCCCACAAACTCATGCCTTGCCCTATGTGTCTCTTTGGGCTATACCTGGGTCATATCCTTTTTAATAAAGCAGTGATATTAAGTAAAGTGTGCTCTCAAGTTCCGTGAGCTGCTCTAGAAAATTCTCAAACTCAGAAATTAATTGAATTTATAGCGAGTCAGGCAGAAGTGTAGGTCACTTGGAAATCAGTGTGCGTGGCTGGTGTTGGAAGTGGGTGCGGGCTCGTGGAACTAAACCCTTAAATCTGTGGAGTGTGATGGTAAGCTTCAGGTAATTAGTGTCAGAATAGAATTAAATTGTTGGACACTTAGTTGATTTTTGGAGGCACACAACTGGTGTTGGCAAACACATCATGTATTTGATGTGAAAGGAGGAAATAAAACCTTTTTAACCTAATTAAAGAGATCACTACTGGATCTTTAACTACTGTAATCCCAGCACTCAGGAGGCTAAGGCAGAAGGACTACAAGTTCAAAGCCAGTCTGGACTTCATAGTGAGTTAAAAGGCAGCCTGAACTCCATAGAGACCTGTCTCAGATATGATCGTTATGTTCTGCAGACATGTACTAATAAAAAAAAAAAAAACTGAGAAAAAGCAGACAAAGGAACAAAACAAACAAACCACAAAAGCCCTTCAACTAGCACTAGGCCTCCCTTTGATCACCACCCTGCAGGTGGGCATCATCTTCCTAAAAATGATGAACTGCGAAGGGGAACACTACCTCCACCTATTGCCCTACTCCCTGACAAAAATATTAGTTTATAACAGCACAACTCATAATAGCTAAATCTTGAAAATGGCCTGTATGTTCATTAACAATGAATGGGTAACGAAAATGTGGTATTTATACACAATGGAGTACCACTCTGACATAAAGAAGGGTAAACTTGAGTCATTTGTAGGAACATGGTTGTACTCTGAGACCATAAATTTGTTATGGTTTGTGTCTAGATGTCCCCCCAAAGCCTCAAGCAGTCACGGGGAGCAGGCTTTATTGGAGGTGGCTGAATCTAGAGTTTGTGACTGATTCGCAGTGCAATGCTGGGATTGAGGGTGCTGGGACTAAGGCTGGGTGATTGCTGGGTCAGTACACTGATTGGGTTGGCACTGCCTTAATCCTAGCAGTCTGGATAAGATCAAAGGGGCAGAAAGAGGCTTTTTACCCCTTTTTGCTCTTGTTGCTTTTGCTGTCTTCTGCTGCCATGAACTGCTGCCCCTCTGCCATGCCACACCATGCTTGGAGCCAACTGATTATGGACTGAAACCTCTGCAAACTGTGAGCTAAATAAACATTTCCTCCCTTAACTTTGGATGTTGGGTATTTTGTCTCAGCAAGGAAAGAAAAGTAACTAAAACAAGTTAAATGAAATAAATCAGACCCATGAGCTTAAATATTACATGGTTTCTCTTATATGAGAAAACAAAATATAAATAAAAAGCAAAATAGGAGATACATAACAGGAAATAGGGAGATAGACCTTTTGCAAAAGGGAGGGGATCAAGAGATAGAGGGATGGGGAGACAGGGGAGGGAAGGGATGAAAAAGAATTAAGATATGTTATATACATGCACCAACTCCCCACAAGGAATATAATCATCATGTACTGCAAACATGTGCCAATCAAAATAAAAATTTAATAAAAATAAAATAAAGCTTTTTAAAAAGTATCATAATGACTACTACTCTCAAGCCTTGTGAATTGCTAGCACTTGTAGCTATTGGTGAAAAGTAGAATCTTTGGTTCACTATTCCTGAATTTTAATTTTTGAAGGCATGAAAGCCAAAGTAGCTTAAATAGCCATACGTAGAAATAAATGGTTTGAGATAAAATGCAGCTTACAAAA
This sequence comes from Erethizon dorsatum, assembly GCA_028451465.1. Lineage (NCBI taxonomy): Eukaryota > Metazoa > Chordata > Mammalia > Rodentia > Erethizontidae > Erethizon > Erethizon dorsatum. The sequence goes on along the minus strand of CM051832.1, from coordinate 38,240,865 downwards.
ACACCATGGTTCTGGGTGGTTGTGTAATTTCAGGATGGGCCTACAAGAAGGCTTGTACAGTCATGTAAGTGGGAAATAGAGAAACTACTGGTATTATCTGCTTTACATTAGAAAGAGAGCAGCTTTGTAAATGAAAGAATGTATTGTATTTGCTCTAAGTCAGCCTTTTTCCTGCTTTGTTCCCTCCTTTCCTCTCTTCCTTTTATCCACAAATGTCCTGCTACCACATCCCACTGTGGGGCTACTCAGCCCCTTCCTTATGGAGCTTCAAATCAATAGGGAAAATGGATCTAAAGCAAGCCTGCAGAATACAAGTGTGTTAGTGAGCTTTCCTTCACTGTGACAAAATACTAGAGATAAACAATTTATAAGAAAGAAACTCATACATTATGGCTTATACTTAGATGTCCCCCAAAGCGTCATGCACTCATAGGTGGGGCTCTGGGGAGGTGGCTGGAGGAATACTGTGTGATACTGAATTAGTCCGCTGATTGGTTTAGCACAGTTTTGGGTGTGGATAATGAGAAAACCCAACCTTGGGTATGGACGGCACCAACCAATAGGCTTTCAGCTTGGATGTAATAAAAAGGAAAGAAGAAAGAAATCTTGCTTTGCTTTCTTTGGAGGGGCTCCAGTCTTCACCATCACCTTGGGACTTCTGTCTCCAGGCTTCCAGCTCAGACCTTCAGCTACTAATGGCGTGCTGCGGTGAGCTCCAGGTCTTCTGCCTTGACTGGATCCTCTAGCTTTCCAGGGCACAGACAGCCTTTTTGCATTCTTCCACACCTGACCCCGCAGGCAGCCATTGCAAGCCTTCCATTACTCTAGGGAACCCTAAGACAGATTTTGGTACCAAGGGTGGGATCATTGATGTGATGCTACCTGGCCATGTGGTTCAGAAGCCTTTGGAACTGTCTTGCAGGAGGAGTTTGGAAACGTTTCGAGATGCTGGCCGGAGAAGCAGCCCTGGAATGTTATGGTGGGAGATTCTGGTTGGAGCTCAGAAGACCAGAATGCTGAAAGAAATGCAGCCAGTAAAGACCAGGGTCCGGCGGTTCCAGCTGGGAACAAGAATTGCATTGGCAGTTGGACTACAGGCCATGTGTGTTATGCTCTGATCCAAAATTTGTCTGTATTTGCTCATGTCCAGAGACATTGCAGGAGACTGAGATTAAGGGAAGTGGACTAATTAATCTGGCAGAAGAAATTTCAAGGCAGTCTAATGCGAGGCACTGTAATTGTTGGGGGCTTTTAGCTAGCTGTGCCTTGAGAATCAAGAGTAAACCATGCAGGAGAATGGTTTAAAGTTTTGAATTTGTCCAGAAAGGAAGTTCTGGTAAAGTTGCAGCCTGCAAAGATAGAGGGGAAGAAAACTCGTTTGCTGAAAAGATTAGCATTAAAAAGCTAAATACTTTGGAACTGGACAATAGGTAAGACAGCCTGAGGGAATCAGGACTCCACCCTTTGCTGCCTCAAAATTGTGATGGTGAAAGAATTTGCTTTGAGAAGAGAGATCCAGGGCACCGTGTTCCAGAATGGTGGTAGCCTAGGGAATTTTTTCCTTAGGATTGGGTTCATAGCGCTCAGCAACTCAGGCACTCAATCCCCTATAGCCAAGAGAAAAGGAAGCTGGGCTACTGCTCCAGGGGGTGGTAGACCTTGGCATCATCCGTATGGTGCTGGTTTTAGGGATAGGCTGAATGCAAGAGTTGTGAGTTCAGAGGGGCTTCCACCCAGATTTCAGAAGAAGGCGATGTGCCCCTGAGAGGACAATGTGTGAAGCTATGAGTGTGAAGCTGAAGGTGCAGAGGAGACCCCAGAAGGTTGGAGAAGCCAGGAATGTGTATCAGTTGAGGAAAGCTGCAAGGAGTGAGCAAAGCTGGCCCAAGAAATGAGCCATGGGAGCTACAACCAGCAGCAGTGCTATAGGGGCAGGGCTACCTAAACCTTTTGGAATTTTTGTCTTGCCGTAGATTGCCCCAGATGCTGGCCTTGGAACTACAGAATCTAATGTTTGCCCTGCTGGAGTTTGGTCTTCCTTTGGTCTCACTCCTTTCTGTCTCCCTATTTTGGAATGGGAATATTTATCTTGTGCAGGCTGCTTCCTGCCTGACACACTATGGACTGTTTCTCCTCTGTGATGCCCCTCTGCCATGCTGCCCTGCTTTGGAGCCAGTTGATTATGGACTGAAACTTCTACAAACTGCGAGCTAAAATAAACCTTTTCTCCTTTAACTTGTGGGTGTTGGGTATTTTCCCCCAGCAATGAGAAAGTAAATAAGACAGTGTATTTTAGCTCACAGTTTCAGAGGTTTCAGTCTATGGTTGCTTGGCTCTTTTGCTTTGGACCTGTGGTGGCACAACCCATCATGGTGGGTGCACATGACAGAGGAAAATGCTTACCTAGTGGCAACCAGGAAGCAGGCATGTGGACAAAAGGGGACGGGTTCCCAATGTCTCCTTCAAGGGCTTATCCCCAATGACCTAACTTCCCTCCACTAGGCCCTACCTCCTAAAGGTTCCACCACCACCTCCCAGTAGAGCTACAGGTGGCAACCAAGCCTTTAAATACATGGGCTCGTGAGGTTTACTTGTCCAAAACTATAGCAACAGATAACGTAACAATGGAGGTATGTGCAGGCAGTGGATTTTAAGCTCGTTTGTCTGGGGCCCTGGCACTGATGTAGTGTGACAATGAGGGGAAGATATCCCTGAGAAATGACATCTAAAGGGTTGAGTAAAGTTACCTGACTGAAGGAAGCACAGGAAAGCGCACTCCAAGCAGGAAAAGCAGCTCCTGAACAGTTCCCGTAGCCAGGCACTGTGCCGTGTGCCCGTTGTCCCAGACACATGGGAGGCTCGGCAGGAGGATCTGCTGAGCCCGGGAGTTTGAGACTAGCCTAGGCAACATGACGAGTCCCATGACTTAAGCAAGACAGAAAAGAAAAGGCCCTGTGGTAGAAGGGAGCACCCTGATTGCTGTATTATTGAGGAAGTGAATTATCAGAGCTGTTGGAAAGCAGAAAGCAGGAAAAAAAACAATACAAACCTGCAAAGGGATACATTCCATGACCCCCGTGGGTGCCTGAATCTGCAGATGGTCCACACTCTCTATACCATGTGTTTCCACTGTATTTACAAACTTATGATAAAGTTTAATTGATCACTGAGGCACAGTAACAGATTCACGACAAGTAATAATAAAATAGAACAAGTATAACAATATATTGTAATAAAATTGCCAGCATCACTACCTTTGCACTTTGGGACCATTATTGAATAAAATTATGATTACTTGATACAAGCACTGTGGTACTGCAGCAGTTGGGGAGTGCACAGTGTGGACATGCAAGACAAGGTGGTGATCCATGTTCCTAGCTGGATGGAGTGTGATTGCATCCTGCGCCTCAGAATGGCACGTGATCTAACACTTAGAAACTGTTTGTCTCTGTGTATTTCCATTTAGTGTTTTTGAACCATGGCATTTGACCAAAGGTAACTGAAACCGTGCAAAGCAAAGTCATGGGTAAGGAGGAACAACTATACAGATCGAGGCTGGGTGGGTAGGCAGGCATCAGATCTCAGGACTTGGTATTGTGGATTTCAGTTTTTACTGAGAAACTCTAGAGAGCCATTGGGCAAGGACTTAATTAAATTTGGGTTTGAAAAGATCTTTTCATGCACATAATGAAGAGAAGACTGGAGCTACTTAAAAGGAGGGGTGGAGAGACTAGCTGGAGACTCTTTTCTAAGCAAAAGATGAAATCCTCTCAGGCTAGGATGATGGTAAAAGAGGTAGAAGACCATAGGCAGAAGCATCAGGAGGTAGAACCTAGGATGTGGTGGTACAGTGGACCCAGAGGGTGGCATCGAGATGGGGCTAGATTTCTGTCTTGTGGAATCACACGGATGACGTGGCTGAGTGAGACAGGAGCATAGCAAAAGACTGGGTTTGAGATAAAATTCAGGGTGGAGGATGTAGATTATGAGTTCATGATTTGGGTAACTTGAATCTGAGGTGTTACTGGGACATGTGGAAATGCCAAAGAGACAGTTAAAAATACACGCCCAAAGATCAGTGGAGAGGTGGAGGTTGGAGATATAAATTCAGGAGATACCAGCCATAAAGGTGGTAGGTGAAGCCATGAGTTTGGAAGAGGTTTCCCACTGGGAGAGTGTGGAGTGGAGGTGGGGAGGAGGGAGGGAAGAAGAGAGAGAGAAAGATAGAGAGAGAGAGAGAGAGGAAAAGACTTTGTTAACAAAAAAATGGAAAGACAAGCCACCTATGGGACTATGGGAAGGAAACATATCTAATGTCTTTTTGTCTGAAATGACTGAAATGAGCTGGTACCAGAACTTATAAATAGGCCTTAAAACTCAAAAACAAGAAGACATACCATCCAATTAAAAAATGAACCAATGATATGAAGAGATATTTCACAAAAGAAGGTATACTAATAGGGAGAGGGGAAGGAAAAGGGGATAAAAAAAAAGTTGAGATGTGTTATGCACCTGTACCAACTACTCATGAGGAATGTGATCATGTGATCATTATGTACTGCAAAAATGTGCTAGCCGGGTGTGGTGGCACACACCTGTAATCCCAGCACTCAGGAGGCTGAGGCAGGAGGATTGCCATGAGTTTGAGGCCAGCTTGGGCTACATAGTGAGTTCAAGGCCAGCCTGAACTACATAGCAAGAAAACCAGTCTCAAGAAAACCAAAAACCAAACCAAACCAAACAAACAAAAAAACATGTAATAGTAAAAAATAAAAATTGAGAAAAAAAGAAGGTACAAATTCTCAGGCCAATGAGCATGAGAAATACAATATTACTGTAATGTAACCTAAGATATGCAATATTACCATTCATTAGGAAAATGCAAATTAAACCACACACTGTGTTGTGGTGTTCCTTGGTGTTCCTCGGATATCCTGGGACCCCTCTGACCCAGTAGCCTTGACTGGCTCCCCACTCCACCTGGCTCTCCCACGGACATCTACACAGGCCTGCTAGCGCCCAGCGTAGGGGTGCTTGGCTGCTTCCTGTTACTCTTGCTCATACCGAGCCTGCTGTTTCTCCCCGCTTGTGTGCTGCTGTCCTGTGACGCACATGATGGTCCCCTATGGTAGTGTGGCAGTCCGTCTCCAGTGTTCCTCTCTCCTGCTCTGTGTGCCCCTGTGATAAAGAGGGCCCACCCATGCAGCCAGTAGCATATTACTGACACGATGTGGTGCTTCCAAGACTAGGTTATGAAAGGCATCACGGCTTCCACCTGGCTTTTTTTGGAAGGTGGGGTTAGCCAACTGCCATGCTATGAAGATAGATGCCCAAGGGGCCTTACAGAGTGGTCCATGTGGCCAGGGACTCAGGGCTCCAGCCCATCCCCAGCACTGCCTGCCCAACATGTGCCATCTAGACCAATGTGTGAGAATCTTCCAGCCTGCGGACCCTTCCCCTGACTGCAGCTCTGGTTGACACCTGTTATGGCTTGTATCTAGTTGTCCCCTCAAAGCCTCATGTGCTCATAGGTGGGGCTTTTGGGAGGTGACTGGATCTAGGTGTGTGATACTGGGATTATGGATGTGTGGTACTAATTTAGTCTACTGATTGGAATTGGGGGTGACTGAATGGATTTACTGAAGACAGAAGCTCCATCCTGGGTATGGGTGGCACCAACCAAAAGACTTGTAGCCTAGATAGGATAAAAGGGAAAGGTGGGCTGCTTGCTGTTTGCTGCTTTCTGCCTGCCCTGCCATGGACTGTTTCTCCTCTGTGATGCCCCTCTGCCATACTGCCTTGCCTTGGAGCCAGCCAACTATGGACTGAAACCTCTACAAAATGTGACCCAAAATAAACCTTTCCTCCTTTAACTTGTGGGTGTTGGGTTTTTTTGGTGTCAGCAATGAGGAAGTAACTAAGTCAACAGCTGAAATTATTGACAAGATAAACGGTTAGGTCTGAAGGTTTTATTGTTTTGGAACAATTTGTTATGCAGCCATTAACTGATAACTAATACAGATGGGAAAGAATATGTAGCTCCAATCTGGCCTTGGATCGCAGCCACATTTTGCTAACTGGTGAAAGCTTGTGTTTTGACCCCTTCAGTCTTACTGTGTTTATCCTTCAATTCTGAACCAAGAGAACGGAGAGGAAGGAGGGAGTGAGACAAGGGGAAAACAGGCTGGAGTTATTGATGGGAAATTCTGAGTGGTCACCAGAAGTGCCAGGATCTCCTTCCCTGAAGCGAACAGCTCCCTAGAAATGACAGAGCCTTACCAGGTGGCCAGTGTCCCAAGGCAAGCTCAGAAGACCCTTCTCTGTAGCCCCCGTCTGGTTTATTTTTATTTTATTTTATTTTTATTTTTATTTTGTCTTTTTGGGACAGGGTCTCACTATGCAGTTCAGGCTGGCCTTGAACTCACTGTGTAGCGCAGGCTGGCCTCGAACTCGTAGCGATCCTCCTGCCTCAGCCTCCCTAGTGCTGGGTTTACAGGCCTGAGCCACCATGCCTGGCTCCCTGTCTGGTTTAAAACTGAGTCGCTCTGAAAGCATCCAGAAGGGCCCCCACAGAGAGGTAAAAGGAGGAAAACCCCGAAGATAAACACCCGGAAGACGTCAACGCTTTGGAGAGCAGCCCCCAGTCCAGACCAGACCAGTGTGGGCAGAAGGGGTCTGGGTCGTTGAATAAGGATTTTATCACCCAGCCCAGGAAGGGGGTGCAGCTCTCACTCCCCCTTCCCCACTACCTGCAGCCCCTGGCTAGCTCCAATCCGTCCCTTCAATCTGTATTAGGAAAGAAAAGAGCCTAAAACGTTCCCGGGACACTTCGGGCAGAGGCAGCTGGAGGCCTGAGTAATTTGAGCAGGGGCGGGCCCGGCCGGCTCAGGCGGTTTGCCAGCAGACCATGGCTAGAAAACTTTGGTTTCCGGCCCTCTCTGAAGCCGTGGGGGGCAACTCCGCGGGCAAACTCAGAGCCCTTCGGGCCTGGCACCAAGGCCGGGGCTCTCCTTAATTCACGCCAATTAACAGAGGTAGTGCTCCAGAAAAACAAAAACAACACCAAAAAACCAAACACTAAACAGACTGCTTGGCAATCAGTTAAACGACAAATCTCACCAAACAAGGGGAATCCAAATCCTTTCTCCAATGGAGGAAAAACAAAGAAAATTCCTGAGTTACAAACAGGAGAATCAGGCCTTGCCAACCCAGACCTTGTCGTGTACTAAGCAAAACCAAGAATAAGCAAGAAAATATGGCATATGCATTGCGTTCAAAATGTCCTTTACAAGTGAAGTAAATTACTTCTGCATGGTCTGGGACACTGCAGGCAACAAATAGTGTTCTGCCTTTAATGGGTAAAATGACACAATTTGCTTTTAACAGTAAACCAAAAGCCAGTGGCTTCAGAGAGCATCGCGCTCCCGCGGGCTCCCTCCGGGCAGCTCGGGTCCCAGTAGCTGGAGCATGTGCGAGACTCGACTGTCCTGCGGCAGGGCGCCAGCGGGGACGCGGCCAGGTTCCCTTCCCGAACATCTCTGCCCAGCCCGCACCTCGCTCCTTCCGCACCGAGGGTTTCGGGGCCGGACGGCTCCCTGACGTGCCCTGCTGGAGACCGGCTGCGTCAAGCGTATCCCGGAGTTCCTGCTTTGCGACCCACCCTGTAGATGGGTGACAACGGTAGAGGGGCCCCTGCGGTGTGCACGGCGCGGGTGAAGTCCGACGAGACCCTTCCAAGGTGCAACCTTTGGGTTTCAGCTTCGCGAGGCGCAGGCAGGGGCCGGGCGCAGGAGAAGCTCCGGCGACACGGAGCGGCCGGGCGTTCGTCCAGCAGAGGGCGCCGGCGCCGGCCCGGCCTGCCCAAGGGGCGGGCGGGGAGGGGACCCTGCTCCTGTGAGCCCGCCCGCCGCGGTCCGCCCCCCGCGCTCGTCCTGGCGGCCGGCGGGACGCGGAGTCCGCGCCCGGAGCCTCCCGAGCCCGCGTGCACTGCCGCCGGAACCTGGCGGCGCCCTCGCGCCGGAGAGGAGGACCACGAGGTCTCGGGAGGGGCAGCCGGCGAAGCGCCCGGGAGAAGGAGCAGCCCGCGCGCAGAGAAAGGGCTGGCGGCGCGGCCCCGCATCCCCGCCCGAGGTCCGAAGCCCGCGCGCAGCGGAGGGCGACCTGGCCCCCACGACCCGCAGCATGGCCCGGGGCTCGGGGCTGCTGCCGCGGTGCGCCCCGACCGTCTGGGCGGCCGTCGCGCTCCTGCTCTCCGCGCCGCAGACCTCAGGTAGGACCCGGCGCGCACTCCGCGCACAGGCGAGGGCTCGCGGCTCGCGCCGCCGCCCCTTCCTCGGCTCTGCGCCCCGGCCGCCGCGCTGGCGCCGGTACTCCCGGCCTAGGGGCGCCGGCAGGGCCACGGGGCGCCGGGCAGGCCGTGCGGACCCGCCCGGCGCCAGGCTGGGCCCTGCGCCTCGGCCCGCACCCCCGGCCGCCGAGGCTGGTTCCAATAAGCCGCGCTCTGGGGCCAGCTAAGTGTTTCCAGAGGCGGGGGTGGGGTGGCTTTCGGAGGGTCTGAGCGCGAGTGTGCAGCTGCGAGCGCGGGTGCGCGCCCTGCCGGGACCGGTGTCCGCGGACGTGCCCATGGGTCCCGGGGCCCGGGCTCGGTCACTCCGCCCTTAGGTGACCCTTCCGGGGCACACGGATCCCGGTTCCCTGCCGATCCGGACGCCCCGTCGCCAGGCTGGGCTAATGGCCGGCGCGCGCGGGGGTTGGACGAGACCCCGCGGTGGGGGCGCACGCCGCTCGGGTCTGGATCCTGAACCCCTAGATGGAAGCGCTTGGCTTCCCTTTTGTAGGCCCTTAAATCTTTTCTGCCGCCCGGAGGCGGCCTAAGCGGTCCTTCTCGTGGGGGCGTCGGAAGTCCCTGGGCATTGGGGGACCCAGCGCCACCCGCGGATTCCAGGAGGCGGATGCGGGGTGGGGGTGGGGCGGGGGCGGGGCGGATTCCCCCGCGGCGTTCCCTGGAGGGACACTCCCGACTCCCCGGGCGCTGTGCGGGCTCGGGCTCGAGGACTCGGGCGCGAGATTCGCGGAGGGGCGCAGAGGAGGTTCCGTGGGGGCCCCGGGGGCACCTTCCTGGGCGCCGGGAAGAGGCCCCTCTGGCCCTTGCGGTGCAGACCCGGGAGCACCAAAGGCTTGCGCTCCCCTGGCGGGATTCCTGGCACCCTGCCGTGGAGCGGGAGGGCGGGCGGGGCCTCCAGGTTTGGCCGGATTATAGACCTTCGCGGTTCGCGTTAGGTCCCAGGACTGTGAGACGTCCCTGCATGTAAATGGGTCTCAGTATTCGTGGCTCCCCTCGCATTCCTACAGGCAGGTGGGAATTAGGGGGAGCTCAGGAGGGGGGTGCTGAGCCGTTCCCGCGTCCTGCTGTGCACGGCGCGCTCTAGGTATCCAGCTTTGCTGCCCTGGCCAGCCCCACTCTATCCTGGGGTGGGGGGGTGCGTTTGGGTTTAGGCAGATGCTGATTGCATCAGATGGTCTTGATTACTTGAATCGGGAAAGGAGTTTGTATTTAGATCCTTGCCCATTAAAGCACAAGCAGTTTAGCGTGCACGAGGGAAAAGTCACATTCTAAGTTAGTGCCCATCACTAACGACCTCTGCGTTCTGGACCCTCCTCCCAGCCCTCTCCATTTGCGAAACTTCTGTACACTCTTGAGAGCCTTTCGCTGGGAGGGCGGGTTCTTAAACGTTGCCTGTCGTACCTCGGGTGCAGAGGGTGTGCTGGTCGTCGCTCGGTGGTTAATTGCTCAGAAGTAATTCAGCCTCGCGCACCCTGTGGCTGGGGCAGCTTCGGGTGCATCTGGGATAGTTACTGCGGTGAGGGGGCTTGAGCTGCGGGATGAGGGAGGCGGGTGCGTACACTGTCCCAGTCAACGTTGTAGGACGGTCCATTGCATTTGGGTGACGGAAACCACCATTCCCAGTGGAAAGTGAGAACTGTCCGACGAACAAAGCCATCCAGGGTCATTTTCTTTGAACCCTAAGTGGAGCTAATTTTCTTTTTCTAGTGAAATAACACTCTGTAGAGGAAGGAGCAGGATATAAGTCTCTTCTGAGCTGGATAGGTTAACGGAAACCCCCCAAAATATGACGGTTCTACTTAAGATATGAATGAAATGATAGGACCACAGATTTGGGTGTTCAGGATCTTTTGTGTTGCAAAGAGGAGCTTCTAAGTTGAACGTGTTTTATACATAAAGTAATTTACTACGTGAAAACACCCAGAGGTTATTGTAAAGGATTTCCGTGTTCTTATCCTACGTTTTTACCGGAAGTCTGTTTGGTACCGACACCAGTACCTGATTTGGGCCCATGCTGCCCTCCTAGGTAGGGTAGGTTGGGAGTGAGAGGGTTTAGGGTCCTCTGTCCTCAAATTTTGATGGTGCAGTGTTTGCTTCTGTCCAGATCCCCAGAGTAACGGTCATAATAAATAACGATATTGATCCATCTAGAGGAAAATAAATGAGGACATGTTGTGTAAGCCATTGTGGAAACAAAAGTTTTTGTGTGTGTGTATATATATATAGTAAGGCAAAAAGTCTTTCTTATTGTGGCAGTTTATCAAGCAAAGAACTACACATTTGAAACTTTTCAGCATTTAACAGTGAGATCGAGATAGCCCTGGCATCCACTTGAAGAATGTCACTGTGAGGATCTGGGCACCCCGTGCATAGAACACTCAGTGTAACTGAGAGGCGCTTTTTATTCACTTACTTTTCACTTTTTGCAGTGCTGGGGATGGGACCCAGAACGTGCTAGGCGAGTGCGCTGCCTCTGAGGTACCTGCAGCCCGGGCTGCCTTTTGATGAGGAAAGCAGGTTATGGTTAGAAAACTGACAAGAATTCTGCTTAATATTTTGTGTGTGAAAAAGCAACATGTGTTTAAAACACACATTTCCCTGGGGTAGTTTTGGTGATAGCGATCTGCAGATTGATGAGGCAATGTGCAATGCCGTTTCTATTTTTTGTTAAACATTATTCCTATTGTGTTTCTGTGTAACTGGTGTTTCTGTGTCTTTCTCTATTAGGTGTGACTTGCAGTGAGTCACTTCTTGTCCCTTAAGTGTTTAGCCTAGACTTAACCTCGGGGACTTTTTAAAGCCTGGCAGACCTTCAATTCTATGTGGCTCTTCCTTTGGAATCTCTTTTTTGGATGGCAGTGAAATAGATATGCAGAGTAGGAAGCTGCTCCTCTGACAGGTAGGAAGATTAATCCCCTTTAGGAAGATTTCAGCTGGAACTGGTGCTCCTTTAAAATGCAGTCCCCGGGAGGCCGGGATGGGAAGAGGCGTCCTTATCATTGTAATGAGAGCTGGGTGTGAAGTGCGTGGGCTCCCTGAGGCGGGACACAGCTGGCCTGATGAAGCGCCTTGAGTTTGTGGACCCCTTGTGAGTCTTTGGAGAGTTCTAATTATGTAATTCTAGGCTGCATTTCAGGGACCAGAAAGTGACTACTAAGTGCTATTCCTACCCAAGGTTTATCAGCATCCTGTAAGATGGCGTGGGCCTTCTGGTGTTTATCTGTTTATTTCCTAGGAACCCAGAGCCGGGACTGTACTGGACACACTTCCCGCCGCCCGGGGGCTCACCTTGGCTTCATCTGCTGGGCCCCACAGGGGGCTCCCCAGGACTGGCTCTTCTTTGCACTTGTGCATTGGCTGAGACTCTTGTAAGGAAAGTTTTCCTCAGGCCATTTCCATCTTTGGAAACCCTGCAGTGACTGCCAAGTGGACCCAGAGTTTCATGCAGGCATGCAGAGTTTCAAAGCAAAGGAACCCTGGGCTTTGCTTTGCCAGGAGATGTTGCCAGCTGGGTTTGCATTCTTATTGGTTGAGCTCCCATGCATGCGTGGTCAATGGCAATTTTGTGAAAGGACCGTTGGGCTAAAAGGACTTGTTTGGAAAACGTAAGTCTGGGCTCCTTGGTATTGTATTGTTTCTCGGCTTTGGGGAACCGGTTAGGAGTTCAGGGTTCTTGAGTTTTGGAGTAAAAAATCCAAGCAACCAGAGGAGCTGCAGCCCACTAATTATGGCTGCAGCCGGCTGGGGTTTATACCCACCTCCTTTTTCTAGCGTGTATTTATTCGGTTTTGTTGAAGACCTCGCCAAGTTGGAAATGAGGGTGGTACGGCTTTGCTGGCATGTGTAGTTGTCATAAAGACTGTGTGGGTTGTAATCTGTTCAAAACCATATTAACGGCGTGGCCAGGGAGTGGTTCAACAATGTTGAGAATTTTCCGAAAGCTGTTCAAAAATAGGGAATTGTGTTGCTGTAGCTTGCACCATTTATGAGATTTCCGGGCATGTTTTCTTTTCCTAAGTCCTAACTTCGAAAGAACCAAAAAAATCAAAAGCCAAAGGGAAGGAAATAATTACAGAAAAATTTAGCCTAATTCAACTAAGTATGTAGCTCGTCCTTTAGAAGGTCTTGGGTTCCAGCGGGAAGTGCGGGTGTGTGTCTTTAATTGTGTGGGAATGAGCTTTGGTAAGCAGTCTGACACTTTGGAGATGTTATCGGGAGAAAGTGGCTGCTGCTGCGGTCTTCCAGGTGTGGGGGAGTCTTCCCCACCCCCACCCCCACCCTGCCCCCAAAGCTCTCAGCCTGATGGTTTCCACACCCTCCTGAAGGGAAAGTTAACGCAATGCGCAGTTAAATTTGTGAGGCGTTTTGGCCAAGTCATTGTAGATGTGCTGTGGGATATAGTGGCTGCTGGGCACATGCAGCTGTTAAAGTGAAAATGCATTAAAATTAAAAGAAATGAAACAAACAATTTGTCCACCTGTTAGGAAGACATTGCAGGGTTCTGATAGAGATTGCATTGAATCTGGGGACCTCGTTGAGTAATACAGTATTACCATCTTAACCGTATTGAGTCTATTTTTATACTTGTTTAGCTCTTATTTAATTTCTTTCATTAATGTTTTGTGGTTTTTAGTGTCCAAGCCTTTTGTATGCATTAAATCAATTCCTAAGAATTTTATTCTTGAATGCTATTGTAATTGAAATTTCCAACTTAATTTTGATACTATTATAACTGAAATTGTCACCTTAATTTTCTTTTTGGATTGTTCATGACTAGTTTATAGAATTGCAGCTGATTTTTGTATGTTGATTTACCATCCTACCAGCTTGCTTAATTTATTAAGCTCAAGTAGCATTTTTGTGGATCTTGTTCTACATGTGAGATCATGTTATCTAAGAGGTGCAGAGAGGAGACCGTAGGGAGGACAAGGACTGTAAAGAGAACACGTGTTAGGTACATGCACCAGCTCCCCGCAATGAATGTAATCAGAAGGAGGTACTGCAAACGTGTACTAACAAAAATAAAAATTAATAAAACCTCATGTGATCTGCAAATGGATTGTTTTACTTGGTCCTTCCAATTTGGTGTCTTTCGTTATTTTCCTTGCGTAATTGTCCAGTCTAGAGCTTCCACTACCATGTTGAATGCAAGTGTTGAGCGTGGGCGTTCTTCTTTTGTTCCTGATCTAAGGAGAAAAGCTTGCAGTTTTTCACCATGGAGGATGTTTATGTATGGTGTTGGTATGTTCGATTAGTTTCCTTCTATTCTTAGTTTATTCTTACATCTTCTTTTGTGTGTTTTGACTCTTAGGACATGTTGATGTCCTACATCTTCAAAAATAAAACCGAGTTACCAAAGATGGCTTGGAAATTGGAACTGAATGCCAGCAAGTTAATGAACACAATTGTGTTCCAGGTTAATAACTTGACCATCCTGAGGGGGAGGAGGAAGAGACCTAGTTCAATGAAGTAAATGTGAGGCGGTGCTTTGACTTCATTGTATATCCTCAGTTCATCTGGGAAACCAGCCACCACCTGAAAACAAGTCTTGCTGTCATCTTAGTAGGTTTGATTTTTACAGCAGTATAGATGTACTTGTTTTGAAAGTATCATATATGAATTGTGGGATGGGGTGAGTGAGAAGTGTGTTGATCCTGAGAGATACGACTGGGGAATGAGGGAGGCGAGGGAGGGCCCAGAGGGGTTGGATTGGAATTGGAGGCAACAGTATAGCTCATGAGTTCATAGAGATAGAGTTAAAATTACAAACTCAGTGTGTATAAAACATATTTCTTTCTATACCTAACAGTGATTCTAGCACCTCATAGGTGTGGAGCAGTCTTGGGGCCTGGACCTTATTTTCTAAATACTGCTGCACATTACAGGAGCTGAGTGCCTAGGAGAGGTGATGAATATATGGCTGGGAGAGGAAAAGTGCAAGATGAGTCCTCAGCATGTTTTTGTGGTAGAAAGTGAGTAAGTGGTCAGCAGTGATGGGGCGTGTTGAAAGGTGGTACTCCAGTGGCCAGATCTGGGGCCATTAAAGCATCACTGTAAATAAAGACGAGCATGGGTTACATGACTTAGGGTTCACCCTGAATCCAGGATCGTTTCTTTGTGAGTTCCTTAACTCATTACTGCTACAAAAGCTGTTTCCAAATAAAGTCATATCTGAGGTTCAGGAGTATATGAATTTTTGGGGGATGGTATTGACTCACTGCAATAAGTAAATGGGTGAGGTGGAGAGGAGAGGATACTTCCAAAGAGCAGTATTTTCACAAGCAACAAAATCAGCGACAAGGCCTTCAGTACTCAAGCCAGCCTGTGTTTCCCAGATCTTCAAGTCGCCCTTCTCACCGTCTGCTCACGGCGGATCCTGTGCACATTGGTCATCCAGGTCTTCGCTTCCTTTCTCTGTCCAAGGTCAGATCGCCCTTTAGCCAGATCGGAGAATCTCCCACCTCCACCCCCAAAGTGCTGAGTTCCTGTCTTTGAGGATGTGGAGTGGCTCTGACTCTCTTGAGATTTTGGGGCGTGTAAGTGTAGGGGGGCCTCCGAAGTTAAGCTCAGGCAGTGTCTGCTGAACCTTCACTCCACGCCCTCCTATCCCTGTTCATCCTGGTGGATACGCAGGAGGGTCACTTTCAGCACCCTGTGGAATGGGTTCTTCACCATTCTCAGAGCTCTGGGTTAATTAATTAATTAATTATTATTTTTGCAGTGCTGGGCATGGAACCCAGACCTTGTGCATGCTGAATTCTACCACTGAATTATACCTCTTGGCTCACTCTCACCTGCATGCTCCCTCTCCCTCTCTCTCTCCCCTAGGTTTATTAAAACAGACATGGTATTAAGGTGTAGAAAAGTACTTTAGTTTTTAGATACGTACTGTCCCTCCTCCCGTTTTCAACAATAACAACAAACAACAACAAAAGGCTCTTTTTTCCTTCTGGGTGTGAAGGCTTCAACATCTCGCTGGAAAAATGAGAGAAAGTGTTTACAACAGAGAGAACAGATGAAGAGATTAGCATGCAGAACACTGAAGAGCTCATGTAGGATGGGCTAGGGTGTAGCTTAGTGGTATGGTGCTTGCCTAGCGTGCACCAGGTCCTTGGTTCAATCCCCAGTACTGCCAAAAACAAAATAGGTACATGTATAGCCAGGTATGTAATCTGCATAAGAAATACATAGGGCTACCAACTTATAGAAAAGTTTGTCTTTATTGTCAAGACGACCCAAACTGGAAAACAATTATCTTAGGCTCTTCTGATCCCTTCTACTGGCTGACATCAGGAGTGAGTAGTAAAGCAGCTATAAACTGCGTGGCAAGTGTGGCTGTGTGGTGTGTAACTTGCCACTTTTACAGCCCTTTGGCTTTGCCTGTTAACATTTAACATGCACGTGGCTGTGGTCTGCTGAAAAAGATGTGTGCTGCTCATCGTAGCGCCCTCTGTAATGGTGAAATGTTGGAAACATCTACTTACCTCTGCCTGGGAGCTTAACAAACATTGCGCTTTCTAAACTGTGGGTTGCGTACAGTGGTCTAAAGGAATATATGAATGTGGAGACCTATATGAGTGCTAATGGGAGAGATTTTAAAGGGAGCTTCTTCCTTTCTGGACGGGAGAAGATCATTTATGGAAGAACAGATGTGCACTGCGCATGGCTGATCTGAAAGCTCCCACCTACATTGATGGTGACCTCCAGAATAAGATCTTAGCATGGATACATCTTTGGGGACACAGAGGTCACTGAGGGAGATGAGGTTCATTCCTATGTCAGCTGCAGTTGCTTATTCTAACTAGGAAGCTGCATTCATGTGTAATTAAGTTTTAGGATCTTTCATACCACTGTGGCTTCTGTGCTAGTACTCCCTGCATTGTGTCCAGTCTTTAAGCCCCGGGGAAAGGCATTTATCTGTACAAATTGGAATGCCGTGGGCCCTCCATTCCTGTGGATTTAACTAACTGCAGATCAAAAATATTTGGAAAAAATTCCAAAGTCCCCCCAAAAGCGAAATTGGGTTTGCCATACACTGATTACTGTGTGGGATCTGAAGGTGGGATGTACGGGCACTGTCCTGGGTGCCATGAGCGATCTAGAGGTGACTTAGCTCAGGCAGGAGGATGCGCACGGCTGTGTGCAGTTGCACCTTTCTGTGTAAGGACATGGAGCACTGCGGATTTGGGTGTGTCAGGGTCCTCAACCGATCCCCTGCCTGTGCAGCGGGTGACTGAGTGAGGCAGGGCTGCTGGCATGGTGATTGCCTCTCCCCATCACTGTGTGCCTGCTTTGGAGAGTCCTTGCCTGGTTCTGACCAGAGGAGAAGGTGGGAGGTCATTTTATAGTGGAGACCTAGGCAGTTTTTCAGTACTTTGGGGGTATCTGTCTATATCTTTGGGGTGTCCTGTGAACAGTAGGGAAGTGGGAAGCTGGCATTGCAGGAAATTTGGCTTGGTTAGTTCTCTGGGTTTGTAGATTCTACATGGTAGAGTCTCTGGGTTTTATAAAATATGCGACAGACGTTCCATTTTAGACATTCCATAAAGTTAGGACGTCTTCCGTGTGCGTTTGCCTGTCTGGACCAACAGTGTGTCTGCAGGTGTCTGGAGTAGCTTGTTAATGGTGCAGATGGAAGGAGCCTGGAGTTTACACAGTGAGCCACTGAAATTCTTCTACCTTGTGTAAGTGGCCACAAAAATCAAGATCTTAATATTCTGAAACAAAAGCAAAATGCAGGAAATCTCAAAGGAGGTAGATGTGGGAATGTGATCAGAGCTATCTTTCTAAACTTGCGGGTTTTTTTTGTTTTTTTTTTTGTTTTTTTTTTGTGGGTACCAGGAGTCGACCTCAGGACCTCACGCTTGCCGGTCAGGCGCTTATGCTGCTGAGCCATCTCTCTGGCCCTAAACTTGCAGTTTTTATGGCTATTAAAATAGGCTTGTCCTGACTTTCTCATGAAGAGAATGTTGTACTATTATGGGCTGAATTGTGACGCCCCCCCCAAAAAAAAAGATACATTGAATTCTTAGTCACAGACCTTGAACTGTGATGACTTTGGAGAAATGGTTTTTACCGAGGTGATGAAACGAAGGCACTGGGCCCTCACCCGCTGTGACTTGTGTTCTCTTAAGGGGGGATGTGTGAGTCACCTCACCACGGGAAGGCGCTGCTCTTCAGTCCACAGGACGGCGAGACAGCGGATTTCTGCTGCTTAAGCCACTGGGCTGCGGTGCTTTGCTGTGGCAGCTGTCTTCGTGTTTTTTTTTTTCTGTTGCTATAACAAAATACCACACATTGGGTGATTTACGAAGAACAGGGCTGGAGGAGTAGATCAGTGGTAGAGCATGTGCCTCACATGCAGGAGGCCCTGGCTTCAACCAGAAACACAAAACAAATAAGTACAAAAGTGCAGGTTTATTTGGCTCCTGGTTCTGGAGGCCGGGGGTTCGAAGGGCATAGCGCTGCCTCTGACAAGGGCCTTCTTCCTGTATCATAACATGGTGAGACTCAGCGAGTGTGGCTGCTCCAGTCTCTTTCTCTTCTTACAAAGCCACTAATACCGTCCTGGGGCCCCATCCTCACATTCACCCAGCCCTCATTACCTTTCAAAGGCCCCGCTCCCCAATACCATGAACACAGGACTTGGGGAACTTCTGAGGGACACTGCAGCCATAGCAGCAGCAAACTGACAAAGACACGTGGAGCTCAAATGCTGCTCACTGAGTGCTGCTTGCTATCAACTGTACTTTTGGAGTTTCTGCCTAAGAATTTATTTGATAAAAAAGATGGCTCTGCTGAATGAGTGTCGCTGAGTCCTTGGCCTGGGGTGGCAAGTTGACTAACTCTGGCTGCCAGCTCCAGTTGGTGTGATGGTCGGGAACTGGGGGACACAGACTTCCCGAAGTCAGTATGCCAGAGGTGGCACGTGTGTCATGGGGAGCAGCTCAGGGTGTGGGCAGGTGCCTCGCTGTGCCCCTGCCTGACACAGACAAGTCACCTGGCATCAGAGAGCACCTCTGTCCTCCTGAAGAGCTGCAGCCTGTGCTCGGCCAGTCCCAGGGCAGCTCTGTGCAGGCCCATCTGGGGCCAAGCCTCCTCTGCAGAGTCGCTGGTCAGCTCTTTGTCCCGTCTCCTCCTGCTGTTCGCCTGGAGAAGAGCTGTGGGGTGTGTGATTCCGCAGCGGGCCTCCCGGGTGTCACAGACCAGGCGGTTCCCCAGGGTCCGCACTGCTTGCCCACCGACGCCAAGCCCGTCCTGTGGCAAAGAAGACAGAAACAAACCTCTTCGCTGGGCTGGGATTGCGGGCTGTCGGCCTGGGTGACGTGTGCCAGCTGTGGCAGCCCTTTGAAGCAGGAGTAGGTCGGATTCCTGGAGGAGGAGGCAGATAGCGACACAGGAGACACAGAGCGCCCAGCCCGCTAGACGTCAGACGCGCCGAGTTCGTGTCCCTGAAATCAGAGAATGACTTCCAAGGGCCAGCGGAGGTTAAGAGTGGAAAGGTTTATTGAGAGATAGCTCCTGAGAGACAGGAGGGGTCCCGTGTGGCCACCGAGGCCATTTGTCAGGGGCGATTTACACAGCAAAGTCACAGTGTGGGCACAACGTGGGGCAGGCTACAGTCAACCTATAGGATTGCGTGAGTGGCTGCTTAGCTGTACTGATTCAGTAGGGACGCGTAGCAAGGGTACACAGAAAGGACAAAGGCATTTTGGGGAAGGGATGGGTCCTATGCTGTGATCACCCACCTGGGTGACTGATGCCTAGCTGGACTTCCTGGACCAGGAGGTGCTAATTACAGTGTAATTCCATTATCCCTGAGGGAGGTGTGCAGGCCTGGCCATTGCATCTCTGTCTTGAGGCCTGGCCTTCTTCAGATGCACCTGCAGCCACAACTCTGATGTCTTTATTTTTCTGCTGACTTCCTCGAGTGCCCAGTCCCTCTCTGACTGTGTATTGGCTGTCTATAATAATAAGAAGGCCTGGGCTTCTGGGGGCCCCAGCAGCGCCAAATGGAGGGAGGAGGGTTTGTCAGGGAAGGAGTTCTTGGAGGGGCCTGGAATCCTGTCTTTCAAAGCAAAGGGGTAGCACCTGAGGCAGCCAGTAGATAAAGCATTGACGTGGGCCTGGTTGGCATTTGTGCCTCCCGTGTGTGCGGATGTCCCCAGGGCAGGGTGCCCGAGCTCCTGGGAGAGGCACTGAGGCAGGGAGCCTGTGAGCGCTGTTGTGGGCACCCGGGGGGCCAGCACTGAGCCTGAGAATTGGGGTGAGCATACTGAAGGTGTTAGCCTGGACCCCGGGGGCCACCAGGGACCGGGAACTGGAAGGCGGCTTTGAAAAGAGCCGTGGAGGCTCGGGGCTAAGGTGAGTCATGGAAGGACTTCTGTCTTCTGATTGTATTAACGGTTTTGCAAGAACATAATCATTTGCTAAGATTCAACTTTTTTGATGCATTCTAGTTTTTCTTCACTCAGCAAAATTGTGTTTTTGTTTTAGTTAGGAAATTTTATTTTGCAAATAAAACGTCAGTATCATTTTCTGTTGGAAGAAGGAAAACCCATTGCTTCGCAAGGCAGAGCCCAGTCCTTTCGTTAATGAAGTAATTATTTCTCATTAGCAAAGTCTGTGTGTGTGTATTCAGAGTTCAAGGAAGACTCACTTTTTATTTTTGATTTTTGCTGTTATTGTAAACTTTGAGTTTGTTTTTCTTCTATTTAAGAAAACTCTAATAATTTTTAAAAGTACCTAGATAGGGTGGACTAATCGTACATACCTCTCTATGGGTTGTGACAGCAGAGTTGATTAAAAACTAAAGGGAGGGGCCGGTGAGATGGCTCAGCGGCATAAGGGCCTGCCTTGCAAGCGCGAGGGCCCAAGTTCGACTCCCGGATCCCACATACGAAAAAGGGGCCAGTGGTATCGCTCAGCGGCACGGGTGCCTGTTGTCGCGTGAGGTCCTGAGGTCGACCCCCTGGTACCCACAAAAAAAAAAAAAAAAAAAAAAAACTAAAGGGAACAGGATGAAGGCCAGTGCGGAGCTGCCCAGGATTGAGTTTCTGGAGTGTTCTTCATAAATCCTTTTCTCCCCAGCCAGAGCATGACGCTTGCTGTGACTTCGGGTGTGGGGGCCGGGGCAAGAGGTTTCTGTGATGTTGAGCGAACTTTAGCTTAGGCCCATTATTTGTTTATAATCATAAGTATTTATTTAAGAAATTACAACGTGGAAACCCACAGAACAATACTTACGTGTGTTCTGTCTTTTATGGAGGCAAAAACTTTGCGGAGGCCCCTCCTGGCGTTGGGGTGTGATCAGAAGGACTTTTGGTTTTTTCTGGACTGTTTTTATATCAGGATAATGCATTTAGCAACTGATTAAGTAAAACTCAATAAAAACCAAACCAAACCCCAAGGCCCAGTAACATGAACATCAGAACCAAGAAGGGTGTGAAAGGCAGAGGGGCGCTGACTTGTCACCTACTTCTCACCCTGCCTGTCCTCTCCACCCCCTTCCTGTGCTGTTCCACACCTTTCCTGGGCATCAGTCTGTCTGTGTTTCACCTTTATTTTTACAATACTGTGGTAAAAATTTAAATATCATGAGATTAACCGTTTTGAAGTGGACAATTCGATGGCATTTAGTACAGTCACAGTGTCATGCAGCCGCCATTACTGTCCAGCTCCAGGACATTTTCATCCTCCCAAAGGAAACCCTGCCCGGTAGCAGCCTCCTTGTTCCTCCTCATCCACTTCGTGTCTCCAGGGGTTTGCCTCTTCTGGAACTTTCATCTAAATGGACTCATGTAGCACATGGCCTCTGCACTTGGCTCCTTTCACTTAGCATGTGTTTTCAAGACTCATCCACATCATACCCTTTTTTACTTGTTTTTATATGCAGTGAGGTCATACCATATACACTGAACTAACGTTTGCTGTTTTGTTGTTACAGCAGCCGTTATAAACCTTTCCATATTAGTGCATGACAGACTACCTCATTAAATCATCGCTGATGTATGTCATCTGTATATACAGTACAGAGTTTATTTCACTGGTCTCAGAGAACTTCTGATTTTTAGGTATTACATGAAGCAGCTCCGTAACGAGCATCTGTAGACTTTATTTAAAAACACTTTTTTGCATTTGTAAGAATAACTGTAGTCAATTCCAGAAATAAAATTTCTTGTTCAATTTACTGCAGACCGAGTATTCCTGGAAATGCTGGGGACCAGAAGTGTTTCATATTTCTGATTCTTTTTCAGAGTGTGGAGTACTTATAAACATAATGAGATGTCTTGCAGATGGGAACCAAGTTTCAATATGAAATTTGTTTATGTTTCATAATTTTGCACAGTATTTTTAGTATGCTGGTGTTTTGACTTGACCTGTCCCTTGGGGTCAGGTGTGGTGTTTTCCATTTCATGTGTCAGTTGGTGGTCAGAAAGTTAGGATTTTAGAGCATTTCAGATTTTGGATTTTCAGATTAGGGATGCTAAGTTTATATAGTTGAATTTTTGATAGAGTTTACAAAATTGCCCTTCTAGAATATGGTGGTGTTTTGTATTCCTAGCAGTGTTTCATGAACTTTTCATGTTGTTCCAGGCCATGACCAACATTGGCAATTACAGGCATTTTACCCTTAGGAAGCCCCAAAAATAGAAATGGTAGTATCGTCATTCTGTATAGTTCAGCCATGAGATTGTCATTGTATGTCATTTGTGTTTCTTTTTTTTATGGGAAATAAGCATTTACTTTCACTACTAATATTCTGTTCTCAATTGTCTCATAGATTTCTTTCTTTTTTCTTTCTTTTTTCTTTTTTTGGCACCAGGAATCGAACTCAGGACCTTGTGCTTGCCAGGCAGGCACTGCACCACTGAGCTATATCACTGGCCCATCTCATAGATTTCTAAGAATATTTCTAGGCATATTTAGTGGGATTCTAGAGTATATGAAAATATTTTTGTCTCAAGTTGTCTTTTACTTATAATATGTCTTTCCATGCAGGGAGTTTTAGTTTTTATAGTGCTAAACTAAGCCAGCTTTTATTTTATGCATGATGAGTATTGTTAAAATCCCTTTTGTCTTTCTGTTTTAAAAGATTACCCTTTTGGGCAGGTTTCTGTGATTTTGATTTTAATTTTTATTGTTTAATCTTTATTTCACATGGAATCTGGTTATTTATTTATTTATGGTGTGGAGTTTGGACACAGGACTTTGAGCCTGGTATATATATATATTGTGTATGTGCTATCACTGAGCTACATCCCCAGCTCCAACCTTTGCCTTTACAAAATTTTATATCTTCTAGTTGTTTGGATTCAGACAGATTTTAAATGCTATAACAAACAGACAAACTGTTTTATTTAGGTTTTGATCCTATTGGTTTGTCTTTTTCTTTTAGGTAGAAGATTTTCTTCAATTTATTGAGGTAATATATTTAGCTTTAATTGTTTTATATTTTGGGGGTATTTTTTGTTTTCAGTGTTTCATTTTCTCTCCCTTTTGTTTGATTTGTTTCCTTGCCCCCCGCCCCCTTTTTTTTGGTGATACTGGGAATTAAACCTAAGACGTTCACATCTCCAGTTCACCACCTTATTATTATTATTATTTTTTTATTTTATTTTATTTTTTTTATTTATTTATTTATTTTTTTGTGGGTACCGGGGGAACGACCTCAGGACCTCACGCGCCAACAGGCACCCGTGCCGCTGAGCGATATCACCGGCCCCTTTTTCGTATGTGGGTTCCGGGAGTCGAACCCGGGCCTTCGCGCTTGCAAGGCAGGCGCTTAAGCCGCTGAGCCGTCTCACCGGCCCTATTTTTTTATTTTGAGACAGGATCTCACTAAGTCACTAAGTTGCCCAGCCTGGGCTTGAACTTGTGATCCTCCTGCTTCAGTGTCCCTGTGTGCGCCTCCATGCTGCGGTCTTCTTTGGGATATCTGTCTAAATCCACATGAATAGAAGATAAAAATTAGAGAGGGGAAATATTTACTAGGTAAATATTGTGAATTCTTAAAATTCAGTAACTTCACTAGTTTATGTCATGCTAGCAAGTGACCTGGACCCATTTTTCTTGACAGTTAAGTCATGGGTTTGCAAATTGTCTCGTATTATTTTAGTTTCGTTTTCTTTGATTATACTTTTGAATATGCATCCATTCCTCAGTGTCTATGGGAGATTGGTTCCAAGACCCCAGCAGATACCAGAATCTGTAGATGCTCCAGTTCCGTGTAGGAGATGTATTTACACGTAACTGATAATGTCCCCCTGCATACTTTATGTCGTCTCCATGTTACTCATAATACCTAGTACAGTGCAAAGGCTGTGCAAATAGTCATTACCCTGCATCTTTTAGGGACTACAACAAGAAAAAGTGCACACGTGTTCAGCATAGACGTAGTTCTTTTTGTCAAATATTTTCATGGTGTTGGTTGAATCACTGGATGCGGAATGGAATGCCATGCCCAGGACTGACTCTCTCTCTGTCTCTGTTGTGTCTTCAGGATCACAGCTTGTAGGTAACTTATAATGTGCTGTGTGTGCTCAGCAGTTCTGCCCTCAGTCTTGGGCATCCTCTGACTCAGGGGCTTTAAGGCTTGCCTGCCTGAGGGACTCAACTTTTTGTAGCTTTTTGTTAATCTGGGGTGGGGCCCACGTTACCTATAGAAGCTTCCAGGGGCAGCTTGACTGGGGGAAATCTCAATTTTTTTTACTTTGAAGAAACAATGGTGGCTGGCCTGCCTCCTCCCTGCTAATGACTGTGATTAAATCAGCTGGGCTGTAGCTCGAGCACCCAGAAGTTTTTAAAGCTTCCAG
This sequence comes from Erethizon dorsatum, assembly GCA_028451465.1. NCBI lineage: Eukaryota > Metazoa > Chordata > Mammalia > Rodentia > Erethizontidae > Erethizon > Erethizon dorsatum. Next base: position 38,216,706 of record CM051832.1, on the reverse strand, counting down.
TTTGGTCTAGTTCAGTCCTGTGCGCAGTCAGGGCTGAGCACCCACTGCTGTAGGGCACAAGTCTGGGAATTTAAACAAGGGCAGTACATTTCTTGGCTTTCCCCCATCCTTGCTCCCTGGAGTTCTAGCATGGGCTTTTCAGGCTTCTGGGAAAGCTCCGTGGAGCTCAGGTCCCCGGCCCTGTGGCCTTAGCATTCTCCTGTGATGCTTGCGAAGATGTCTTGTGAGGCTGCTGTTTAAGGTGGTGGATAACCTGTTCTCTTCCTGAGGCTTGCAGGGATGTGTTTCAGCTTTTGGTGCTGCCCTTATTTTTGCGGTGGTTTGGAGTTGTGTTGGTGCATAGGTGATCTTCAGAAAGGAGTGTGTCGGTGAGCGGAGTAGAGAAGGCATCTTTGCTCTGCCGTCTTTCATTGGAAGTCCCTGCATGGGTGTCAGCTGTCTGGGTCTTGAGTTAAGCTGAAAAGAATGTCCATGTACAGGGACTGTATATGCAAGTCAGCTCTGTCACTGTAGCCACATCCCTGACCCTGGGTACTTACAAAGTGAACAGAGGCTCTTTTCGGCTCACGGATCCAGAGGTTTGTGGATCCGCGGCCCCATTCTTCGGGCCCCTGGGAAGGTGGAGCAGTCGTGGCGGAGTGCCTGTGAGAGTGCGCACTCACGTTTGGAGCAAGGAATGCAGAGGGACTGAGAGTTTAGGGCCCCACCATCCCCTTGGAAGGCACGCCCCCATGACCTGAAGACCTCAAGTAGGTTCCACCACTTAAGGGTCCACAGCACCTCCCAGTATTGCTACCTTGGGGACGTGGCCCTTAAAATGGGCCTTTGGAGAACACTCACCCAAACCGCAGCAGAGACCGAAAGAAATTCTGGGGCCAGTTCTTTTGTGTTTTAAATATCACTTGTTCTGTGGGTGTTGCTGCAATGCCTTGACGGTGTATGAAATGGATTGGACGGGTTGGAACCCCCTTTGTGACTGTCACGCCATTATGCACCTGTCTAGGATCCTCTGTAATTGCAAAGTGTTTGTAGTCTGGGGGTGCCCATGCTGACCCCTGGACTGGCTTTGAAGTGGCCGTGACCCTGTGTGGCACTTGAAATTTTCTTCTGTGGCTGCCACAGCATTTCCCAAGTGGGTTTTCCTGAGCACCCTTCCCTTGGTTCCTCCACAGAAGAAAGGCTCCAGGGTGAACATGTTCGGGAATACATGCATACAGCTGTCCAGAAACCAGTTTTGTGTTTTCTAACACCGCGTTTTGCAAACAAATTTGACTGTGTTCTTTTATTTTTTGGACCGTGTTGGGAGCATTCTGGGTGTGGAGGTCTACTGTTTCTGAATCCACAGAGCTATGGACATCATGGTGGGTCCTCCCCGACAGCGTGAGCCCAGCCATCTGCAGGGACAGCAGTGACATCACCATGGTCGATGTTCTTGCCAGTCTTTCCCTTTAAAACTCACAGAAGAATAAAGTGGAGCACAATTTGAAACTTACAAATTGTTTATTTCTGGAATTTTCCATTTAATATGTTTGAACCATGGTGGCATCAGAACCAGTTCTCAGCACTTGCTTTGTGTCAGGGCCTGCTCTTGCTCTTTCGACTAAATATCCCACGCCATCTCCTGAACAGTCCTTGTGGGGAGGGGCTGCTGTGAGTCTCTTTGCCAGATAAGGAAAAGGAGGTAGAGAGAGGTAAAGTTGTCTTTCCTATCTGTAGTTTCACTTTCCATTACCTGAGGTCAATTGTGATCTAAAAATATAAAAAATTCCAGAAAGGAGGAGTTCGTTAGTTTTAAATTGTGTGCCATTCTGAGCAAAATGGTGAAATCTCATGTCATTCCATGCTTTCCTACGCGGGCCCGAATCATCTCTTTGCCCGGCGTATTCGCAGTGTATGCTGTCCTTCCTCTGCACATCCTTCACTAGCCCTCTTGGTTATCAGATCAGCTGTCGCAGTGCTGCAGCACGGTACTCACATAACCCTTAAGTTGATGGCCCCAGGGTGCAGGAGTAGTGATGCTGACACTTTTATTACAGTATTGTAATTGTTCTGTTCTATCGTTAGTGTTGTTAATCTCTTACTGTGCCTGATTTATAAAGTTTATCACAAGTAGTGTCTTAGTTACTTTTCTCGTTGCTAAGACAGAATACTCGACACCAACAAGTTAAAGAGGACAGATTTCTTTATCTCACAGTTTGCAGAGGTTTCAGTTCCTAGTCGGCTGGCTCCAAGGCAGGGGGGCATGGCAGAGGGACACAGCACAGGAGGAATAGTCCACAGCAGGCAGAAGACAGCAAAAGCAAGAAATTGGCCAACAATAGGCCTCTTTTTGCCTCTTATATTTTATCCAGGCTACTTATGGCAGGTAGCACTCACACCCTTAATCCTGGTGCCCTTAATCCTAGCTCTGCAGGATGAATCAGTCCCAGTGTCACCCACTCTAGATCCAGCTGCCTCTGAAAAGCCCCACCTGTGACTGTATGAGGCTTTGGGGGGACATCTAGACACAAGCCACAACAAGGACCTTCATGCTGAGCTATATTCTCAGCTCTTTTGATTTTTTATTTTATTTTATTTTTATTTTTGTGGGTACTGGGGGTCAAACTCAGGACCTCGCATGCTGGTAGGCGCCCGTGCCTCTGAGCGATATCACTGGCCCTTTTTTCGTATGTGGGTACCGGGAGTTGAACTCAGGACCTTGCGCTTGCCAGGCAAGCGCTTATGCCTCTGAGCCATCTCACCGGCCCTTTATTTTTTATTTTGAGACAGGATCTCACCAAGTTGCTCAGTTGCCAAGCTGAGTTTGAATTTGGGTTCCTCCTGCCTCAGCCTCCCAGAATCCTGGGATTACAGGTCTGTGCACCACATCCTGTTAACTGTACCATCTTAGCCACTTTTTGTTGCAGTGTGGTGAATTTAAGGACATTTACATTGTTGTGCAGCCGTCATAACCATCTGTTCACTCATTTCCAGAGCTTGTTTTGTCTTGCAAAACTGATCTTCTGCCGCCATAAACACCAATTCCCCATTATTCTCTACCCCAGTCCTTGGCAGCCACCTTTCCATTTCTGTGTCTCTGAATTTTACTGCTTATGTGAGTGGCGTCGTACAGGGTTTGTCCTTCAGTGACGGGCCTGTTTCACTGAGCATAATGTCCTTAGGGCTCACCCACGCACGAGCTTGATCTTTTCCAAAGGTGCTGGATGTCTACATCTGGCAACAGTGATTGAAGTTTAAAAATTCACCCCAGATTTATGTTTTAAATCTTACTGGGAAGATAGCAATTGGTATCTTTTTTAGGTATGTGTGTAAGTCACATGCAGGGAAACTGGGTAAGTTCTTTGTTCCTTCCTCACCAAGAAAAAACTCCTGCTTCTGAGACCCTGCTGGCAGCTCCTCCGTCCAGGTGTGTGTCACTGTTCAATTCCAGGGTACCGTCACACCTCAGGATCACCCCAATTCTGTACAGTGAATGGGCACAGCAAGTGGGTGTCATGTCTGTGGCAAGCTCCCCTAACCATATTATCATTAATTATCATATACTAATTACCAAGGGAGAATAGAAAACTTAAGGTTTAAGATTTTTAAAAGATTTTTCATATAAATCTTAGAAGAAAACACTTGTTCAGATTTTTGTACATCTCTTCAGCTCCAGGGCTTTGTTTTGCTTGCCACATCTTCAGCTGCCAACTGCAAGTTTTCTTATCATGGGAATTTCTGGAATGCAGTATCAGGATGCCCGGGGTGTGCATTCTATCATAGCTGTGCTGCCCAACAGGTAGCCACTATCCACATATGGCTATTTAACATTAATTGAAATAAGATTGCGAACACCCCCTCAATTGCATTGGCCAAATTGACGTGCTTAGTTGCCAAGGTAGCTGGAGGCTGTGGTGTTGGAGAAGGACTGTGGGTCCATCATGGCCCATTGGCCGTGGGAGAGGGTGGTGATCCATCCACGGCTCTGTCATCACACAGTTCTGCTAGGCAGCACTGCCCCTCTGGGTGTCATCCCCATTGTTTCAGCCAGCCACGATAGTTATTGAGCACCTGCTGTATGCCTCGGGGCTGCTACCTCGTTGGCTTTTTCCACAGAATACCTTGAGCGCCTTCTGTGTGCCGGGTGATCACTGAATTCTTTGGAGTAACTGTTTAGTATAGTAACAGCATCTCCTTACCCTCCCTCCCTCTCTCTCTTTCTTCCTTTTTTCTTTCTTTCATTTGTTCATTTGTTCATTTTTGTTTCTTTTGGCTGGAAAAGCCTTTGGCACGAGAGAGAGGTTTCATGTAAAGTTGGAGTTGTGTTGAGCAGGATATTGCTAGTGGGGCTGGGGTCTGCACTGCCAGCACAGCTGAGGTGTGGTGAGCCTGTGGGGGCAGGTGTTCGGGGAGCCGGGTGGCGGGATGGGCTAAGTGTGCACCCCAGAGGGGGCAGTCAGCCACCAGCTGGACTGGGTTGGATGATGTGACCTCCAGCTGGTTTGTGAGGCTTGACATGGGAGGACACGTTAGCCCTGAGGAAATCCACAGGTTTTGGAAAGGAATCCCATCTAGTCATTATATAAATCTATCTGCCTATATCTATATCTATATCTATATCTATATCTGTATATATGTCTATATCTATATCTATATCTATATATCTATATCTATATCTATGTCTATGTCTATGTCTATGTCTATTTGTGGTACGGGGGATTGAATCTGGGGCCTTCACACTGAGTGAGCTGCATCCCCAGCCTGTTTTAAAATTTTTTATTTTAAGACAGGATCTTGCTAAGTCACAAGTTCCCCAGGCTGAAGTCGAACTTGGGATCCTCCTGCCTCAGGTTCCCAGAATGCTAGGATTACAAGTGTGTGCCACCCTGCCCAGCTGAAAAAAAATGTTCTTTAAGGAGAACAGCATTTAGTATGGACATCAAATGATTGATGGTTATCCTGGTTCCCATTTGATGGCAAGGAAGATGGGAATGGGCCATGTAACGTTTTGTGTGTACTTAATGTCTTCAGTTCTCTTGGGTATTTACCTAGGAGTGGAAGCTGTAGATCATATAGTCATTCTATGGTTAATGAAAAAAAAATTTTTTTTGCAGTACTGGGGATTAAGCCCAGCACTTTTGCACTGAGCTGCATCCCTAGTGTTTTTTTTTTGTTTGTTTGTTTGTTTTTTGCTAAATTGCTAAGTTCCCAGGCTGGGCTCAAATTTGTGAACCTTCTGCCTCTGCCTCCCAGAGTGCTGGGATTACAGGTCTGTGCCACCACACTTGGATTTCTTTTTGAAAACCTGCAAAACTATTTTCTACAATAAATGCACCATTTTGTATTTTCACCAGCAATGTCTGGGGGTTCCAGTATCTCTACATCCTCAACATTTTTTAAACATCGCTGTCCACTGAGGTGTGAGTTGGTATCTCATTTTTTTTTTAACTTTTTTTTTTTGGTGGGTACCGGGGGCCGACCTCAGGACCTCGCATGCCAGCAGGCGCCCGTGCCACTGAGCGATATCACCGGCCCTTTTTTGCATGTGGGTTCCGGGAGTCGAACTCGGGCCCTCGCGCTTGCCAGGCAGGCACTTACGCCACTGAGCCATCTCACCGGCCCTTGACTTTATTTTTGATCACTACATACTTGTTATATGTACTGATCAGATCCATCATAGGGAATTTGTACCTGTACATAATATATCTTAATTTTTTTCCCCATTCCCCTCTCCTCCCTTCAACCCTTCTTCTCTCTGTTTTTGTTCCCATTTTTTCCTTCCATTTTCTTTTTTTCTGTCCTTCCCTTCCCCCACCCCTCCCTTGTTCCCCTGCCCATTTGACATATTCTTCCACTTCCCAGCATTTCAGTGGGTTTTGATTTGCATTTTCCTGGTCTTCTTTGGAGAAGCGTCTCTTCTAGTCCTGTGCTCAGCTTTTACTTGGGTTCTTTCTTTCTGTGTCTGTTGTAAGCCTTTCTTGTACTGCTTTTCCACTTGCTTTTAAAGGCCGAGCCTCACTGCTCCTCTGAGGCCGGCAGCGTGCCCAGTAGAGGCCTGGGGTGTGGCCTAGGGTTCAGCACAGGTCTGGAAGTGCGTCCTCCTGCTGCCCTCCGGGTGCTCGCAGTTCCTCAGCCTTGGTTGCCAGACCTAACCTGATTCTGCTTTGCTTCTGTCATAGGTGTATAGGTTTTATTTATTTTTAAACGGGGAACAAGCGTAATTACTTTTTATTTGAAATCCCCTTTTAACTTCTCCCTGTATCAAAGAGAAACTGTTTTATTCGTCTTTGAGCTAAAGCATTTCTTTCTTTCTTGATGTGATGTGGAGTTGTTGGTAACTGTGTCTTAAAAATCAAATAGAGGCCTGTTTCCGCTGCCCGCTTCTTGGGGCTGGCCTCATGGTGCCGCTTGGCTGGCGATGGAGACAAGTGTCCATAACGCTGTGTGTCCATCTCCTCAGGTGGTCTGAGGCTTGACTGACCTCAGCACTGTTTGGCTGATCAATATCAGTTCCATATTTTTTTTTTCTTATGTGGGTACCGGGGGTCGAACTCAGGACCTCGCGCTTGCCAGCAGGCACTTGTGCCGCTGAGTGATATCACGGGCCCTTTTTTCCATTTTATGTGGGTACCGGGAGTCGAACTCAGGACCTCGCGCTTGCCAGGCAGGCGCTTATGCTGCTGAGTTATCTCACCGGCCCTCAGTTCCATATTTTAATATATAAAATTTCACACTTACGTTTTGATAAGATGAATGAAGCACACCTCTTGGCCCAGGTCTGATTATCTGGGGCCACGTTAATCGCATTATCTTCACTTTTCACTTCAAATCTCTCCTGGTCCCCCTTAGTGAGTTCTCCTCCTCTTTTCTCTATGGCTGTGTCACCTTTGAAGTTACCATCTGTGAGATCTGTTCTCCTGTGGATTTATTTTGTCTGCTCCCCACCTGGGGCAGACCACCTCCATCTTTTGTGGATTTGTCCCCCAAAGGTTGGTAGCACCTGAAGCATGGCGGGGGTCCAGGGAATTCCCGCCGAGGGATGAGATGCCTCCTGGGTTCTGCCCACTCTGCGTGGCTCGTGTGGGCGGGTTAAGCTTCCTGTTTCTCTTCCTTTTGTGCAGTGCTGGGGTTAGAACTTCAGACCCCCACGTGCTAGAGATGCACTCCACTATCCAGCTGAGGCCTTAGCCTACAATGTTTATTCTCAAGTACAAATAAGGCCCTAAAGCAAATGAAAAATAAACATCATAGTTCCAGAATTTTTGAACTAGGTAGTGAGATACAGATATGTATCTGTATATTTTGGTTTTAATAATACTGTATAATCACCTGCCTACTTCACTGAGGATTTGCTTCTTTTCCACCCATTACTGTGATGGGGAAAATTCTTCCCAAACATCCATTTCACATGGGGTCCTCCCAGTATTGGAATAGAGTTGGATTTACGGACTGGCTCTGGGGAGACGGGAGGGAGCCTTGGTGGGGCAGATGTAGGCAGTGTCTGGCTGCTCAAAGTGGCTCTTGGATATTTTTTTTTTTTTTTTGTGGGTACCAGGGTGTTGACCTCAGGACCTCGCGCGCCAACAGGCGCCCGTGCCGCTGAGCGATATCACCGGCCCCTTTTTTGTATGTGGGATCCGGGAGTCGAACTCGGGCCCTCGCGCTTGCCAGGCAGGCACTTACACCGCTGAGCCATCTCACCGGCCCGCTCTTGGATATTCTTGAATCCACCTGGGTGACACTTCTGTGAAAGTGGACCTAGAACCTTCCAACAAGGTCATAGAAAACCTCACCCTCCGCCTTACAGGATTAGGACCTAGAGCGGACAGGTGAGAGCAGCTGCAGGTAGAATTTATGTTACCTGCCGCTATGGCTCGGATGGCCAGATGCTCAGTCCCCAGCTTGGCAGCAGTGGGCCTCTAAGAGGTGGGGCCTGGAGGGAGGTGATTAGGTCCCAGAAACACCACCCTCAAGAATGGGCTAGGTCCGGTGATATAGCTCAGTGGCATAAATGCCTGCCTGGCAAGCACAAGGTCCTGAGTTTGACTCCTGTACCCGCATATTAAAAAAAAAAAAGAATGAGCTAATCCTGTCCCTTGGGAGTGGGTCAGGTCTTGGGGGACTGGATTAGTTATGGTGACAGCAGGGTGTTATGAAACAGTGAGCCTGGCCACTCTGGGTCTCTTACTTTCTCTTTCCCATGGTCCAGGTGGTCTCACCTGGACATGCTTCCCTACCATTGCTGACACCTGTTGTGGGACTCTCACCAGTGCTGAGCAGAAGCCAGCATCTGCTGTTGAACCTTCATCTCTGTGAGCTGAATGTACCTCTTTATAAACTACTCAGCCTCAGGTGTTTTGTTATAGCAACAGAAAACAGACTAAGACCATGAACCATCAAAAAGAGCAAGTTCCTAAGGAGACTTAAAACACAGGAGGTATTGTAGGAACCCAGATACATTTTTCTCCTCTTCAGGAAGTAGAGAAAACATTAAAGGAGGGTATTAATAGGCTCAGAGTGATCCTCTGAGATTTTTCAGTAACAATACTGAAGGTGAAGTTAAGATTATAGGAGTGGAAAAGGGAGTTGGAGTTCTTTTGTACACATCACAAAGGATCATGGCCAGCACTACATAATCAAATACAGATTACTAAGAGTAAAGCAAAACAAGTTTATTAACATGCACATGGGCACAGGAGCCATGCAAAATATGCAAACTCCAGGAAAGAGTGCTGGCTGAAACATAAATACCCTCCTCCTAGGTGAGGGGGAAATGGAGGGAGTGCTGCAGGAAGTTTTAGAGGGGAGTAAATGATTTTTAGAGAAAATGAATGAGCCCAGATGTCTTAATTACTTTTCTTTCTTTTTTTTTTTTTTTTTTTCTGTGCGTACCAGGAGTCGACCTCAGCACCTCGCGTGCCAGCAGGCACCCGTGCCGCTGAGCGATATCACCGGCCCTTTTTTCGTATGTGGGTTCTGGGAGTCGAACTTGGGCCCTCGCGCTTGCCAGGCAGGCACTTACGCCACTGAGCCATCTCACTGGCCCTTAATTACTTTTCTTGTTCCTGAGATAAAATACCCAACACCCAAAATTAAAGGAAGAAAAGTTTATTTTAGCTCACAGTTTGTAGAGGTGTCAGTCCATAGTTTGCTGGCTCCAAGGTGGGGCGGCATGGCAGAGGGGCATCATAGAGGAGAAACAGTCCATGGCAGGGCAGGCAGGTAGTACAGAGGCAGTGAAGCAGCAGGCCTCACTTTTCTGTTTATTTCATCCAGGCTACAAACCTTTTGGGCGGTGCCACCCATGCCCAGGATGGGTCTTCCTATTATCCACACCCAGAACTGTTATAAACTATTAGTTAGTGGACTAATCCAGTACCACACACCTTTAATCCTAGTATCACATCCTAGATCCATCCACCTCCAAAAAGACCTGCCTCTGAGTGCATGAGGCTTTGGAGGGACATTTAGATACAAGCCGTAACACCACGGAGCACACAGTGGCCTGGGACCAGGTTCCTCTGGCTTTAGATCTTGATTTTCAGTTCTCTGTGATATGAGTTTAATCTTCCTTGGTTAAGGAAATTTCAGTAAAAGGACTTGAAGGCAATTTCATTTTCTGAGTCCCAGCAAGGCACAGGATTCATGGTTTATAGGTTGTGAACTGGTTTTTCTCATTGGATTCAGATGGTCAAGTGCTCAGAGACAGTGAATAATTTGTGGGTTCTCTTGAATCACTATTTTTATATGCTTTGGCCTTTGCTCCCATATGAATTTATACTGGGTGAATTGGTATTTAATGAAACACCAGAGTCAAACTAAGTGGAGTCTTGTACAGATTGGAAGCATATCATGTTTTACATTCGAGCCAAAGGATTCTGGTTCTCTGAGAATAATCAAGTCCAGGGACTCACACAAAACCCCTAGTAATGTCAGGGGCCTTTCCAGCATTTGTGGAGTGCCCCCTTACAAGCCAAGTATTGTCTTGATGGTATGAAGAAGTAAGTTCATAGCATTGTATTAGTCCTTGAAGGGTTTCTAATAGACTCAGAAGCTAACCGCATACCCTGAAGCCAGTGTGAAGTCTTAGGCAGAAGGACTTAGCTGAGGGGAGTGGTATGGAAACAAGGTCAGTAGCAAAGAGCTCCCTTTTGCAGGAAAAGCTTGAAACGGGAAACTCAGCCTGGTGGGATTATTGCTGAATTCTGCCTTATTTTACTTTTCCGTCTGCAGTCATCTGAAATGAAAGTTTTCATTACATATAAGCAAACTTTTCACTGCCAGTTACCTGTACAGGACATTTGCAAGCTCTTCATGTCCCTTTCATTTTAACAGCAGAGTCATTGAGATAAAGTCCCCAAGCCATAAAAGTTGCCCCTTCAAAGGGTACAGTTCTCAGGTTTCTAGGATATTTATGGAATCGTATGACCACCACCAAGAGAGAATTGCAGAATGTTTCCACATCACTTGTGTCTGTTTTGAGGAGACGGGAGGTTGAGTGAGGAGAGTGTCTCTCTTGAACCATTTTCATCCTATAAAAATGGCAGCTCATTTTTTTTTTTTTTTTTTTTTTTGGTACCGGGAATCTAACTTAGGACCTTGCGCTTGCCAGGCAGGCACCATGACATTGAGCTATATCCCCAGCCCGGCAGCTTGTGTTTGAACCCGACTTTGCTACTGCCTGATACCAAGCAGTCTTGAAACCCTTCTTTGGAAAGCTAGCGTAAGACTTTTCTTCCATCTTACTTTAAATGGAAGTGTTTGGCATCAGGGAGCTGGACGTGGTAGGGGCAGTTGCAGGAGGCTTATGGGGAGCCTGGAGTCGGTGGGGCCTCTGATCTTTGAAAGTCTGCTCAGTGGAGGAACTTAACCATGGCTCTGTGCTCTTTGACACTGGGTGCAGGTTACTGGGATGCAGGTTTCAGTTCGATACAACAATGAACTTTCTGGTGATAGGGCTGCCTAACCAATGAGTGAGTTCTACAACGTATCTGGTTATTATTGGGTGTGCGTGGGCTCTGGTGTAGGCAGAGGACATCCTGCACTGGGGTTTCCCTCTGAGGTGCCCCTGCGGGGCTGTCTGGCTCCTGCTTACCTGTCCAGGTGTTCCCCTACGCCCCCCCCACCGCGCACCTGTGCGTCTGGTTCCTTGTCGGCATGCTGCCGTTCATTTCTTGCCGTCCCTGTCTGTAGAAGAACCCCATGTTTGCTAGCTGGTTCCACTCATCCGTGGCTTTACCTAAATCTCTGTTTGTCCTTCTGGGTTGCACGGGACCAAATATCTGGGGACCCCTCACAGGGCCTTTCTCATACAGTCACAGAGCTTCCTGAGGACAGGGCAGTGGCTGTCTGTCTTGCTGTTGCGTCCTGCCAGCCTCCTGTGTGGGAGGTGCTCAGTCAGTGTTGGGAGGAATACTGAGACTTGTCACAATTTTCATGCAATTTTTATGGGAACGTTTTAGAGCTTTCAGTGATAGAGCTCCCCACCAGCTGGCATGTACAACATTTCCCCTTTATCTGTCGGGGAGATGTCCCAGGACTCCCAATTACACATAGATGCCTTTTTCCTGTACGTACATACGTATGATGAAGCTTATAAATTAGGCACTATAGGAAATTAACATCAATAAATAAAGTAGAAGACTCATAGCAATATACTGTCAAAAGTGCTGTGACAGAGGTCTCTGTTTATTTCAGGAATTTTTCCACTTAGTAATTTTTGGACTGCTGTTGACTACAGGTAACTGAAACTAAAAGAAACAGTGGATGGGGGGACTATTGTGTATGTATTTACATAAAAATATATGTATGTTTTGCTTTCTGCGTAGCTGAAAGGAAGTAATCCTGTTAGGTAGAGTGAGCAGCGGTAAATCGCAGCTTTTGTACTTCAAACGAGGTGAATATTAGTGAAGGAAACTATTCGGGAAAGGCCACATACTGTGTGATTCCAGCCATCTGACATCGTTCTGTAAAGGGCAGAAGTATGGCAACAGCAAAAACATCAGGGATTTGGGGAGAGACGGGGATTAACGGCGGAGCACTGGGGGTCATTTTTAGGGCAGTGAGAGTACTCTCTTACTGGTGGACGTGTCAGTGTACATTTGTCAGAACCCAAAGAAAGCGTGGACCCTAATATAAACTGCGGTCTTCAGTTGGTAACACTGTGTCAATTTTGGGTGATCAGTGTAACAGACGTGCCATGCAAATGCATGAATATAATAGTACGGGAAACTGAGGCAGGAGCTAGGTGCAAGGGAGGGGTGTGTGAGAATGATGTACTTTATGTTTAGTTCTTCTTTAAGCCTAAAGCTGCCCTAAAAAATAAAGTCTGTTAATTTACAGATGGTCAAATGAAAGCAGTTTTATGATTCAGTTTTCCCTTGGCTTGATTCTTTTTTAAATAATAACTTTAAATGATTCACATCTGATAAAATTCACCACTTCAAAGTGTACAATTCAGTGGTTTTTAGTATATTCACAAAGTTGCATAACTGACACCATAATCAATTTTAGAATACTGTTTCATCACCCCGAAAATAAACTCCATATTCATTAAACCTCTCCCTTCCCTGTCCCTGGCAACCACCAATCTGTTTTCCGGCTCTATGGATTTACTTATTCTGAATTTCTCATATAAATAGAAATATCCAGAATCATGGATATTTTTAGTGATTGAATGACTGACTTCTTTCAATAAGTATGTTTTCAAGGTTCATTCATGTCACTGTTTTCTTTTTAAAATTAAAAGTAATTCTTTATTTTAGGACAGTTCTAGATTTATAGAAAAAGTATAAAGATAATGCAGAGCGCTCTCATACCCCACATTCCACTTCCCTCATTAACATCTTACAGGGTTGGGGATATATTTCAGTGGCACAGCGCCTGCCTGGCAAGCGCAAGGTCTTGAGTTCGATTTCTGGTACCAAAAAACAAAACAAAACAAAACAAAACAAAACATCTTACATCAGTGAGCCAGTATGGACACATGATATTAACTGAAGTCCATACTTAATACACAATTCCTTAGTTCTTGTCTGATGACCCTTTCTGTTCCAGGACCCACTCAGGACACATTATGTTTAGTTATAATGTCACTTGAGGCTCCTCAGGGCTGTGGCAGTGTCTTAGACTCGACCCGTTTGATGACCTTGCCAGTCGTGATGGGTGCTGGTCAGGGGTTTCATCGAATCCCCCCGCACCCCGTCAGGCTTTTCTGATGCTTTTCTCCAAATTAGCCTGGTGTTGTGGGTTTTGGGGAGGGAGTGTGCAGAGGTGAGGTGTCTTCTCAACTTGTCATATCAAGGATGCACACTGTCAGTCGCATGTCACTGTGATGGTGACTTTTTTATTTGTGGACGATTCTTTGTTCTGCGGATAACACATTTTGTTTACGTGTTCATCAGCTGAGGGAGCATTGGCTTGTCTTCCCTTGGCTATAACGAATAATGCTGTCATGGACATTTTGCAGATGTATGCATACATAAATGTACGGCTGGGAGTGGATTTGGGGCTCCTATGGGAATTTTATGTTTAGTACTTTTGGGGACCTGCCAAACAGTTTTCCACAGAGGCTGCACTATTACATTCTCACTGATAACATTTGAGGGGTCCACTCATTACTCGTGTTACTATCTGTTTTCTAAGAGACCTGGGTCTGGCTCTTTGAAGTTCCCCCGGCACTTTCTGAGTGTTACCGAGTGCAGAGGTTTGGCCGAGCCCATTCTGTCACTCACTACACGGAAGTGGTGAGGTGGGTGCCTTCACCCCTACTTCCACCCAAAGGTCACTGTTGCTAGCTCACCCAGCTCTTTCAGCACAGAAGAAGGTACAGGGGTGTGACCTATGGTGCCTTGCTGGGTGAGGACAGGTGGTCCTACTTGCTCAGTGCCTAATGCATGTGTGTCCCCAGCCACAGGCTGTGACATTAATTGTGCTTTCCCTCCAGATTCCAACCTCTTTTTGGCGTTGTTTCTCTGTAAATATCTTCTTCTCTCAGATCTCTGGACTTCGGGTTATTTTTCCTAAGTTGATTTGTAGATGACCTTGGCCAAGGAGTTTAGAGCTAAGAAACCAACCAAGGAGCGTAAGGGGGAAATGACAGCAAGAGAGACAGAACAGAAATTCCATCTGAAGGGAGATTTTGAAATCTGGGTCAGACCCAAAATGGCTGAGCTGCAAGATTGCTCTTAAATTATTTAATGGAGTGGGAAGAATGCAGAGGGTCAGGAGGAAATTAATGACCTCTGAGGAATGGTAGGTGATGGAAAACAGATAAGCAACACATGAATAAATAAAGGGAATTAATCTTGGAGCCAACTGGAAAGAAGTAAAACTGAAGAATTAGGAGAGAAAAGTGCAGCGCCTCTGGATTTGTTGGTGACCATAGACTTGGAAGCAGAGAACATTTTCCGCCCGCAGATGGGAAAACCTTGAGTGCTTAGGAAGCCTGTTCTTTTTAAAGATCTTGAAATGGTTTTGCTTACCATGTTGGTGGCCAACTTTAATTTTCTTCCCCCTTTGCCTGTTTCTTGGGAGACAGCAGTTCAGTATCACTTACAAAATAAGGCTGTACATCCTAAAAGTGTGGCCAACTTTCTTTTCTTAGTTATGAAAGAAAAGCATATTGATGAAATCCCAGAGTTAGGACATGGAAAAGGGCCCCCAAAACAGTCACTGCCATCCTTTGCTTGAAATCTGAATTATCATAAGGAAAAAAAAAAGCTTGGCTGTGATGAAAATAGGTGGGATTGGCTGGCTGATGTTTAGAATTCTTTCCACTTGAGAGTTCTCTGATTTTGAGTGAGATCTTTAGATTAAAGTCCAGCCAGCACTGAAGGAGATGGGTAGGTAGGGGCCAGGACCTCTCTCAGGCCCTCAGGCTCACTCTGCGGGGGGGGGGTGCCCCGTGGAAGCCTTGGTGTGGGGGGAGGGTACATTTCTAGTTTCATTGCAGGTTTTTTTTTTTTTTTTTTTTTTTTAGCTGTGCTGGGGATTGAACCCAGGGCCTCACACATGCTAGGCAAGCACTCTGTCTGTCACTGAGCCATCCATACTCCAGCCCCAACTGCAATGCTTTTTGACTCCTGGCAAGAACATGGAAGAATTTTAGGTATGAAAATGAAGAGTGGCTGAGGCAATGAACTTGCATGATTAGATCAAGTCAGCCTTGGCTGCTAGAGACAGAATTATCCTTCCCACCTTCGTTCATGCTGCTGTCTCCCCTGGGTGGATTCTGTTGCAGCAAGATGTGATTTTCTGCATATCCCAGAAGCTTCTGGGTTCCTGAAGTCCTTCTAAAGCCTTATTGAGTTCTCAGAGCCTCTGCTAACAGATGCTATAATACAGTTAAGAAAGAGTTATTGAAAATTGCCCAACACTTAACTCCAGATCCTGCCAGAACAGACAGTTGTTTGCATCCACCTCCTCCCCTTTTCCCAACAGGAAATGGAAATGTACTGAACTCCCCCAAAAGATGCCAGAGAAGGGTGGATTCTGGCTAAAAGGGGGGACTTCTGGGTGGAGCCTGTGTGGAGGTGTCTATGGGGGGCAGCATGTAGTAGTCACAAACCTCTTCATGATCCCACATGTAGGGGGCACTGTACCTTGAATTCTTCCTCCTTGGTCATGTAGGGGATGACAGCACCATCCAATTGTATTTTTATTTTTCAGTGCTAGGAATCAAACCCAGGGCCCAGCACATGGTAAACAGGTGCTCTACACTGAGGTGCATCCTCCCGCCCCAGACACCTGGCTACTGAGCTTGTGCTGAGATCTCAGTGACCAGAAATTCCAGGTGGCAGATTGAGGCTCAAAACCAGTGCCTAGATGAATTTGAGCCACTACTGCTGCTGTAAGGATGATGGTCCCTTTGTTTAGATGACCAGTTTCTTATCCTAGAGGCAAGCATGATGCCAGGTACTACATCAGGGGAGAGGGAATATTCTGAGGTGGATGATAGAACCACTTGTGGATATCAGAGGTGGCCGATTTACTCTTTAATGATGTTGTTGAGAAGAGTTCTGAAGTTTCGGTCCAGAGTCTAGTCAAGAAACTGTGAACGTCCCCTGGCTTCTCAGAGGCCTGCCCTACTGCTTTCTTTGTCCCAGGATTGAGGTGCTCAGGGGTGGGGAGGGTCTAGGGAGGACTCATCCTGACGCTCCTGTACCTGATGTGGCAGTCACAGTCTCTTGTAGGTGATTGAGCGAGGATGGGTATGCATCCTGGTTCTGGCCAATGAGATAAAAGAGAAGGAAGGACTTCCTCCGCAGGAACGCGAGTCCTTAGTGAAGGCTTACCTCCTCTGCTGATGGGCGGGCAGGTAGCTGGTGTGAGCCCAGGAGCTGTCTTCAGGGGCCATGAGGTGAAAAGCTCCAGCATGAGGGTGGAAAGCCCCTTGCTAAGCATGGCAGGATGAGAAGATGGAACAGTGAGCCTCAGCGACTTCATGGGGTGTCCTGCAGATCCCATGTAAAGTAATGGCCTCGGTGTGCTCTGCATGTGTCCCCCAAAAGTTCATGTGTTGGCACTGAGTCTCCGGTGTAGTAGTGTTGGGAGGTGAGACGTTGAAGAGGTAGTTAAATAGATGAGTGGGTTCATGCCATTGCCTCGTGCAGGGTGGGTTCACAGTCTCCATACGTGGTGGTGCAACGGGAAGCCCCTTGCTGGACACGGCCTCTCCGTCTTGGGATTCCCAGCCACCAGAACCTGGGCTGAATAAATATCTGTTCTCTGCAAATTGCCCAGTCTGTGGCCTTCTGTTACAGCAGCGTGAAACAGGAAAGCTTACCCTTACCTTGTGGAGTTTTCTGTCACACGTGGATCCCCGAACCTCCTGACTGCTGGAAGTGATTTCTACTTTAGTACATCTGTCAGGAATTCATTCTCATTCTAGAGCTCATTTACTGAACAAAAGAGAGGCTCATTAAAGGCTTAAACTCTCAACAAATACATTGGAGATATTGTTGTGTCATGTTTGGCCGGAAAAATAATGTTTCTGAAGTTCCTAGAGGGCCCCTGAGCTGGGATTGGACTGTGGTACCTGGATTCTGAGTTTGTAAGCTTGGAGCCGGCATCATTTCGTGGCGCACGGTTGCCTTTCTCACAGGCTGGCTGTGACTGTGCTGTCCAAGGATGGGCACGGCTCAGTAGCCAACAGAGGTGGCTGGTACCTGAGCCATGGGGCAGGCAGGCCGCGGTTGACTTTGGGGAGCAACAGTCTGAGTTTGTCAGTGTGGCAGGGAGTTTCTGGCTAGGAGCTCTTTTGAGAGACTTGGAAGTTTTGTTCAGGTGGTACTGGGGATGGAACCCATCGGCTTCGCACCCAGCCACACTGCAGCCCTTTCTTTTATTTTTTATTTTGAGATGAGTCTTGCTAAGCTCCCCAGGCTGGGCTGGAACTTGTGACTCTCCTGCCTCAACTGCCTGGCAGGTTGGGATTATAGGTGTGCACAACCACACCCAACTGAGATTTTGTAATTTTATTCTGCGAGAGATTTTTTAAACATTAAAAAATTGTGGTTAAGTATGTGTACGATTGACCACCGAACTTTTCTTTAGTGTACGGTCCAGTGACATTCAGTAAACTCACATTGGGCAACCATCCCCACTGTCCATCTCTAGGACTCTTTGTCCTACTACGTCAGTACTGTCCCCGTGAAACCGCAGCTCCTCGTTCTCCACCCCTGCCTCTGGGACCGCCACTCTGCTTTCTGTCTCTGTGACTTTGCCCACTGTAGGCACTTCCTGTATGAAAGCCTTTGGAAATCAGATTTCTTGTCTATTACAGTTGGTGAGAGCACTGGCTGACTGGAACAGAAGAGGACTTGGGGCAGTTTAGAGAAGAAATCCACTGAAGGTTGGCAGTAGTTCCTAGGAAGCAGAGCTCCTGCTGTAGGGTAAAGACGTAAGGGTTGCATTTGCTTAATACAGTCTTTCAGAGTAGAATCCCTGCTTTTTGTGGTTATTAGAGATACTCCGTGGACTATGTTGATTCTCACCTTCCCAGGCAAGCTTGAGGCACCATCCCGTGTGACTTTCATTAGCAGTGGGTCCTGCCTGGGCACCGTGGGCCAGCAGCTTGTCTGACACAGGATGCAGTCGGTATTCTCTCCTTTCCTTTTCTTCTCTTTTAGTTTTCTTTTTTTGTGGTAGTGGGGATTGAACCCAGGGCCTTGCACATGCTAGGCAAGGACTTTAGCACTGAACAATTTTTTTTTTTTAATACTTGATGTTGATTGCTATTTTAAATAAGTAGCAAGGCTGGAATCTTTTTGTCTCTTCTTTGGACTAAAGAAAGAAAAAAATAGACTTAAGTCTTTTTGGTGTGATTCATTCCAAAGTTTAAAAATCTACTTGACCACTATCAAATGTGAATGAATTTACCTGTGCATTTGTACAGATACCGCTCTTAGATGGATTTTCATAGTTCTCTTGAATTTTAATAAACATTGTTGTTCTTTTTTCTTTTGAAAGCACTACCATTTTATACTTATTTTGCTGGCCTATTCTGTAAATATGCCTATCCATTTTTATGATCTCGAGAACATTAGCTAATGATCAAATCATTCTATTCACTCTATATAGGAAACAGAATAGTAAAGAAATATTACATTTGAATTACTTAGACTAGAATTATAACTGACAAATCAGAAATTTTCCAAATCTTCACTTAATGCGTATTTTGTTAGATTTAGTAATTTTTTCTGAAAAATGTAACTTTCTCTCTCTCCTCCACTACTCTTTCTTTCTGCCTTCCCTCTCTCCCTCCTTCTCTCCTTCCTTCCTTCCTTCCTTCCTTTTCCGTACTGGGAATTGAACCCGGGGCCTTCACACTGAGCTCCGTCCTAACCTTCACATACTTTTTGCTTTGCCCTTAGAAGAAAGTACATCCTGTCGGAACGCACATGCACATGCGAAATGATTGTGAAATAATTTTAGGTGTCCAGAAAAGGCTCAAAAACAGCACATTTCCAGGTACCCTCCTCCCAGCTGCCCCAGTGTTACTGTCTTAGGCCGAGGTGGCCCCTTCATCAAGGAAGCGAACGGGCCGTGGGAGGTGCCGCCACATGACGCGCAGACCTTGTTTGCGCCCTGCGTTCTCTCACTGAGATCGGCTTGTGGTGTGGAATCAGGTCCAGGATCTCGCGCTGCGCTGCTTTTGGTCATCGTGTCCCCTTGGCCTCCGTCAGCCTGCGAGGGTTCCTCGGGGTTGCCTTGTTTTCTTGACCTTGACACTTGTGAAGGGGACCGGTCGGTTAGTCGTAGCGTGTCCCAGGTTTCTCCACTGTCTGCACGCCTTGCAGGGAGACACTTGGGGTCCGGGTGCCTTGTCCTGTCTTCATCCACTGAGTTTAGTATCCGTCTGTGGTTGTTACTTGCAACAATAATGGCTGTGTTTTTTTTGTCTGTGGGGGGCTTTGTATTTCATCATCTCTTTTACATTTAGTAATTGAAATCTTCTGTCCCTGCTCTCCCACTTGTTTATTTATTGAATTATTTATTGCAGCTTATTTTTTAAATACTTTGTTCTGGTGCACTGCATTTTTCAAAGGGAGCCCGTATGTGTAACACCACACGTTCCGTACGGGAGCAGATGGTAGGGCTGAATGCGACGTGGAGTTGGGGCCAGTGGGGCTGGTCCCTTCCTTTGTCTTAGGCGTTTGTTTGGAAGCATTGTTTATAGTGAATGAATAATGGTATCCTTGAACATTTTTCTACTATTACAAGTTGTTTCCATCATTCCGTATTATTTAAATTATTACATATTTACATATTTAATATAAAGTCAGTTTTTAAAAAATATGATGTCTGCATTCAAAGTTAATTCTTAAAGTCAATTTAAACAAAAACATAAATTGATGTTAAAAACTATATGATAAAGTCTATCATCGTCACTATTTTTAAGCGTACAGTTCAGTAGCATTAACTATAATCACATTATTGTACAGTCATCACCACCATCCATGGAATTTTTTATCTTGTGAACCAAAACTGTACCATACAGCTCCTTATTCCCTGTCCCCCAGCCCCTGGCAGCCACTATTCCACTTCCTGTCTCTATGACTTAGACAACTCTAGGTGCCACACTACAGTATTTGTCTTTTTGGGATTTGCTTATTTCCTTTAGCATAAAGTCTTCAAGTTTCATCCCTTTTATAGAATGTGATGGGATTTCCTTCTTTTTAAAGGCCTAATAATATTCCATTTCATATATGTGTGTGTGTGTGTACGCGTGTATACATGTATACCACATAATACATTTTGTTTATTCATTCATTTGTTCGCGGACACTTGGGTTCTTCCACTGTTTGGCTGTTGTGGATAATATGCAGTGAACATGGGTGCAAATATTTCTTCAGGCTAGCACACGTTAGTCAATACATTCTGTGCTCTGAAAATTTCCGAGATTGCCTTTTAAACCGCACCATTGCCAACACTAGGCATTGCCATTTTAAGCTGCTTTTCTGCTAAATTGACAGATTAAAAATAGTGAGCATGACAACACCCAAAACAATAGCAAATGTTTTGGAGAAAAAGCACAATATTTCCTTTCTTTGAAGGAAAGAAAGTTTCCCAAGGGGTTAAAATCCACGGACAGAGAGTGGGGAAAGCCATACCTTTTGTAAGCACGGGCCCTGGGGAGGAGGGCAGGCATGCTCTTCGCTCCTGCTTTTCCCATCAGTGGGGATAGAGCTCTTCTTTCCAATGGAAAGAGGAGCGTTTTTGCTTTGTAAAATGGAAACCAGACGACTTACAGCCGCGTGTGCTGTGTGCTGTGACTGGTGCGCTTGCGTCAGCAGATTCTGGACTCTGCGTTGGTCCCCACCTACCTGGAGCTCACTGAGGACGGGGCATGCAGAAGGGTCTGCCTCAGCCACCAGCCCCGGGATCCCAGACTTGCCAGGAAGGGCACCCAGCCTGAGACTCCAGGACAGATTCCTGGAGGAGGAGGAAGAGCAATTAGCAAGCAATTTAAAATTTTCTCATCAGAAAGAAATTCTATAGGTTGTTTTTGGCACAGCAGGGTGTTTCATGAGGCCCCGGGGGACAATGGTGCTCTGTAAATTAAAGAGCTTTGGGGTGGTTGTGGTTTCTTTTAAAATTCCTCTCCTTGGCTCCATATTGACAACAGCCGGCTCTTCCATGGTTCACTAATTTGGGGTGATATGGAGGGGAAACTCCCTCCTGGTTTGCAGACTTAAACTGTCCAGTGTGTAGGTTTTATGGGTTTTCATAATGAAATTATAAGGTGTTTACATTTCAAGGAATTTGAGGCACTTTTCTTAATTGGCATTCTCTCCTTGAAATCTCAGTGCTGTTTCTTTTGGCTCTGTTGAATGTCTTAAAATCTCAGTGGAGCTCATTTTGGATAATCTCTTAAATATGACATTAATTTGACTTGTTACTAATATCACTTTTGAAGTTACATTGGTAAAATGCTGAACATATTTTAAGCATCTTTCTTTGGGGCTGATATTGTTTCTATGGTAGTGTGCTCCTCCTACATGTCTTACGTAAATATTTCCTCCCCTGGAGCGAGAGTTGGTACCTGCCTACCCCCTGGGCTGGTCATTATGGGCATTAAATGAGTTAGCAAGGTCTTAGGACCAGTGCTCGACTTGTAGAAAGCGTAATTTGTTTAAGATAACTTCTGTGAAGCCTGCTTGTACTTCTTCAAAAGTTACTAAGAAGTCATGTTTTCCCTAACTATTGCATTTTAAAAGGCCATCTGATTTTGTATAGTTAGCCCCCCGCCATGCTGGGATTGAACCCAGGGTCTCCTGTGTGCGCAAGTGCTCTACCTCAGAGCCACATCCCCAGCCTTGGGAGATGTTTTGATTGATGCTTTCTGTGTATCTCTTTTTTTTTTTTTTTTTTTTTTTGTGGGTACCGGGGGTCGACCTCAGGACCTCGCGCACCAGTAGGCGCCCGTGCCGCTGAGCGATATGTGGGTTCTGGGAGTCGAACTCGGGCCCTCGTGCTTGCCAGGCAGGAGCATAGGCCGCTGAGCCATCTCACCGGCCTCCTCTGTGTATCTCTTATCACTGGTGATCTCACAGGAGATGTGCTTGTGGCTGCCTCAGGAACTGCATATCCCAAGCTAACTGTCTCCATGTCTTCTTCCGACCCCCTCATGCATAGACAGTGTCTCCACTGCTGTGGCATGAAGGTCCACACCTGTTGGAATTTAGTCCTTCTTGGGAGGTGTTCAGAGAGAGGAAACGATCTGCTTATGGTGTCTGGAGGTGGGACCTGTGGGAGGTAATGAGGCCGTAAGAGTAGGACCCTAGTCCTTTGGCTATGACTTTAGGAGAGGAGACCTGAGCTAGGATGACTTGCCATGTGGTATCCAGCACTGCCTCGGGACTCTGCAGAGTCCCTGCTCACAAGAAAGACCACACCGGAAGTGGCAGCCTGATTGTGAACTTTCCAGCCGTCAGAACCATGAGCCACATAAACTTTCATTCTTTATAAATTATGCCTTCTGTGGTATAGCATAAGAAAATGGACGCCATTTACCTTGTGAACCAAGGCTGAATCAGGGAGTTGGTTTCAACTCACTCTCTCCCCATCAGTAACACAGCAGTATTACTTGTATCTCCAGAACTAATTCTGGATTTCACTCTTGATCACATCTTTTTTATTATAAGGTGTGTTAGTCAGGTCTTCCATTGCTGGGACACAATACCCAACACACACAATTTAAAGGAGGAAAAGCTTAACTTGGCTCATGATTTCAGGGGGTTTAGTCCATGGTAAAATGCACCAAGGCAGCAACATCTTGGCAGAAGAATGAGGCAGAGCAGAGTGGCTTAGTTCATGATGGCTGATGTTATGGCTTGTGTCTAGATGTCCCCCAAAGCCTCATGCAGTCATAGGTGGGGCTTTTTCAGAGGTGGCTGGATCTACAATGTGTGATGCTGGGATTGATTCATGGTACAATGCTAAGCTCAAGGACACTAGGATTAAGGGTGTGAATGTGACAACCCTAAGTAGCCTGGATAAGATAGTAGGGTTAGAAAGACACTGTTAAGGTCTCCCCCATAGCTTGCTTGCTTTTGCTATTTTCTGCTTGCCATATACTGGTCCCACTCTGCGATGCCCCTCTGCCAAGCCCCCTAGCCTTGGAGCCAGACAATTATGGACTGAAAACTCTACAAACTGTGAGCTAAATAAAATTTTTCTTTCCTCCTTTAACTTTGGGTGTCAGGTATTTTGTCTCAGCAACAAAAACAAGTAACTAAGACAGCTGGGAAGCAGAGCAGGACAACAGTGCCAGAGAGGAAAGGGCCGAGGACCATATATAGTACCAGTGTCACACCTCCATGACCTACCTAGAAGTTTGCTTTACTAATGCCCTAGGCAGCTCCCAAGCTAATCAAGTTGACAGAATTAAGCTTAACATGGGGGTGTCCGGTGTGGCATTTTGTAGCCCACAAGAAAATTATTTCCTGTTGCAGTTAGTTCTCTCACAAACCCCTGGTGTCTCCCTTAAGATTGGGCAGTCTGTTTCTCTGTAGTCTGGCCCTTGCCCGGTCCCTGCATGGGGTGGCCAGGGTGACTGGATAGCCCGGAGCCTTGGAGTCCGTCTGCCCCCATTCCTCTGCCCGGACCCCAGGGAGCTAGTGCAGGCTTTGCAGGAGGCTTAAGACTTAGTTCACTCCATCCTTGGGTCCACTTAGAAGAGAAATGCTTCCTCGAAGTGTCCTGAGATGACTTCTGTGTACGGACTGGACTATGGAGGATAAATTCCAGAAATCCGGGAGCTGGCCCCTTTTTAGACTTTACAGTGAAGGGGAAACTTGTGGGTTTCTGGCAGGGGTGGCCCGGAGAGCAGCTGCTCCGAGGGCACCTTCCCAGAAGGAGACCCTACTGACTCCACACTGACCCCTGCTGTTTTCACGTGGCCCTCTCCAGCCTTGCCCCTCCTGGGGTCTCACTGCGCAGAGTCCCACTTCTTCATCATGAAAGGGAGGAAACGTGCAGAGGCCGCCACGGTGAAGGGCAGCAGCCCAGAACCTCCCTGCCCATGGGTACAGGAGACCTTTCTTCTCTTCCTCTTCCTGGTAGGTTTGGACCCATCCTCTGGCCTGTGTGTATTTGAGAGGGACATTCCCACGAGCCACCAGGGATGTCCCAGCATGTCGATGTGAGGAGGGGGCTGGGGGTCATCTGCCTTTTGACCAGGAGAAACATTTGTGCGGGCCCTAAGAACGTGCGGTGGGGGCGTCTGACTCGGAGAGCATGGCTCCTGTTTGTATTGGAAGATGGTTGTGCGGTTTCTTACTTTTACGGATCTTATACGCAGCCATGATGTGGTCCCTGCTAGTTTGTCTCTCTTGAAGATTCAATAGAAGAAGCAGATGGACTCCAGGAGGGAGCCGCTGAACGGGGGGCAAGCTGTCAGTTCTGCAAGATGAGAAGTGTCCTGGGGACGGATGGTGGCAATGCTTGCAAACACTGAGTGTATTTAGTGCCAACACAAAACAAAAATGGCAACTTTTATGGCATATGTTTACTACAATTAGAAGAAAAGAAAAAAGCGTGTAAACCCATATTTACTGGGCTAGAGGCTTTTTTTGCTGCTGTTTTGTTTTGTTTTGTTTTGTTTTGTTTTGTTTTGTTTTTCGGTGCTGAGGGTTGATCCCAGGCCCTCACACATGCTGGGCAAGTGCTCTACCACTGAGCCATTCTCAGTGAAGGGAAGCTGGAGCCTGGACATGTGACAATCCTTGGTGCTTCTCAAACTGTCAGTGGTAAAAGCTTAGTGGGTTCCCCACCAATCACTGCAAGCCAGTATTTTTCTAAAATACAATAAGAAGGATTCATAGAAAAATAAAAAGAATGGATGAAAATGCACTTAATTCTAGACCATCGACCATAACCTAAGGAAACAACAACAAAACGAACAAAATCTAAGAAATTTCCTTAAACTCTGTGAATGAAGGGGAGGTCACACTGTGGTGGACGAGCTGGCTCTCAGGATATGGCAGACCTGAGCAGGGTCCTGTGGCCATTGTCAGGTGAGACAGGCGAGAAATATGCGACTCTCATTTTCCCCTGCTGGCTGGAAAGGGGGCAGCTTAGCCCTCTCTTAGCAGCTTAGTGGCTCTCTGCCCTCCTCCCTGCTCCCCTTTGCTCTCCCTTGTACCTCAATGGACCAGGACTGTTGGCTTCAGTGTCCTCCTTGGCTGTCGCAGTGCCATTCTCCACCCCAGCAGGAGTGCAGCTAGCCAGGTCGCGTGGCACCCTCCCCGACTCCAGACACTTCAGCTCACGCTGTTGCCCTTTTGAAGACCAGAGAGGGCACCCTGGAGCAGGTAAGATCAGGAAGGGAGGGACCTGGGCCCCTTATTTGCATACCCAGCACTCACAGCAAGCCTTCCTGCTGTCAGCCCTCACCCTCACTGAAACAGGCCGCAGCAGCAGCACTTCCCAGGCCCTCCTTGGGCTTTAGTCTAGCAGGGCTCCCTCCTGGGTGCTGGCCCCTTGCACTGCAGCGCGGGCCCTGTTACAATAGAGACCCCTTGTGTTCCTGTGGAGCTGTTCTTGCTTCATCTCTCGGGTAGTGTGGCCAGAGTGGTCAGTTTTCAAAGAAAGATGAACACACACTCAAGAGTTGTTAATACCAAAGAGCTTCACAGAACAGCAGCCAACCAAGACCAGTGCCTGGTAGGATTGAGCACGAACTAGTTCCAGAAGGCAGTGATTGCCAGCAGCGGAGACCCAGCAGCCAGCAGAGTTGACCTGCAGTGTCTAGCACAAGCCGAGATTGGACGGTGACAGCTGGCAGAGCTGCATGTTGCCAATTCATGATTTCCATCTGAACTTTGCAAAAGAACCCCAGGTTTCTTGGCAGCAGCAGGAACTGAGACTGTCTACTTGCCGTCGAGTCCTGGTGACTCTAGTGGCAGCCCTGTGACCACCTGCCAGGTTAGCACGGCTTGGGCTGTCCAGCTGTGACACACAGCGTTCCCGGCAAGGTTGCTGAGATGTCCTGGGGGTCAGGATTGAGTTTCCCTCCTGAGCTGGAGTTCGTTGTTGTGGACACCCCACCTTAGCACTGGGGAAGAGCCGCAGAAATGCCGGCTGCGTAGGGACACCTGAGCTTCCTCAGCAGCCCAGAGTGGCCCTGCAGCGTTGGGTGCCTGCCGGCCGCTCCCGCCACCTCTTCTGCTGGTGGGGAGCTGAGGTCGCTGCCTGAACTTCAGGGGCAGATTCCTCTCAGTGTTTTTTCAGTACTGGGATTGAACGTGGTTAGCACTGAGCTGTATCCCCAGTCCTTTTCATTTTATTTTGAGACAGGGTCTCACTAAGTTGCCCAGGCTGGCTGCTCTCTTGGAACTCTCCTGCCTCAGTCTACCAAGTAGTTGGAATTACTGAGGTTTTGATGTGGTTTAAAACCTGCTCTCTTGGGCCGGTAAGATGGCTCGGTGGCGTAAGCGCCTGCCTGGCAAGCGCGAGGGCCCGAGTTCGACTCCCGGATCCCACATACGAAAAAAGGGCCTGTGATATCGCTCAGCGGCATGGGCGCCTGCTGGCGCGCGAGGTCCTGAGGTTGACCCCCGGTACCCACACACACAAAAAATAATAAAATAAAATAAATAAAACCCGCTCTCTTGACTTGAACTTCATTATGCCTGCTCAGCAATTATTATTGTGTTTTTTTTTGAAGAATTCTCTTCAAATAAGCACTGTTTTCCCTTCTTCATTAATTATAGTTTCTTAAAACCAGCAATTCAGAGTTGCACATAAATCTAGCCTGTAATTTACCACATTTTAAAAAAATATACAGTCTCCTGCTGGAATCTAGAATTTCCCAAGAAAGGCACTACTTTTAGCTCTTTAAAGAAAAAAAAAAAAGCAGGCCAATTGGTTCCCTTTCTTACTTGTGCCTTCTCCCTGATTTAAGTTTGCTTTAATTTCCATTTTCTGTTCTGAAATCTGTGATGTTTTGTTCCCCTTTCCCACCATTCATCTACATGTGGAAGGAGGGTTTATGGCCTTTTGAAAAAGAGAAAAGAGATTCTGCTGTGTGCGTGTGTGTATCTGTGTGTGTTTGTGTGTATGGTGTGTTTGTATATGTGTGTTGCGTGTGGCTTGTGTGATTCTGGAGTATGTGTAGTGATGAGTATGCTTGTGTGTGGTTAGTGTGTGCTGTGGTGCGGTGTGTGTGCGGATGTGGAGTGGTGTTTGATGTGTTTGTGTATGTGTGTGGTGTGATTTGTGTGGAGTACTGTGTTGTGTGTGGTGTGTGGTTAGTGTGTGGTATGGTGCGGTGCGCTGTGTGCAGGTGTGGAGTGTGGTGTTTGGTGTGTTTGTGTATGTGTGTGGTGTGATTTGTGTGGAGTACTGTGTTGTGTGTGCTTGTGTGTGGTGTGTGGTTAGTGTGTGCTGTGGTGCGGTGCAGTGTGTGCAGGTGTGGAGTGTGGTGTTTGATGTGTTTGTGCATGTGTGTGGTGTGATTTGTGTGGAGTACCGTGTTGTATGTGCTTGTGTGTGGTTAGTGTGTGGTATGGTGCAGTACGCTGTGTGCAGGTATGGAGTGTGGTGTTTGATGTGTTTGTGTGTGTGGTGTGATTTGTGTGGAGTACTGTGTTGTGTGTGCTTGTGCGTGGTGTGTGGTTAGTGTGTGCTGTGGTGCAGTGTGGTGTGTGCGGGTGTGGAGTGGTGTTTGATGTGTTTGTGTATGTGTGTGGTGTGATTTGTGTGGAGTACTGTGTTGTGTGTGCTTGTGTGTGGTGTGTGGTTAGTGTGTGGTATGGTGCGGTGCACTGTGTGCAGGTGTGGAGTGCGGTGTTTGGTGTGTTTGTGCATGTGTGTGGTGTGATTTGTGTGGAGTACCGTGTTGTGTGTGCTTGTGCGTGGTGTGTGGTTAGTGTGTGCTGTGGTGCGGTGCAGTGTGTGCAGGTGTGGAGTGTGGTGTTTGATGTGTTTGTGTATGGGTGTGGTGTGATTTGTGTGGAGTACCGTGTTGTGTGTGCTTGTGTGTGGTGTGTGGTTAGTGTGTGGTATGGTGCGGTGCGCTGTGTGCAGGTGTGGAGTGTGGTGTTTGGTGTGTTTGTGCATGTGTGTGGTGTGATTTGTGTGGAGTACCGTGTTGTGTGTGCTTGTGTGTGGTGTGTGGTTAGTGTGTGCTGTGGTGCGGTGCAGTGTGTGCAGGTGTGGAGTGTGGTGTTTGATGTGTTTGTGTATGGGTGTGGTGTGATTTGTGTGGAGTACCGTGTTGTGTGTGCTTGTGTGTGGTGTGTGGTTAGTGTGTGCTGTGGTGCGGTGCGCTGTGTGCAGGTGTGGAGTGTGGCGTGTGTGTTTACCTGTGCCCCGCAGCCCAGCGCTTTGGAGAGGCCCAGGCGGCAGGCCGGTTGAGGCGGTCAGTGCCCAGCAGTGTGCCCCCCTGCTTGAGGCTCCCCTCATTAGTTTGGGCCCGGGCCTCCCGGGTGCTCGGTGCTAGGTGCTATCGGAGAGGAGGAGCCTGCGGCCCAGCAGGCGGTGGCGGGGCAGGTGGTGGCAGAGCCCAGGCTGTCTGATTGCAGAGGCTGGAGACGGTGGCCTGGGGGCAGCCTGGGGGAACTGTGGGCACCTTGGCCTCCTGTGGGGTGAGTGCTGCTGTGAGATCTCGAGCACGGAGCCTCAACTCTCCGAGTCCTTGCCGTCTGCCTCAGTCTCCCCAGTGGGAAACGGAAGTATTGGTGACTGGGTGGCTTTTCTCTACAGTGCTGGCACGTGTGGCTCTTCGGCCAGGGCCTGCCACTCACCTCTGGAGATGCCCCAGAGGGAGACACCCCTGCCCTCGACCTCCCTGTGCTTCATGGTCCGAGCCCCTCAGCTGGAATGTTTCTGGGCTCTGGCTCTGAAAGTGGCGTGGGGCCCTCTTGGTGGGCTCACGGCACCCTTGGGTCGACAGTGGAGCAGAACTAAGTTAGTGGTGCTCTGAGGTCTGCGTCTGAGCGCCTCTCGCCCTCAGATCCCCTTGTTATCCCCGGCGCCAGATCCGGCTCCAGGTTTAGGAGAGGCTGCCGCATGCATGTCAAGGCAGCAGTTCCCACCCCTCTTGGCTGGTTCACATTTTTGGTGGTGTTCCTTTGAATATCTGAAACCATCTTCCTTTAGAAATATTTTATCCATCCACTGATCGTGTGTTTGGGAATAGAGTGGATTTGGTTTTTGAGAATGCAGCAATATCCCTGTAGCAACATAAAATAAGCATGGGCATTTTATTGCCACAAACTTCTTAGACAACCTCAGCTTGAGGTATTTTTATGAGCTCCTGGTGCACGGTCTTACCCCACTGCATTCATTTTCATTCCTCTTTGTCTGCAGAGTTGCTTGACTGTGCACCAGAAGTGGTGGGCGGCTGTCCTGGGGTGTCAAGAATGTGGGGAGAAGCATTTGTGGGGGATGAACCCATGTCCTGGCTTGAGGAGAAAGAGCATCTACTGTTGTCTTTACAGCAAATGTGTGAGCTCGGGTTGTTTGTTTCGCAGGTAGGTGTCTGCCTTTAAAATACTCCAGGGGAGAATCTGGAGATGTAAGAACTGGCCTTTGTTTTTGACACGGGAAGAAAAAACTTGAGTATGAATCGACTTTCCTGGCCACAGCTGCCCCGGCATCTGACTTCTGCTTATTTCGGGGGTTTGTGTTGCGGGAGTGAAGAGGTGAGCCCGCGGGAGGGGGACTCTGAGCGGTGCCCTTCCGGCTGGGGCAGGGGAGCTGAATAGGTCTCCTGCGCTCTCAAAGTGGCAGTTTGAATTTTCTGTGCATTCATACATTAGAGGAAAATTTTTTTGGTTATTTTTGAATGAGTGGAGTCTTTCTTCTTTTGTTTTCATTGTGTTAAAAGGCACATAAACATAAAACTTTACCCTGTTAATCATTTTTCAGTGGCATTAAATAAATCCCATTGCTGTGTATCATACTCACCCTGTGCGTCCCAAACTCCTTCATCCCAAACGGAAACCTTCCCCAGTGAACACTCATGTTGTTCCCGGCCCCTAGCAACAGCCTTTTCACATTTAACTGCCCGCGAGGCCTCAGGTAAGGGGGACAGTTACAGTCCTCGTCCGTCTGTGCCTGGTTTCTGTCGCTGAGCGTGACATGCACTGGCTCCTCCGCGCTGTAATTCCATGCGTGCCTGAATTCCATTCCTGAGTATCGGGTTTTTTGTTTTCCATTTGCACTGGGTGAGATGGACCCAGAGACGCTCAGGCAGGTGCTCTTACCACTGAGCGACACCCCAACGCCTCGTTTGTCAGTGCAGATAAAATGTTCAGATGCTAACTTCATACTGGCGAACCAGGCTCATATTCAAATGAGTTCAACATTGTTCTTTTGTTGTTATCTCAGTGGACACGTGAGGAAGATGGTATCTCAGAGAGGGCTGCCTGGAGTCTGGGGGAGGTGACCGCCACCTGTGGCAGCTGCAGAGGTCCCCGTGTGCCCCCATGGGCTGGCAGCCCCGCCTTGACCCTGCTGGAATGGGGGTGGGGGGCTGGAGGAGAGGCACCCAGGGTCTGGGACTTGGGTTTCCTGCAGGAAAGATGGTGAAGGACCCTTATAGGAAGGGAAGTTTACTTCATTTTGTGAGACCCAAGGATAAAAAACTGACTGTTTTGCTTCGGCTTCGAAATGACTCACTCTTCCACCCAAGAGAGAATTAGATGAAGAAAACACAAGGAAAACTTAAAATAATTATTTTTCACTCCTTTCTTTCCTGTGTCCTGGGAACGTGAGTCTTAATTATTTTCTCAATACTTAGAAAGTTGAGTCAGCATCCCCATGCAAGTTGAGACTGCATCGCATGACCCGAGGGGAGCTGACTGTACCTTTGGAGGCGATCCCAGCCTGCCCTGTCATGGTCTGTGCCTCCGTGCTGTGGAACAAAGCCCCAGGTCTGCCGGCAGCCTGAGTGGGGCGGAGCCTTTGATTCCCTGCGTCTCCCCGCCCTCGGTTTCTGCATCTGAGAAATGGGAATGTTTCCCGCTGTGCGGATTAAATTGGTGGACCTTGTTCAGTTTGATTAAGGGAGCTCTTCTGTGCAAGTCTGTGTTTCCTCAGTGCCTTCAGCTCTCTCGGGCAGCTGCTCTAAATTTTGGGGACTAAGCCCTTCGCCTACAAGAACTTTGCTGGCTCAGAGGCGCGGGGACTGTGGAACAGTAAATAAAGCTGCTCCCAGAAACGCCAGAGCACTTGTATTCTTATCCCCCTGTAGAAGGCAGATAATATGCTGAGCTAATATTTGAAGGCGCACAGGGCTTTTTCCACTGGAGAGCGGAGGTCACTTCTACACTGGGGACGGGGCAGGAGGGCATTGTGGGTGTGGTTACGCTAGAGGCCGCTAGTGGGCGCACTCTCTCCTCGTCCTCCCTGGTTTACGACGTCCCCTGGATATCTGAAACCCAAACTTCCTACCCGTGTGGATTTGCGTTTCTGATAGGCACAGCTCGATACACCATAATTTATAGTAGATGTGTGGTCAAGGGTTCAACCGAGAGTGGGTAGAAAACAGAAAAAAGAAATCACGTCTGTGCTGAACAGATAGCGTCTTTTTTCTTGTCACAAATCCCTAAATAATATAGAATAACAACTATCTCTATAGCATTTACACTGTAATAGGCAGTGGAAGTCAGCTAGAGATGATCTAAGGACACATGCAGGTTATATACAAATGTACACCAGTTTATAAAAGGGACCGATGGCCAGTGAGATGGCTCAGCGGCGTAAGCGCCTACCTGGCAAGCGCGAGGGTCCGAGTTCGACTCCTGGAACCCACATACGAAAAAAGGGCCGGTGATATCGCTCAGCGGCACGGGCGCCTGCTGGCACGCGAGGTCCTGAGGTCGACCCCTGGTACCCACAAAAAAAAAAAAAAAAAGGGACGGAGCATCCTTGGACTTCGGTATCCATGGGGAGGTCCTGGACCCAATCTCCTGTGGTACCAAGCGTCAGCTGTACCATACAATTTATATATTATGTGTACCATATACGGTAATTTACACTATGCCTATTTATAGTGTAGACTGCATTGCAGATGGATGTAGTTGGGCAGCCAAGTAGAACAGTTTTGCAAGACAGAACCTTTACGTTGGGTGAAAGAGGCATGAGGGCAGCATCAGGGTGACCCTGGGTGGTGGACACGGGGTCAGCAGGCAGAGGGCTCCTCGTGCTGCTCCCTGCTTGTGCGCAATAAAAACCCTTCAACATTAAAAAATCTGCCCAGACAGAGATTTACAATCTAGGAGCTAATTAAACTATATTTTTTAATTCTAAAAGCTTTGCTTCTTAATTGCTCTTCAATTAATACTGGATTAACTTCTTAAAAACAAATGTGCATTCTTGGCTTGATTATTTTCCCCCCCAAGTAAGGCTGTGTGTTCCTGTGTTTTCCAGATCAAGCTGCAAGGTGGGTCTAACCCCCTTTCCCCGAAAATAAGACCTAGCTGGAAAGTAATCAGTCTTGAAGACTAGCGATCAAAAACGCCAGTCCCCGTCAGCCTATCCCTGCCTCGTCTGCTGTCACTATTCTCTTGCTCCGTGGCTACTCCGTAAGGCAGGTGAGGCAAGGTTCAGCTGCTGGGGCTGGCGATTTTTTTTTTTTAAACAGAAAAAAATAAAACAATTTCAAAACAAGATAATAAGAGGGTAACAACGATTAATGCATTGCGTATTGTTATCTTTAAATTACTCAGAGTACAATATATAGGCATTTAATTGTCTAAACAATATTAGCGCAACCTTTCTTTTCAATGAACTAGGTATAACTATCTTAACTCTCGTGTATGTGTATATATATATATGTTTTTTTTTTTTTTCTTCTCCCTTCTTTTCTCAGTTTTTTTTTCCTTTTCAGCAGTTCTTTTCCCATTTCACAATATCTGTCGTACATTTTGGATCTTATTTACTCTTTCAGCTTTTCACACTAGGGAGACAATACGATGTGGGCTGGTGTTTTTTATCTCCAGTAGGTCTTATTTTCAGGGAAACACTGTAATTGTCGTGGCAGTTCGGAGGACATTAACTCCATGGTCCTGTGACAAGTGCTGACTTTGACTCTTGCCAGCCTGGAAGAGAAGGTGACTGAGGGGCCTTCGTGGTTTCTCCGCAGCCTGTGACCCCAGCCTCAGCTGACCCCAGCCACCATCCCTCTCCCTGTCCATGTGTTCCTCCCGGTGTGACTTTCGAGCAAGTCTGCTCATGGGATCCTATCCTGGTTCCCTCTCAGCAGCCTTTCCTCTACTGGGTGCTTGTCTTTTCTAGGCTTCTCTCGGCTGCTTTTGGATGGCTCTTTGCCTTATTTCAAAAGCGTGGCTGCACTCTTGCCCCCTGTTCGTGCCGTCTCTTCCCGCACTGCCCGGATGCATGACTGCTCTCTTGTGTCTCTGCCCTCCCATCCGCCCCCTTCTCAGGACGGATGTGGAGGACTGACTGCAGGAGGAGAGGGCCTGCTCATGGTCTTCCTGCTGCTGTGGCCACCCCGTGGCACGGTGGAGCTCGGTAACCCCAGCTCTACTGTCCGGAAGGGTGGGGCTCCTGGACACGCACCACAGCTCTGCTGCTAGCGATTGCATGAGACCCGTGTCCACAGCGCCTGCACCTCTTCGCCTTGGCACTAAATCATCTTCTAGGGAACACTGGCTTCTTGGTGCTGCCCTTCAGCGAGCTGCGTTTTGACATTAAACCACAGCGTCTCCGGGAGGCGGGCCAGACCCTGGCCCCCAGGCAGAGCCTTGGAGAGGGCACTGCGCTGTGTGGGACCCTGTGTGCCTCACTGTGCCTTATCTGGGGGCCCACCCCGCTCGCAACAAGGGTGGAGGGGTTCTTTGATCTCTAGGTACTTACAGATTAATGTTTTACCACATTATCAAGGCTGCATTCATACACCAGGTGTAGATTTTATACTCCTATAAGCTTAATTCTCACATTCCTGGTTTTCTGGTGTGTATGTGTGTATGTACACCTGGGTGTGTACAGTGTGTCTGTGCGCATGTGCATGCTCGTTTGTGTATGTGTTGAGTGTGCATGTGTGTTATTTCCTGGTATGTGTGTATGTATATGCGTGAGTGTGTGTGTGTGTAAGTGGTTGGTGTGTACTGTGTGTATGTGTGTGCGCGCATACATTTATGTTTATGTACATGTATGTCTTTGTGTATCATTTCCTGTTATGTGTGTACTTA
This sequence comes from Erethizon dorsatum, assembly GCA_028451465.1. NCBI lineage: Eukaryota > Metazoa > Chordata > Mammalia > Rodentia > Erethizontidae > Erethizon > Erethizon dorsatum. The sequence continues at coordinate 38,182,558 of CM051832.1, read as the reverse complement.
TGTGTGTTTGTGCATGTCTGTGTATATGTGGTATGTGGTCTGCAGACCCATTTTCCTAGGTGTATCTGACACACCCACTTACACTGTGCCCGTACCCTGGTGTCCAATGGGGACCAGCAGGGCAGCCTTCACATGCTGGCACATGGAAGAGGTTGCAGGCTTTTTTGGCCCTCTTAGACAGAAAGGAGGCCCAGAAGATGACATTCTCTTGGGGTCCCACTGTCTGTGGCGGGGATCCCTAGGCCCTGCTCCGACTGCTACTCCTCAAATGTTTACAAAGCCTTGCCACCCTGCTCTCTGTGGCTCTATGTCTGCAGCCCCACTCTGTGAGGCTTCAGCAGGTGCAGCCACTTATTTGCCTGGTTGATTCCTGTGCCTTGGTCCAAGATGTGTTCCTTCCCATGGCATCCCTGCACCCCCAGCCCCCTGGTGACATTTGCCCTGGGGGTGCCCAGGCTCACCTGGGGGGTTTGGGTCACCTGCATGCTGGGGTGGGGCTGCGGTTCTCCCAGCCCTCTCTGTGCAGAAGCTGCTCAATTGTGGCTCAGGAGAGCGGAGAACAGGAAGATGGACTTGGGCCTGCTTCTCCCTGCTGTCTAGAGACTGTGGACTCACCCAGAGGCCACCTTCAGTGCTGAGGCAGAGGATGTGGTCTCCCGCAGCACAGCACCACCAGGACATGAGCAGTCCCCAGAGGCAGCCACTCCTCAGCCTGTGTCCCAACTTCATACCAGGGCTCAGGGAGGGGAATACAAACTCAGCTTGCAGACAGCAGTGTTCTTTCAAAGCGCTGTGAGAATCGACAACTTACAGGCAAATGTGAGTGAATGTCCTCCCTGCTGGAGGTTCCCTGGCCAGCTCCCCGGGGAGCTGCATTGTGAGGTTTACTGGATGTGTGTCTGTCTGGTGTGGACTGTATATCGTGTCACCTCCATAAAAATTATACCTCCATCAAGGGCAGGGCTCTAGCAGGGCTCTCGGGGTGGTGACTCTTCTTGTGTTCCGGGGCACCTGTCGGTGAAGTGGGGTCACTGTTTCTACCCCTGCAGGGTTTGTGGATTTGGCTGTGGGATGAACATTGGATGGGCCAGGCACAGTGCCAGCCACATGGTGTTGCCTAGGTGACCGCTGTTGGCACTCTGGGCTCTCAGTGGTCATCGGTCACTTTTCCTTCAAGGGAAATGTGGGACGGACGTCACCCATAGGACTCTGGACACCTTGGCAGAGAAGGACCTGGATCCAGATGCTTACTAATTGGCAGTCATTCTGGACTACCTTTCCAGCAGCGGGGGGCCAGGTCCCCTGGGAATCACAGAGGCCCGATGTGCAGCTGAAGGCCTTCTCAGGCAGGATGTGTGGGCCCAGCCCCAGTGAGGTCTGGACTGAGCTTGCGTGCAGTGTGGCCTGCCTCTCACCCAAGGCCCTCCTCAGGCAGCTTCTGGAGTCCCTTTGTGCTCCTGGGATAGCGCTGTGCTCTCTGTCCACTTGTCTGCCATGCTCAGTCATCAGTCCCCACGGGGACTCCCTCAGAAGCAGACCCGTCCTAAGGGAGGGAAAGCTTGTGTCCTGGGCAACTCTGTCCTTGGACTCAGCCCTGACTCACCCAAGGCCTCAAATGTTTCCACTTAGAAAGATCAGAGAGTTTCTGCGTGAGCCAGGACCCCCAGAGCCCCTCCTGGGTGTGCCTCAGTGATTGCCCAGTGCTGTCCTCCCTCCCAGCCCATGGGGGCCACTCTGGGCTCCGTCCACACCCAGCCTTCACACCTCGGGCCAGTGGTTCCTCCCACCTGGGCCGCCCTCCTCCCGCTGCTGAGTCGGATTGCTGCTCAGTGTGGCTTTCTATTTTTAACCTGATGAAATTTTCCTTGGGTGACAAAGTTTGTTTGTCATCTTCCTCCCTGGTATGACACCATTGATTAGTCTCATAACCTTGGGTGGCACCCTAGAGGAGAATGTGCCGGAGGACCTCACTGAGTGCCTGCATACACATGGGAGGGATTGTCTGCCCTGCGTCACCGTGAGGTTATTCTGACCTCAACCAAGATACTACACTTGAACATAGATTGCAAGTTAAGCAGCATAGTTTTAGTTGCTATTACTGTTAGGTAGCTTGATTATCATGTCAAGCAGGACATGAAATCTCCTAGCCCTCCACTTACTTTTGGGGTGCTTATTTTGATCACACAGTGCTGTGCTGGACTAGGCAGGGCTCCCCCATCCACCCGGAACTCCTGCGCATGCACAGAGGTACAAGTGGCTTCAGCTCCCAGCCTGCGTTTGCCCTGAGGAGAAGAGCAGCTTCCTGAGGTGTGGGGTTCCCTCCAGCTTCCCCACTCGCTCTGCAAATGAACTGTGTTACCCGGAGGAGAGGATGTTAGGAGGCAGCCGAGGGCGGTGGAGCCCAACCGTGTTTGCTGGGTCCTGGCCAAGCGGAAGGCTGAGGCCCCTCAGGAGTGATGAGAGAGCCAAATGTTGGAAAAGAATGGGCCTTTATGCTGGTGGTAAAATGATTAGAAAGTAATAAGAAAAATGCAGGTTTGGACAGAACATTGTTTTGTTTAATCAGATCTAAGCCGCAAAGAAAAAGAGAAGTGCCCTTAGAAGCATCTTTTATAGGGACTACAATATACATGTACACATTTCTCCCATTCGGTTTACAGCTTAAACCAAAGGGGAAGGGTGCGGATCAGTCTCTGTTCCTGGTGTCCGAGGAATTAATTCCTCTAACGGGAACCAGAAACAGATCGTGAGGACAGGCTCAGCGAGAGGAAAGAATATCCAGTTGTGTGGCTGGCACAAAAGTCCAGATAGGAGAGATCTTTCTAGAAGCTGAAAGGAGATGCCTGGAAATTGATCACCATAGAAAGGAGAAGGGAAGATCTGAGGAGAATAAACTCCGTAGTTTTGAATGTGGTGTTTCTGGGGACAGCAAGGTGGAGAAGCAGAGGGTCCAGGGTTACCTGCCACAGACTCGGCTTGAGACAGGGCTAGTTTCAGTTGTGTAAGAAGAAAAGAGTTCTGGAGATGGATGGTAATGGTGGTTGCTCAACAATGCAAATGTACCTATATGCTTAAACATGGTTAAGGTGATAAAGTTTTGTGTTATGTACGTTTTACTATAGTCTGGGGTTGGAGGAGACCCTCTGAAAAATCTCCTGTGGCAGAGGAAAGGATGTGGCTTGGATGACAGGTCTGGGGTCTGGAATGTGTTGGAAGGTAGAGCACGCTGTGCTGGTGGACGAGGGAGTGCCGCACATGAATGGCTTCTGAGATACAGGTGGGCGTTAGTGTGGTTCCTCTGAGAAGCAGATTGCGAACGGCGATCAGGTGTGCCAGCATGTGTTAGAAAGATCTGAGCGACGGGAGAGGCTGGAGGGTGGGCAGGCTGTGACGAGGCCTGACCTGGGGAGATGGAGGAGGGCAAAAGATCATTGGAAAACCCTGTCTGCTGTTCTGGGTGCATCAGATTTTGGTGTCGGGGTGTCCCCAGGTCAAGCCAGCTGTCTGAGGAGACAGAGTCTGGGTTGCAGCCAGGGCACTGGCTCTGTGTCTCCCCCGCAGCGTGAGACCCAAGGAGTGTCTTCTCGTTTCTGCTACAGGTAGACTTTTAATTTCGTATTTGTTATCTCTCATTGATCAGAAGTTGAAAAATAATTATTGGTAAATTTACGAATCTACTGCATAGCATAGATACCAGACCCTCACAAGAGTGGCACAGAAGGAAAGGGATCTGCCATGCTTGAATTCTTAGTGTTCAGCATGCAGCTTACTAGGGACCAGGTGCCACTCTGAACGCTTTATATATAGTAACCCATCTCATCCTACTGCAACCCATTGTCAGAGTTGCCCCACTTAACAAATGAGGAAACTGGGGCACGGGCAGGAGAAGGGCCTTGCCCAGGGTCAGAGGCGACAGGGCCAAGAGATGGGAATTATTCCTAGGCTGCGGTGCCACTCTGCAGGTGCTGGGCAGAATTGAAGATGTCAGCTGTCCTGCACTCCAGGGCACACAGTGTGTCCTCCTGGGAATGCGGCAAGGATGCCCTCATTCCTCTTTCGTCATGAGTTTCTGTTACGTGTCCAACCAACCCGGGCTCATCACAGGAGCCCTTTAAGTCTGGGCCTAGAGGTCAGAGGTTAGAACTATGAAAAGGATTTGAGGTGCTGGTGCTGGCTTTCGATGGAGAGGTGCACAGGGCAGAGCATGTAGGCTTCTTGGAGAGGTCCCAGGTGACCACCAGCTAGGGAAACAGGGATGTCAGCCCTGTGCCAGAGAGAACTGGCTTTGGAAAACCGGAAAGAGCCTGGAAGTGAATTCTATCTCTGAGCCTCAGAAAGGAACAGTCTTGCTGACACCTTGACTTCAGCTTTTTAAGACTCTAAGCTGGGAACCCAGCCATGCTGTTCTTGAACTCCTGACCTATAGACTTGAAGCTAATAAATAGTTGGTGTTTTAAGCTGCCAAGTTTGAGACCATTTACTATGCAGCAGTTGAAAATTGAAATACTGGACACAGATGCCTTTTGAACACTTGAAAATACAGATGTAAACATCCTGTACAGAATTTAGCAAGAAAGGCCTGGTAATATGTTAAAAGGATAACAATATAAAGGTTTACCCTAGGAATTTGAAGGTTCAGCATTTCAATACTGTAATCCACGTTAACCGACTATAAGGAAAAGTAAACTCAATGGATGCTATAAATGCTTGTGCCAAATTACAGAATTCTTTTGCTGTTGGAAAAAAATAGCAAAATAGACCTAGGAAACTTGATAAAAGGAATCTTCCAAAAACCTACAGTGACTATTGTATTTCAGGGTAAAGCATTCAGGGGACAAGGTACAGATATTTGTTCTCACTGTTACTGTCCAGTGCTATTTTGGGAGTCCCAGCCAACATGATAATTAGAAAAGATCGGAGAAAGTTGCCATTATTTGTAGGTAGTAGAAACTGTGCTGTGGAAAATTCAAGAGAATCAGCTGACAATTCTGAAGCCTGAGGAGAGCTCTTCATAAGGCAGCTGGATCTGAATTAACATCAAAACCCTATCCACTTAGTGACCAAAATCTAAAACTGAAACACCTAGAGCTCATCTAGCAAGAAATGTACAACATCCATGAGAAAAAAAGCAGTAAACTTTGCCTAAGGACCCCAAAGGAGGCCCAAGTGGAAGGAGAAACTATGCTGTTGTCTAGGGAGATTCGGATTTGTGAAAATGACAGTTCTTGCTAAATAATCTATTAACTAGTACATTGTGAATCAAAATCTCAAAAAGCATTTTCATGAAGCCCAGCAAGCTGACTCTGAAGTTTATAGAGAAGCATGAACCCCATAAAGGCCAAGGCTTTAAATGAGCAATAATAAGAGGGAAGTTTCTCACCAGATACCAAAGCATAATTGTCTGAAGTCTGTTTCCCGTTGTTGTCATTGAAAACCACAGACTTGGGTAACGTATAGGGCATAAAAGTTTACCCAGCTCATGGTTCTCAAGGTCTGGTGGGCACATCTGGCAAGGGCCTTCTCACTGGGGGACACTGCGGACTCCAGGAGAGGCGCAGGGCATCACATAGCGAGAGAGACAGACAACCTATCTGGGGCCCTTCCACCTCTTAAAAAGCACAGCCCCACAGATTAGGGTCCCCCCTTCTAACAGGATAGTTGGATTAAATTCCACCCTCCTAATGCCTCAGAATGAGATTTAAATTTCAACCTGAGTTTTGGTGTGGGCGTCCAAACTCTAGCAAGGGACTAACCCTCTACAAATTGGAATCCTGTGATGTTGGTGTAGAAACACACAACTGCGATAGCCTGAATTGTGTCCCACCTCCTCAAATGCTTACATGGAAGTCCTGACCCCTAGGAACTAAAAATGTGACTGTGTTTGGAGTTGGAGCCTTTAAAGAAGTAAGATAGGGTGAGGTCCTCATTTAGGGTGGGCTGGTTGACTGATCTGGTTGACTGATGTCCTTATTAAAAAAAGGGTGAGGACACAGACGCATATGGAGGGACAGCCACAGGGGACACAGGGAGAAGGTGGCCCCGAGTGACCAACCTGCCCACACCTGAGCTTGCACTTCCAGCAGACAGCGCTGTCTGTTGTTGAAGCTGCCCCGTCTGTGGGGCTCTGTTACAGCAGCCCAGGCCGCCTGGCACAGTGGGGCAGAAGACCGGACAAGGGCAGGAACCGGGCTGTCTGAGGATCGCTGAGTGTGGTAAAATGTTGGCACTGTGTGTGTGGGTGGGTGGGGGATAGTTCTTCCCTCATCACGCACAAAATAAGTTTTGGGCAGAATATAGATGAAAGACGTTGAAGTGCACGTACGACAGTAGCTTTAGAATCTTGGTATGAAAAGTTTGAGTGAATATCAAAGAAAAAGGAAGAGAAAAGAAACAGTTGTGTGGGAGAAGATTGCTGCGTTCTTTATCTGGAAAATTCTCATTCCACAGTGAAGAGCTCTTTGGGTGCACTTTTCTCTTATTTCCCGAGCATGTTCCACTGTAAGATGCAGTTCAGCTGTCTCTGTCTTCTGCCTTGGAGAATGGAGGCTCCGCCTTCCTGGGGGCTAGTCCTCCCTCCCAGACCCCGGGCCCCTGTGGAGGTGTTCGAGGCTCGGCAGGGGGCTGTGAGTGGTGAGGGATGAGTAGTGAGTTCTTTGATCTCAAACTGCTAAAACCTAGCCACTTCTACCAGACAGCTAGAGTCAGCATTTCCTAGAAAAACATCGTTTAAAATGATGTGTGTCAGGCATAGAATTGTGATGTTCACCCAAAACAGGCCAGGAAATGGCTCTTTATTTATTTATTTTTTTGTGGGTACCGGGGGGTCGACCTCAGGACCTCGCGCGCCAGCAGGCGCCCATGCCGCTGAGCGATATCACCAGCCCCTTTTTCGTATGTGGGTTCCAGGAGTCGAACTCGGGCCCTTGCGCTTGCTGGGCAGGCGCTTAAGCCGCTGAGCCATCTCACCAGCCCAGGAAATGGCTCTTTAGATAGAAGGGGTCCTTTTGCGGCCATGGAGTGAGCGTGTGTGAAGCTCGTGTCTTCCTCCCTTTGAGGCCCAGCGGGGCTCAGTAGGTACAAAGTCAGTCTGAGAGACCTGGCAGGTGGCACCTCTCGAGATTTGGGGTGACCAGAACCATCTCCTGGTGCTCAAGTAGGGGTCCTCGGGGAGCTCTGGCTGATGAATGGAAGTCGCTGGTTCTGGCCCAGCTTGTTAGGTGGCACTGGGGAGGGTTGGGGACTGCCCAGACAAAGAAATGGTACCATGGTCCCCAAGAACAGGCTGCCAGGTCCCCTGCTTGGCCTGGTGGGAAGCAGCAGAAGTTGCCAGAAGGTGGGGTTAGCATTTCCCTTCTGTAGCTTGACAGCGGCTCCCTGGGAGCTGTGCTCACAGGTGGGACGTGGCCGTCCTGTGTGGCATCCCTACAGGCGGCCTTTGAGATGTGCTCTGGGCATGGATTTTCTCTTTAGACTTTTCCAGAAACTGAGGGAAAGAAAGAGGTTGCCATTTTCTAAGGAAATGACAGTCTGTCAAAAGAACGCTGCTGCTGCTTGCTGGTCTCCCTCGACTGGATGGCTGGCATCTTCCTCTTTCCTCCCTGGTCTCATGGGGTTGGGCATGTAGCACACCATAGAGTGGATGTCTAAATGCCCGAGACTCAAGTTCGATACCAAGCACTGCCAAAGATAAAATTATACTCACTTTGGGAGCAGATGTACTAAAATTGGAGTCAGTCTGATGTCGGCTTTAGTGTTTTTCGTGAGCCCATTGAATGCTTTGGCTGGAAAGGACTCCAAGTATATTCTGGGCCCCTCGGGGAGGTAGGTATTGGCAGTTTTGCAGTGGGCGCAGGATGTGGTGTCTGTCCTAGCTCACAGAGGCAGAGGCAGCAGGCTGTGATCCCTGCCCAGCTCTTTCTCCCACATCTGCCCTTTCTAATCATGGATCATCTCCCTGGTAGGTCGATGTTGTCTGTAGTCTGTTGTTTGTACCTTTAAACGTGGACCCCTAAATCCATAATCAGCTATAGTCTAAATGGATCTTAAAAGTGTAGACCAGCAACTTACTGGTAGGAAACCTTCAGAAGAGTCACCAGCTGGGGAGGCGCAAATTAAAATCACAAGGAGGTACCATCAAAAAGTGCCAAAGTGTAAAAGTCTGACAATGCTGGGTGTTGGCAAAAATGTGTCCTAGAGAGAGGAAATTACTGAAGGGGGTTAATGGGCATGTCCTGGTCGCCCTTGTTCTGGGGGCAGTTTAGCACTTTCTATCTGGAAAGTGGAATCGTTCCCCCACTACCTGATGATGTTCATTCCCAGGCTTTTATCAGACACCCCCACACACAAGGGCGCAAGGGCACTGTAAGAGGAGGGTCCATAGCTTTGTTGGAATTTAAAAAATTCGGTTGCAGACAACCCAAATGACCACTGACAGAGAAATGGAAAATTTTTGATTTGTTCATTAACTGGAGCCACATGTTCCAACTAAATCCACATGTGAGGCTCTCAGCGTGGTGTTGAACAGGAAGTGGAACCCGTAGGAGGATACATGTGACTCGATATTATTTATGTAAAGATCAAACCCCTGCAAAGCAGTTTTGTACATTGCTTTGGAATCATGGAAGGGAGGGTACTGTGTTAATGTCAGTTTAGAATCAGTATGTATTTGGAGCAGGATTGAGGAAGGAATAGTGATATAGGGGAAGTAAACTCCCACCCTGTTAGATGTCAGTAGGGTTCATGTTCTTTAAAATCGAAGAATGAATTCTAGGAACAGCGGAGGTTAAGAGCAGAATGTATTTATTGGGAAAAGAAGGCTTCTGTCTAAGAGAGACAGAAGGGGTCCCAGTGGGTTGCCAAGGACCCTGCTTTTCAAGGGAATTTTATAGAGCAAAACCACGAGGTGAGGTGAGTTCAAGGTGGGAGAAAACTGTAATCAACTAGTAAGATTACAAATATAGTCACTTAGGTGACATTGATCCAATGGGAAATCACAAGATGGGCATGAGGTGGGACAAAACTATGGTCAACCAATAAAATTACGAGTATAAGGTAATATTGATTAAATGGGGATCAAATGGGAAGGCAAGTCACGTAGCAAGCGTACGTGGGAAGAACGGGGGCTTTGCCTGGAGGGGGAGGGTCAGCGGCTCTTCCTAGCTCCCCACCCGAGGTGATTGATACCTGTTTAGAATATCAATCACTGCTGTCCATCCCTAGGGGCAGTGTGTGGGTGTAGTCACTCCGTCTTTTGTCTTGAGGCCTGGCCTTTAATGAATGCGCCTCCCCACAGTTGTAGTGCATTCTCAGCTCCCCTCACTCCATCCCTGACTGCCTCCGATATTTCTAACTTAGCTGTCTATAATAGGATGCTCACTTTTTAGGGGATACATTTAAATATTACATACTAAAATAAAGTATTTCCAAAATTGAAAAACAAATGAATCCCAAAGCTTCGGAATAATTGGAAGTTAGAAATCTGTTGCTGAAGGACGCATAGTTATAGACCCAGGGGCCAGGATGGGAGGTTGTCACTTGGGGCAAAAACCTTGGGCCCTCCTCCCCCGGCCACCTCCGGGTCCTGCTGGGCCTTGGGTTGTGGATCTGCTGTGGGAGCTGGGAAGTTAAAGCTGTCAAACTTCAGATTCTTGGAGAGCTGGAATTTCCTGACCGTTCTCAGAGTGCGGCTCGCAGAGCCGGGTGCTGTCTTTCCAGCGTCTGGGGAGCTGCTCTCTCTGGTTGGTGTTTGTGTGTTGCCAGCATTCTCCTCCCGCTGGCTTTTAAGGGTAAGTAATGAGTTCGTGACCCGCGGAGAAAAGAAAGATGCCCCAGCAGGTAACGTTATCTTTTCCTTTCATCTGCTAATCTCCCAGCTGCCGGCAAAACACCCGGAGCCCAGCAATTACACCCTTCCCACCCCCAAGCTGGAAAACCTGATTCTCTCAGGGAGAAAGAAACCCCATCACAGGAACGGAATTTGGTTTGTGTCTCCAGAGAAGTGGTGGTGAGGAATCTCTTCCTGACGGTGGGGGTTGGGGGTGAGTACAGCCTTGGAGGAAGGGGGACGTCTGTGGTGGGGCAGGAAAGAGACCCAGCCCCGTAGGGAGGCGAGGGAGGGGAGTAGGCGAGAGGGTGCCTGGAGCACGGTGTGGACACAGTTGCAAGAGTGGACCGTGTTTGCTGTGCGGGGGACAGGAGTAAGTGCTGTAGATGCACACTGTGGTGTGGAGTCCCACGTGCAGACACTGACAGCCACCAGCACACGCCGTCGCCCAACCCAGGCCGGCCGAGACTCACCGTGCCCGTTAGAGGAGGGGAGGAGGACGCACAGACCCCTCGGGGCGGGAGAGGTCGCGGTCGTGGAGGAGCGCGGACCCGGCGCCAGCACCGCCGCACTCGCCCACCGCTCCTCTCCGGATGGGCCCCTCAGGGACGAGCATCATTTCACTCCTGAACGTGTTCCCGTGTGTGCGAAGGGCCTGTGGCCTCCTTTTAAAAAGTAACCGTACTGCTGTCATCACACCCAGACTTCAGTTTTAAATTTTTTGATTATTAGTCCATGTTTGCATAACAATGATTACATTCCCCGTGTGGAGTTGGTTCTGTACCTGATACATCTTAATTCTTTTTACATCCCCTGCCCCTCCCCCATCTCTCGGGCTCCTCCCACACCTAGGCTCCTGCGGCTTTGCTATGACTTATCTCTCACTCAGCCAGGATTTAAAAGGTTGACCTTTCCGTGTGCTGGTTGATTAAAAGGCATCGACATGGTTCTTCCTGAGAAAACTCAGGGCCTGCGGCGGGGCCTCTTCGATTAGCCTGCGGGCCTCCTGCTGTTTCTGTTTGGAGTTACATTTTGGTGAGAACCAAAACCCTTTCCGCTCTAGGCCTCACCCAAACATTTGTCACCCTTCTTCGAGGGACATCCTCTGTTACCTTCACTTGGTGCAGGGTCCCAGGTGGCTGCAGGCACAGGCTGGTCAGGTGTGGCCCATCCCAAGCCTTGTGGCTGCCACCTCACAGAGGATGAAGATGTGTGCTGGGAAAGCAGCTTTGATTAAGAGAAAAGCCTTTGAGGGGAGCTTGTTCCAGAATAACAGCCTCCTGCCTCGCCACTCCCCACCTCCTCCCAAGGCTTCTGCAGGAGCACCTTAGAAAAAACTTTTCTGCTACCCTTTGCCCTTTGTTCACCTCACCCTTTGTTCCTCCTGGCCAGCTGCGGCCACTGCTGCCATTTGGAAGCTGGGTTGTCTCCTTCGGATTTGATTGACAAATGGGAGAGAAGTGACACGCAGAGGCTCACTCTGCAGAGGTTTTGGAGAAAGGTAGAAAATGGAGCAGCTGGCTTTATTATGTCGGGTTCTGAGAACTCTCAGGTCTGGGGCCCCCAGCTCAAAGGCTTGCTAGCTTTTTAAGTTAGAAGGCTTAGTGAGCTTTGCCTGGCAACGCAGAAATTGCTGAGTTAAGGCAATAAAATCGTCTCCCAACCAGTTAATCACCTTCTCAGCACAGAAAGTTGGTGACTTAATTTAGAAAATATGATGAGAAGAGTGGTTCAAAAGCTTCGTAGACTTAATTCATTGCATTTGAATATCTATCTAGATTATATCTTGACATTCACTTAAGAAAACAGACTCAAAAGTTTTGCTAAAGTAGAAATGAAGTGTGTTGTGTGCGTGGATGGGAACCGTCCTGACAGCCCAAGGGATGCGTCAGCTCCAGTGCAGCCAAAAATCCAAGCGAGGAGTCAGTTTGTCAGATACCATCAGATCAGGGGGTGATTTAGATAAAGCCCTTCAGCACTGATGTTCTGACGGTGTTAAAAACTATCTTAAGGGCTGGAGATGTGGCTCAGCTCTTGCCTAGCATTTGCGAGGCTCTGGGTTCTCTCAAAAAAACTAAAAAGTGTAAGAAAAACAGGCACAGGGAATGGAGAATATAAAATACTGAGTTTCTGTACCTAGAGGTCTGCTTTCTTTTAAAAGGCAATCAAGGATAAGTGGAGAACAAGTACAGTAAGTAATCCTTTTTGTGGGCCAATTAAATAAACCATTCCTGCATCCTCCCCTACTGATTCCTGGAGAACACTGTGTCCCTGTCACAAGAGGACCTGCCCACACCTGTTGCTGCTAGGCACATCCGAAATGCACACTAGAAGGGCCTGGCCTGGTACGTTCCTGCCCTGCTGCTCGGGTGCGCTTCCCAGAAGTCTGCAGGAGGTGGGCGAGGTGGGTTTGATGAGGTGGCGGTGAATGAGGGACAGGTGGAAGAGAAAGACTGAGGACGGAGTGGTGTGAGACTCCCTGAAATGAAGGGGTCACCCCTCTGGCACCTTGACTGCCCAAGAGACCCTTGGTGCGCCCCCAGCATCCTTGCTTCAGTGACTTTTTGTTACAGCAGAATGGCTGGATGGTGAGGATGCTTTTCTCTCTGGGTTTTGTTCTTTCTTTGTGTGGTTTTCTCAGTGGCCAAGATGTGAGTGTGTGTCTTGGTCAAAATGACATTTGCATGAAATCCCTGAGTTATTTGTGCTAGCAAAGGCCAAATGTGAGGGGCATTACAGGGCTAGTGGGGCGGGCTTTGTTGGAAATGATTCAGTAACTTCTGGACGCAGTGACACTGTAACGGATAGTTACATCGTAGCACAGTAGGCAGGTGGGGTAGGTAGGGCTTCCAATCCTCAGGCATCACTCAATGAGATCACTGTTTGGTCATGCTCAACAGAGTGGTGCTGTCCAGTAGAATTTTCTGCTGTGATGGAAATATCCTGTATTTGTTATGTCCAGATCAGTAGCCTCCAGGTTCACGTGGCTTTTGAGCACTTGAAATGTGAGTAGTCCTCTGAAGAACCAAATTTCTGATTTAGTTTAATTAACTTGAAGGCCACAGGTGGCCAGTGGGTACCATATTGCAATTCCATTAACCGAGGTGCAGCTTCCTGTCACCTTGGAAAGTTGTACATCATCCACACCAAAGAGTGACATGTGGCACTGAGTGCGCTGGCCACCTGGCACCCACTTTAAGAAGCCGAGCTTTATTTCTAGGCCTGTGGAGCTTTCTGGGACTTGGCATCTTTGGAGGCCATGACTGTCCTCTTTTGTACATGTCCTTACTGTGTCGCTTTATCGTATGGCAGTGTGCATCTCTGGCCAGTCAGGTCAGGCTGCCATGGCAAAGGGTCACAGACAATGGGAGCGGATTGTCTTCCAGTTCTAGAAGCTGAGGTCTGAGTCCAAGGTGTCAGCAGGGTGGTTTCCCCTGAGGCCCCTCTCCTCCGCCTGTGCATGCTGTCTTCTTCTCTGTCCTTACATCATCCTCCCTCTGTGCCCATTTGTGTCCTAACCCCCACCCTTTGTTGCCATACTGGGGATTAGAGGCCGAGGAAGGAGGATGGTTAGGTCGAGTCCTGTCCGGGCAGTTCATCTCTTTCCTTAAGGGCACCGACTGTAGACCAGGAGCCATCCTAGTGACCTCATTTAGCCTCAGTTACTCCTTATAAGGTGTTTTCTCCAAGTACAGTCACTTTTTAAGGTCCTGGGATTAGGACTTTTAACACGAAATTTTAGTGGGACACATCTCAGTTCATAACACATCCCTTAACTGCGTATTGCTTGGTTTTTGCCCATTTTCACTTTTAAATAAGTGGAGACATGCTATGTGATTTTTTTGCAGTCTGATAATCTCGCTCAGCGTTTTGCTTCCTCTTTGTGGTGGGCTGGAGACCGCCACACAGCACCCGGGCATCCAGTGGCCTGGGTGACGGTATTGCTGCAGGCTGGGGCTCGGTTCTGGACTCTCTCAGGGTTGGAAGCTGCTTGATGCTCGTTCAGGCGGCTTCTCCTCGGGTATGACAGGGAGAAGTGACTCCTGTGTGGAGTCCTGCGTTCCCTCTGTCCAGTTAGATGTAGGACACACACTGACCAGCTTAGACGTGGCCACTGCCCTCCTGTCTCCTCCATAGAACTTTTGTCCCAGCCTCCACTTCAGCACTTCGACCTCTTCACGCCTTTCCTCCACACTTAAGTGAGTGCTTGCATTTCCTAGAGAGGCTGAAAGGCGTATCTGCCTCTGAACTGGGAGGAGGGGACAGTCTAAGAGTCCAGCTTGGTGAGTAAATGAGTTTATTAGGGGTGACTTACAGAGTGGGGGACGACTTGCACTAAGCTGTTGGTTCAGTAGGGCTCTATCACAGCGTAAAGCAGAAAGGAAAGACAAGCATCTCGGGAAAAGTTGTGTGCTCCCTGTTCTTGTCCTGTCCTTACCTGCTCTCCATCTATCGCAGCACACACCGTCCAGCCACGCTGGTGGACAGTGAGCTGCGGCTGACGCAGGTCAGGGCACCGGGCAGAGTCCGCTGGGCAGGTGGACCGCAGGCCAGTGCAGACGGAGTCACTCCGGGGAGGGTTCGGAGGACATTGCTCACCTCAGCTCCCTCCCTGTCCTGTGCTCAGCCCTTGGCCTCCTTACTCTTCTTGGGCCCTTTGCCACGACCCCTGCTCTGTGATACCCCGTGGTGGCCCTGCTTTTGCCCTTGGGTAGTGACCTCCACTAACAATGGTGACAGCTCAGAGCTGCTAACTCCTCCCATCCTGATTTTTTTCACCTAATTGTAAAATTAATACATGAATGTCACTATTTAGAAGGAAAAGAGTATGAATAAGAAAATAAAAATAAAAATGCTTTCTTGTGACATCACTCTCCACTCACCACTCCTAATTAACTCATTGTTGCTTCCCTGCAAGTGAGTTCTGAATTTGGGGATTCCCACCCTGGAGAAAATATTCAGAAATAAGTTGTATCTGTACGGAATATGTGCATAATTTTTGTCATTAATAAACAATATAGTTTATCAACTACTTATGTAGTGCTCACATTTTGTTAGGTAGTGTAGTCATGTGGGGATGATTTAAGTTTACTGGAGGATGCATATAGATTACATGCCAATACTATGCCTTTTTATACAAGGGTCTTCACAAGGTCCTGGAACAAGCCCCCAACATATAACAAGGTCCATTTTCACATATTTGTGATCATACTAATGTGCTTATATGCTATAAACACTTTTTCTTGTTGCCTATATCTTTTTTTTTGTAATTTGCATATATCTTTTTTATAACCGTCTTTTATTTATTTATTTATGTTTTGGTGGTGGTACTGGAACCTAAAGCATTCACACTGAGCTACATCCTCAGCCCCTTTTTTGTTTTGTATTTTGATATGAACAAAGTCTTGTTAAGTCACTAGGTTGCCTGGGCTGGGCTCAAATTTGCAGTCCTCTTACCTTTGTCTCCAAGAGTGCTGGCATTTCAGTATGTGTCACCATGTCCGATTAAACTGTTGTTTTTAATGGTTATATATTTTCTAGTCAAGTACCATATCCTGTAACAGATCAAACGCTCCACTGTTTTTAGATATGTATATTTTTTGAATTATATTTATGAAGTTCAGAACTTACTGGAAAGTTGCAAGTATAGTATATAGGCATTTTTCCCCTGAACCATCTAAAAGCGGGTAGGTGACAAGATGCCTCCTTGCCCTGTAAATACCTTAGTGTGTGTTTCCAAGAATGTACACCAAGAATGTTCTTGTACAGAATCCTAATACAACCATGGTGAAAGTCAGAAAACTGGCATTGGTATGGGACTACTCTCAGACCCTCAGACCCTCAGACCCTCAGACCACTCAGAAAAGCTTCAATATGGACCCAACACGTAGTACCCTTTGTGCAAAGGAATTCACTTCAGGGCCATCCAGCGCATTTGGCACCAGGCTGCTTCATTCCCCTCCAGTCTGGAACATTCCTCAGCCTGCCCTTGACCTTCCTGACCCCCCCGTCCCTTATGCAGGGTGCAGTCCAGTTATTTTGTCGGAAGTCCCACAACTTGGTTTTATCAGGTTTTGCATAGCTGGCAGCACCACGGCAGAAGTGATGGCCTGTGTGTCCTCATGGCCTCCTACCAAGTGGTTCTCTAGCTAGTGAGACTCACTGATAAGACTCCATCAAGCCTCCCCTTTGAAATTAGTTAGTATTTGGTGTTTGGTGGGGAGCTACTTAGAAAACTCCTGTTCCTCCTGGAACTCTTTCTTATTCATTTGTTTCTGTCATATGCACTCAAGAGTCCTGTTTGATGCGGTGAGTCATAGTCCTGCCGTGACCTACTAAGAATGCCTGTTGCCGATGCAACTACAGACACTTCCAGTGAATTTATTCCTGCATTCATTTGCTGGGGCAGCTGTGACACCACAGAGTGGGAAGCTTAAAGGACAGAAATTTAATTTTCTTATAGCTCCGGAGGCTGGAGTTCAAGGTGTGGCAGGCTTGGTTTCCCCTGGGGCCTCTCTCCAAGGCTCGTGTGCTGTGTTCTCCCTCTGTCCTCACATGGTCACCCCTGAGTGTGTGTCTGTGTCCTCCCCCAAGGGCCTTCTCCAAATGCCGTCCATCCTGACACACTGGAAGCTGGGGTTCCAGCATGAATTTTGAGGGACACGGTTCAGCCCATGCATGACTGTGCTTTTCATTGTACTGTTATTCTGCGTGGCTGATTTCTACTACGGTGAAACACTTAGACTCACCTCCTTGATGTTCCTAAAGATATTCTCCAAAAAAGATGATTGCGAACAGAGGCAAGAAAGCTGCGAGTTCAGGAGAGGCAGGCCGGTGAGGGCTTGACTTCTCTAGCTCTCATCCAAGGTAGTAGGGCTGTCCAGGCTCGCGGTGAGGGCGGCCCTGAGGCTGCTGCTCGGATGTGAGCCGGAGCCTGGCGCTTCCCAGGGGTTCGCGGTGGGTAAGGCGTTGCATGGGCTGACGGAGGCGTGGACTGGACTCTTCCATGGCACCTCTCGCCTGACCTGTGGCCCAGAGGCCTGCGTAAATGTGTGGCTGTTTGCAGGGCCCTCAAGCCTGTCACTGACTCCACAGCAGAGTGCAGGGAAGGGAGCGACTTGGACGGGCTGCGGACAAGGGTAGAAGAAGGTCATTCTTCCCACTCTTTGGTGACTTTTGAGTTTTGTTCCTGGTGAGGTAGGGTGTATGTGTGTTTGTGTGTGTGATCTTTATTCAGAAAATAAATGTAACTTAACTTTGCAGACAGGAAGTAGAGAAGAAAAGGGGGTCAGTGTCCCTCTTACTGCTTGTCTTTTCTCAGAATTTAGAAGGACATCACTCCACCCCCAAGGCTCTGGGTTCTGCCCTGTGAGTGGCCCAGTGTCCTGGGAACCCTCGTTTTCTTTCCTGAAAATACAGCCCCAGGTCCCAGGTGTCGGTGCTACCACCCATTCAAAGTTCTATTCCTGTGTTGGATCAGTTTCCATGGCAGGGCAGCTTTTGCTTGGATTTGTCTTTTAAAGAAAAGTGCAGTTTTTTGGTAATGAGTTTTTTCCTGGAGGATTGAGCATGTGTGGTTGAATTTTTAAAGTTTTGGACTCTGTGTGTGGAGTGAAGCCCCTTCCTCTGGTTTGCGCTTCTCAGCAGTGACTGGCAACAGTTTGGCTTGTGCTCTGCGTGGCTTATTGGAGCTGACAAAGGCTGGGTGTGTAACAGAGCTTCTGGGAGCGCTGACCATGGGTAACCCGCCGTGTTCTCTGGGAGCTCACCTCCTGTAGGAGGAGTCGCACAGATGAGCACTTGATCAGGTTGGGAGATGTGGGGAGGCAGGTTTGTATGAAGTACTGTGGGGACCCAGAGCACAAACACCTGCCCTGCCCCATGAGTCCTGGGGCCTTGCAGGGGGTGACCTGCTGAGAAAGGGCCAGGGGTGAAGGGGCAGGGACCCTGGAATCCCGGAGAGGAGGGGGTATTGTGGTCTGTTAGGGCAGGAGCCATTTGTTCTCCCTCCTCCATTTCCTATGAGTTTAGTAAATATGTATCATTAAAATCCTACTCCATTATTTTTTCAGGAAATAAAAGAATTTCTCAAGTATGAATGAGACATACTCCATTTGTTGGAGAAAGCTGGAGTTAGGACTGGGGTCCTGTGTGACTTTCAACACTGGAAGGCTTGTTACAGCTGGAGGCTTAAACAAATTATGGCTCAGTCTTTGAGCTGATGAGCTGCTGGCTTCCTTTTGATGAGAAAATAATTGATTATCTTTGGGGATAATAATACCTGGTGTTATTTATAGCCTTTCTTCCTGGGGAGTTCTGGGACAGTTTGCCTGACTATAAGCCTGATAGCCTCCCACCCAGGTAGGGGCAGGTACTGTGAGCCTGTGGCCCTCCCCCTTTTGTTTTAGCACAGTCTGAATCTGGGAGATGAAGTGACTTGTCTTTGTAATACAGCCTGTCAGCAGGCATAACAGGAATAACTGGTACATAACAGACCTTGGAAATACTGTGGGTTTGGTTCCAGACCACTGCAATAAAGCGGATAGCCCAATAAAGTGAGTCACATGATCTTGGTTTTGGTTTCCCAGTGCATATAAAAGGTATGTTTACACTACAGTGGCATCTGCTAAGTGTACAATAGCGTTGTGTCTAAAACAGTGAACATACCTTAAATACTTTATTGTTAAAAAATGTTAAGGATCATCTGAGGCTTTGAGGAGACAGAATCTCTTTGCTATTGGAGACAGATGGCTGCTGACTGATCAGGGTACTGGCTGCTGAAGGTTGGGTTAGTGGCAGCAATTTCTTAAAATTCCACAAAAATGAAGTTTGCCTCCTCACTTGACTCCTCATTTCATGAAAGATTTCTCTTCGCAGGTGATGCTGTTTGATAGCATTGTGTCCACAACAGAATTTCTTACCAAACTGGAGTAACCCAGCTCCTGGCTTTATTTACTAAGTTTGTGCAATATTTTCAGTCCCTTGCTGTCATTTCAACAGTGTCACAGAATCTTTACCAGAAGTAAACTCCTTTTCAAGAAACTACTTTTTTTGCTCATCCACAGTTAGCAACTCTTCCTCTGTTAAGTTTTTATCAAGAAGTTGCAGCCATTCAGTGTATTAGTTAGCTCTGCTGTTGCTGGGATAAAATACCCAAGTTTATTTTGGCTCATGGTTTCGGAGGGGTCAGTCCATGGTTGATTGGCTCAGAGAGAGAGAAAGAGAGAGGCAGACAGAGAGACAGAGAGAGACAGAGACAAAGAACCCTTCGAAGGCATGCCCCCAGTGACTGAATTCCTTCAACTGAGGCCTAAAACTTAACAGCATGTTCAGCTAGGAATTCATTGATGGATTAATCCACTGATGAGTGCAGCACCCCCATGATTCAATCACCCTTCAAAAGCTCCTCGTCTGAACACAAGAAACATTTGGGAAACATTTTAGATCTAAACCATAACATTCAGTCGCAACATCAGGCCCCACTTATAATTCTAGTTCTTTTGTTATTTTCCTTAGAAAGTCTGCAGTTCCTTAATCCACTGAAGTCTGGAGCCCCTCAAAGTCATGAGGGTTGGGATCATGTTTTTCTGAACTTCTGTTAATGTTGATGTTTTGACTTATTATTATGAATCATCAGTGTTCGTCATGGCATCAAGAATGGTGAATATTTGTGGAAACTTTCCAGTTTACTTTGCTTAGACCCATCAGAAAAATCCCTACCTGGGGCAGCTGCAGCCTTACAAAAATGTGTTTCTTAAATAAAAAATTTGAAAGTCAGAATTACTCTTTGATTCATGGGGTACAAAATAGATGTGTAATTTCAGACATGAAAACAATATTAATCTTGTTTTACATCTCCATTAGAGCTCTGGGGTGACCAGGTACATTGCCAATGAGCAGTACTGTTTTGAAAGGAATCTCTCTCTGTTAATGAGCAACAGCTCTCAGTAGGTACCTAAAATATTCAGTAGAACATGTTATAAACCAGTATGTTATGCTGGCTTTATTGTTCCACTTGTAGCACACAAGCAGAGTAGATTTAATCTAATTCTTAAAAAGCCCAAGGAGTTAATTGTAAATTGAACATTGGGTTCAACTTAAAGTCATCAGCTGCATTGGTCCCCGAGAAGAGTCAGCCTGTTCTTTGAAGCTAGGCATTGACTTCTCCTTTCTGGCTCTGAAAGCCCAACTGGCTTCTTCCAAGAGAAAGCAGTCTGTCTTGTCTACATTTGAAAATCTATTGTGCAGTGCAGCTGCCTTCATTAGTTACATAACTGAAGGGTAGGCCTGCCCCCATGCCAGGTCGATTGGAGTCTCTTTTGGATCCCTTTTCTGGAAGTGAGGAGTAAATCATCGAGGGTGCATGGTAAGTAAGTTGAGAAGTAGCATGGAGGGAGAGATAATAAGAGGAAATTAAAATGTTATAATGGGTGGTGCATGAAGAGTGAGTGTTTCGAGTCCTTGTAAGTTTCACACGTATATGCTTGGTAGTTGGGGTGGGTATCATTCCCGCTGGATGCTGTGTTCCTTGGAATGCCACCCCACAGTCTCCTAGCATTTTGGGCTGCCTTCTGAGAGGTCCACTGTCACTTGGAACCATCTTTCTTTTCTGGTGAATTATTTTCGCTTGGAGATGTTTTGGGATCTTCTAGTTATTCCTGGTGTTCTGAAATTTCATGACGATGTGTTAAGGGTACGTATCTTTTGGTTCATTGTTCCAAATGCTAACGTGGTTCTTTTCATGTAGACGTTTATTTATATTTGTAAGCCTTGGATATCCTTTCTGTAATTGAAGTAATCCCCCCTCCCATTTTTTCTCTTCTGTCTTTCTGAAGTTCCTCTTTACTTCTTCATTCTCCTTGCTATGAGATTTCAACTTTTTCTTTCAACTCTACCATTAAATGTCCTTTTAATGTTGGCATTATATTTCAGTCTTCAGTGCCTTTCTCTCTAGTCCCCTTTCATTGCATTTTGATCAGTTTTTAAGAACACAGTACCTTCTCTAATGTCTCCAAAGCTTTAATATTCCTTGCTTTGGCTCCTAAATTATCTTTGTTTCCAGACACATGGTGGTTCTCGGTTGATTCTTAGTTGAAGCAGTAGCATACACTTGAGGCCCTCGTGTGCATGTATGAGTGGTGGGCCTGAGTTCAAGATTTGGTGATGAGAGCTGGCTATTTTACTGGATCAGTGGGTACCAAGATACACAGGTTGGTTCCCTAGTTTTGCTTTTGAATGACAGGTGCACTCCTGCAGGGGTAGGAGAAGGGTAAGAAATGCCTAGTGCCAGGCAGGTCCGTTGGGATAGGACTTGGCTGTTAGGGTTTCTGCACATCTGGCTACAGATTCACAATGAATCCCACAGTTTTGTAGCCGCATTTTACATTCTGATCAACCTGGCATCTCTGGCTCTGAATCTTTCTGTACCTGTGCTAGTCACTGGCACCTCCTCATGGAGTCTTTCCTTGAAATGTATCCCCTGTAGATCCTTCTAGCAGTAGGGCCTGCATTGTGCCATGATTCTGCTGATCTGCTTTCTTCTGTAAGTTTACGGAACTTTCTCACCTCCTGTGACTTTTCTCTTGTTCTCTATGTGGTTGTGAGTTTATTCTTTGTTTGGTTTCATTCCTGTCATTTTGTGGGGCCTTTTAGAAATGACAAAAGGAGAAACCATGTGGTTAGTCCAGCATATTTTTGCTGGTGGATATTATAATCTGAGATGTACTGCAGTAGGCCTTTTCCTATTTTCCATTGGCTTGGAAAATATGAAAATTAAACAATGAGTTCTTTTTTTTTTTTTTTTTCTTTTTTGTGGGTACCGGGGGGTCGACCTCAGGACCTCGCGCACCAACAGGCACCCGTGCCGCTGAGCGATATCACCGGCCCCTTTTCCGTATGTGGGATCCGGGAGTCGAACTCGGGCCCTCGCGCTTGCAAGGCAGGTGCTTACGCCGCTGAGCCATCTCACCGGCCCAAACAATGAGTTCTTTAGGGCACTTGGAAATTATTTGTAAGCCATGTACATTTCTGTAATTTTTTCAAGTGTGTTCAGAAAGATGCTGGCATTTCTATATAGATTTTTGCCAGGCATCTGTCAGATACTTTTGCTCTAGTCAGCTTCTTGTCCAATAACAAATTTATCAATGGAAATACAAAAGTGCTTCATGAATATATTTAGGTATTTCATTCACAGTATTGCATTGTTCTCACTGTTTGCTTTTGGTTAATTAAAAATGTGTTTTAAAGTTGGAGAAGTATAACTAAAAGATGCATCTGTGTATTAAACATTCTGTTCACCTTAAATAATACAAATATGCACTAATTCACCAGTCTTCTAATATAGGCCTAAGGTATTTTAGGGACAATCAGCTGATAGGAGCTTCCAGTTGTCCGTCTTGCATAAACTACCTCCAGGGTTCTCAGTGTTGGTTTTTTGAGAAGTGGAATAAAAACTGGTGGGAACTTGTGAAGCAGGCTGAAGTCAGATGTTTACAGTATTTTCCTGGTAATTCACAGTTTCGTCTCCTGTACCTCATTCTGACAGTTTTGCCCCCAGTTGTGGTGAGTCTTTTCAAAGCCAGCCTAACAGGGTTTTATCAGGAATAACTTTTTTATACTCATTTCCTCATAAATATTACATAGTCATCCCTTGGTGTCTTCAAGGAATTGTTTCCAGGACCTTGTGAAGATACCAGATACCTCATACATTGAAGTTTCTTCATGCAGTGACAAAGTATTTGCATCTAGCTTACATACATCCTCCTTTAAATCATATGTAGATTAGTTGTAACACCTGGTAGAATGCAAATGGTATATAAATAGTTGTTATACTGTGTTGTTTAGGGTTCAGCCAACTGCTCGTTCAGTTTGCAGGTGTAGAACCCTCAGATACAGAGAGCCAATGTATTTAAATAATATTTCATTGTATAATGTAATTACTATAATAAGTGCAAATGACATGAATAGATTGTGGACAGATGTGGTCAAGTCCTGGGAAATGTGGACCTCACTTTTCTAGAGGCAGAAGTGAGAAGCTTGGTATATTTTACTGAGACCATGAGGACCTCCCGTAACTAGTGCGGTTGGCTGAGTGGGAGCTGGCTGCTGTGGTTTAGGTCTGGCATGTTTCCCAAAGGCTCATGTGTGGAAGGCTTGGTTCCTAGTCTGTGGCACTGTTGGGAGGTGGTGGAACCTTCAGGAAGTAGAACCTAGTAATGGCCTCAAAGATGATATTAAGATCCCAACCTCCTCCTGTCAGTTCTTGCTTCCTGGCTGCCATGAGGTGAGCTGTTTCCTCTGCTAGGCCTTCTTGCTACGACGTCTGCCCTTCTGCTGGCCCAAAAGCTATAGGGACCGAGTGACCATGGACTGAACACTCTGAAACCATGAGCCAAAATAAACCTTTCCTCCCTTTACATCGATTTATCTCAGGTGTTTTGTTACAGTGAGGGAAATCTGATCAACATATTGGTTAAATCATTTGGCTGGAATATTCCTGCTGTGAAGCAGATCAAGTTTCATATCACCAGAGTCAGAATGAAGGCTTGTCTCTTCCTTTCTGAGTGTGATTCCCAATGTAATGCTTTCTTTAAGCCCTCTTTGGGAGGGATGCTTTGTCATTCATTCCCTTCCAGGTGGCTGCTGTCACTTTCTCATGTCTCGACTTGATTTCCTATGGGCAGAGACCAAATTACAGACTATAAGTCTTTGTCAAATCAAAGAGGACCAACTCCCCAGCAGCTCTGACAAGACCACCAGACAGAGAAGTCTTTCATGTGTTCCCTCAGATGCTCTTTTTTTCAAATTTATCTCCAAGGAGAAGTGAAAATTAATTTGTCGAAGGTAATTTACAGCCTGTATTTTCAGGGGAAGAAGAAGTTCCCCTGAAGACCTCTCTTTATGAAAGAATCTGGATGTAGAGTGTGGCTGTGGACCCGGGATCAGTCACAGTGCTGTCAGTGCAGCCGTGTATTTTGCTGGGCTGGGCACGGTGTGTCAGTGCAGAGGTGGCCTGCGTTTCTGTCCCGGGTCAGATGCCCATCACATGTCGCTCGGATGCAACAGAGAGGACCTCGTTGCAGTCTGTGCTCCCTGTGTGGCTTTTGCATGATTTCTCCAGAAAGCTTCCAGTGGTTGACAAGGGGACACGGCCAGGTACAAGGATTTGGTGAGCAGTTTTGTCTAAGCATTAAATGGTGAGTGGAGGGGAAAACTACAACCTTTCTGCTGTTTATCTGGAGGAGTGAACCAGATCCACAGAGCCAGAGGGCATCGGTGGGACAAAGCCAGAGAATTGAAGGAGAATAGGATGGTGCCAGCAATGGTGACAGCAGTAACATTAGATAGGGAAGAGTCTCGGTTACTTTTCTCTCATTGCTGGGACAAAATACCTGATGCCCAAAATTAAGGAAGGAAAGGTTTATTTAGCTCACAGTTTGTGGAGGTTTCAGTCCATACTCGGCTGGCTCCAAGGCAGAGTGGCACATGGCAGAGCGCAATAGTTCATGGTGGCAGAAGGCAGCAAAAACAAGCAAGAGCAAAAGGGAGGAGCGCAAGAGCACGAGAGAGCAACCTCTTTCCTTCCCTTATGTTACATGCAGGCTGCCCGCCCCAGGGCGGGTGTAGCACTTACGTCCATAATCCCAGCATTAGACCATGAATCAGTCATAAACTCCAGAAGCCCGCCTCCATGACTGCATGAGGCTTTGGGGGGACATCTAGACACAAACCATAACAGGAAGTCTCTGTGAACTTTAAGGATTCCGGGGAAATTGTACTAAGGTTCTCTTACAGAGTAGAACATAGGTCATGCCATGGTCAAGGGGACAGTTGGCCTGTGGTCCTGCATGGACCTAGTTCTTAGTTTTATGCTGGGCTTGACACTAAGGCGGTTTTAGTTTTTCTTGGTGTGTGAAGGACCAGAGCACTCAGTTCTCACTTATCCGCCAACATGTGTTGTCACTTTGCTTAGAGCCTCATTTCCTTATTTAAACTGAAAATTTTAGCAGGGAGTTTTTATTCATCATATGTCTTTACTTCTAGCCCAGCTTTGGAGGTTATAATAAAATGCATGCCCCCGTTTTATGATTATGGACAGTGTTGCCTCCTAAGCAGTGTACAATATAAGGAACACCTAAGACATTGGCCTTGAGCACACTGGCCCAAAATTAAGAGCTGGAAATAGTGAGCTGAAAGAAGAGCTGACTTACCAGTGACCTTACAGAAACCTGTGCTGACAGACACGGAGTTGATGGTGACTGTGTGGTGTGCGTCTCACCTGATGCCCACCAAGTCTTCGTGACGGGAGGGAGGAAGCACTGTGGGACCTGTCGGAGATCTTGGTTCACTGGCACATGTCAGGAAGAGTAACATGTCACCTCAGGCAGGTTATCATCAAAACGACAAGGTGGACTCCAGGACGAACAGAGCTAACCCAGCCTTGTAACTCCGAGTGCACCTGTGTAAGAGTTTGCAGCCAGGAAATTCACCAAGGATGCAGCCTCAGAATAGTGAGAACTCTCTTTCGTGTTGACTGTTTTCCAGAGATAGAGAGGAAAGAAAAGAAAAGCAAATGAGGGTCAAGAAACAATGGATGCTTTTTAATAGAATTATTCCTTTGATACCTATCGCTGGTAACAAAACACTACTCCATAGAAGAAAAATGATCTTTTATGCCATATAGTTCTTGAAAGGCTGACAGAGCTCTTACCTGGGCTCTCTTACGTGGCTCTGGTAAGATGCTGGCGGGGGCTAACGGCATTTGGAACTTAACTTGGCTGCATGTCCCAGGTGTGCACTGATGTGGTCAATGCTGATTGTTGGCCTGGAGCTGAGTAGGGAATCGCTCTACCCGAGAATATATGTGGCCTTTCCATGTGGCTTGGCCTCTTTGCTGTAACATGGTAGCTGGATTTCAGGTAGAACTCTTCCCAAGTGTTTGTGTTTTTAAGGCAGTTACAGCCTTCGTTCAGGAGTGACTCGGGGCCACTCCTGACTGTTGTATATGCCGAAACAATCACGGAACCCACAATTCAGAAGGGTGGGGAGACAGACTCCAGTCCCTGATGGGGGGCATCAGGGACACCCCACAGAAGAGTATCCACCCATCTGAAAATGTAGCCTTTTTGGAAAATATGGCTTTTCATGAGATTATAAAATCAAAATTGAACATAAAGTCCCTTTCAAACAGGCAAATACACACCTGCAATGTTATAGCACAAGAACACGCTTTTCCAGTTTGCAAGTTGATTCTTTCATTCATTCAAACAGCTTTTGTCCAGTGCTTGCTGTGCGATGCCTTATGGTCAGTGAACAGCAAGCTGAGGAAGATGGATAGAAGAGAGAACAAGACTGATGATGGTTTAGATAGGAAGGACCCACACACAGAGTGATATATACATAGTGGACAGCTGTTCTGCACATGGGAGGAGACCAGCATGTAAACAGAGAGCGAGGCCGGCCAGAGGAGCACCAGGCCGGCCAGAGGAGCACCAGCAGGAGGGCTGCCTGTGAGATCCTCGGGGACACATAGGACACCCACCTCATGCCGTCCTTTCTCAGCCCAAGAGTTCAGGGTGGATTGCTTCTTTGGCCAGGAGAGTTCTTAAACCTGGACATCTCTGCCTCTTTCTGGAAAGCAGTGCTTTAAAGAATAATTGGATTGAGCTGTAGAACAATACCATTTTCAGTTAGCATCTCAGAAACTAAAGGATGATCCCATCTGGAGTTCTCTTGGCCCTGTGGGTGTCTCTCGGATGAATATTCTCCCTAGGCGTATAACAGCCCTCTGCAATAGCCAAGCTCTGCTTCCAAAGCAGGGCCGTGGCTGCGGTGCAGGGCCTTGTGCAGGTTCGTGAAATAATGCAGTCCAGATTTGTAGAAATAGGAGGGTTTCTTTCTTTTTTATTGCTTTCAGCATCTAGTATTTTATTCAATATTTAAAAATTACTTTTGATCTTTAATTGCTTTCAAAATCATAGAAATGCTTCACTGTTTCACAAAAGTGTACAGATTATATGTGCTTAGAAATTGCAAGGCTAATGATGTTGATGAGTGGCTAGAACCCTGAAAATAAGGGAAAGGTGAAATACACATTCCGTAGTCTTTGTTAAGTCCTTGGATGTGGAAGCCCTTGCTTTTTGGGAGCCCCAGGGAAGTTCGCTATGGAAACCAGGCCAGATTATCCTCCTCGGACAGCTGGAACGCTGACCCTGCACACCTGCCCCTCTGCTCTAGCCCGAGCAGACCTCCTTGGTTTAAAAACGTGAGCTTTCGGCAGATTATAGAGTCCTACTGTTTGGGCAGGAGGGAATCCGGCAAGAAATACTAAATTTTCAGAGTAATAACTTAGATCGGGGTTGGCAATCCCTTCCCGTAAAGGACCAGAGCCAGATGAGTTAGGCTGTGTGGGTCACACCACCTCTGTTCCGACCGCTCAGCGGTGCTCTGTGGTGTAAGAGCAGCCAGAGATAACTGGTAAACGATATGCTCAATGAGAACCTTGTCGTGGACATACAGTTTTACCGGGCACAAAATCCTCTTTCGGTACTGTTTTCAGCCATTAAAAGATGCGAAAAGCATTCTTGAAGCTCATGAGGCGGTGGGCTGTCTCTGGTCCCCGGGGAGCAAAATGCTTGACTGATACAACTTTTATGAATGTTTAGTTCTTTAAAATAAACTACCGAGAAAGATTTAAAGTTGTCTTTAGCTTTTAAATCAACAGGGTGAAATTGACTTTTTCGTGTGCAGGCCTATGAATTTACGACAGACTTGTGTATCCAGTGTCGGGATGTGGAATGGCTCTGGTGTCCCACAGAATTGTCTCCTGGTCCTCCCTACAGGCGCCTTTATTCTCAGAGGTGGCCTTTGGCCTTCTGTCCTCTGTTCTTACAATTTTTTGTCTTTTAAAGAATGTCAGGTAATGGAATCATACATTATTTAATTTTCTAAGCTACAGGGTTTTTTTGTTTTTGTTTTTCTAAATCCCACTCACCCGAATGCTCTTGCCACATATCCACGTTGCTGCAGGCCTCAGTAGTTCACTCCTTTGCTTCGCAGAGTGGCGTTCCAGTGTATGGATGGCTCGCAGTGTGCTTGTCCATTCACCTGTTGAAGGGCAACTGAGCTGTTTCTAGTTTTTGGCAGTTAACAGGTACACAGTGTTAGTGTATGAGTGCAGGCTTCTGTGAGAACGAAGCTTTCATTTCTCTGTGGTGAATACCCAGGGTGGGATTGCTGAGACATAAGCGTGCGTTCAGCTTTGTAAGAAACTGCTGAGCTGTTTTCTGGAATGCGTTCTTAAGAGCAGCACCTGTGAGTTGTCTTTTTGAACCCTTAAAATGTTCTTGTCCCACATCTTTCTGGCTGTCCTTGTTTTTAACAAGAAATCTTCAGTCATCAGCTTTTCCTCTATCAATGAAAACTTAACTGTTTTTCTCCAGTTGCACTTAAGGCACTTTTTTATCTTTAGTTTTCATGGTTATTAAATATTTGAGGGTAGATTTTTTCAGTTCATTATTTTTTGGAGTTTGTTTATTTTGTAGGTCTGTATATTTCTTGTCACGTCTAGGAAGTTCTTAGCCATTTTTCTTCATTGTTTCTCTCCTTTTGGGTCTCCTGAAAATATATCGAACCATGTCATTGTTGTCCAGTGGGCCTTTGATGGTCGCTTCAGGTTTTTGAATCTCAATCTCTCTCTCTTTCCTTTCTCCCCTCCCTCCGCCCCTTTCTCTCTTTTCTTTTCTTTCTTTTCTTTTCTTTTCTTTCTTTTCTTTTTTTTTTTTTTTTTTTTTTTTAATTTTATTTTAAAGAGAAGAAAAAACAAAACAAATCAAAAGAAGAACAAATTTTCAAAACAACATAATAGGAGGGTAACAATGGTTAATACATTGCGTATTACTATCTTTAAGTTAGTTATTCAGGACACCAGACATTAGCATTCAATTATGCAAACATTATTGGCACAAACCTTACTCTTCAATGAACTAAGTGAAAATCGTAGTGTATCTATCTTAACCATCTTATATATATATATACAATTTTTTTTCCCTTTCCCTTCTTTCTTTTCCTTATTCCAGTCTCTCTTTCCTTTTGACCAGTTTCTTTTTGATTCACCATGTCTATTGTACATTTTGGATCTTATTTACTCTTTCAGTTTCTCATACTAGAGAGACAATACGATGCTTACACATGTGCTTCTGGTTTATTTCACTTATGAGTATTTTCTCGAGTTGCATCCATTTACCTATAAAAGTCTCCAGTTTATCCTTCTTAATGGCTGAATAGTACTCCATTGTATAAAAATACCACATCTTTCTTATCCATTCCTCAGTTGATGGGCATTTGGGTTGTTTCCAAGATCTGGCTATTACAAATTGTGCTGCTATAAACATGGGTGCACATATATCGCTGTGGTATGATGTTTTTAATTCTTCTGGGAAGATGCCCAGAAGGGGAATAGCTGGGTCAAATGGGACCTCCAAGCCTAGCTTTTTGAGGAATCTCCACACTGACTTCCACAGTGGCTGTACCAGTCGACACTCCCACCAACAGTGGAGAAGGGTTCCTTTTTCCCCACAGCCCCTCCAGCATTTGTTATTAGTTGATTTCTTTATAGTAGCCATTCTTTCTGGGGTGAGATGGTATCTCAGTGTTGTTTTAATTTGCATCTCTCGAATGACTAGTGATGTTGCACATTTTTTTGTATATTTATTTGCCATTAGTATTTCTTCATCTGAGAAATGTGTATTCATCTCAGATGCCCATTTTTGGAGTGGGTCTTTAAATTTGGGAGGTCTAATTTTTTTGAGTTCTTTATATGTTCTCGATAGTAATCCTTTGTCTGAGGAACAGCTGGCAAACATTTTTTCCCACATTGTGGGTTGTCTCTTCACTCTGTTGGTGGTTTCTCTTGCTGTGCAAAAGCTTTTTAATAAGATGAGATCCCAGTTATTGATTCTTTGGGATAGTTCCCGTGCGGTTGAGTTTTTATTCATAAAGTCTTTGCCTACACCAATGTCTCCAAGGGTTTTACCTATCCTACCTTCCAGCAGATTTAATGTTTCTGTTTTAATATTTAGATCTCTGATCCATTTTGAATTTAGTTTAGTGCATGGTGAAAGATATGGGTCTAGTTTTAATCTTCGGCATGTGTAGAGCCAGTTTTTCCAGCACTATTTATTAAAGAGGCTATCTTTTTTCCAGCGAATGTGTTTGGCACCTTTGTCAAAGATAAGGTGGCTTAGTATGCCTGGGGTTGTTTCAGCATCTTCTAATCTGTTCCATTGATCTTCAGGTCTGTTTTTTTGCCAGTACCACACTGTTTTTATCACAGTAGCTTTATAGTATAATTTCAGGTCGGGGATTGTGATGCCCCCTGCCTTGCCTTTGTTGCCCAGAATTGCCTTTGCTATTCTAGGTCTCTTCTGATTCCAAATGAATTTTAGGATTGTTTTCTCTAATTCTGTGAGATATGCTGTTGGAATTTTGATTGGAATTGCATTAAATCTGTATAACAATTTTGGAAGTATGGCCATTTTCACTATATTGGTTCTTCCTATCCAGGAGCAAGGGATATCTTTCCATTTTCTGATATCCTCTTCAATCTCCTTTTTCAGAGTACTGTAGTTTTCAGTATAGAGGTCTTTTACATCCTTCGTGAGGTTGATTCCTAGGTATTTCATTTTTTTGGATGTTATTGTGAAAGGTATTGTTTCCCTAATTTCTCTTTCAGTAAGTTTGTTATTTGTGTACAGGAAGGCTATTGACTTTTGAGTATTGACTTTGTATCCAGCTACACTACTGAATTTGCTTATCAAATCTAGCAGTTTTTTAGTGGAGTTTTTGGGGTCTTCTGTGTAGAGTATCATGTCATCTGCAAATAATGATAATTTAACTTCTTCCTTTCCGATCATTATTCCTTTTATTTCTTTCTCTTGTCTAATCGCTCTGGCTAAAGTTTCCAGAACTATGTTGAATAAGAGTGGGGACAGTGGACATCCTTGTCTTGTTCCTGATTTTAGAGGGAAGGCTTTCAGTTTTTGGCCATTTAGTATAATATTGGCTGTTGGTTTGTCATAGATAGCTTTTACCAGATTGAGATAAAGACCCTCTATTCCAATTTTCTGTAGGGTTTTTATCATGAAAAGGTGCTGGACTTTGTCAAAAGCTTTTTCTGCATCTATTGAGATGATCATGTGATTTTTGTCTTTGGTTCTGTTAATATGCTGTATTACATTTATTGATTTACGTATGTTGAACCATCCCTGCATCCCTGGGATGAATCCAACTTGGTCATGGTGTATAATCTTCTTGATGATTTGTTGGATTCTGTTTGCCAGTATCTTATTAAGGATTTTTGCATCTATGTTCATTAGGGAGATTGGCCTGTAGTTCTCTTTCTTAGTTGGGTCCTTCTCTGGTTTTGGTATCAGGGTAATGCTTGCTTCCAGGAATGAATTTGGGAGTATTGCTTCCCTTTCAATTTCATTGAAAAGTTTGAGAAGTAGGGGCGTTAGGTCTTCTCTAAATTTCTTGTAGAATTCGGCAGTGAATCCATCAGGGCCTGGGCTTTTCTTTGTTGGGAGGTTTTTAATTACATCTTCAATTTCACTGGCTGATATTGGTTTATTTAGGATTTTTAAATCTTCTTGATTCAGCTTTGGTAATTCATATGAATCTAGGAATCTGTCCATTTCTTCTGCATTTTCCATCTTAGTAGAATATAAATTTTCAAAATAGGTATAGATGATCTTCTGGATTTCTGCAGGGTCCGTCGTGATATCACCCTTTTCATTTTCAATTGCATGGATTTGAGTCTTTTCTTTTCTTTTTTTAATAAGGTTGGATAAGGGTTTGTCAATCTTATTTATTCTTTCAAAGAACCAACTTTTTGCTTCATTGATTCTTTGTATTGTTTTTTTATTCTCCAATACGTTAATTTCTGCTCTGATCTTTATAATTTCCTCCCTTGTACGGGCTTTTGGCTTAACCTGCTCTTCTTTTTCTAGAAGCTCGAGGTTCACCCTTAAGTTGTTTATTTGCGCTTGCTCTATTTTCCTGATATAAGTGTTTAATGCTATAAATTTCCCTCTTAGGACTGCTTTCATTGTATCCCATAAGTTCCGGTATGTTGTACTGTCATTATCATTCAGTTGTAGAAAGTGACTAATTTCTTCTTTAATTTCATCTGTGACCCATTGGTTGTTCAGGAGGATGCTGTTTAATTTCCATGTGTTTAGGGAGTTTTTGTGGGATCTTTTGCCATTGATTTCCAATTTCATTGCACTATGGTCTGATAATATGCATGGGATAATTTCAATTCCTTTGCATTTACTTAAGCAGGTTTTATGAGCTAGTATGTGGTCTATTTTGGAGAACGTCCCATGTGCAGCTGAGAAAAATGTGTATTCTGATGTTGTGGGATGGAACACTCTGTAGACATCTACTAAGTCCATTTGTTCAAAAGTTTGGTTCAGTTCTACTATTTCATTATTGATTTTCTGTCCAGTTGATCTATCTTTTTGTGACAGTGGAGTATTGAGATCTCCCAATATAATTGTATTAGTGCTTATTTGATTTTTCATGTCCTTTAGTACTTGTTTTATATAGCTGGGTGCATTGGTATTTGACGCATATATATTTATGATCGTTATCTCTTCCTCTTGGATTGTTCCCTTTACAAGGATGTAATGACCGTCTTTATCTCTCTGAATCCTTCTTGGCTTGAAGTTCACTTTGTCTGCAAAAAGAATAGCTACCCCTGCTTTTTTCTGGGTTCCTGTGGCATGGAGTATTGTTTTCCATCCTTTGACTTTCAGTCTATGAATTTCTTTCTGAATTAAATGTGTTTCTTGTATACAGCATATTGTTGGATCTTGCTTCTTGATCCATTTCGCCAGTCTGTGCCTTTTGATTGGTGAATTGAGACCGTTAACATTGATGGTTAAAACTGATATGTATTGACTTGTCATGATATTTTCCTGTTGTTGGTTCCCACTCTTTGTTTTTCCGCTTTCCGGCTATTTAATTATTTGCCCTGCCTGGTGGATTCCTTCTGTTGGGGTTCCTATCTCTTTCTAGAATGTCCTTCAGAACGTTTTGGAGTGCTGGTTTGGTGGTCATAAATTTTCTCAGATGTTCTTTGTCATGAAAGTATTTTATTTCTCCATCAATTTTGAAAGATAGTTTTGCAGGGTACATCAATCTGGGCTGAAAATTATTTTCCTTTAGAGCTTGCAATACATCATTCCAAGCTCTTCTTGAATTGAGGGTTTGTGCTGAAAAGTCAGCTGTGATTCTGATGGGTTTTCCTTCATAGGTGATTTGTCTCTTCTCCCTAACAGCTTTTAAGATTCTGCCCTTCTGTTGAATTTCTGGGATCTTGACTATAATATGTCTGGCTGAAGTTTTTTTTTGATCCTGTCTAGTTGGTGTTCTGAAAGCTTCACTTATAGAGGTGTCAAATTCCTTTTCTCTTCCAGGAAAGTTCTCCCTGATTATGCTTTGAACAAGGTTTTAATGTCGTTGATGTTATCTCCTGCTTTTTCATTTATTCCAATTATTCTTAAGTTGTTTATCTTTGAGTCATCTAGCAGCTGCTGAATTGATTTTTCATGGTCCCTTGCTATTTTTAAGAATTTTTCCATTTCATGATCACTATTTGCAAGCCTATCTTCTATATCTGAGATCCTGTCCTCGCATTGGCTTATTCTGCTACAAATACTTTCAATGGAATTTTTTATCTCTTGGATATCTGTTTGAATCTGCCTTATGGATTCCATTTCTTTCCTATGCTGAGCATTCATGGTTTCTATAGTTTTCTTAAGTTCATCTATTTTTTTGTCTGTATCAGCTATAGTGTCCTTAAGCATGGTCTTCGTTGTAGACATTATCTCTGCAGTTATCTGTGAGATTATTTCTGTTTTAATTTTTTCCAGAACCTCATTCAGTTGCTTTGTTGTTACCACTTCAGATAGGCCAGGTGGGTGGCTTTCGGGTTGTCCCACCTCGTTGCTCCCTAGGTTTGCCTTTGGTGAATTGGATGTGTGGGGTTGCATCTTGTTTAAGTGACGTCTCATGTTTTCTTTCTTTAATTCCTGGGGTGATGTTTGCAAATTACCTATAGTAGGTTACTTTATTGCTAGTGTTTAAGATCTTTAGAAGATGACTACTTCTCTGCAGTATCTTCCAAGTGGAGCTTGCTTTTGTGTTTTGAGCTTTCTGCCAGATCCTACCTCTTCAATTCGTTGGGTATGTGAAGTTGCTACCTGTTTGGCCCAGTCCTTGATTCTTTGGTACTGTGCCACTGTATTTTCTGTGTCCCTTAGTCAATCTCAATCATGAAATATCAGGAAGGAAAGATGTTTAGAACAATTATTTCACATTTGGCTATAATGTTAACTAAAGCATCAAACACAGCCTAGAAAATGACAGACTGAGCTAACCAGTTATTTACCACTTTTAGCTGTATAGAGTTGCGGTTATATAACAAAATCTAAAACACACCAGAAAAATTATATGCAGTATACAAGTCCTATGTATGTCAATTTTTCCCTAAGGAGTTTAAATTTAAAATGAGTTAAGGAGGAAATAGAGTATTGGGAGAAGAGGAAGGAATTAGATATAAGGTTAGAGGACCAAGAGGGATCCCACTAAAATTGGGACACTAGTGCAGAGAACAGGTGGTAAAAAGAGAAGGAAGGGATAAAAGGAAGAACAGATCACGACCACAATCACAAATAAGTTAGAGGCGCTGTTTACACTCATATAAAAAACCAGAGAGAATAATGAAGGAAAGAGCAAATACACATACAGAAACAATAACGAAGATAAAAGCAATAAAACAGACAGATCAAAAATAAAACCCCTCCAAAAAACAAAACTAAACAAAACAAAAACAAAAAAAAACCCTTCGCCAGAACAAAAAACAAATCAGTGAGAAGAAGAAGAAAAAAAAAAATAATAATAATAATGAAAAATAAAAAAAAAAAATAAGAAAAAAAAAAAAATTAAAAAGAATCAGTTCCAGGTGTTGACTTTGTTGTAGGCAGCTACCTGTTCTGTGCAGGTCCGTCCCAGTAAGCCAGGAGCGCCCTCTGGCGGGCGGTGAGCAGAGGCGCGTAGTTTCAGGCAGAGACCAGTCTAGCTCGCCTCCGCTCTCAGCGCCCTTTCACGATCCCTGGGCCTGAGAGGCTCAGCGCGCTGTCCGAGCGCGGATTCCCTGCACTGGTTCCCGCCGCTCTGGTTTTTCGCCACGCCCCCCACAATGGCGCCGGGCCAGTCGCTCTCTGGCGCGGGACAGGTGTGGCTGTGAGTCCAGTCTCGTTCGCCTGCTGACCTCAGCACACTTTCGTGGGCTCAATTGAGAGGCCCTGTGCTGCCCTGTCCAGAGCACAAGTTCCCAGAGCAGTTTCCGAGCCGCTCTGAGTTTCACCACACCCCCCACAATGGCGCCCGGCCGGTCGCTCTCTGGCGCGGGACAGGTGTGGCTGAGAGTCCAGTCTCGTTCACCTGCTGACCTCAGCACACTTTCGTGGGCTCAATTGAGAGGCCCTGTGCTGCCCTGTCCAGAGCACAAGTTCCCAGAGCAGTTTCCGAGCCACTCTGAGTTTCGCCACACCCCCCACAATGGCGCCCGGCCGGTCGCTCTCTGGCGCGGGGCAGCTGTGGCTGAGAGACACTCACCGCCGGTCAGCGCCGTTCTCCGCCGCTCCCCTGCCCCGCCGCTGTCTCAGGATCCTCCGTGGGGGCTCCCTGGGCGCCAGCTGCCATCGTGTGTCCGTAGAATTGAGCCTCCGCCGGCGCTCCAACTCCCGGGATATTAGAAGGTGCGCGCGCGCGGTCTGCTCCTTCTTTCCGTCTTCTTTGTTAGAAGTCACCCGTCACTGGTGCCGGGGGTCCCAGATTGCGCTTCAGAACTTCTCTGGGTTTCGGGGAGGCATCCCCCCCCCTCCTGCGCTTTCCGGGTCGCTATATTCTCGTGTTCCAATGGTAACTTTTAGAGAGAGTTTCGTTGCCTGCTTCTTACTCATCCGCCATCTTCTCTGTCTCTTTCTTTTCTTTTCTTTTCTTTTCTTTCTTTCTTTCTTTCTTTCTTTCTTTCTTTCTTTCTTTCTTTCTTTCTTTCTTTCTCTTTCTTTCTCTTCTCCTTTCTTTCTCTTTCTTTCTTTCTTTCTTTCTTTCTTTCTTTCTTTCTTTCTTTCTTTCTTTCTTTCTCCCTTCCTTCTCTCCTTCCCTCCCTCCCTCCCTCCTTTCTTTCTTTCTTTCTTCTTTTCAGATTCTATAGTTTTCACTGACCTTTCTCTGCCACCTCCATACTGCTCCTGGTCCCATCCAGGGAAGTTTTTCTTTCAATTATTAGATGTTTTCGTTCTCAAATTTAATTTTCTATCACTTTCATGTCATTGAGACATTCAGTCCTTGTGTTTCCACAGTGATTGTCTTTATTTGTCGGAACATCTTTATAATAGTTGTATCGAAGTCTTTGCCAGATAATTGCAACATCTATAACCTCTTGTTAGCATATATCAATTATTTGAGACTTTTCTGGCTCTTTTTTGTGTTGAGGTGTTTCGATTGCATCTTAGAGATTTTAATAATCCACGTTGGTTATGAGACTCTGGGTGTCGTTTAACCCCTGTGGGGAATGTTGGTATTTTTCCAGCAGGCAGTTGACCTCTTGGTCCATGCTGCAAATTCCCAGTAGCCCCTTGTGTTTGTGCTTCCAGTGTCACTTCTCCTTCCCAAGCCTTTGTAGTGCTGTTCAGCTCTGTCCCACGTGTGCCCCGGCGTGGCCAGTCTGGTACCTGGCTGTGGATCTGTTTTGCAGTTCTGTTCTCAGCGTCTGTTTGGGGACAGAGCTGACGTGTATGGCTCATGGGTGGTCTTGGGAGTTTGTAAACAACCCTGCTGATCACTTTTTGGAGTTTCTCCCTCCCTGCCCTCTTCTCGGTACTTTACATTCCCTGGGCTCTCATTTCAATCCCACAGCCCCAAACCTTGGGTTTTACTTACCTGTCCACCTTGACCGTGTCAGGCAGGTGGAGGACAGAGGGAGAAGGGAAAGTGACCAGTGCGGTTCAGCCGCCCGTTGGACCCCGCTCCTCCGATCACAGACGTCGGTTCTTCTCGGTGTTAAGCTCCCGCCGTCCCGTCGTCACCACCATCCACCTCCGCAGTTGTAGCCCTGCATGCAAGACAAGGAAGAAGAGAAAGACAGTGGAAGAAAGAAAGAAACTGGGGTTCTATGTTCCTTTAGAGGGAAAAAGATAAGGTCATCTTTGTACCCCACAAGCAAAGCTGGAGGGCGTCTGTGGGACGCCTTTTGTGGGATTTGGGTTACTTCAGCCCTGGGCAAGGTGAGGTGTCCCTGATGCTGCTCCTTCATTTTTTTTTTTTTTTTTTTTTTTTTTTGGTGGGTACTGGGCGTCGACCTCAGGACCTCGCACGCCAGCCGGCTCCCGTGCCGCTGAGCGATATCACTGGCCCTTTTTTTGTATGTGGGTTCTGGGAGTCGAACTCGGGCCCTCGTGCTTGCCAGGCAGGTGCTTATGCCGCTGAGCCATCTCACCGGCCCCTGCTCCTTCATTTTGTCCACATTTTATAGCTTCATTCAGTGGAGAGATGAGCAGAGAGTGCCTCCAGGTATTTTGATCAGAGTAGAAAATTTGCAGATTTTATTTCCTGTTTTGCCTTACAGTGCAATATCATGAACCCCAACTTGAGGAGTATTTGCAGATTTCAGATTCTTTTAAGATCCTAGCTATCCCCCTTCCCCAAGCAAAAATAATCGTTATGCAGTTCTTCTGAAATATATGACATACTGTTAACCGTGGTCACCATGCAGATAATTAAAATGCATTCCTCCAGTCTGAGACTTTATATCCTGTGCTCCACACCTTCTCTTTCCCGATCCTCTCTCCATCCTCAGCCTTTGAAACTATCTTTCCATCCTGTTTCTATTGAATCACCAAGTCAGTATGTTGGTATCCTGATTTCTAAAGAGGAAAGTAAGTGCTATCAAATGTGTTACTCAGCTTTCCATTACTGTAAGAAAATACCTGAAATAATCAGCTTATAAAGCAGAAAGCTTTAGCTTGATTCACAGTTTTGGACGTTTCAGCCCAAGTGCCTGTCTGTTGCTTTGGGCCCACAGAGTCCATCCTGGCAGGAGTGTGTAATAGAGGAATCTGCTCACCAGGAAACAGATAGAGAGAGGAGGGGCTGGGCCCCAACATCCCCTTCAGGAGCACACCAGCATCACGGGGAGACAGCCCACTGGGCCCACCTCCTCTCAAAGCCACCACCTAGCCTCCCACACATGGGCTTCCATGGGGAACCCCATCCAGACCACAGCACTAGTGCACACTGGTTTTCAGGCAAGCAAAACACAGTTTCACAGTCGAATCAGTGAGTTCCTTCATCCCTAATCTGGGGACTTTGTGTCTGGGTTGCTGGCCTGCGACTGCCTGTTGATGGATGGTGTAAGAAGAGCAAGTCCTTTTGTGTGAATCCCTTTTTGTAGTTTTCCCCTCTATTATTCTGTGGGAGAACTTGTTTGAGTTCTTTATTGCTGTGTGGAAGTCATGTATTTGAGGACTGTATTGAAAAATATTGCACTAAGTAGATTATATACATGGGAGATTTTCTAGGTTACAGGGAACTATTGGACTTTTTGCTTTTGAGGAAAGCTTTTCTTTTTTTTTTTTGTGGGTACCGGGGGGTCGACCTCAGGACCTCGTGCGCCAGGAGGCGCCCGTGCCGCTGAGCGATATCACCGGCCCTTTTTTCGTATGTGGGTTCTGGGAGTCGAACTCGGGCCCTCGCGCTTGCCTGGCGGGCGCTTAAGCTGCTGAGCCATCTCACCTGCCCCCTGAGGAAAGCGTTTTGCAAAGCACACAGTAATGGCTGAGGGGAATTCTGTAGCCTTAAACTCCCCATTGAAGAAGCACATAGTTTACAATGTTGTAAAAGAATTTTTTCTTTATGACCCTCTGTCCGCTGAAGAGCAGATAAAGAAATGATCGAGGGGGTAACAGCGGCATAAATAAAACTTACGGTCCATTTGGATTCACCAGGGTGTGATTTATCTGCTCTCCTTTTGTGCTCTGTTTGGTTAAAATTATCTATCTTTGAAGGAAGTTGTTTCAAGTGAGCGTGGGCTAAGAGGGTCCTCTCCTCATTGTATCTCGGGCCGGTCTTCAGGGACATGGGAGGTGGGGTGCTCTAGGACTGTGGCGTGGAAGGGGGCTCTGACTGCACGTGACATGCTCTGGCAGGCGGATGACTCACCGCAGACAGCTCGATCTGTGTGATTTTCACGTTCCAGGCCACCAGGTACCTTCCTCACACTTTGATCTATGGCAGTGTCTCTCGCAGTCTTTGGTGAGGATTATAATGTGTCTAAATTGTAATTAAGATTGTGGTTCTTAATGACAGGGCTGGACCTTCCCTCTCTTCCCCGCGTGCGCTGACAGTGCTTCTGCTCCTCGCCTGTCTCCAGCTGATACCCAGGCCGTGTGCCCAGTCTGTGGGGGTGGATAGGTGAACGTGAGGCCCAGAGTGGGACGGCAGGCTGGGAGTTGACCTTAGAGTTGTCCTCATGGCAAAAACCAGGCTTCTTCCACACAAAGACCCTTTCTCCAGGGCAGTGTCCGGTAACCTGGGTAACCCACCAGGAGTTCCAGGGCCTTTCAGGCTGGATTAGAAATCCAGGGAATGGTGGGAAAGGAAGTTGGTCTGCACGTGGGGAGAAGCCTGGGAGCCTCGTGTGTTTAGGGGCCCTGGGCTCATCTCCTAGACCCGCTGCTGGGT
Source organism: Erethizon dorsatum (assembly GCA_028451465.1). Lineage (NCBI taxonomy): Eukaryota > Metazoa > Chordata > Mammalia > Rodentia > Erethizontidae > Erethizon > Erethizon dorsatum. The sequence goes on along the minus strand of CM051832.1, from coordinate 38,142,924 downwards.
GTGGATCCGGAGTATCTCGTAGATGCGTGTGCGGAACGCTTGGTCTCCAGCTCACAGCCCTACTGGGAGGTGGCGGGACCTTTCCGAGGTTGGGCATACTAGGAGCAGTTTAGGTCATTGGGGGGGCATCGAAGGGACCTCGAGATCCCAGCCTCTCCCTTTCCTTCCTGTCACTTCCTGGTGAGCAGGCCTCCTCCGCCATGTGCTCACTGCCATGACGCACTGCGTTGCCACAAGCCCAGAACAGCGGAGCCAAATGGCGATGTGCTGAAATCGTGAGCCACAGTAAATAAACATTTCCTCCTTTTAAGGTGTTTATCTGAGCTATTTTGTGATGGTGAGGGAAAGCTGACTGACACACCTGCTCAACTATACCTGTTCCTGAACTCACCTTGTTTTCCACTTTATTTCTGCTTCCTTGCTTTTGTTTCTAGTTTTTGTAACACCCAAACCTGTTTTCCTTCCCTTCCCATTTCCAGCATCTTCAGATTAGTCATTCTTATTTTTGTACTTTAATTGAAACACGACTTATGTATCATACCATTTACTATTTAAAGTAGACAACTCAGGGTTTTTAGTATAATCAGAATTGTGCATTCATCACCACAATTAATTTTTAGAACCTTTTTGTCACCCCAAAAGAGAAGCTCCATGCCATTAGCCATTACACCCTTTTTTCTATCTCCCCTCAGCACTAACCATACACTTGTGTACTTTGTCTCGTTGGATTTGCCTATGTGCAGACATTTCATATAAGTAGTATCATACTGTATGTGGTCTTTTGTGACTGACTCCTTTATTTAGCATAATGTTTCAGGATTTATCCACATTGTACTGTGTGTCAGTACTTTAGTCCTCCTTATGGCTGAGTCCTATTCTACAGATGTAGCATATTTTGTTTATCAGTACAGGAACATTTGACTTGTTTCTGTGTCATGGCTATTAGAGTAATACAGGTATTGCATATCTTCTTGAGAGAAGTGGCTATTTAGATGCTTTATATTTTGATTGAGTTATTGTCAGTTATGTTTGTGTTGGTTTGCTTGGGCTGTCATAACAAAATATTACAGATTGGGTGGCTTAAAGAACAGAAATTTATTTCTCACAATTCTAGAGGCTGAAAGTTCAAAATCAGGTCCCAGGAAGATAAGGGCTGCCTTCCATGTGTGTTTACATGCTGCAACCAGCTCTGGTCTCTCTTGATCTTCTTGTAAGGACAGTAATCCCATCTTGAGGCCCACCCACACGGCCTCATCTCAATCTAATTACTTTCTAGGGGCCCCTTCTACAATTTTATCTCATGGTAGGTTAGCCCTTCATATGAATTTGGGGAGAATACTAAACATTCAGTCCATATTATTGTTCTTGATACATACTGAAAAGCCCCTCGTTAAATGTATGACTTGAAAATGTTTTCTCCCATTTTGTGAGTGCCTTTTCCTTTTCTGGAAGATGTGTATTAAGACACAAATGTTAATTTTGGTGTGTTACTTTTGATAATTAAATGTTGATTAAATGTGTGATAATTAAATATGTGATAATTAAATGTTAACTTTGTCCAACATCATTTTTCTGTATGTTATGGTTATATTTAGATGTGCCCCCAAAGCCTCATGCACTCATAGGTGGGGCTTTGGGGAGAGACCGGATCATGGGTGTGTGACACTCGATTAGTCCACTGATGGGTTCAGCACGGTTCTGATTGTGGGGGATGGACTCACTGAGGAGGGAAGACCCACCCTGGCTGGGGGCGGCACCAACCAATATGCTTGCAGCCTGGATGGAATAAAAAAGGAAAAGAGAAGGAAGCCTCGCTGCTTCCTACCTGCCTTGCCATGAACTGGTTCTCCTCTGCCACGCCTCCTTGCCTTGGAGCCAGCCAACTGAAACCTCTACAAACCGTGAGCCAAAATACACCTTTCCTCCTTTAACTTGTGGGTGTCAGGTATTTTGTCCCAGCAACGAGAAAAGTAACAAAAACGGTTACGTGAACACCCAGTGACTCTAGCACCCGTTGTTGGGAAGTTAGTTCTTTTTCCCCCACTGAGTTGTCTTGGTGTTCCTGTGAGAAATCAGTTGACCCTACAGGGAAAGGTTTATTTCTAGACCCTCATTTCTATTCCATTGGTCTACATGTGTCAGTCCGTACTCTCTCAATTTCTGGGATTTGTGATCCTTTTCAAGATTTTTTGGGGGCTATTTTCAGTCCCTGCATTTCCATATAAATTTTGGGGAAAAGCTAGTCAATCTTTGGGGTTGGGGAAAGCCAGCTGTGATTTTTGGTGACATTTGTGTTGAATCTATAGGAAAATCTGAATATTGCCATCTTAACTATATCTGATCTTCCAGTCTCATGAGCATAGGTGGTTTCCCCATTTATTGACTCCTTTTTCCTTAATTCAGCAGTGCTTTTGCAGTTCTCAGAGTGTAAATTTTGTGTTTAGGGGGATTAGTGCCATCTGTTCTCTATACCCACAGGTTCCACATACATGACTTCACAAATCTTGGATTGAAAATATGAAAAAATTATCTGTACTGAACATACACAGACTTTTCCTGGTCGTTACAGGACATAGCATTTACATTGTGGTATGAGGTATTGTAAGTAATCGCAAGATGGTTTAAAGTATACAGGAAGATGTGGGTAAGAGGCTATCTGTAAACACTATGCCATTTTATCTCAGGGACTTGAGCACCTGTGGTTTGGTTTCGGGGGTGGGAGCCCTGGAATTTATCCCCCGTGGATATGGAGGAATGGTTGTAATTTGTTATTTTTGATCCTACGCAAACAACATATCCTTAGTTTGCACTGCCCACATCGCTCGTTGCTAGCGTGTAAAAACAGTTGATTTTTGCGTGCTAGCTTCGTTTATCCATTTCCTGTGTGATCATCTGCTTGTTCACAGACGGTTGACTTCTCTTTCCAGCCAGCTCGTCTGCACCCCTAGGCATGTGAGGTGGTCCCCCCATCGTCCAGAGAGCAGCAGACAACCTCTGGGTGGCTTTGGCTTCTTCTATAATCAGGGAGTCACTGAGTGCTTCAGAGGGCCCCTGTGACAAGGACATTCCTCCCGGCCTGCTCATGATGGGAGGACGGCCTTGGCCCCCCTCCCTTCCTTCTCACAGAGGGTGAAGGTCTCCTTGAGCCGCTCAGAAGTGCACTTTGCACCAGTCCCAGGTGGGAAGGGCTGGCACCCAAGCCCTTCCATGGGTACATGTTTCTTTTTGTGCCTTCCTCACACCATGCAGTTCCGGTCTCTGCTTGCCTCCACAAATAACACCATTGCCTCACCTGCCTCCAGTGTGGGCCTCCTTTTCCATCCAGAGCTATGTCCTGCACTCAGGACTGCAGGAGCTCGAGCCCCTCTGGGTGGGCTGGGGGAGGGCTGGGGCTTCTCTGAGTGGTTTTCTTGGTGATGGTCTTGCCAGGTGGAGGTATGTGCCCAGTTGCGGCTCAAACACCTGTCCATTCTTACCCAAGGGAGAAATGATCCACAGGACCTTTAGTCTAGAAGATTCCAGAAGATACCCTGCCTTCCTCAGTCCGTGCAAGAGGCTGAAGTGCCCCTCCTGTGCAGAGCTGAGCCTTGCCGTGCCTGGAGCCTTGCATGGTGCTGGCATCTCACGCAGGTACACGTTCTGGTGAACTGACCAGCCGTCCTGCCCGGCTCCCCCAGCCCCACACCTGGCCTTTGTCTGTCTTCGGCAGTCACCATGGAGGGAACGTGGCCCTGCTCTCCTGCAGCCCCGGGATGCCTGGCATCGTGTGTGTTTAGGAGGTAGACACTGAGCCGGATGCTGACTCCGATTCCTGGTCCTGCCCCTACTTGCTGTGGAATCTGGGCCACTCTACTCAACCTTTCTGTGCTCCATTTACCTTGTCAAGAAGCTGGAGGTGCTCTTAGGGCTACTACGGAGGGTGAAGGAGTTGGTGCCCATGCGTACTAGGACTCCTCGTGGTATAGAGAGCCTGAGTGCTCTTTGTAGGGAGCACTCAAAATGACTCTTTAAATGAAGCAACACAGTTGTGTCCCATCTTCTAAATCCATACTTGGTCTTCATTACATCAGACATGTGCTCTAAACAGCAGCAGTTCCCAAATTTTAGTGTGGGTGGCTTCTTACTTACAAATTTCCCGGCCCCACCCAAGTATTTGATTCTACAGACCTGGACTAGGCCTGGGATTCTGCATTTCTAAGGACTTCCTAGGGGCTGCTGCTGATCACTAGATGTTTTGAGAATTGCTGCTCTCTGGGGTGTACTCTTGTGCGCGTGTGCACATGCATATGCACGTGTACATGCGTGCACACACATACACGTGTGCCTGTTAGTGTGTGCATGCATGCACGTATTCATGTAAGTGCACGCATCCCCAGGCTTTTCCAGTGCCCAGGTGATTCGGGAAGGTCCCCACCCTGGTCAGCCCTCATGGGGGGCGGGGAGCCAGGTGGAGGCTGCAGAGCTGGGCCGGCCCTTGGGGACAGCCTGGTGAACCAGAGGCTTTGTTCCCAGGTACCTCTGTGGAGCAGTTTAGACCTGGCCTTTGTTTCTCTTTCCTGCAGCAGGATTAGGACCGGATTCTGGGTGGGAACCAGCCTGCATTTTAGTTTGACGGGCTTGGTGGCCTCTTGAAGCTGTCTCCCAAATCTAGAGGACTGTGGGTGAGGTTTCTGCCCTCCCCCTTCTCCAAGCTCAACCACTTTATCTTCTTCTGCTTATTTCAACAGGATTTATGCTTGATTAAGTTACTCTCTTTTATCATAATTAAAGAAAAATGTGGTGGGAGAGCCCTGAAAACTCTGCTCAATGAAAACCAGATTATTGAACCTGCAGGGAAACAAGGGCGGCCCTGTTGTCCTGGCCCCTCCTGGGGGACTGGTCCTCCGGGAGCCGGGCTGGGGAGGGAAGTCGCTGCCCTGCCCACCTGCCCTGAAGGTGACAGGAGGCTGCACTCTGTCGGGGCAGTCACCTCAGCCTGTGCCCTAACCAGGAGCTGGCTGCTGAGGTCAGTGAGGGACCCTGCAAGCCTGGGTTTCCTCAGACCCCTTCCTGGTGGTGCCCCTGTCTGCTGTTTCAGGGTGTGACCTGACGCAGTGTTTGTATTTATAAAAGGCTCTTTCCAGCAGACTCGGTTCCTCCGCGCAGGTCGCCATCTGCACAGAGGTAGGGCTGCGTGGCGGTGCCGCTACTGCCCTGGTGGTCAGAAAGCCTCTGTCCTGGTCTGCTGGGGGGGGGGTCTCTGTGCCTAAGGGAAAATAGCTTGTTGCTTATGAAATTGTGTCTCCTTTTTTCAGAGGACAAAGAACCTTCAGAAGGGATATTGCTGATGTTATTGGCTCTCACAGCTTCTAGCATCCTTGTCTTCTCCCTTCCTAGAAGGATAGGAAAAATGTCCTTTCTGAAGGGCAGCTTCTCACCCTATTTTGGGGACCCCATTCCTTTCCAACCTCTTTTGATTTTTTTTTTTTTTTTAATATATGTGGGTACGGGGAGTCGAACTCAGGACCGCGCTCTTGCCAGGCAGGCGCTTATGCCACTGAGCTATATCACCGGCCCTCTTTTGTTTTTTGAGACAGGGTCTCACTATGTAATTCAGGCTGCTCTTAAACTCACCTTGTAGCCAAGGCTAGCTTCAAACTCACAGCGATGCTCCTTCAGCCTCCCAAGTGCTGGGATTACAGGCATGCACCACTATGCCCGGCTCCAACTTCTTGTGGTCTTATATCTTCTGTGTTTATTTCATTTATCTGTAACTTTTCCTTCTCTACTAAATTCTTTGCATCTACCTCCAATGGGTTCTTATTTCCTGCACTTGGGGAAAAGAAAATTACACATTCCAAACCTCTTTGGGGAAGATATATACGCTGAGGATTAATCCCAGGACCTTACACATTTTGCACAAGAGCTGTGCTACCGAGCTGCACGCCCAGCTTTCTTGTTATATTTCAAAAGTTCCCCTCTGTACTACCTGGCATGGACTTGCTGCTTTACACGGTCATACCCACTATTATGGGATGTGACACTCATCTGAAGAACACTAGGAGGTTGTAAAGAGCTAGGTGAGCGTGTTCGATACAGCAGACTTTGTCCAAGGGGAAGTTAAGTAAAGCAGATGATAGGTGTAATTTTTATTTTTTAATTTATTATTATTACTTTTGGTGCTGGGTATTGAACCCAGGGCCTCGCACATGCTAAGCATGTACCGTACAACTGAGCTATTTCTCTAGCCCCAGGTATATACTTTTTAAATGATAAAACTGGTATTAGTTGCAGTTTGTTCAACAGTATCTATGTACAAAATAGTGAAAATTTTAAAACCAGTGTGGAGGTATTGCAGGTTGGCTGGATTGAGGACACACTTATAAATATGAGTTGCATCTTTTATTTTTTGTAATAACCATGACAACAAGAAATGGGGAAACAATCCTGCCTACAGAAACAAGCCATTCAGGTATCCAGGAAAACATCAGCAGAACTGTGTAATACATTTGCAACCTTACTGAGCAATTAGAAAGATCAGAATAGCTAGAAAGGAAAAAGGTTATTGTTAGATGGGAATGAATGTCAGAGAGGTATCAGTGCTCGTGAAATTAACATACACATTTGATGCAGGTGCCATTGTTACTCCAGGCTGTTACTTTATAGAATTTGGCTGGCTGTTCTAAAATCTCTAAAATCAAAAGTGGGCAAGAAAAACCAAGATAACTTTTGAACAACAGTATAATGAGATCCTTGCCTTATGCAGTGTGAAAATGTGATGTAGTAATTAAATTAGTAAGATCAAAAGAATAAATTATCCACAAATACATGGAATATATGGGAATTGAATAAATGCTAAATATGCCTTTCCATGGGTGGGGAAATAATGACATTTTTAATCAGTGGTGTTGGAACATTTGAGGATGCCTTTGAAAAGATCGCATTAGACACATGCTTTATACCCTAGAAAAATAGATGAGAATTTGTTTATGGTGATGAGGCAAAAAAAGTCATTAAGTCAACAAGACTTACAACAAATCTTAATAGAAGCTCTAGAGAATGGGGAAAAGACATTTAGAAAAGGAATTTTCAGAAAGTGATATGCAAATAGTAAAATTAAAAAGAAAAACTTGTTCTCACTGCATTCGCTTGCTCTGGGTGCTATAATAATTGCCATAAATTTAAATGCTTAAAACAGCACCCTGTCTCCTCTCACAGGTTTGGAGGCCAGGAGTCTAGAGTGAGTCGTACGGCTGGGCTCCTGCGGGAGGACGTAGCGCAGAAGCCGTTTCTTGTCTTCTCCAGCTTCTAGAGCTGCCTCTGTTCACAGTCGGCAGTGTAGCATCTTCCTGTCTCTCTCTGCGTCACTGTCACACCTGGCACATCATCCTTTCTTAAACTCTTGCATCCTTCTCATAAGGAGCTAGTGATTATGCTGGGCCCACCACAAAAGCCCAGGATCATCTCCATCTCAGAATCCCAGTCGCACCGCATGCCCTCCAGCCATGTAAGGTGAGATGCGCACAGCTCTGGTCCTTGCCATGTGGGCATCTTCGGTGGGCCATTGTTCTGTCACTCATACTACATTAGGAATTGTAAGTTAGGATTTTCAACTATCATATTGGCAACGTTCAAAGAGAGAACATGGGAAAATGAGCATTTTCGTTAACTGTGGAATATAGATTAGTACCTGCACTGTGGCGGGCACTTAGCCATACCTCTTAAAGTCAACCTGCGCACCCACAGACCTGGTAATTCCATGTCTCGGAGTTTGCCTTCTTGGTACACTGAGCTTGGGAGGCTTAGAAACAGGTACAAGGATATTCGTAGCAGTGCTGTTTGTGAGGGAGAGAAAGAAACATTAGCTAAGTGCTTATTGTTTGGAAATGATAAGAAAACAAAACTCAAATGTGTATTGGTAGTAGGGAGTATTAAACAACAGTGAAAAAAGACCAAGGTGGTTCACCCAAATACTTCCGAGTCATGGCTTGGTGGAAAAAAAAAAAAAGAACAAAGACATTTGCAGAAATAGACTGCAGATAGGGATATCTAGGGAAAATGACACACTTGCAACTACCTGTTCCTGTAGGTTGAGAGAGCCAAGAGCGTCAATGGCAAAATACCGAGTGGTTGTGTTTAGAGAGGTTGAGGTAGGATTTGATTTGAGGAAGGGAGTGTGTTCACATGTTGCTTGCATATATAAAACAAAGCTTGGAAAAGAAGGGTAATTTACTTGCAGCATAAGTTCACGTAGTTGGTTGTCTCCTGTGAATTGTGGGTGTTTTAGGGAAGCAGTCTTGGTTCCAGGGCCACAGGTTCTATGCCCGGACCTCCCGGCGTGGGGACTTGGTGGGGCAGAGGCTCTCCAGGCCATCTTCCTGCAGGTGTCCGTCCTGCCTGCTCGGCTGTAGAGGGGTGCTGGGAAATGCACAGTCCCTTGCAGAGGTCTTTTTTCATCAGTGGGGATGTTTCCTTGTTGCCTCTTATTTCTGCCTCCAGGGCCACCTTGGCTTCTTGTTCTCCTTTTCTGCCCCTGGATTCATGTCCATGCGGAAGTCAAGAAAAACCTGGGACTGTGTGACCGCAGTCAGGCTGTGTGTTAGTCAGCGTTGTGTTACTATAATGAAATACTGAGCTAATTAAGTGGTAAAGAGAAAAGGGTTTGGGAAGTCGTGGTCCAGAATCACTTGTCCCATGGTGATGGGTCCAGGTGAGGCAGCACATCATGCTAGGAATGTGGGGCTAGGGTAGCCGCTCGCCTCAGCAGCGAGGATGCAAACAGCAAGACTCCAAGGCAAACGCCCCACAGTCCCTTCCAAGTGTGCCCCCCCTGGAAGCAAATGACCTCCCAGCAGCACCCCATCTCCCAGTGGTGCCACCCGGAGGCCACGCCTTTCACACAGGGGCCCCTGACATCCACAACACTGCAGGATGTAAAGGCGATTCTCCTGAAACCGCAGCGTCACCCCGGAAAGGGTCTCGTCCCATAGGAAGTCTGGCGAAGGTCATCTCCAGCAAGTAGCGATTCCTGTTGTCACCTTCAATGCAGCACCAGTTAGAGTGGGGCCGCACTGAACGCAAGCTGTTAGGGCCTGATGGACACGAAGAGGCTGGTTGCTGTGATTTTCCTGGAAAAAATACCTTGGAAGGGTTGTAATTGCTTTAAAAGTCTTCAAACACAGAAGTATTACAGTGTTTCTTTCCTTCATGTATTATCTGGATATTATAATATTGCCAACTCTAGGCCAATGGAAGTCCAGTACAGTAATTATCCAGGAAAGCTTTATATCTGGCTGTTAACTTAAAAAACAAAACCTTTGGCTTACAGTGGTTACAAAGTGAGTGGCCCCGAGCAGAGGGCCTGATGGCTTCCTCAGCAAAGCAGCAGCTAAGCTTAGGCACAGCGCCCCCGGCCCCGGCTTGATTCATTTGTGCACTCACTCTGTACCTTAACCTTCAGCGGGACTCTCAGGAAGAGAGCTCCTTGCTGGCTCATGGAAGAGCATTTTTCCTTGATTGATTGGAACCAGCATGCATATGTCATTAGAAATAGAAATCAAGAAATAGCATCAAACCAACGCATTTCCTTGTCTTTATTTTCCATAAAACACTTCCGCCCTTTGGTTTAAGAAGACTCAAGTATCATTAGTCTTCTGCCCCAGGTGATAACCCTTTTCAAGTCTCTGCTCGCTCTGAGTGATTCCACAATATAAATAACTTTTTCTTTAACAGGCTCATCTGTTTTCCATTTTGAGTGGCGGGACTGCGTGGGTGGGGTACACTGGCAGCTAGCGAGCTCCTACGCCCTTCCTGGAGAACGAATCTAGCACATCTTTCTCTCAGCATCAGCGCGGACTTCGAGCCTCAGCCAGATGGGGCTTGCCCTGGGGAGCGCCTTGTTTGGTGGCAGGGAGGACATAAAGCGTAGGATGTCTTCCTGCTTGCCAGTGTCCCTGGCTGGGAAGAGCAGTGTCCCCCCGGAGCAGGGGGCGGTCTCAGTGCTGGTTTCCCAGCCCCAGAGGAAAGGAGAAACCTGCTTTGGAGTGTGCATTTGGGGTCTGTCTGCCAGGACTGACTCCAAAGGATCGACATTGTAGTGGATGCTAACCCCAACTCTGCCCCTCAAGTATCCTCCATTGGAAGTTGGGGGTGCCTTTGGGAGCCCTTTCTAGGGGGAGTTTGCTCTTCTGGGTGGCCTCCAAATGGGAACTTCCTTCCCTTTTTCTTGGGGGGTGTGTATTATATGTGGGGACATTTAGGGACTCAGCAGTAGATCTTGTCCTCGGAAGACCACCTCTGGAAGTCAGAGGGGGCAGCGGCCAGGCCTGCAGTCCTCAGCGCGGATGTGAGGCCACAGCACCCTCTGGGGCCCAGTCAGGTCCAGGAGGGAGGGAAGCGGCTTCCCTGGGTCCAGCACTCCATCTGGGTGGGGCCAGCCCCTCCGGGCACCTCTTTCCTGGCCCCCAGCTCTCTGCATAGCTGGCACGTGCTGACTCCTGGAGCCCCTCATTGCATTCCTCTTGAATTATGCTTTGGGAAGGCAGGGTTGGGCCCACTGAGAGCGCAGCCCCTCTCGGACTCACCTTCCGCCTTCTCTGTCCCTCAGTCCACCCTGTCCTTGGTGTCTTGGCACGTGTGGCTCCTCAGCGTTCGATGTCTGCAGCTCCACTCCATGGTGTCTTCACACTGGGCCCTGTGGTCATCTGGGTACTTTTTCTTTAACACATCTTTGTGCAGTTTGATTTCTGGAGGCACAGTTCTGTTACTGAGGTCATGGGTATTTGGGTCCCATTCCCCTTAGAAGCCATTGGAGCAGTAAGTGAAAAAAAAAAAAAAAAAAAAGCCACCAGCCTAGCGTCTTTCCTGGGGTCTTCTCTAGAGCTGCAGAATCGAAGGAGGTTTGGGGGCCATGGCAGAGAGTGCTTACTGGGGGACTGAGGGGACAGACAGGACTCAGAATGCAAACCTAGTCAGCCACTGCAGTGGACAGTTCCACTGCACTTGTAGATAAAGAGGTTTCACACCTTTGGAACCGTTTGGTTCACTGGTGAAAGTCTCTCGGTCAACTTGGCAGCCATGGCAGAGCGCTGCAGAGCGGGCGGCTTGGCCCACAGATGTTCAGTGGTTCTGAAGGCTGCCAGTCCAAGGTCAAGGTGTGGCTGGGTCAGCTCGTGGTGGGGGCTCTTCCCAGATTGTAGTTGGCGGTCTTCTTGCTGTGTCCTCACGTAGTGGAAGGAGAGAGGCTGTGTCTCTTCTTTTGTAAGGGCACCAGCCCTATGGGACTATAGCTTCCCTTATGGCCTCCTTTAACTCTTGTCACCTCCGTGTAGCCGTTGTCTTCAAATACAGTCCCACTGGAGTTTGGTCTTTTAGCATTTATGGGGGATAAGCACAGTTCAATCCACAGCAAAGTCCAAAATCCATTGTCATATATATATATATATTTGTGTGTGTTTATGTTGCTGGGGATCAAACTGAGGTCCTTATTCATGCTAGGCAACTGCTGTATTGTTGAGCTGTACCCTGCAGCCCCACATTCACCTTCCCTACATAGTGGTGGTGCCCACCCAGCCCGGCAGCACCCAGGAGGGCTGTCCCCGAGTGGATGTCCTGTCCAGATCAGCAGCCACCTTGGCGGCTGTCTGTGATCACTCTGCCCTCTGCTACTGGGGTGATCATGAGTGTGGTGGCATTGGTGTATACATTTGTCAGAACTCATTGTACCCCTAAAATAGGCTGCACTTTATCGTACGTAGATGTCACCCCAGTAGAATTGAATAAGAACCCTTTCTTTCCCCCTCCCTCCCTTCCTCCCTGGTTTCGAACCCAGGGCCTTGCGCATGCCAGGCAAGTGTCTACCACTGAGCCACATCCCCAGCCGAGAACCAGTGCTTGGTGTTAGCAGTGTGGTACGGGTGTGAGTGCAAGGGTGGAGCCGGTCCTGGAGCTTCGTTCAGCTTGGCTCCCATGTTAGTCAAGTGCGTGAGATTGGAGGAGGAATTGTTTTTGGCGGTTTGCTGGGACCCAGCTCTCCATGCACATCCTCAGTGAGCTGTGGCCCTGCAGCTCTAGACCCCAAGTCAGTGCCTAGCACCCCACAGATGGAGCCAGACGTGGCTTGCGAGATGTGGGGAGGAGCAGCGTCTGGCACCCCGGAACTCGCATGTCACTGGACTGAGGGTCCTCCCTGGGCGAACCTCCTCGTCTGGCCTGCTCGCCTCGTGGTGGAGGGCGGGCGGAGGCTCTGGAGAGGCTGTCTCTGCTCCAGCAGACCGCTGTAACTTTCCCTGTTTTGTTTGGGTTCCTAATTTTGACCTGTGTCATGAATGCATTTTGCTTTATTTAGGGATATTTTGCAAAGCATGAAATGGTTGCTCTAAATGAGAACACATGTGTGGGAAATGCAGGAATGATGCCTCCCCCTCTCTCCCCTTTCCAGCCCTGTTTCGCTGAAACAGTCAAGGACCCGGGGCAAGTTGTCATAATTTTTTATACAGCTGAGATTATGGAAAATAATTACTAAATGCAGCCTTTTTTGCCTGGTGAAGTCACCTGGGTGCCGGTTTTCTTTTCATCTTTCCCAGTGCACAGTTCTGGTAGCAACACAGGGACATCCAGGGACTGCTGTTCTCTACCTGGGTGACCAGGCAAGTTAGAGTCTGTCATCTTCAAGCCGAGGGTATTGCTCAGTGGATTTTGGACTCGGCGATGCATTCTCCCCAAATATGGAGACATCCAGTTGGTTTGCAAGCAGCCCAAAGATCTCAAACAGCTTGCGTGACAGGGACTGGCAAGAAGCATGTGCTGTCTTTCTATCTGGTAGCTCCTCAGCTGGCCAGGAACAAGCGTCTAAGGAGGGAGCCAGAGCTCAGCGCTCACCTCGCCTGTGTCCTGGCGGAGGCCCCTAGCAGCTGGCGAACAGTGTTTCTTTGTGCTTGACTTCCAGGACAAACGAACTGGAGTTGGTAGCTAGCAGTCTCGCCACCAGCCAGCGGTTTAAATCAAAATAATCACTTTAAGAAACGGTAGGGAACCTAGCTGGAGCACCATTTCCTCTGCCCTGAAATACTAAAACACGTTCTGATTTATGCTGCTGGCTCTGGGCAGCTTGCTGAAACGTGTGGAACTCAGAGTTATGATGGCCCCCACCCCTTCATCCACCCCACTGCAGGGATGAAAAAGCACTTAAGAAGGAGAGTTTGTGGAAGGCTGTTAGTGCCAGAGTGGCTGTTGAAAGGCCCCGGTCTGCAGGGAAGTGGCGATCAGAGGCAAGCTGTGCAGACAGACAGCCTGGCCCAGCAGCCTGGCTCAGAAGCCGCTGGAACCAGCACTGGGGTCGGTCGGGATTTGAGTCGCGATTTTTACGAAAACCGTGCCGTTCACCTCTAAACAAGTGAACTTAGATGGGCTTTTGAAAACTGCCCTTCCTCAAGAGAGGTAAATGTGGGGCCCACAATGCAGAGTATGTTCAGAGCCTCGGACACATGACATCAGGGGGCTTTGACATCAGTGCCCCACCAGCAGCTGTCTCCACAGGTGACTCAGTGTCTTTTCCTGCAGTGGAGGATTTGGGACCAGATGGGAACTGATGCAGGATCATTTCTCATGTGTATTGCTTTGGGTGGGGTCAGTGGAGAGTGACCTTGAGGGGTGAGTGGGGCCCCATGGCTCATGCTGCGCTCCCCCCCTTGGTTCAGGGTGTTCCTCCTCCTTCCCCTCAGCGAAGTCCAGAATGTCCACCCCGGCCCCTTCATCAGCGGTTTGAGGCGGGCAGGAATCAGAACCTGCCGGGTATCTGGTAGAGTCCGATCAAAGCAGATGTGCCTCTCCTGCCCACCCTGTGTTCCCAGGGCGACTGTCACCACAGACCTTGACATACATGCAGAGGAGACATAGCCACGTGGACTCTGTAGACATTCCTTTCTAGTGCGAGCAAGCCAAAGGATGGGGTTACAGCATTCAGGGGAAGACCAGTTTCCCCCAAGAAAGTGGAGGATTGAGGTCTGTGCCCCCACCCCCAACCTAGATCAGCATTTTTAAAAGGGGCTGTGTTCTCAGGATTGGTGCGTTAGGTGGGAAATAAAAACATTTCTGGGAAAATAAGTCAGGATGGAAGAGGCCATCGTGATGGACCCTGTAGCTTTTGACAGATGTGTGCACCCACCCTGTTCCAGATGGGAAAGGGGCCCGCAGAGCACTGGCCTGGACCCCTGGTGCTGGTGCTTGTGTTTGGAGCTCTCATCACAGGAACCACACAAAGAGCTTCCTGGAGCCCTCCGGGTGCTGGGCTGGGGCGAGGTCTTCCCACCTGCCAGCCCGGCACTGCGCCCGCCACTCTTGCCTCCCTCTGAGGCTATCTGGATAACCACAGCTGCTCCTCCAGCCTGCGCACGCGCGGGGTCCCCTGCTCATGTTTGTAGGGGCAGTTCTCATGGATTGTCCTCGCCTCCATTTCTCCCTCTTTAAATTCCTGTCCTTCTAGCAAATGGCTGTGAATGTAGAGCACAGTGCACGGCACTCTCTCAGGGGTGTCGCCAGATGGGGTACCTGTGCTTGTTGCCCACATTTTCACCTTGGGTCACGGGGACAGGGAACACACACCCCAGAGGGGCTGCTCCCTGCAGATAAGCAAAGAGCCGGAGAGAGTTACAAGGCCCCTGCAGCTGTTCTGTGCAGCTGTGTCAGGAGGTTGCGTCCGTGACTCACGCCTGGAGGATGCCTGGGTTGGGTCAAGAGTCCCCCCGAGTCAGTAGGGTTCTCCATGTCCCGGCGTCTCCACAGCACACCTTGGGTCACAGCCTCACCAGGCAGCAGTAAGATACCGGATGTGATCATTATCTTCATCCTCTGCGATTCAGGGAGGTTGCAGACAAGTGCGGGTGGGTGGGCTGGCGTGCTTGCCCCTTTGCTGGCAGTGGGTACAGATGGCCAGCCCAGGTGCTGTCAGATTGGCCTCCTTCCGACCTAAGAAGACAACGCCCAGGCTGAGGACCAGGCACCCCGGGACCAGTCTGCAGCGCAGGTGCCTGGGTTGTCGGCCTGCCCTGTTTGTGCCTCATTTTCTCAGCTGTCAACAACAGTGAGGTCTTTGTGAGGATCCCAGGATACAATGGGGGTGTGTGGTCTGCACCTGAGCATGGGCATTGGTAATCAGCTCGGCAGTAGCGATAATGGTGATGGGAGATATCCATCATCTCTGATGTCATCCCCTCTATCCAGTTTTGCTTTTTGTGGTTTTATTTACCTGCAGTCAGCCACAGTCTGTGGAAATTTTCAGAAATAAACAATTCATAAATTTTAAATAACTTTTTTTTTGCTGGTACTGGGATTTGAACCCAGGGCCTTCAAACTGAGGTACTTTCTCAGCCTCCCCTTTAAAAAAATTTGTTTTTCTAACCTTGAAACAGGATCTGGCTGAGTCCATAAGCTGCCCAGGCTGGGCTCAAACTTGCCATCTTCCTGCCTTAGCCTCCCAGAGTGCCAGGGTTCGGGGTGTGCACCACTGTGGCTGGCTTAAATAACTCTTATTACATTATATTGTTCTACATTATTATTATTGTTAATCTCTTTGCCTAATTTGTAAGTTAAGCTTTTGTCATGGATATGTATGTGTAGGGGGAAACTCGTCTATGAAGAGGTCCTCACTGTGCAATTTCAGGCATCCACTGCATCTGGCATTGTTTCCCCTCTGGATAAAGACTTTTTGAAAGTCCCACTTGCTATTTCTCCTCTTTGTGCTTTCCCTGTCCTTCCTTTAGTTCCTTCTCCACTCTCTTCTTCTTTACCCAGTGCTGCTTTATAAACGGAGACCTGCATGGAGCGATTTGAACGGAGCCTGTTACTGAGCGGTGGCAGGGCCACTGGGGCAGGGCCACCAGGGGCCACTTCCTCTCTGACCACCCTTCCCTGCTGGTCTTGGGGCATGCAGTCCATTCGCCTTCCTTTGGGAGATGCAGGCGCACCCCACGTGGTGGCTTTTAGGATCAGGGCGCAGGAGGAAAGGTGCGGGGCGCTCGGATACTGGCAGTCTAAGAAACAGCCTGTCAGGCACTCTCCTCGTGGCTGGGAACCAATACCCAGGGCCCCCAACTCACAGGAGGAGAGGTTTGTCTCTGGCTCACCATTCGGAAGTGTCAGTCCTCGCGTGGTTGGCAGCATGGTGGAAGGGCCTGGGTGGAGAGAAGCGACTCCCTTGCAATGGCCGGGAAGCAGAGAGAGAGAGGAGCTGAGGTGGGAGACAAACACTGCTGTCACAGTTAGCCATAGCATCCCCACGAGACAGTCGCCTTTCAAGAGCCCTGCTTATGAATGCACGAGGCCTCGGTAGACCATGTAGATTTGAGCCAGAGCAGGTCCAGGAAGAAGCTGGTGGGGATGGCAGGGAGGGCCGGAGCGGGACCCACGCAGCTGGCATCCAAGGTGGCCCATCTTTGCAGACCGGAAGGCATAGGGGCCAGGGCAGAGCTCGTCCCCGGGTCATCAGGGAAGCTGAGTGCTGGCAGTGCTGGCAGAGGGAGGAGGGAGACCTCCGGGGAGCCTGTGGGGCAGTGCAGTGCGTGAAGTATACACTTGCACACTGATCGGCAGCTTTCTTGGTGGTTACCCTTTAAGTATTACCCCAGAAGTAAACCAATGGAAATTTAATATTAATTTAGCAATATCTTTTTTAAAAAATTGATATCTTTTAGAATTAATATCCTTATGAATTTAAGGCCTCTGACTGGCAGCGACTGCAGCTTTGCCTCTGAACGCATAGGGGCTGTCCTGCGGGCGCTTGGACGAAAGCTGCATTCTGAGACCTAGATAGTTTGATGCCTGCTGGGCGAAAGAACATGTAAAGTGTTGATGAAAGAAATATGTAGCTTTGTACTCTCGAGAAGTCCCTGTTCAGGCTCCAGAAAACATTGTTTTCCACGGCCCTGGAAGGGAGGCACTGAATGTATCTGTAAGCTCTTACTCTGGGAGTAAATCCATCCACCCAGATCTCTTGGGCCCCGTGCCTCATCCTGCCCTGTGAGCTCCAGGATGCTGACCGGATCCGCAGGTTGTGGGGAGACAGGTGGGAGGGAGCAAGGTGACACCTGTTCCAGTTCCCCTCTGCCTGTAGGTGCACATCCTGTGCCATAATGTATTTAAGGAGCCCTTCCAACTTGTCTTTTGTGGTTGACACAACAGATCTTCCAAGTAATACCATTAATCCCTCTTATTGTCACATAGAGAGTACAACAAAATGCATATGGCTAAATGGTTTGAGAATGAGGCAGAGGTAGAGGATGCAGCCTATGCATCTGAGGTCTGGGTTTAACAACAGGAAGCTCCTGGCATCTCACCGAGGTGGGCACGTGGAGCCCCGGGCCAGAGTTTAGCGAGAGAGAGGCCCACGTTGGTTGTCACATGTCTGTCTTTTCTTATTCGCTGTGCACATTGCAAACACTGGCCATCAAGAGCCTAGGACTGTGCTGCTGGGGGTTTGGGGAATGTGGCCTCCATCCGGGGACCTTGCCACCCATGTGGCCCAAGGCCTGAAGAAGGAAGTTGGCTGGAAAGCAAACATCAGGCAGTTCTCCTGCATTGGGATGGGGGCTTTTTAATGAATAGGGGCCTCTGGGAGGCCATTTGTATGGTGGACCAGACTGGGTTATGCAGCATAATGGTCCTGCCCCCTTGAAGGCCTGGGGCTTTTAGTGAGCTGCAGAACTCTGCCTTTCCTCATTCGTAGTAGAAGGTTGGAGAAAGGAGGAATGCAATAATGTAACCCTGGGTTGTTGTGGCATTTTAATGAGGTCACGCATATACAGCCCTGTGCAACTGGTGGTTTTGCTCTAATTATGTACATCCTCTCTGATTTCCATAAGCCACCTGGGCCAGTGTGGCCTCCCATCCTCCACACCTGCTGTGTTGCCTCCCTGGGACAAGTGGACCTGCTCAGGAATGTTCACCAAGCATTCCGACATCTTAGGTGACCTTGATGGCTTGACTAGGGAGTCTCTGTGTTAGGATGACATTGCGAAACCCCTGGGCCATCGCAAGATGCTGGTATGGATACTGCTAAATCACTAGAGCCTTTCCGTGAACCACTGAAAGGAACAGGCTTGTGCATAAAGAGGAATGCGCTTTCTCCCAAAATAGCTAGTTGAGAAGTGGGAGTTACATTAAGCATGTCTTCACCCCCAAGCTGTCTTTGACATCAGGCAAGAAAAGTTGCTTTGGACTCCCGATACTCCTTTAGCACACACCACTCCCGAAGGACAGGCACACATTACCACGCACACACAGGTGTGTTCTGGGCATGCCACACTCACACAGATGTACCACACTCACATGGGTACCACGCACACTCAGACACTACGCAGATATACACAACACACTATACATACATGTCACACCGCACACACACATAAATACACATATACATGCACACACACCAGACACATACATACGGCAGACCACTCCGGGCACACACATATACACACGCAGACACATACACCACACTGGTCTAGCACATGAGGAATCAGTCAGAGAAGCTGGAGGTGTTTTGATGAAGAAAGTAAACCAGTGTTGCCCATCTTCCCGCCCCACGACTGCCGTCTTATCCCCCAGGACAACTGCATGTTCCTAACCGCGTGTTGTCGAGCATCTGTGACCTTCCCCGCCTGCTCACAGACCCCTTCATCGTTAATTGGTGAGTTCATTCTCAGTGTGCTGTCTCTTCTATGTCAGCATCGTGACCAGGCCACCCACCAGCCGTGCAAGGGCCCCACACCTTGCACCGTATGTCCCTTTGTGCACCTCTAAGTCATTTTGACTCTGCCTGACTTCCAGTTATCAGGGTTTCCTCTCTACCCAACTGAAATTTATCCAGTTTTCCTGTAGAGTTCAGAAAGAGACCCTCTTTTTAGCTTCTGCTGAGATAGACTTCTACTCTATACTGAAAAACAATTTTATTCTTCTTTGTGCTCTTTTATTTAAAATTCATCCTGGGAGCCCTTGCTTTTATGAATTTTGGGTTTCAGAAAAACTCCTAATGTCTGTACCAGCTGAATGCTTAGACACACAGTGCCTGCTTTGCTCTTTTGAAAGGGCGAATAGGAGAGATCTCATTTTCTGACAGTAGTAGGGTCTCTTGCATGTGCTCAGCGTGCCTGTCCCCTCTGGAGAGGCCAGAATCCTGCCAGGGGTGTCAGCCTGCCAGCTCAGTGGGGGAGCCCTGCCCTGCCCTTGCAGCAGGGCAGGATCAGGAATGAAGGGCTGGGGTGTAGCTCAGTGGTGGAGCACTTGCCGGGCCTGTGTGAGGCCCTGGGTTCCATCCATATGCCGCAGAAAGTGGGGGAAAAAAAGGAAAAAAAGGAGGGTTTGAATAGGAGGTGCTCTGGTTTTGCTTTCAGAGTGTTTCTGTGCTATGTCTTCTGCTTTCTTGAAAGCACAGAGGTGCTTTTCTCCCTGGGCTGGCAGGAGATGGCTTCCTGGCTCCGTTCTCCACATCCTGGGCCTCAGGGTGGGTGTGCAGGACCCGAAGCCCGAGAGATCAGAGTGTGTCCCGTATCCTGCCTCCCTACATCCACGGGCTAAAACCTGGTGGCTTGGTTGGCTTGCTTTGTCCCAAAATGGCCACATGTTGCTTGTTTTAATTTGCCTTTGCCAGTTATCCGGAGAAGTTGAGCATTTCCAAAGGCACATTTTTATTTACCTCTTCTGTAGGCTATGGGGGGGTCTTTCGGGATGCAGAAGGAGATTATGTACCTAGGTAGGCCCAGGGTAGGGTTATGGTAGTGACTAACTGCTTAATAAACCATAGATCCCAAAATAAACTCCTGGACAAGGCAGTAAAAGCTACACATCAGCATGCAAAGATGAAGCCAGTCTTGTGAGGATAGAAGGAGCATCTGTTTTTTCCCCAAAATATGTATTTAAAGTGGCAGTTTGACAATGAAAACTATAATTTGAGAATTTTTTTCTTTTATATGTTCATTTTAGAATGTGTAAGCACATGGCACTTTAATCAGCGTTTCTTATTCTTAAACTTTTACCTTGTAGTTTAAATGAAAGGACAACAGTGATTAACAAAGTATTTTTTTCCTACTTGCCAAATGTGGGTAAACTGATCTGAGAACCCCAGACCATAAGACATTTTTTGGTTCACAATTGGAATTTTTTTTCTCCTTTTAAAATACTTTAAACATCTTGAAAATGAGACAACTGGGAAATAAAAGATTTACGAGATGGTTTTGAGAATAATGGCCAACCCTTTAATTGATTGGTCCCCTCACCCAAGCTCCTTACGATCTCTTACTTTGGGATAGGGCTCCTAAAATGCAAAGAGGTGGAGGGGATTGTGTAATACAGGCAGGCTTTCCCCCTTCCCCTCTTAAACAGTTAAGGTGCAGCTTATACTACCTGGTGACTTTCACTTATTGTTATAATTTTTAGTTTCCTTTTACTGCATAGGATGTGATCTTATTACATGGCCAGGAAACAGAGCAGAACAGAAATTTTAAGGATTTAATAACATGCACTTATATAGTTTTTAAAAAATCTGATGGAAGCTTGAGAACCACTGTTATGGTTGAATAGAAGTGGGTGAGATGTACTGGCATGCACAATGTGCAGTGGGATGTCCTTCCTCAGGACTCTGCTCAAACAGGACGTGGGTGGCCTTAGAGATCTGACAGACTCAAGAGGTCAGGATACAACCAGAGACTGTAGAGGGACTATGCTGCTCAACTCTGTTACTGTGATAAAATACCTGAGACAGTCAACTTCAAAGGAAGAAAACTTTATTTTTGGCTCACAGTTTCAGAGGTTCAGTCAATGGCCCCTTGGCCCTACTACTTCGGGCCTGTGGCTGTACAATATATTGTGGTGGGCACATGTGGCAGAGGAGGCCCATTCTCCTCCATCTATCAGCCTGGGTATCCACATGAAGCAAAGAAAGAGACAAGAAGGGGCCTGGGTCCCCATATTCCCTTCAAGGGCACACACCCAGTGCCCTAAGTAACCTGCACTCCTGAGGCGACTCTCAAGTACCTCAGAATGATAGTCTGCACCTCCTGAAGTGTCCATGACCTGCGGCAGTGCACAGACTAGGGACCAAGCCTTCAACACATGAACCTTGGGGGACACTCCAGATCCAGGTTACAGCAGGGACCTTGTCCAGAACATTGCCTTACTGCACACCAAGACTGAGCATGTCACTGACTCGTACGGGATTCACTCCTTGCCGAGACTATTGGAGGAGCAAGCTGTTATTCAGGACTCAGCAGGATGGAAAAACCAATGCCTGGAAAGTTTTGAAACTTTTCTAAAGTCAGTAGCCTATGAACAGCAGCTCACCCCACACCCTCAGACCTGGCTTTTGTCTGGGATGCCCCAGACTTGGGTGGGGATAGGTAGGGTGGGGTGTTGTGCATCTAGACAACATTGTGCCCCAGGACCCTAGCATGGTGGGACTCCATGTTCAAGTAGGTGAATCCAAGCCCTGTGGTTTAGGGGACAGATGTAACTGGTAAAAGTACACAGAAAAGTAGTGAGGTGATGATTAGAAAAGCACCATTAGAGTGTTGTTGGAAGTGAACACTTCAGAAGGGGAAGGGGGACACACAGCAGGGGCGTCCCGTGAGAGTGTGTTTATGGTGTGTTGTTGAGAACGAGACCTCTCGGGGGTTCTTTCCAGGGTCCTCATGCAGTCACAGGCTCACTGTCTGCAGCCTTTCTTGCTTGCCTCTGCTGCCCTTCCTGGAGAGTTTATTTTTTTTTTAATGAGGTTTTGGAAATGGAATCTCTCATACCAGGCAAGTGCTCTACTGCCAGTCTGAATCCCCAGCCTCCCGAGGAGATTCGTTTACTTCTGTTTTTCAGCTCTTATTGTAAGATTCCTGCTGCAATGCCATAGGCTCCTCAGTGCACTGCAGGGAGCTGGGCTCTCCTGAGAGCATCTTCATGTAGGGAGTGCACCATGCAGTACAGAGAACCGCCCCATGGCCCCGTAGCTGGACGCGCCTCAGGGCAGCCCCCAGGGCCCCTGCGTGGTGTTTTTGCAGCTGCTGTGTTTTCAGTCTGCGGAAGCGGGGCTGGGACTGTGTGTGCGGTGGGAAAGCAACGCAACTGTCCAGTGCTCCGGCCACAGCGCGATTACACAAATTCTTTAAAAAGCCACCGTAACTGTAGTGCTTTAAGATAGATAAGGTCAGGCCATTCGGGCAGTGGCAGTGAGTTTGGTGAAGAAGGTAAAACACTGGTTGCCTTAGCCAAGGGCTCTGCTGTGTGCCAGCTCAGTGGGTGGAGAAGACCCAGAGGTGAGGCCGGGGTGCGGATGGGTTGGGTCGGTGGTGGAGCGGAGCAAGGCTTCTGTTCTGCCGCTTTGGACAGGGGCAGCTTGTGAAGACTCCGGGCCTTGTGTCTGCGGCGTTTTCTCTGGGCATCCTCAGTCCCCTCCTCACGTTAGCCTGGGCCCCTCTCCCCAGCCCACCCACTCACAGTGACGTTTGTGCCTAGAGGCAGAAGGCAGGATGTATTCCTGGGCCAGACTGGAGAAGCAGTCATTTCCTGGCGGAGAGCTGGGTCGGGGTATAAAGTGGCCTCCCTTGAACAGAGCCTGCGCTATCGAGTTTTATTGGTGCTGTGTTTATCCTGGGCCCAGGGGAGTCCAAAGGCATTGTGCAAATGGAGCTTTTGAGGGAACCTGCCTGTGCGGGGGCGGGCCCCACCTCTCTTGGGTGGGACCCCACTTTCCTTCATTTCAGCTTTGGGGACTCACACCCTTCGCATAGGCCTTAGTCATTCAATTCCACTTACATTTTTCCGAGTTGGAACCTTAAGTGCGACAGATGCGTGCGTTCCTGGGGTCGTGCGTGTGCTTGGCAGCGTGTGACTCTCGCCCACATCTGCTTCTCTTGGCTTTTGAGGGACAGCCCAGCTGACCGCGGGCAGGCGTTTGTTGTGCTCTTCCACACGCGAGGCTTAGCGTGTTTGTCTTCGGTCTCCAGTGGAGTTAAATAGAAGGAAAACTCAGAAGGGCTGGTGCCGCGCTGAGTTCAGGATTGACATTTCCTCTGTGGCTTTATTTAAAAAAAAAAAAAACAAAGCCACGAAACTCAGTTGTCCTTCAGGCTGAGCAGGCGTTAAGAGTTGGCTGTTGTCAAACGACCTGGGGGCTGTAGGTGCAAGTGGAGGGAACTGGTCTTAAAGGTCTGTGGAGCTGGGGGTAGGAGATTAAGCACAGCACCCAGCTTCAAGCAGGTTCACCAAAAGTGGGTGCCCTGGAGATGCTCCTGGGAGAGGAGCACCCTGCACGGGCTCCTGTAGCCCTTCTTGGCTCCTGCTCTCGTCCCTGGGCCTCCTCACTGTGCTGCTCTCTCTGGAAAACAAGATTTACGGGCCTTTGCCATGGAGATAGGTGTGCTGGAATCTGAGATCCATTCTTACTTTCCGCCCTTCAGCCCGAGCAAGCGCTCAGCGGCACCTCCCAGCCTTGGCGAGGCTCCCAGCTTCTGCTTCCGCTTCCGGCTTCAGCTGGTAGAGGCCTGAGGCCAGGGCCAAGATCAAGGGAAGAAGAGTGCTGCTTCCTTGAGGGTTGGAGTTTCCCAAAAGTTGGTTTGGAGTAGGTCTGGTCTTAAATGCACCTCAATTGAGGGGATGTTGCTTGGATTCCATTCAAGCCAACCTTCCCTGCAGGGCCCAAGGGTCTGCCTCTCAGCTAAAGCTGCAGGGGGAAGAGGGAAGAATATCAGAGGGAATACCCAGGCTGACCTCTTCCTGGATTTGGGGCCAGGAGAGCCTGGCGGAGAGTGGGCTCTGCAGGAGGGGTGAGCGAGTTGGGCTTCTCTAGTGAGGGGGTCATTGCTGAGAGATGTGCAAGAACCAGCTGTGTGCCTGCAGAGCACTGGGCGTCAGCTTTGGCCTGGAGTCGCTCCACATTGAGCTCCAGAAATTTGGCCTGAACATGCAGAGAGGCATGGCTGTGATTGATAGAAGGGAGCATCTTGTGTCAGAAGCGTGGAATTGCAATGTGGGTAACATGCAGCGTAGACCTCATTCCGGAGGTGACTGGACGAGGGACCGTCCTGGGGGTGCTGGCTTGGAGAGGAGGGATTTGCAGACCAAGGCGGGCTGGGTGCAGAACCCAAGCAGATGTGTAGACAGCAGTGAGCCTGTGTGGCAGCAGGGTCCCCCTCTAGATCAGGCATCGCCTCCCTGCCCTGGTTTAGTAGCAGCCCTGGGGCTGCGCCTCTGACCTCTTCTGGAGAGAGGACTGGGTGTGCTGTCTGTCAGTCTTCCTCCCTTGTCCTTGTGGGGGCTTTGCAAGTCCTGGGGTAGAGCCCACACCATGTCTGTGTACCAGCTTTTGCTGTTCGAGTCCCATTTTATCTGGGGAGAGCTGCGCTGGGCTGGGGGCTGGGGGCCGGGGGCTGGGGGACGGTAGTGCCCTGTCTGCAGGTGGTGCCCCTTCTCTCCCACACCAGGTGCCCTGTGTCCTCCATGGAGGATCAGGGCTACACAATGCTTCTGATTTCCCCTAAGGTGGAAACTGCAGTTTTGTTTCTCAACATTTTATCAGAGTGATTTGGGGAGAATGTCAGTCAGGGTTCAACCCGAGAACCAAAACTAACAGGCGATAAATATGATGAGATTTATCACAAGGAATTGACTTACATGATGATAGGGTCTGACAAGGTATCTCAGTCCATCTTCTGTTGCTATAACAGAGTGTGTGAAACTGCATAATTTATAAAGAAGTTTGTTTGGCTCATGGTTTTGGAGACTGGGAAATCCAAGATCGGGCAGCTGCATTCGGTGAGGGCCTTGCACTGTTTCACCTCCAGCAGAAGGACAGATGGGCACATGAAGAAGAGGCTGCCTCACCTTTTAACAACTGGTTCTTGTCCCGTGAGAGCCACAGCTCACTCCCTAGAGCAAAGCATTAATCCATCCACAGGGTCCCATGACACGAGCCCCTCCCGCTAGGCCTCGTCTCCTGCATCACTGCCCTGGGGGCCCAGGCTCGGCCTGGGTTTTGGAAGGGGCACATGGAATTTAGACCGGAGCACTCCGACAGGCAGGTAGCGGGAAGGGTCGGCAGGAACTCCATGCGCGTCTTCTCACTGGCGCCGCTGCTGTGCCTTTGAGCTCTTTTGGCTGAGAGGACCGAGCTCACCGTGGTCGTCTTGGACAGTTTCTCACTTCAAGGGAACCGCGATGAGCTCCAGTCACGTCTCCGCATGCCTGCGGAGTGGCACCAGTCCATGTTTGACGGAGGCCTGCGATGTGGGCGTGTGGACCCCCGCCGTCTCGGGGAGGGAGCCCAGCAGCCTTTCTCTGCCCAGGTGACCCTAGAAGTCAGCAAAGACTCAGCAAACCTCATTTAACATCTTGTGGATGTCTGTAAAAATAACTTTTGCTTTCTTCTGTAATCACTGTATAATTTTTTGTTTTTTTGTAATGCTGAGGATCAAAACCCAGGAGGGAGGGGAGGAAGTAGGGAGAAGGGGACATAAAAAGAATTAAGATATGTTATGTGTGTGTACCAACTCCCCATGATGACTGTGATCAATATATACTGCACACATGCTAGGCAAGGGCTTTACCACTGAGCTACATTTGCATATGCATTTTCCTATAAATTTTAGACTAGTAAAATGTACCAGTGTCAACCCAAATAAGGACCATGTCTTCTCCATTCCTAGAAAGGCAGTGAATGTGTCTGGAGTTGCTGCGCCGCTGGTCATCCCGGGCTCACAAGAGATTCGCTTAGGTCACCCCCATTCCCTGCCCCCGTTCTGTGAGGTCAGCTGTGTGGTGAAGGTCACTCAAGGTCAGCACATGAGTCCACACAGGCTGGAGTATCTTTGGTCTGGGGATCCCCTTTCCCCGGGTCAGGGACGGTAGGGTTTGTATTTGGCCTTGCACAGGGTGACTGTTTACGGGGTGGGCAGTGGTACGTTCTCCTTAAGTGGTGCGAACCGGTGGCTGCAGTTCTTTCACCTCCTCTTCACATAAGAACAGATTTTGTCCACCCAGCTGCTCCTGGTTGTTAACATAATTTCTGTGGAGTTAGGTGTGAGCTCTAATGGAAATCGATTCAGGTTTTTATCCAAACTCACAGTTAAGAAAAAGCTGCACAAAAGCCTTGCTTCCTTTATACCAAGCTCTACTGTCCCTCCCGAGAAGTCGTTTGAATCATCCCTCCCCAAACCATAACTTCATGCTCACATTCTCTTTCTTAAAAGAACAACAAAGTTATCTTGAAAAAGTAATAGCACAAATTTTTAAAACAATTCAAATTATAGAAAGTGCATTACTTGTCGATTCCTTCCCTCTTCTCCAAGGCCAAATACAGTTACTGGTAACAGTTCAGTCTTTTCAACCTTACTTTAAAAAAATTTTTTTTTTTCACTTCCTTGTCCTATTTTTAAAAATTGTGTTTTTTTCCAGTTCCTGCACGTACACACATTTTTTTCATATTAGCCTTTTTTTTTTTTTGGAATTCGCTTTTTTCATATTGTAACGTACATTTGTATCAATGGTTGAATATAAAGTATTATTATTATTGTTGGCGATGTTGGGGATTGAACCCAAGGCCTTGTGCATGTTAAACTGTACCACTAAGCTACATCCTCAGCCCTCATTTTTTAAAAAATGGGTGTAACTGTTGAGTAATGTGGAAATATCCACCAATCAGTGAGCTCTCTGCCTCCTTTGCGGTGTCTGTTTCTGGTTACAGACAACTGTGTTCCTAGATTTGAGTCTTAAATCTGTCTTACTCGGCGGGCTGGGCTCCTCAAAAATGACCACTCACACAACCTCACTTGCTCAGGAGTGTGACAGTGTCATGATCTCTAGTGACTGTGCATTTAAACTGTACACGGAGGGCATTTGGAAATGGGATTCTCCCTAATTCCTGGTTTATGTTTAGCCTCTGATTCCTATAATCATTAAGACATTGAAAACAGGGAGATGATGAGATACTCACGGGCTTTTAAGAAAATTACTCATTTCTGATTTAAAAAAAAAAAAAAAACACATGAAAAACCAGAGGTAGAAAGATGGTTTTTATCATGTTATTCACTGCCTATGCCAAACTCAAAATAAACATCGGTAATATAGTCTGAATATTCCTGCCGATAGCAAGGTTAGTTAAAGCTTCAGGTGGTTACTCTGCAAGTCTCGCCATTGCAGCAAGACAGGAAATAAACCTGGGGAGAGCACCTGGCTGGAACTGAGCTCCAGCTACTTTTTTTGTGAAGCTGTGCACCTCAAGACCCCAGTCCACTGAGTAAAAACCTTTAGAATGAATTGGTGAATTCGTTAATAAATTTAGATAAAGCACTTTGGAAAAGCCTTCCTGTATATCACCAATTACCAGAGGCTGTGTGGGGGGAAAATTCTACTGCAAAGAGCCAAAACAAATAAACCACATCACCATGCCATCAAACGTATGTAGGTGCTGTTGAACTAACCTAGAAACTTTACCAAATAATATGTTAGAATAATCGAAAAAAATTAACAATAATATATTCATGTTCCAGAAGGCTAAAGGTTTTCAAAATGTCAGTTCTTTCTAAGGTAGCAAACATTTAAAATAATCTCAGTCCATAGTCTAACAAGATACTGCGACTTGCCTGGAAAAATAAAGAAATGGTACATGACAAAGAAAACCCAGATGGTGAAAGGAGATGTTTACTGTGTCTTAAAATATAATAAAAAGCTATACAGGTAAAACAATATGGTACTAATCAAAGTGATGAATACTGATAGAAAAGGGAAAGGAGACAAGTAAATTTCCAAAAGGCGGAGGAAGGGGTAGGGGATGTAGAAAGAATTAAAATGTGTCCTTTATCTGTACCACCTACCCACAAAGAATGTAATCATGATGTACTGCAAACATGTACTAATAAAAAATACTTCTGTGTGGTATATGAATTTACAAGTGTCAGAACCATTCACATTTCAAAAAATGGAAGTTAAGCTTAAGAACAATGTTTTGGCTTGTCAAAATGAAAAAAGATATATTTTTACATATTGCTGGTAGATGTGTAAAATTGACCAGTATGTTTAGAGAACATTTCAGGGACTGTGTGCAAAACCCACCTCCCCACCACTGTGACCCAGGACTTCCACTTCTAGGAATCTGTCCTGAGAAAATGGAGAGAGAAATAAAGATTTATACATAGGGGATCTTAATCATAGTATTATTTGGTG
This sequence comes from Erethizon dorsatum, assembly GCA_028451465.1. Classification (NCBI taxonomy): domain Eukaryota; kingdom Metazoa; phylum Chordata; class Mammalia; order Rodentia; family Erethizontidae; genus Erethizon; species Erethizon dorsatum. Next base: position 38,114,751 of record CM051832.1, on the reverse strand, counting down.
CAGTTGACGATTAGAAATTATCTGATTGTTTAGTAGTAGGGAAATACTTAAGTACAGTAGGTAACCTGCAAATAATCATATTTGTGAACAAAATTATATAGCAAAACCTTCCTAATATAATATTCAATCATGGCAAGGAAACATTTTTATAATGTAACGTTCATCTGTTAAAAGCTGAGATATACTGAGTGCTAATGATGTACCAAGCAATGTCCCGAACTCATGGGATATATTTGACTATATAGAAGCATTGTCTTAGAATTAAGAATATATTTATAAGAATATATATTTGACTATATATATTAAGAATATATATTTGACTATATAGAAGAATTGTCTAAGAGTTAGGGCAGGGATGGGGTGTGTTCCTAATACGATAATAATAGAATGTTGTTATTACTAACAGTGAAATGCTTAACTTGCAAAATGATTCTTTTTTTTTTTTTTTAATGTGGGTACCGGGAGTCAACCTCAGGACCTCGTGCTTGCCAGCAAGACCTTGTGCCGCTTAGCGATATCACCGGCCCTTTTTTTCCTTTATGTGGGTTACGGGAGTCGAACTCAGGACCTCGCGCTTGCCGGCCAGGCACTTATGCCACTGAGCCATCTCACTGGCCCGCGAAATGATTCTAATCTTGTAATAGAAGTGTTTTGTCAATGTATAGAATATGTGTGTGTGGTTTGGGAAGTCAGAAAGAAATGCACCCAAATTTTAATGGTGACTTTGGGTAAAAGTATGACAGGTGATTTTTGTTTCTTCATTATACTTTCTAGGTACTTTGCAAATGTTCTTTAAAAGCTGACTTACAGGGCCAGTGAGATGGCTCAGCGGCGTAAGCGCCTGCCTGGCAAGCACGAGGGCCCGAGTTCGACTCCCGGAACCCACATACGAAAAATGGGGCCGGTGATATCGCACGGTGGCACGGGCGTCTGCTGGCGCGCGAGGTCCTGAGGTCTACCCCCGGTACCCACAAAAGAAAAAAAAAAGCTGACTTACATTTAATAATCAGAACAAAGTTGAAAAAAGAAATCCCCTCAGTTTTCCCTTCTCAAGATTTTACTGTGTACCATAATTCTTGATTAATCATATTTACAAAAGATCATTTATTTAACTCATAATTAACCACCGGCAACTTGTGCATGGCAAATTGCCCTGGTACAATTGCAGAATCATGTAACTTAGCCTCTCCCCTCCCCCGTTTGTCCCTTGTTTGTTTGTGTGTGTGTTTATAAGAGTGCCTGGGTTAAACCCAGGGGCACTCTACCACTGAGCCACAATCCCAGTCCTTTTTATTTTTTATTTTGAGACAGAGTCTTGCTAACTTGGCCATGCTAGGCTTGAACTTGTGATCCTCCTGTTCCACCTCCTGAGTAGCTGGATCTACAAGTGCGTATCACTTTGCTTGGCTCTTTGGATGATTAAAGGAACATTTTGCTTATAAGGCAAATAAAGATGTAAAGTGTGCCAAGAATTAAAATACCGTAACATACAAAATGGAGGTCTGGGGTGCGTGTGAGGCCACGCACAGATATACAAATACTAGCGTGACTTTGGGTGCAGTGCTTCCTGTGCATGCCTTTGCAGTCAGTTCTGTGAGGTGAGAGGGCTGTTGTCCCTCCCTCTCTTGTCCATTGTATAGCTGAGAAGACTGAGGTCTGGGGCATCATGTTTCCTGAGCAACCATGGTATTGGTTTTGGACCCAGACTGTGTAGTCTGTAAATTACAAAAGCATCGAACATGTGCAAGAAACATCGATGTTCCCGACCCGGAAAGCAGCTGTTTGTTTCACCAGTAGCCAGGAGTCCGAGACCCCTGTGCCCTCCCGAGTCTCTGCCCAGTTAATTTCGAAGAGCCACAGCGCTTGGACTTGACTCCTGCTGGATTGAGGCTGATTTAAATCAGCAGTAAAACTTAACATCAGTTTAGTTGCTATGAGAAAGATCATCTTTTTCTCATCCTCGCTTAAAAGTCAGAGCATTTGCCCCAGTCAGCAATCTGTGGAAATGGAGAGTCTGAGCATTCTCCCTGTGGCTTTGCTAAATTGAGGCTTTTCTTCATGGTCCATCTTTCCCTCCTTCCCTGTTTTCCAGCAAAATGAGTGGTCATTCCTTCCCCTTCTCCACTTATTGAGCCACCCTTTCTCAGTGCTAAAACCAACACAGAGCTGATCCAGAAGTCCCGTGACTTGTGAAATGGGACATCGCCTGCAAGCCCCTGTCCTTGGTGGGCGCCCTGCTCCCTCAGGGTATCCCAGAGCACTGGAGTTGGATATTTCAGCCCAGCCACCTTTTCCTGTCTGCCCAGGTCTCAGTCCTGATGTTCCTCTGAGAGTCTTTGTAAACCATGAGGACAATGGCAGCTGTCTTCCAGGTGCATGATCTCAAGATGGGCTCTTATAGGCTTCACCATGGGGGACTCAGAGGTGGCTGCATGACCCTGTGACTCCAGTATCCCTGGTACCCAAGTGAGGAATTGCCCACCCAAGCCTCAAAAATGTCCTGTCCTTGCACGACATTGCCTGGCACCTCCGCACATCTGCTCTTGAGTGGGGTGAGGTGTCTGGGTACTCATTTTACTTTATTGCTAGTCACTGGACTGCCCCGATAATCAAAGGCTTTCTTCTGCATCTGGGGGAGGGGGTGTTTTAAGGGCTTCTGTGTATTATAGACTCATGGCCAGTGGTGGAAACAGATGTGTGTGTTTTTCTTATTGGACCCCATGTCTGAAAAACACATGTTATTTGTCACTGGCTTCCTTGAGGCCACAAAGAAACACAGAGGGTCCCAGCCACGTGGCCTGACTTGGGGACCATGACTGAAGCTCAAAGGCCCCTTCATCCTGCAGTTTCTTTGAGCCAGAGGGCTGGGGTGTACCATGAGCAGTGCTGGTCTCTGGGTAAAGGGGGCCTTGTTTTGGCAGAAAAGAAATTGTGGCTGGCAAGAGGCCTTGCCGTTTTCTCCCTGCCTGCAGGGGCGGGCTGTGTCCTGATTGCAAACACATGGGCTGCTTCCAGAGCATGGGGACAAGTCCCGTGGCCCACCTTCTGAGAGCTGTGTGTGTCCCGCCCTGATGCCCTGGTTCTTGTCAGGGAAGCTGGGGTGTCATATACTAGGGCCAGAGGACAGCTGCCTACGGCCAGGGAGCTCCTGGCACCCACAAATGTGCCTATGTGTTTTGCATATAAGTCAGAGTGTCTGGGTGTGGTTGAATTTCACCCCCCTCTATTTCCTACTGTACTCTTGGCAGAAGATTTTGACACTTTTTTCCTTTCCTTTCTCTCCTGTGAATGTGTTGCCATTATCGAGTGGATGGATGTGCTGTGTCCTGCAGAGGTAGCCCTGCATGGTGTGTGCATGTTCCTACTCCTTGGTGAAGTTCATCCTTCCTGATGAATTGGTGAGGATCCTACCTCCCTGGACCCCAGGGGATGTGGATGTCCTAAAAGGCCACACTCATAGTTGAGCACACAGCACCACACATGGCCAGAACACTGGGTAGGTAAAGCCACACTTCCTGAAGTTGACTTCCTATTTATGGCCCTCCCACCCTGCCACAAGGGGGGCTTTGCTCTTGTCATGAGGCTGAGAGGTGGAGACACAGGAAAACCATGCCTCTTCTTCCCATACACTGGCTTTATTTTGTTAACTCAGACATGGGGAGTGGATTTTAAAAACCTAAACAAACATGAAGAAACAAGATTGCAGAGATAGCTCTAGTGTTTAGATCTGCATTGCTTCACCGTGCCCTAACCTTGTCTCTTCCTTCCCTCACCTGCACAGATGTACACATGCACACAGACACACTTTGATGGGTGAGCTTGATACTGCCAATTTGATTGGCTTTAGGATGTGCCCAGGGATTGGTGGAGCACATTTCTGGGTGTGTCTGGGTGGGTCATAGAGGCATGGCTTTGGGGTCTCTGTCTGGTCCATGGGCCCTTCCTCTGTGGCATGGTTCCCCTCCTTTGCTTCCTGGCTGTCATTAACTAAACTCTTTGTTGTACCACACTCTTCTGCCATGATGTTTTTGCCTTGAGGCAGTCAACGATGAACTGAATCCCTAGAAACCGTGAGCCAAATCTAAACCTTCAAGCTGTGGATGTCAGGTATTGTGTCTCAGCAAGAGTAAACTGACTGGTACACACAGAAACACACAGACATAAAAACACTAGCAGGTACACAAGCACAGACTTTTACTTCGCCTGGTGACCCTGGCAGGGTCTGAAAGACAGGACCCGGCTGTGCAGGGACAGTTCCTTGAAGAGCTGGTGACAAAGTCAGTGCAAAGCTAGCAGCCAGTGTCTGGGCTTCCAGGGTGCCATTGCTTTGCTCCAGTGCTGAGTTCCTACTTCGGGTGATTTGTTGGGCCCCTCCCACCCACCTGGGGCTGCATCACAGCTCTTCCTGGGCCTCAGTTGCTGGGCTCAGCCACAGGCCCTTTACTGCAGCCACCAGCCTGCTGGCTGGGATGGGCAGGACCCATCATGGTGACCCCAGAGCTGTGCTTTCTCCGTGGTGTGGTAAATGGGGGTATTTTTTGTTTTCTTCTTTTGTGGTTAAACTCAGGGCCTAGTACAGTGGTGCTGAACCTATGGCATGCGTGTTATTGTGTTTTTCTTTTAAGACAAAAGATGTTCACGTATGAGTTGTTTATTTCTTGTAATGGCACAACCTGTGTATGATTAAACTCCTCAGGTTTAATTGCAGTGTTGGCAGTTTGTCATAAACAGTGGGTTTTGGGTTGCAGTTTGGGCGCTCGGTCTCTGAAAGGTTCTCCATCGCTGGCCTAGTCCACGCCAGGCATGAGCTCTGTCTCTGAGGGGACATTCATCAGGACCAGAGATGAATGGCGTGACCCAGACAGGCAGAGGGAGAGGCAGAGACAGGGTTCTGAGGGCCAGGGCTGCCCTGGCTTTGTGGAGCTGCCCACGGGTGGGGATTTTGCCCTGGAGGTGAGAGGTCACTGGATGAGGGAGCTGAGAAAATTGCATCCTTTGCAGCTGAGAGGCTGGGGGTGATGTGCTCCTTGGGCCAAGTGCCCTGGGTGGGTTGGCCTTCTGCTCTGTTGGTGTTTGTGTTTCCAGGCCCACTGGGGCACTGGCTAGTCCCCTACCCCCTAAGCTGACCTAGTTCTCTGTGTTTTCTCATGGATGCAGTGTTAGGCCCAAGTGCCAGTTCTCAAAGTGGTTCCCAGTCCTTTGATGGAGAGCCATGGCGGTGGGGGCTTCCTCTACAGCAAACGCTTTGCCTACCCCACCCCCGAAGGCTTTGTTAAGAATGATTCAGTCATTGTAGTCTTGCCAGAGGACCTGAAGGGTTTCAGCCTGCATCTGGGATCCGGGCAGCAGGAGAGGCTGGGGAAAGGGCTGCCCACACCACTGGGAGCTAGTGGTTGTGGGTGGAGGAGAGGAAGGTGGCTGGGGAGGTGAGGGTGGCGTTTCGTTCCAGTTAAAGATATAGCAAGAGTTAATCATACACAGGTTGTGCTATTGCAAGAAAGGTTTCGTGTTTCTGCCCTACTTGAATGAAAGAGAAATTTAGCCTTGCATATCAAAGAATAGAAATCTGTCATTTTAGAAGTCACTAATTTGCAGTTCTGTGACACAGATTCGAGTAATTAGAGGATTTGATCACCAGGCATGTGAAACCTATACAAATGTTACTCAACATTCTTGGAAAGAATTCAAAGACTGAGACTGTTTGAGCAACTCATGATTCTTTTAAAGTTGCCACAAGCTGCACTGATTTAGTTTGGCAGAAACTACAAAAACAAACATGGAGTTTAGAAAAGCAAAAGCTCATGTGGTCACTGCTCTGACCCTAGAGAAAAGGAAATACTTCATCAATCGTATCGTGGTCCGAAGCATGTTGAGGCTCCCTCTCCCCCACCTGGTAATTTTAAGATCCTCTGGAACAGCTATAAACAAAAGCTGGAGACACTCAAACAGCTGCCTGGCCCATTTCCCATCCCCCTCTCTCCTGTTAACAACTAGCTTGGCTTTTGTTTTTCCTTCGCTTTTATTCCCTAAATAAATCTTAATCATGATCATTAAACCCAGCCTTGACTTTTTCTGTTGCTATGGGTACCAGATGGGGCTTCATCTTGCTGAGATGGCCTTACGACCTGCGTTGGTGGTCGGCAGGTGGGATGTGCTGTTCTGGAGCTGGTGACTATGGCTGGGTGGTCGTGGGCTATAATACCTGGACCAGTGAGGCCCCTTTCCCTGGAATAGACATGTGCAGAGGCAGGGCTGGAGCCCGCAAGGACGAGAGACAGGGGCAGAGGACGTCAGCCATCAGGGTGTGACCTGGTGAGCAGAGCCTTTCCTCTGGCTCCTGTGGTGGAGACAGTCTTCTCAGTCACACTTACACATCCTGAGGTCGTAGGTAAACTTGTTCTGACTTGATGGGCTCACCTCCGGGGCCAGCAGCGCTGGTGTACCCTAGTGGGCTGGGGTGACAGCACAGGATGTCTTGTAGCTGCTTGGTGGAGGCATATTGCTGTTCTGGCATGAGTTTGGTGTAAGCGCAGCTCGGGTGTGCCCTTCACAGATGGGTCTAGGCTCTCCTCCAGGACAGCTCTGTTTCAGAAATGAGGTCAGGCACCTCACCAGCCCTGAGCGCTTGGGTTGAGTGGCCTGGCATGTTTGAAATGACAGATGTTGACGTTGCCCTCTTCCTGCTCCAAGGCCCCCCTGCAGGCAGGAGGGGAGCCCTGAGAAGGCCGGTGGAGCCCTGGCCAGGTGACCTGTGTCATTCCTTCCGAAATGCTTGGTGGCTTCAGAGTACTTTGCGAGCATCGATGGTCAGTTAAAATACACTTCAAATGCTGTCATGACTTTTAGGATATTGAAGATCACACCAACATAACATAGTACAGTTTGCTTGTATAATGGTTAAAATTTTTCCTCCATTCCTATCATTTTTTTTTTTTTGAGTTAGTCTTAAAATCAATCATAAATGGCCAGTGATGGTTTTCACCCCACTGTCCATGTCCTTGCTTCTTTATCTCATTTCTAAATCCTCTGTGGAATGTGTTAGATCATGTTTCCTTGTTATAACAGAATACCTAGACCTGGAGTATTGATAAAGAAAAGTTTATTTTGGTTCACGACTGTGGAGGCTGAGAAGATCAACAGCATGGCGACAGTATCTGCTGGATTTCTTATGGTGGCGTTGTGCTACTTCAGCTCATGGGGGAAGTGGAAAGCCTGTGGGTGAGACAATATAAGAGGGGTGAGTGAATGAGCTTTATAAGAACTTGCTTTTGGCCCCTTTGTCAAAGGTCAAAGACTTGAATGTATCTGGGGAGGTTTTTGTATCCTCGATTCTCTTTCATTGATCCATGAATCTGTTTTTGTTCCAGTACCATGCTGCTTTTATCACTATTGCTTTGTAGTGTAGCTTGAAGTCAAGTATTGCTATGCCTCCTGCTTTGCTCTGGTGCTCAAAATTGCTTTTGCTATTCCTAGTCTCTTCTGGTTTCATATAAATTTTGGGACTGTTTTCTCTAGTTCTGTAAAACTGCTGTTGGTATTTTGATTGGGACTGCACTAACCCTGTGTAACAGTTTTGGAAGCATGGCCATTTTGACAGTATTTGTTCTGCCTATCCAGGAACAGGGACATCTTTCCATTCTCTGATGTCCTCTTCAATCTCCTTCTTCAGAGTACTGTAGTTTTCTTCGTAGAAGTCTTTCACTTCCTTGGTTAGGTTAATTCCTAGGTTTTTCATTTTTCTTGAAGCTACTGTGAATGGTATTTTCATAATTCCCTTCTCATTGATTTCATTATTAGTGCACATAAACGCTAAAGATTTGTGTGTGTTGAACTTGTATCCTGCTGTGTTGCTTGTTACTGGATTGGTAAGCATATTTATGTCTTCTGGGGTTAGTTCTGGTAGTTTGTAGGTAGGTGTCTGGGAATCTGTCCATCTCTTCAATTCTAAGAATTTTTTGGTGGAGTCCTTTGGGTCATTTATGTAGACTGTCATGTCACCTGCAAATAATGATAATTTGAGTTCTTCTTTTTCTCTATGTATCCCTTTTATTTCTTTCTCTTGCCTAATTGCTCTGGCTAATGTTTCAGGTACTGTGTTGAATAGAAGAGGTGATAGTGGACATCCTTGTCTTGTTCCTGTTTTTCAGGGGAATGGTTTTAGTTTTTCCCTATTTGGTATAATGCTGGCTATTGGTTTGTCATAAATAGCCTTTGTCCTATTCAGGTATGGTCCTTCTATATCTGTTTTCTTCGGGGTTTTAACCATGAATGGGTGTTGGATTTTGTCAAAAGCCTTTTCTACATCTATTGATATGATCATACGGTTTTTGACCTTGCTTTTGTTTATGTGATGTATTACATTTATTAACTTACGTATATGGAACCATCCGTGCATGTCTGCGGTGAAACCTACTTGGTCACGATGTATGATCTTTTTGATAACGTGCTGCATTCTACTTGCTAACATCTTGTTGAGGGTTTTTGCATCTGTGTTCATTAAGGAGAGAGATTGGCCTATAATTTTCTTTGTCAGTTGGGTCTTTATCCAGTTTTGGGATCAGGGTGATACTGGCTTCTATAAATGAATTTGGGAGCACTCCATCCCTTTCAGTTTCTTTGAAGAGTTTGAGGAGTATTGGTGATATAATATCCTTAAAGGTGTTGTAGAACTCAGCAGTGAATCAGTCAGGTCCCGTGCTTTTTTTAGTTGGTAGATTCTTTATTACTGAGTCAACTTCATTGCTTGTTATTGGGGTGTTAAGCATATTTATGTCTTCTTGGGTTAGTTTTGGTAGTTTGTATGTATCTAGGAATCTGTCCATTTCTTCAGAATTTGCTAATTTGTTGGTATGTAATTTTTTGAAGTAGTTACTATCTTCTGGATTTTGACGGTGTCTGTTGTGATTTCACCTTTTTCATTTCTAATTGCATTGATGTGAGTCTTTTCTTTCTCTTGGTTGAGTCTGGCTAACAGCTTGTCTATTTTATTTATTCTTTCAAAGAACCAGCTCTTTGATTCTTTGATTTTTTTATAAATATTTTTGATCTTTGACAAAAGGGCCAAAAGCATATGTTGAAGGAAGGATAGCTTATTCAGCATGCAGTGCTGGGAAAACTTGTTATCTGTTGCAGAAGATTGAAACTGGACCCTTATCTCTCACCATGTACTAAATTAAAATCAAAATGAATCAAATATCTAAACATGGAAACAGAAACACTAAACCTACTAGAAGATAAAATAGGTAAAACACTTGAAGCCATAGGTGCAGGAAAGGATTTTCTAAACAGACTCTCAGTCACACAAGAAATAGCCTTAAGAATCAACAAATTGTATTATATCAGACTAAAATGCTTCCATACAGCAAAAGATTCAATCAGTAGAGTGACGAGAAAACCTACAGAATGGGAAAAAGGTCTTGCCAACTACTCCTCAGACAGAGGACTAATATCTAGAATATACAAAGAACTCAAAAAGTTAAACCACCTAAAATTAAAGACCCAGTCAAGAAATGGGCTAGAGAAATGAACAGACGCTTCGCTGAAGAAGAAATACAAATAGTCAGCAAATGTATGAAAAAATGTTAAATATGTCTGGCCACTAGAGAAATGCAAATTAAAACAACACTAAGATTCTGTCTTACTCTGGAAAGAATGGCAATCATTAGGAAATCAAACAATAACAAATGCTGGCGTGGCTGTGGTGAAAAAGGAACCCTCCTGCATTGTTGGTGGGAATGAAAACTAGTACAACCATTATGGAAATCAGCATAGAGATTCCTCCAAGAACTAAAATTAGAAATTCCATGTGACCCAGCTATCCTGCAGGGAGACTGACTTAGGGATGGAGCTGGCCACCAGGACAGGGCCGCAGAACACAAGTGTCCGTGTCTCATGGCGAGAAAGAGCTTGGATGGAACAAGACCAGCAGAAGGTCAGGGTGGTTATACAGTCGGGGATGAGGCCACCCTGAGAGTGGAGACGGGCCCTTTGCAGGTGCTTGAGAGGATTTGGAACTTTGATTGGAGTGGGATGGGAGGTAATCTTGGAGATTATACACGAGGACGCAACATAACATAATAGATCTCTTGGAGGGATCCCTCTGGCTGCATGTAGATAAATGGGTCGTGGTGGTCGTGCATGCAGGTGGGGGAACCAGAGGTGGCTGCTGTTGGGGTGGGGGTAGGGAGGAGGACTGCTTTTGGGACCTGTCTGGGTGTAGAACTGACGACTGACCCACTAGTTGTGAGGAATTTGGGAAGAGAGAGCAAGATGGTCATAGATGTTTGCCTCAACCAACTGAAGAGCAGGCGATGCCGTTTGCCATTTCTGGAGTTTTCTAAGGTGGGAAATGCGAGGCTTTGGAAACTCACAGGCACTTTAGAATGGCCCAAAGGGTCACATGTGGTAAGGTTGAGAGCACATTCCGGGGCCGCTCCTTCCGCGTGGTGCTGGTTGTTTTTGTGCTGTTGGGATTTTGAAACATACCCATCTGCAGACATGTGGGTGTTGCTCAGGATCTGAAGGTCTCCGGTCAATGAAGAAGGGCCTCTTGAGCCACTCTGCACTGCAAAGTGGTCAGTCTTGATTTATTTGACACCTGATCCAATGGTAGATGGCAGGCAGTTTTAGTTCACAGGGAATTTACCTGGACAACCATCCATTTCTCAAAAGCTGACTGGTGTCGGTATTGTCAAATTCTTCATCAAGAATGGCCCTGGATAGCCAGCAGGCAGTTTCCGAGTTAAGAACAGTATTTATGCTGTTTACTCGAGGATTACTGAGAATCCTCCAATTCACTATGAGCCTGTCAAAAGCAAGAGGAGCTTTAGTCAGTTTTTCTGCCTAACTGCAAGCATATTACCTTTGAATATTTAATGTTCTCTTTTAACACCTTTCTTGACCCATGTATTCTAAATGCCTTTAAAGTTTATTTTTCAAATAATCTTAACTATGAATGAAAATGCCTGTGGTTTCTTTGCTACTGAGCGGAAGCTATATGGTTCTGTAATAACTGCTTATCAGAGGAAAATCATTTTATACATGCCATGAATCTATAATATGGCATGTTGGAAGCCATAGATCATTTACAAAGGAATGCAGTCATTTATTATAGAAAAGGGTAGTTGACATTATTGGATTTCCTTCTTGAAACCTAATCTGTATAATGATGAACTTTTTCATAAACCCATTATGTAAGTGGACCTTCACAATTCACTAAAAGAATTAAATTGCTTACCTTCACGGCCGTGGGTTAGAACTCTTATCATCGTTCTGTGCTGTCCTTGAGCAGGCAGCGAGAGGACAAGTTTCTGAGCCATTGCTGTGAAAATGTCTGGCTGTATATTTTGTGGGGTGTCACCGAATGTGGCAGTCACGGTGCTGATGAGGAGGGGGTGGTGGAGAGTTCAGCTAAGTCCGTAGAAACGAGGCGCAGTCTGAGTTTCCACTCTGTTCTCTTGTCTTGTTTTTTAAATTCATTGCTCATATTCTTATTTTACAGCCATGCTGTGGGTGTTTTGGTCCAGAACCTCCCCACAGGCCCTCATAGCCCCGAAGACGACAGTCTCCAGATGCTCAAGTCCCCCGGATAAAATGCCACAGCAGGTGTGCATAGCCTGCACCCTCCTCCTGCATACTTTATCTCCAGATTGCTTATGTTAAAAGACAGAATTGCCACAAACCTACTTTTGCAGATACTGATCATTTATTTTCATTCTAGAACCAGCAGCAGTGCAGACCAAAATGATTCAGAAGGCCTTGCCGAGCGCCACATGGGCAGGTTATATGTAGCCAGATAAAAGGAAGTAGCGCACTGAAAACCAGATTGGTTGCTGCTCAGGTCTGGCTTCTTTGGACACTAAACAGTTGGCGGCTTGGAATTAGCTGAAACTCTGCTACTTTGGCACAGGTTCGAGTCTGTTTACACATCAAATGAAGTTTCAGTTCAGTGTGTACAGAGAAACCTTTAGGCCAAACTTAAAATATTTAAGCAGGGGAGGATATAAACCAAACAATTCAGTTTAACACATCGAACACCTATAGTGTAACTGCTCTATAAGTGGTTGTTATACTGGATTGTTTAGGGAATAATGACAACACAAATGTATTACCCCTTCAGCGCAGATGCAGTGTCTTAGGCCTGACTACGCAGCACAGGTTAGCGCCCTGTAACTTCACCCTCGGTGTTTTGGAAAGAATCCCAGGATACCGAGCTACCTTATAATCACACTGTCTCCTTTCTCAGGGACCCTCTGTCTGCATGCCGTCCCTCAGGGCCTTGAACGCCAGGAACCTGGTCATTTTTCTTACAGATGTGGTGCTGGGAGCACTTGTGATAATGTCTTACAATTTGAATTGTCGAGGGCATTTGTAAACTTTGGGGGAACTAAAGTTAAACTTTTTTGTTTTGAGTTCGGGGAGCTGGTTTGCTTTCATGGACTTGTTTATACTGAAGTTTTGTTTCTGTTTCATGTTTGGAAGTCACGGCTTGTGGGTGGCAGTCACGGAGGTGATGAGGTGCTAGGACGCAGTGGTCACGCCTCGGCCCTGCTGGGACTTGCTCCGGCAGGCGCTACTGCTCTCCTCGCCGGTGCGGCGCAGGGTTAGGACAGTGGCCCGAGTCCTCTCTGGAGACAGGCCTGGGCTGTTTTCCACTAAAAGTGGAAAACGCTTTTCAAGATTAGAAATGCGAGGGGCCGGTGAGATAGCTCAGCGGCATAAGCGCCTGCCTGGCAAGCGTGAGGTCCTGAGTTCGACTCCCAGAACCCACATATGAAAAAAGGGCCAGTGATATCGCTCAGTGGCACGGGCGCCTGCTGGCGTGCAAGGTCCTGAGTTCGACCCCCGGTACCCACAAAAGAAAAAAAAGAGAGAGAAAGAGATTAGAAATGTGTCAAGGTTTCTTTTACTTTGATTGTTTTCCCCTCCAACTTTTTTTTTTCTTGATTAAACACCTTATTTTGCAATTTTTTCTCCTTTTGGGGAGAACATACAATTGAAGATAACCACTCAGCACTGTAGTAGTGCACCCCTCAGGCCCTCAGGCGCTGCCTCCTCTAACTTTCCAGTGGCTTTTGCTCCTTCCCGGTGTCCCCTGGCTCGGGGAAGCCTTGCTTTCCCGGCCGTAAGCCCTTTTTCCTGAGAATCGTGTCATGTGTTTCTCCGGGTGAGGGAGAGTTGGGAAGGCCTCTCAGAGGCTCAGGCACAATAGAATCTTCTGGAAGGCTGCTGTGTGGAGGGGAAGCTCAGGTGCGGGGCAGTTGGGTTTCTGGGATTGGTTATTCTTTGACATCCCGTTGCTCTGTGGTTCTTCAAGGCTCCGGAAAGCAAGCCCCACAATGCGGGCCTGTTTACAATCCACAAAGACCTCTTCTCGAGGCACGGTTCTCTCTTTGCACGTTTACTTGGCTCCTCACCCTGTGGGTTCCGAGTGGTGCTCCGCAGACGGCCAGCCAGTCCTGACCCAGACACACGGCCCCAAACAATCTGGTTACTGTTTAAACAACCGGTGTCCATAATGAGCCCTCCACGGCCCCAAGCATAAATACATCTAGACGAGTACCAGTTCTGTGGAGTGAAAGTTTAGGTTACATGAAAACATCAACAGCTGTAATTTGTAGGCCCTTGTAGTGCGAGGGGTGTAAGTGATGTAAACTGTAGAAGCCAGCGTTTCGCTGATGTATATTTTGTCCTTGTGCCAGGAGGCTAAATTTGTTCTGTGGCCCTTGCTGTGAATTAATCTTCGGGGGTACCACATGCCAGAAACGTTTTCAGTTTTTATTTTCCCAAAGGTAAACGTGTAGGTGGCTGGCGTTCATGGTCCTCTCAAGACCGATTTGGGCAGCGGTGTTTGACTTTGTGTTCAGAATTACAGTGACTTGCAACTCTTCTCCGAACATTGCAAACTAATTGTGAGTGCCCCACGGAGGCCCACGGTGGAGCGAATCCAGCAGTCTGGGCAGGTGGCCGTGTGGGGAAGGACCACAGGCTCTGGCCGCAGGTCCCGAGCCCAGCGCTCGGTTTCAGAGCCCAGGACGTGGAGCTCTGTGCGGCTGCACGGCCTCTGCAGGCTTTCTCCAAGGTGAGAGGGTAGCACAAAGACTCTTTATTTTTTTAGCCAAGGTGGGAACTGTCTGAAGACCTGTAAAATTAAGTATTTTTCTTTACAAGGAGAAAGGGCAAGGCAGAGGGTCACATGAGCATAAGGATTATGGGTTAATCAACAACACGGCTCAGACGTCCCCAGCTCCAATTCCAGACCCTTTGAGAGGCTCCAGTGTGCAAGATGGGCCACACGTTTGTGCGGGGGAGAGGTCACACACGTGTGTGCCTGACCTCCCAGAGGTGCTGATCCTGCCCTGTGTTTGGAAGTAACAGTGGATGTTGGCTTTCCCAGTGACCACAAATCCTGGATTAGCTTCTCAGGCTCCCCCGACAGCCCTCCCCACAAGTGCCCAGCGCAGCACCGGAGCTCGAGGACGCATTTGTTGTAAGATTGCCCGTGTGAGGAAATGCGAGGATCGGGTGATGTCGGTAGATTCTCACCTCCAGGAGACACATCCTGAGGCTGTCCCACAAGTGCACCCGAAGGGGCAGAAGAGGCTGTACAGATTTTAGCAGGAATGAAGGATCCAGTGAACTGAATGCCAAGATAAGCCAGAGCAAGGGGGAGGCCGGGCACCTGCAACAGGTGGGGAATTTACCTGGGACCCCCCCATGCACACACCTGCTTGGGGTTTTTTGTTTTTGTTTCTATTTTTTTGCAATACTGAGGATTGAAGCCAGGGCCTTCACACCAAACTGACCTATATACTACTTTTTTTTTTTTTTTTTTTTCTTTTTTGAGTCAGGGTTACACTAAGTCACTGGGTCGTCCATTCTGGGCTTGAACCTGTGATCCTCCTGCCTCAGCCTCCTGGAGTGTTGGGATTATAGGTGTGCACTACCACACCCAGCATGCTTTTAAATGTGTCAGGATTTGTGTTCAGCAGGGATGGTAATGGTCACAGACAAAGAAATGTCTGTCATGAAGGAAGACAGCTTTGTATTCAGAGACCCTGGAGGCAGGTGGCATCCTGTGCAGGGCCACTCGGGGAAAACCAGAGTCCTTCCGCGGCAGGGGGAGGCCGGGCTCCTTGATGCTGGTGTGCCAGAGGAGGGAGAGCACATTTAGGACGGCCAGGGTGAGTTGCTGTAGTGGGTGCAGGTGAGGAGCTGCCCTGGTTGCCAGGTACCTCGCCTGAGGCGATGGGCAGGGGAAAGGTGGCCTGGCGCGTGAGTGCTGCAGAGGAGACGGCCGGCCAGTGGGCTCTGGACCGGTCACCTAGCGTATCTGTGAAAGCGGCTGGCTGGTGGTCTGTTGTTTCTAGGAAGTGGCTGGCCCTGCAGGGAGCTGTGTTAGACGTCAAAGCATCAGAAAATACAGACAGCGAAAGGCGTGATTCATATAGAGCCCTCTGCAGGAGGCTGCGGGGAAGGCTCAGGGAGGACCTGGGGCGAGCGCCAGCTTTCCTCATGGGGCGGAACAAGGATCCCGACCGTATAACACATAAGAGAAGAGGTTCCAAGAGGGCCCTGGCTCCCCCTTGGGCCTGGTTGTGTGACCCAGGTGCCCCCAAGGGGGCATTTCCCACCTTCCCGGGACACTGCCAGCAGGAGGAGGGCAACACGCAGGCAGCTGGTGGAGCCATCATGGCCTGGGTGGGGGCAGAAGAGATGGGTCTGTGTGGCGTTTGCTCCCTGTGCCCACTGCCCTTCTTGGCCCTTTGGCCAAAGAGAGTGGACATTCTCGTGTGCTTGTCTCTACGCTCTGCCAGTGTGTCCTTCTGCTGAGAAAGGAGCCACCGTGGCATATGACCCAAGGCAGTGCCGCCTGTCGTTTTCACCCGGAAAGCTCTACACGAGCGCTGCGTGTGTCTGTCTGGCATCCTCCTCTGTGAGAAGTAGCTCGTTGCTCAGGGTCTGTTAGTACCACACTGTCAGACTGCGAGGACACTGAGGCAGGGATAGCTGTGTCACAGCCGCGTGTAAAGAAGCTCACCCCAATAAGAAAGAACCAGTGAACGCATAGCTCCGGGGACAAATCTGCAGCAGCCTCATCTACCCCGGACTGTTAGGCTGCTGTCGGAAAGGGAAGGCTGGAGCTCTGTCAGAGTGTGCAATACCTTTGGAGTAAAGTGTGTAAGAACCCTTTCCAGGCTCTGCATTGGTTGGCAGATTATTTGGAGTGAAAATTGCTCTGCGGAGGAGAGGTGTGTGTCTGCCTGTCTGTGGGTAGCAACATACGAATACAGTCCTCCCTCGGCAAGCGTGGGGGACTGGCTCCAGGACACCCTTTGATACCAAGTGATACTTGCTTTATCAAAGTGGTACTTTGATACTTGATACTTGCTTTATCAAGTTCTTTAGATAAAGTCGGATAGAACTGGCCACGATGTCCACAAATCCCCCCATGTACTTCAGGCCATTTGTCGATGATGATGTGTAATGCCTAATGTTATGCACACACTATGTAAATAATCACTGTATTGTTGGGGGAATAAGGACAAGTAAACAGTATGTACATACAGTTGACTTCCCCAAATAGTTCCCAGCTGCAGCTTGTTGAATCCATGGATGTGAAAACACTGATCGGGAAGGCTGAAAATGTGTTTAGATATATAGACATGAATTGTATCATAAATGTATTTTATTCAGATTTTTTAAAATGTATTTGCGTATTTTAATTAGATCATAGAAATGTATATTACCATACTGGGCATCAAAGTCTGTTTACTTTTATACCTTTATTGTACAAAAGGATGGGCACACAGTTTCAGCAAGGGTAATAGTTGGTATCTTGAGCCTACTTCAGCAGAATATTTCCCCCATTTTATTTGCTGTGGTTTATAAGTATGTGATATTTGTACAAAGAATAAGGCAGTAAAGCTAAGTCACAGTGAGAAAAAAGCAATGAGAGTTTCGAACCACGAATTCCCAATACAGTTTTTCCTCAGTTCCCATTGCAGATATCCAATCTTTAGATGCTCAAATCCCTTTTATAAAATGACATAATATTTACGTAGAACACACATCTTCCTGTGTATCTTAAATCACCTCCGGGTTACTTCATAGTAGCTAAGACAGTGTAAATGCTATGTGAATAGATGTTATACTGAATTGACTGGAGAACAGAGACAAGAAAAAGATGTTTAGTACAGATGAGGTTTTTTCTTACTGTTTTCAATCTGATGTGAGTCCGAGGATGCGGAGCCCCCCGGGGTACCAAGGGCTGACGGATACTCTTCCCTTGTGTGCCGAGCCCCAAGGGATTACGTTGTAGCGCTGCAGTGGCCCATCCGTAGACGCCTGTACATCACCTGTGTCTTCTACAGTAACACAGTCCTGAAAACTGGGTCATCCGAGCGTGTGACACTTTCTGTTTCTGTCCTAAGCTTTGGGTGTTAATTCCCGTTTCTACATGGTGTTTGAAGGCAGCCCCAGGGGTTTGTTCGGGAGGACCTGCCCATGCGTGGCCTCTGCTTCCGGTGGGTTGGAAACAGCAGCTTTATATTTTGAGCTCTCCTAGGCTGGTAAGAACCAAGGACAAGGCTTTATCTAGAAATGCACTTGTGATTCGTGTTCTGCTGTTCACACGGTTTCATTGCTGTTGTTATTGGGGTCCCTTGATTTCCCCTCTCATAATTATTCCTTTCGAGGATATGGAAGAATGGTAATTGGACTGTGGAGGTGTATTACCACTTGGGGCTCAGAGTTCATTTACTGTCACCTCTTTTGCTGTCCCCCAAGGCCTCATGTGTTCAGAGCGTGGTGCCCAGTGTGGCCATGTGAGAGGCGGTACTGCCTGGTGGTGGTGCCTATGAGCCACCCCTGCCTCCTCTCTCCACGGGCTCTCCCTGCCCCACATGCGTGTGCCATTGTGACATCTCATCCACCGTGAGGGCTCCCCAGAACAGAGTCAAGGCCAGCACTATGCCCGGAACCCCAAGGATTGTGAGCTAATAAGTAAACTCTTTTCCTTGGAAGTGTGCAGCCTCAGGTATTTCATTACACATCATCCTCCTACGAAAGGAGCAGATGTTCTGATAGATGTGGAGTGGAAAGTTTGGGAAAATCAGTTCTATTTCTAGCAAAACACTTAATTCTTCCCCCTGACCTTTGCAAAAGTGGGTATGGAATGAGCAGCCTCTGGGGAAAGGCTGCGTGGGCGCTGGGGTGTCAACTCCCACACCCCGCTTGCTGCCCCTTCAATGTGCGCTCTGACTGCTCCTCCCCTCCCTGCTCATCCAGGTCCAGCGTCTCTCGTCTTCACCCCCTGCGACTGGCCCCATAGCCTGCCTGCCTTCTCCTGCCCCGCTGACATCGTCACCAGCACACGGGCCCAGCAGAGGCCCCACCCCACCCTGCTGCCCCCGGGCCCTCAGTGTCACCCCCACATCCTGCTTCAGCCCGGTCATCTTCCCCTTTGCCCCTTTGCAGGATGCCCGTCACCTGTCCCTGTGGGATGTCGTCTTCACGGGCGCATTTTGTGACTGCTTGGCTTCTTCTGCTAGGTGTGTGCTTTTCTAAAAGACACTGGGTGATCAGCCTGGGCACCCCAGGCTGGGGGCTTGAACAACAGAAGCACAAGGCTTCGCGGTGCTGGAGCTGGAGTCCGAGCTCCGGTGTCTGCAGGCCGCTTCCTCCCGAGTCCTCTCCGTGGCTCGCAGATGGCCATCATCTCCCTCTGTGTGTGTTAGTGTCCTAACCTCCTCCTCTTATAGGGAATTTCACCATAATTACCTTTCTAAAGCCCTGGTTCCAAATATAATCCCATTCTGCGGTGCTGGAGATCGGGCCTTCTGAGGAATTTGGGGGTCCGATCCAGCCCATTACAGATGCCACCTAAGAAACAGGGAAGTGAAGCTCAGGTTGTCCACTTGGGAAACTGGACCGTGGTCCATGTTGGGAAATTGAGCTGAGCCTCTGTGCCTCCTTCCCGTCGTCCCCATCAGCAGCACCTCTGAGAGAGCTGCCCTCCTCCCCATGCGTGACAGTGGGGACAGGAGGTTGGGTCTTGATCTGCCTGTCTCCCCTCTGCCTGCGTCCTCCTTACAGCTAAATGAGGTTGTAGCCGAGACCCATCCTCCTCAGGGCCGTGTTCCTCTGTGTGTGTGTGATCTTCGTGGTGAACAGTACCAGGTAGGGGACTCCCTGGCTGCCTTGGGTTCCCTGGGGGTACTGGGCCTCCCTGGATGTCCCTGAGCTGGGCTCTTTTGATCAGCTCAGTGTGATCCCCCTATTCAGTGTGATGGTACAGACCGGGTTCCCCACAGAGCATCCAGCAATCCACCTGGCATCCTTAATTCCTGAGTGCAGAGCTTCCATCAGGGGTGCCTGGGCAGGTGCCCTGCGTGATTCTGCTGTTTGAGGTTGACTTCTGGTGTCACCTGTGTGGCTTCGTAGCCAGCCAGCTCTGGACCAGGCAGGCTGGGGAGGACAGGACAGAGCACAGGGCCTGGAAGTGCTGCACACCCCTTGCACTAAGTTAGTGTGCAAAGCTGGGGTGCCGGCCTGGCTGGCGTGTTCAGGCCCCTGCACGTAGACCTAGGTGATCATGTATTAGAGGAGGTAATTCCCAGAGAAACATCTGCTGGAGCACAAGGCAAAACCACACCTGTCAATCCCATAGGCCCTTCGGGCTTGAAACTGGCTTCTGAGAGGCTTTTGCTGACGGCTTCTCATGTTTGCGGTATAAATCCTTGTGCATGATTGCTTTAGGCCTTGCCTGGTGTTCATGTGAAATAGCATAGCTGTGAAAACTCTTCCCAAAGCAGCCAAAAATGGTACCAAAATCCTCCTAAACTTCAGGAAACCAAACCCCCCATTCCAGGTTCTGTCACCACCCCCGTCTCAGGTGCAGTAGAAAGTGTCTCAGCCCAGAGTTGGGGGTGCTGGCTGGTCCAGGGAGGTGTCAGGATCCGCCTGAGGCTGTCTTCCCTTGTGCCTTCGTGAAGGGCCAGGGCCAGCTATGTCCTGGTGACTGTCACTGGGAGTGGCAGCACAGCCAGGCTGGCCTCTGTACCTGGTCAGTGAGCTGCTCTTGTGCATGTCACAAAATCAGTTTTGCTGGGTTCCACAAATGTCACGTGTGAGCTGCCCTCACCACTTTTCTCCGCAGTGTCAGCAGTCAGAAATGTGTCCCACACGGGGCATGGTAATGTGGCTCCCATTCACAGGGCCCCATCAGGACCTGCGGGTGGAGCAGAAGCTCCTGGCCTGGCCTGGGCCTGCAGACACCTTCGCACTCAAGTAGTAGGCTAGTAGGATGCCCATCCAGCCTTTGTCCACACTTCCTGCCCACTATTTTTCAATTGTTTTCTGTCCTTGGTTGCTTAAATCTGAAGATGCAGTGCCTGCAGATACAGACATGGAGGGCCAGCTATGTTTCAAGAAGAAAGCGAAGTAACAAAGTAGAGAAAATGCCTATACACTGGGGCTCTGTTACTCTTAATAGGCCCCTCCATCAGGGTGGTAATGACAGGCTGGGAGCAGCCTGAGAGCACCCTGCACTGTGGACTGGCTCATGAGCAAAATGATAGGCTGTATAATGACCTCCCACGGAGCCGGCGAGCTGCCACAGCACACTAGGGGAGGCGAGAAGGAGAAAGGATACTGTAGGGAACCAGGAGGCAAGCTGCCCCATCGTGGGGCAAGTGGGGTGTAAGATTCTTAGGAGGGGAGAGACCCTTTCTGTCTTAGCGCATGCTCACTGTCTCAGAGAGAGATCCCGGGAATCCAGTGGAAGTTACAGTGTCGTGCCCGCAGTGTCTTTCAAGTCATTGGGATTTCTCTAGAAGCGTCTCAGCGCGAGCACTGAGTCTCAGATCCTAGGTGTTTATGGACAAAATGTCCTCAAGATGTGGTCCCTTGACCAGCAGCCCTGGGGACCCTGGAACTTATTGGAAATACATGTTCCAAGGCTGCACCCTAGGCCTCCTGAGGCGCAGCTGCTGGTGTGGGGGGGTCTGTCTCAGGGGCTCCAGGTGGCTCAGATGCCCTGGGCAGAGGAGGTGGGTTGTAGAGCCAGGCGGCCCTTGAAAGACCCGGGTCTCTTTCAGCAGCTCCACCTGGCTGCTCCCCAGACCTCCCGCGAGCTTGGCAGGTGTTGGTGCCAGCGTCTCAGGAGCCCCGAGTTAATTACTAGGTCTAGGTGCAGCCGCAGCAGGGAAGAAGCCCTGAGATGGTGGTGTGTGTGAGCCTGAGTGTGTTGGGGTCCTCAGTTCCATGCCCCGGCAGGTGGGCTCCCTGGTGTCTCTCTAGAGCCCCCCTTGTGATAGGGGAAGGGGAGATGTGACTGACCTGCCAGGGAGGCATTTGGATGTCCTGAAAAGCTGTTCACATATAAATCTGCTTTTTGTGTCATTTCAGGGAAGAAAATATGACCTATTGCGTTTGCTAATGTAGTATCCATCCGGCTCTAGCCGTGGGTTCCGTGCCAACCATAGATCACAAATATTTGGCAAAAAGTTGTGTCTGTAGTGAGCCTGTGCGTGTACACTGTGTCCTTATTCCCTACACAACCGTTTGCACAGCGTCGACGTTGTGTTAGGTATAACGAGTCACCCGGAGAGGTCCGGGCGCACAGGGCACTTTGAGCCGGGCTTCCCTGTCGCCACCGCAGCCTTTCACAGAAGGGACGCGAGCGCCCTCAGTCTCGGTCTGTGGAGGGTCCTGGAACCCGTCCCCGTGAGACCGCGGCGGGGATGAGTGCACATCGTCCAAACCCTCCGAACGTGTCCCAGCAGCTCACTTCCTGCACGGCCTGCAGTGCGTGGGTTTCTGCGATGGGTCCGTCCTTGGGAGGGGCCAGCCGCCCTCTCTAGGCCCCTTTGCCTGTGCCCAGAGCAGTCTCTATCCCTGGAGGACTCAGGGTCAAGGAGGCCCTGGTAAAATTCCTCCTCTGCCTCCACGTAGTTCAGCAGCTGAGCCCAGCCTAGGTTGTCTCCTTATGTGTAGAGCGGAGATTGGGTTAATTTCTTTGACAGTCCCCTAAATATTCTGGACATATTATTGCGCAGTTTTTATCCCAGGTTTGGTTCTCTCACCAGTCTACAGGTCTCTTTGCTTTTTTCCTCCTTCAGTACTAAAGATCGAACCCAGGGCTTTTGCACTAAGCTATATCCCTAGCCACCTCCCTTCTTTTTTGGAGACAGGGTCTCTCTGTGTTCCCCAGGCTGGACTTGGATTTGTCAACCTCCTGCCTCAGCCCCCCAGAGTGCTGGGATTATAGGCATATGCCACCACCCCTGGCCTGCTTTTATTTTTTAAAAAAGCTACTCCCACACTGCGCAGTCAGGTAGATGCAGTGGACAAAAGACTTAGCAATTGATCCAAGAAAACTGAAAATTTCAGATTTCTTTGTAGAGAATTGCTTCTAAGCTATGACTCTAGCCTAAAGCATACTTTTGTCACACTTTGTCTGTGGGTGGTTTTGTAACATCTGAACAATAACAGCTAAATATCAGTGGCATCTTCTGTGCAGAAGCACCCGCCCCTGAGGATTTGAGGCCTGCCCTCTCCGTGGATTCCTGAGCAGTGGTTGATCGTCACAGGCCTGGTGAAACCGCCGCTTTGCCTAAGGGATTGTGTGAATTTGGCTGTACTGCTTACTTCCTCTGTGCCTCAGTTTAGTTGTCTGAAAGATGGGTATAATAACAACTACTTCTTGATGGTTAAGATAGATACACTACCATTTTTACTTAGTTCATTGAAGAGTAAGGTTTGTGCCAATAATGTTTGGACAATTGAATGCTAATGTCTGGTGTCCTGAATAACTAACTTAAAGATAGTAATACGTAATGTATTAACCATTGTTACCCTCCTATTATGTTGTTTTGAAAATTTGTTCTTCTTTTGATTTGTTTTGTTTTTTTTTCTTCTCTTTAAAAAAAAAAAAAAAAAAAATAACAACTACTTCTTAAGTTTGTTGGCGGGAATAAAGAAGATAATAGGGTAAAGTTCTTAGCGTGTCCCCTACAAATACAAGTACTCAACAAAAGAGTGCCTCGATGCTCGCTGATGGAGTTGGAGACACCCTTGCATGATCTAACAAGAGTCATCAGTTGAAAAAGGAGATTACCCTGGAAAATCATTAAATTCAGTGTTTTGCCCATTTTGTTTTTATGTTATATTTTTCTTCCTAAAGCATCCAGCTTAATTTTTATAGAAATAACTTTCTTCTTGTGACCCCTCATGGGACATCAGGTACCTACATAAAGTAACTATGGTAACAGATACAGCTGGCGTGGAGAGGCTGGGCCCCGCTGACTCTGGGGAAGCGCAGGTCCAGGCTGCATGGAGGAGTCATCTGGCAGAGCAGCTTGGAGTGCTCGCCACACCATCATCGTTTACCATTGATGTTTCCAGTGGACCCAGAATGGATTGGTGGTTTTCCCTCTCTCCAAGCCACAGGCAAATTCCGCTATGACTGAATGTTTCTGTATTAAGATTCCTGTGTTGCAGTTCTAAACTTTAATGTGGTGGTCTTAGCAGGTGAGGTTTCGGGGAAGTGATGGGGTCCTGCGGATGGACCCTGGCAAATGGGATTGATCGGTATCTAGAGAGAGACGGTCACCCCTTGTGCCACGTGAGGACCAGTGAGAGCCAAGAAGTCTGTGAACTGGGAAGTGGACCCTCGTCCAACGCGGAGCCCACCACGCCTTGTCTCAGACCTCTGGTCTCTGCACTGTACGCAGTGAGTCCCTGTTGGTTACAAACTGCCTGCTCAGTGCCCAATGTGGCGGACCGACTGTTCCTACATTGAAAGGCATTTGTGTAGTTAACAAAATGCCGTGGGGAGCACAGGCTCTGGCCAGGTTCAGAAAGTTGCACTTTTCTCAGTCCCTCCCTTGGAAGGGTGTCAGCCGAGGGCAGTCTGCACCTCGGCCCCGCGGGGAGGGCAGTGTTGATGGTGGTTTGTGATCTCACTGAAGGTTTGAACAGACTGACATCCATTGCCTTGTGCCTCCTTTTTCTCTGTTCAGTTTTCAGTGCTGGGTTGGGTGTTTCCTGCCAAGAAAAGCCCTGCACATGTGTGCTTGGTGCTTGCGTCTGTGTGCGCTTATTTGTGTATGTGGGGTGTGTATGCTATGGGCACATATGTGCACACTTGCGTGTGCAGGGGCTCACCCGTGCATGTGTGCACGTGTGCATGCACTGGCGCATGCATGCATGTGTGCTGCCCTCCTGTGAAGACACACCTCTGAGGTACATTGGAATGTTCTCTTTCTGCTTCTTCTGCCTGCGTCTGCCTTTTAGACATCTGGTTTCCCTTCCAAGGTCTTGTGTCTCTGTCGCTAAGCTCCTCTTGGCTTCTCGCTGGGAGAGAGGCATGGAGAGTATTGTTCAGGGCAGGAGCGGGGAGGGAGGAGGCTACATCGGGCTGAAGGAGAGGGCAGAGGACGTGCTTTGCTGAGAGCAGCTGTCACCCAGGCCACACTGCCGCAGGCTGTTTCTTTGGTCTTTCCTGTGAGCCTGGGCCCTGGGGTGGGGTGGGTGCTGAGCCAGGGTCTGCCAGGTTGTTCTTGCCTGCTGCTTACTCGGGGTCTTGGGTGAGTAGTTAGAGCAAGTGGCCACATGACTGTCCTAGGTGGGGCATGGGTGGCCGGAGGTTGGCGCGGTGGGCAGTGGGCCGTCTGTGACCAGGTGCATGGTGGTCACTGAGGCACGGAGCAGGATGCCAGGTGTCCTTCCACTCAGAGGTCTCAGCATCGTGGATTCGGAAGCCCAGAAGCCCTGAAGCTCCAGGTGTAGTAATTAAATACTCATGATTTGAGGCCTGGCCTTCAAACAGTGTTTGAATAAATGCCCTTTCATGAGGGTAAGAAAGCCCACCCCTTATTCTCAGGGAGCATCTTGGTTTTAGCTTTTAAATTACAAAGGAAAGGATGTTTTATGGAGGGATAATAAATGGTGGCAAGAGAAGGCCAAAACAAGCTTTTATGTGATCCAGTTCATCCCAAACTCGGCTGACAGGAATGTCGCAGTCAGTTTTCATTCATACTTCTGTCCCCAGAGCTCAGATCTCCGAGCCTGGTCTTCATCAGTGCTGTCCTTTCATCTCTGAAGACCCCCTGCCTGAAGTTGTCTGTGTTGAAGTGGCCTTTGCAGAGAAAGCGTTGTCTTTCAATCCTCTGGAAAGAGTTCCTTTGCCTGCAACTGAAACTGGGCAGGGGCCGCAAACCCGAACGCCCTGGGGCCCTGTTGGATAACACAAATGAACAGATCGGGCCACGTGCCTGCTCCACCTAAAGCTGCTGCTTTATGACGGCCTTCAACACCAACCTGAGGGTCTGGTGGCCTCACTCACACATCCTGGAAGGGACACACCAGGGTTTGGCCCCGGCTGCCCAGACCCTGAGACCTGAGGGTCTCGGTGGTCCGCAGACAACTGTGGGGGCCTCGCCCAGGCCCAGCCTGCGGGGTCAGAACTCACCCAAGATCTTTGGGGCATTAGATGCTCTCTGAAGTGGAGAGAGCTGGTTTAAAGGGATTGCCACTGTGTAGACGCAGCTCCCAGCCAAGGGGACCTCACGTTCACAAAGAGCCTGTGCACGAGTGTCCTGAGCAGCTGCTGTATTCGTAGATGTCCCAGGGTGGAAACAGCCCTGACTCCTTCAGAGGAGGAGTGGACAGAGGAACCAGGGTCCATCCATGCCACGGAATCGCGTTCTGCATTAAAGGGGTAAAAATCACCTCTGCAGACCCCAGCGTAGGTGGCTCCCAAAGGCCTTATACCGAGTGAAGGGGGCATTGCCCAGAAGGAACCTATCATGTGATGTGATTTCATGATTCTTAGAAAGACAAATGATGAGAGCAAGAGAGGGAGAGAGCAGGAGAGGGAGAGAGAAGGAGAAGAGAAAGAGAAGAAACTGACCGCAGAGGGAGAGCACAAGAGGATTTTAGAGGCGGTGAAGCTGTTCTGTGTATTGATTGTGGTTGTAGACCCCAAATCCATACATGTATGAAAATCCGGAGCTGTACACCAAAAGACAAAGCCACAGTAAAGGAAAATAGAAAATAAACCCCACAGCCCAGCACTCCAGTGAATAACCATGTGTCTGTATCATTTCACGAGTTCATTTTGAATACCCATTCATGCACCTGTACCTTCCATATGAGTTCACATGTGAGTTTATTCCATGGGATAAAATTCCCAGAGCTGGGTTGTGGGTGTGTACATTTGTGTGAGCGATGTTGGCCACTGAGTTCTGTGGCGTTTGTTATATTCCCAGCGCAGTGTTGGGCAACCTGTGCCCACCTCACCTCAGCCTGGCCACGCATCCCGTGACCTGGCCCGGTGACCTCTGCCATCTAAGGGAGGAAGTGGCCGCAGCTGTCAATGTGTCAGGTAAGATCCGGTTAGAGGTGGGCTCCCAGGCCAGCCACACCCCGGTGGACCCTTGTCTGTTACAAGGGATTTGTATACAAAGGTGCAGGCCCGTGAGGTCCTTCTGGTCCTCAAGAGCACTCGTCACTGGGGATGTGACACCTTTCCTCAGGACCCGGTATAGGCTGTCCACAGATCAGGCCGCTCCAGGGATTTGGATGGATCACGGGGCCCCCTTTCTTGATGGAGCCCAGCCTTCTTGCGTCGCTTCCCACACACTGCCGCTTTTGGGTCCTTATGGAGGCCTCATGTGGGCTGGGCACTCCGCCATTCTGGGAGGTTCGTTTCTGCTTTCCTGCAGGGATGCCACCTTATCTCGTTGCAGGGCAGCAGATGTGTCTTGTCCTGGTCTTCACACAGGAGTTTATCTATCCACGTTGTCCCTTTGTCACGTTTTCCTCTCAGGTGACCACCACGGAGACACTCTCAGGTTCTTCCCTTCTACTCCTCCCTTTGAGCACCAAGCCTGGGGATGGGTTAGCACAGAAAGAAGCAAGGAACCTTGGAAGGATGACCGGCCATCTTGCAGGCCATGTCGTTAATCTGCCCTGCACCGTTGGCCCCCAGCTGGTTGGTGCCCAAAGCTTGCAGCCAGAGAACTCGCTCCAGGGCAGCCGAGCTGCACGGGCAGCCACACAACTGCTGCTCCTTCTCCTAAGGACGTGGCATGGTCAGTGGACCTGCCCTGTCCGAGATCGCAGCTTCTAGTGCATGCAGGGGCACAGTTCCTTCTCCACCTCTGAGGTTTCTGGCTAGGCCTAAGAATTAAACGGACGCCGGACAGATGCACAGCAGAAAGGCATACACATTATATTTAGTTAAATTTACACAGACACGGAAGTCTTTGTAAGAAAAATGGAGACTCAGAGAAGCAGTTAGAGCCAAACAATCTAGGTTGGACAAAGTGCAGTAAATTGTGACTGTGTGTAAGACAGAGGGATCTGGGCTGGGCGGATAATCACGGAGAAGTAACTGAACTCCTCCCAGGGCCTGGGGTGTGGCTCGGTAGCAGAGCACTCACCCAGCATGTGCCAGCCCTAGGTTCCATCCCCAGCACAAAGAAAAACCTAAAAATACTAAACCCTTCTGGGCTGGAGCGCTTTACACATAAGAGGAATGGTGGGGGAAGAGAAGGCCGGGGTCCTGGTACTGCCTCTGTAGGGGTCTCACACACAGAATGGAGCACCCCAGGAGGCCCTCATTGCCTTCCTCAGCCTGGTACCCCTGTTTCTGCAAGACTTCACCCTCCGGCATCAAAGGTTTCCAGGCCTTTCTCCCCATCGACTTTTATGTGGTGCTAGACTTGGCATCCCTTTTGGTAAATATTTTAAATAGGGCTGTGGCCCATTAAGGCTCCTCACTGTCTTCAAGCCAGGGTGTGTGGAGGAGCAGCATGTTTGCATATATAATAAGTCTGTGGAAACATGGCTGTGAACTTTACTGTGCCGCATAACTAAACAGTAAGCCAGCTGGGGAAGGCCTGGGCTGGGAATCTGTGCGTTTGGTCGGGGTGCCCTTGCTGTGAGTCTGTGGTCCCTCTGCCCCCCGCCCCCCTTTCCTCGCTGTTCTAGGCCGTTTCCATCCAGCTGCCCTTCGCTCTGGTTTGCATTTTCATTATACTTAGCTGAGCAACTCTCAAAGGGGAGGCCACAAAGAGCTCCTTCCTCTCCTGGTCGTAGACCTTGTGATTCCTTAGAGTCCACATTTGTGGGCATCTCAAGTCCCTCTCCAGCCAGGGGTGGCGTTGTTACCACCTTTGACCAGGAGAGGGGTTGGCTGCAGGCCCCTCAGGTGTGAAGTGGTTGTGTCCTGATAAACACGATAAACACGACTAAGTTGAAAACATCATCAGTCAGAAGTACGCTGAATACAGTCGCCTTGCAGAGCGTCACAGCTCAGTGGGCAGCGCACTGGAGTTTCAGCTGTTCACCCTCCGTGTGTGGGCGGGCCAAGAGCTATGGATCGCTGTCACTGCCTGGCACCATGAGAAAGGATTGCATATCAGGAGCCAGAAGATTCAATCCAAAATTCAAAGTATGGCTTCTCCCAGATCGAGATGGCTTTGGTGCCATAGTAAAGTTGAAAGATTGCAAGTTGAGCCCTCATCAAGGCAAGGACTGTCTGTGTACTAATGATGATGGCAGGGTACGCGGTGGTGGTGTTTTCTAAGAACCCAGAGCCTTATGAGCAACCAGTACAGGGCTCGGGCGTGAGGCTCGGTGGTACAGCTCTGCCCTAGCATCGCAAGGCTCTGAGTATGATTCCCATTGTGGGGGCGGGGGGAGGTCCAAGACTCCCGTAAAGGAAGCTCCTCCCCAGTGTGTCCCTCTCCTTCTCAGCTGGCCCTGCTGTTTCGCAGCCCCAGGTCACACGCCGGGCCGGGAGTCAGAGGCCCGCAACCCTGCAGGTCTGTGAGGAAGGAGCTGTGGCCCCTGCTGAAGAAAAGAGCACCGTGGTCCCAGGGCGATGATAGTGTCGGGGGCATCTTGCAAATGAGTTGTTAGAGGAGGAAAAAATGAGAAAAGAGGGGACAGGTGGAGAGAGTAATAAAGGCACGTACTGATTTTTAAGGAATGTGATACACAATGTGATGCACGTTGTCACAATTTAAGAAGTTGTCACTTCCCTGTGCTTATTTTGCATTTAAGGAGACCGAGTTGCTGAGAACCCTCCCTCCCTCCTTCCTTTCCTTTCTTCCCCTGCTTTAAAGTTAAAGCGCAGAGCAGGCAGGGGATGTGACCATCAGTAAAAGCTGGGCTTGTCCCACGCGCCAGAACCTCTGGGTGCTCAGCTGCTGTCTGTGAGGGGAAGAATGAAGCCAGGAGTTGATGGCTGGACTCAGTTATAATGAAATCTTAGTTCAGCTCTGAGACTTGTCCACTCCAAAATGAGAGCACGCAGAAGACACCCCAGGTAGCCTGTGGCAGAGCAGAGCCTCGCAGCCTCGGAGGGGCCCCCTGCCGTGCAGTAGGTGGATGTGCAGGGCCTTCCTGTCTGGTCATCCAGAATGCACCGCCACACGCACCCCTCCAAGTGCAGTCCCATGGGCACCCCGCGAGCAGAGGAGGTGCCCTCTGGGGGTGGGGAGAATGGAGCAGAGACAGAAGCCGATTCTATCACAGGCCTTGAGCAAGAAATGGGTTGAAAATGGATTAGCAGGGAGGGAGGGCGGGGTGTGTATGGTAGAGTCAAGGAGAGCGATCCTGAGTGACGATTTGTGCTTAGCTCCGTGTCTCTTTGGAAATCGCTCACCAAAAGGGTGTTACCCGCCTGTCCCATCACCGGTGGGTGACTCTCTGTGCCTGGTGCCCCCAGCCCCACCCCAGGGTCCTCCAGCCTCACAGAGGAAGACTTCCTCCCAGTGCGAGCTGACGAAGGGCAGTGGGGAAAGCGGAGCGCAGTGCCGGGGGCTTGCGAGGCGGATCCGCACTGCCAGTTTCATGACAGACAAGCCCGGGGCGTCAGCCCCTCACCCTGGAGGGTCCGGCCGGCCGGCGGTCGCCCTGAACCTGTGTTTCTCAAATGCCCTTTATCACAGAGGCCCCGGAAAGCCTGTCTGAGGGGACACAGAAATTAGAAAAGGTGAAATACAGAGTTCTAAGAATTAAAAAGACGGCAAACACACTTTAGAAAACCACAGCTCACCGGCGGGGGCGCGCAGTCCTGGCCGAGGCCGTCTCCCCGAGGCCCGGCCCTGGCTCTCCGCCCCGTGCACGTGAGTCCTGCGCTCAGGCCGTGGCCCTGGCTCTCCGCCCCGTGCGCGTGAGTCCTGAGCGCAGGCCGTGGCGCGGCTCCCGCGCGCAGGGTTTGCTCTTCCCCCTCTGTCTCCGTGGCCTCGGAGTCCCGCGGCCGAGCTTGCGCGGGCGCCAGCGGGGCTCAAGTGTGCCCGCGTTGCCCGGGCTGCCGTGAGCACTGACGGCTCTTCCGGTGTCCTTCCGTGTGCAGTGCTTCCCAGCGTGGCGCTGTGAGCCTGCCTGCAGTCTAGGGGACAGATGGTCCCCCACGGCGGTCAGCACCCTGGACCCGAGGCCGGCACTGATTAGCTTAGGGCTCTGGCTACGAAAATAAAAGAGCCTCAGAGAAAATACTGGAAGCAGCCATCATTTATGAGCTTACGAGTCTCAGGTAAAACAAGGCATTGAAAAATGTCCTTTTCTTATAGGAGCATGGGAAATAAGTAGCGTCTAGTGATAGGATTGCTAACTTTTTTCAGTAAATTTTTTTCCTTTAAAAGGAGAAATTTAGAAGCCACACAGACATTGGTTTAGAGAAAAAAGTCCATAGTTGGCAATCATGTGCATTTTTATGATAACCACTAACTAGCAGTGGTTTAATATGTTGTTTTAATGTGTTCATCTCTACTGTTACAATATTGTCACCATTAAATACAAATACTTATGTTTTTATTTTAAAAATTCCTGGTTTTCGTATTGCAAAATCGTATCAGGGTTCCCAGTGTGTAACGATGGTGAGTGGAAGGTACAGGAGTAGAACACAGGCTCTGCCCTCACGCCGTTGGAACTGCGTTGTGTGGGGCAGGGAACTCTAAGTTCTGTACAACATACCTGGTTTTATGCAATAGGTCTCTCAAGTTGTATAGTTTCCTCGTATCTTAACACTCATAGAAAACGAGACTCTTATTAACTACAGAACTATTTTGTTGTTACCTCTTTCATTTGAAAAAATTAAACTCTTTTTTTTTAATTGAAAAGGAAATTCCTGAATGTGCCGAAATAATTCAGATAGAAGCTCTCCCTGGCGCCTCCACGCAGAGCGCTTTCTGGTGGCCACCCAGTGACTGTGAATAGTTAAGCCATGCTTGTCCTGGGCCGGAGCAGGAGACAGAGCTGCACTCCGCACCGTGGGGTCTCACCTCAGGCTGCTCCCAGTCAGCCTCTCCTCGCCTTTCTGCAGCTTCCTCAGCAGTGGCTGGGGTGACAGTAGAAACGGCATCACTTTGAGGGTGGGACAGAAGCATTAGAAGTAGTTTAGCCAGCGCTAAAAACCTGACTGTTGCCGTCACTGGTGTGGATTTATTGTATATGTTGTTGTCTATCACATTTAGCCATCGTACATCTGTTATTAACCATTTGGGGATTAATCAATGTGTGGTGTTTTCCTGACTTGCCCTGACAACCACAACTTTCCAGGATCCCCCGCAGGACCTGGAGATGAACTCCTGGCTGTGGAACTGGGCGCAGTACCTGACTGGTTTTGGTAGATGGCAGATGGTCCTGTGGGAATTTTGAGGCTTTTCCCACGCTGGGCCAAGCAAGAGTTCCTGCTGCTCCCCCTTCCAGCGGTTTGTATGGACGGACCCTGGTCCCCCATTTCAGTTTACCTTTGTTTGATCAACACTGCAGGTTTGAGTCTTTTCAGATTTTGCAGCCGTTGGAATTTATTTGTATTCAAACTCTTTGTGTCCTTCAGCCATCTTTTTCTCACTCGTTAAGTGGAATCTTTTACTCATATTCTGGGCTGAAATCTTTGTCATCATTGAAAATTTACTTTTTCATGAAGCATCAGGTAGGATTTTCACTTTATTCTTTCCCCCAAATATAGCCTGCCACTGTTGTTTGTGGAGTTATCATTCATTTCCCATTAACTGCAGAAACTGCCTTGTTTATAGTTTATGTTTCTGTACCTACTGGGGTCAGGCTGCACCCTACTGATGGCTCTACCTACCTGCTAGCAGGAACAGACATTTCTCCAAAGCACATTTTCTGTCTGCTTGTGTATCGCTGAGAACTGTTGTGTTCTGTGTTCATAAGGGATATGGGTGTAGATTTGCTTCCCTGTGATGTCGTCTGGTGTTTCTGACTGGGTGACCCCACCTCACAGAAAGAGGTGGTAGGTATTCTCCTTTCGGAAGAGCCTGTGAAGGATCACTGTTAATTCTTTTCTAAGTGTTAGGTAGAATTTACCAGGGAAGGCTTTTTTTTCTGGCAAGTTTTTGATTACTAATTCAGTCTCTTATTATAGATCTATTTTGATTTTCTCTTCTTCTTGAGTCAGTTTCAGTAGGTTTGTTTCTGTAGAAATGCAGTCCTGTAGGTATGTAATTTGTTGGGACGCAGTTATGCAAAGTATTTCCTCACAGTCCTTTTTATTTATGTAACATTGTGTAACTGACCTCTTTGTCATAATTTGAGCCTCCTCTTTTTTTTTCTTGGTCAGTCTAATTAAACGGTTGTTAATTTTGTTGACCTTTTCAAAGAACCAGTTTTTGGTTTCTTGATTTCCTCTATTTTCCTCACTCTTCATCTCCTCCCTAGTCTTCATTATTTCCTTCCATCTGTTACTGTTAGGTTTGCTTTTCTTTTTCTAATTCCTTAAGGTATAAAGTTGATTAACCTGAGATCTTTTTTAATGCAGACTAAAAATTTAAAGCCATAACTTTTCCCCAAGCACTGCTGTAACTGTTCTTATTAAATTTTGTTAGATTACATTGTGTTTAATTCACATTCATCCCAAAGTATTTCTAATCCCTTGTGATTTCCTCTGAAATTCATTGATGATCTGGGAATGTTTTAATTTCCATATATTAGTTAATTTCCCAAATTGTCTTTGTTCAGTGATTTCTAATTTTATTCCATTTCAATTAGTGAATGCAGTTTATGATTTTAAGTGCTTTCACGTTTGCTTCACAGTCTGGTATCCTGCGTAGTGTTCCACGGGGCTTTAGCCAGCGGTATCCTCCTGCGGAGCTGACGTGTGTTGTTAGTGTTATGTCTAGCTGTTATATTGTTGCCCGAATGTTTTATTTCCTTGGTGATTTTTGGTCTAGTTTTGTTATGGAAAGTGGGATACTAAAGTTTCCAGTTATTGTTCTTTTTTGTTGTTGTTGTTTTTGTTTTTTTTTAACGTGGGTACCAGGAGTCGAACTCAGGACCTCGCACTTCCCAGCAGGTGCTTGTGCCACTGAGCCATATGACTGGCCCCAGTTATTGGTTTTGAATTAGCTACTTCTCCCTTTATTTCTGTAAGCTTTTGTTTCCAGTATTGTAGAACTCTGTTAAGTTCAAAGACGTTTATAATGGATTAATGCTTGAACCTTTTATCATTATGAAATAGACACCTTTTTTTCCTGGTAACTACTTTTGGCTCATAGTTTATTTTGTCTGTTATGAGGGTAGTCATGTTTCTCACTGTGGCTGTTTTTTTTTTTATGATATATCTTTTCAACCTATTTGTGTTTTTATTTAATCTAAAGTGTGTCACTTTTAGATAGCCTGTGGTAATGTCTTGGTTACTTTCTTGTTGCTGAGACAAAATAGCCGACACCCAAAGTTAAAGGAGAAAAGGTTTATTTCAGCTCACAGTTTGGTCCACAGTCAGCTGGCTCCAAGGCAGGGCGGCATGGCAGAGGGGCATTGCAGGGGAGAAACAGTCCATGGCAGGGCAAGCAGAAAAAAGCAGCCAACCTACCTTCCATTTTTCCTTTGTATCCCATCCGGGCTATAAGACTTTTGGTTGGTGTCACCCACAACCAGGGTGAAGCTTCCATTATCCAACCCAGAATTATGCTGAACCAATTTAGTTATCATACACCCTTAATCCATACTCACGTGCCCTACATCCAGCCCTGCCTATGAGCTCACGAGGCTTGGGGGGGGGGGGATCTAGATATAAGCCAAAACAGGTAATTTTTTAAAAAGAAATCCATCCTCCTAATGTTTGAGTTTTTTATTTGCTTTTTCAAAAAAATCTATATTTAACTATCAATATGGTAGAAGTTTTTACATTTACTACTTTGCTCTTTGCTTTTTATATGATTTATGTCTTTAATTCTTCTATTTCTTTTTTGTGTTACATAGTTCCTAGTTAGTATATAATTTTTAAAATTTTCCTATTTTGTGTTTGTGTGCTATTTTCTTAGTGGTCGCAGCTTTAATTTTAATTTAGCTTTAAAAAATCTAGTTTGAACCAATATAAATTTAATAGTAAACAAAAATTTTGCTCTAATCTTCATTCATTCCTCTCTCTTTTGGACAGTTAGTTCACATTACATCTTTATGTGTGATAAGTCCATCAATGCAGGTTTTTGTTTGTTTGTTTGTTTGTTTTTTACGTGGGTACTGGGAGTCGACCTCAGGACCACACGCTTTCCAGCAAGTGCTCATGCCGTTGAGCGATATCACCAGCCCCCTTTTTTTTCCTTTATGTGGGTTCCGGAAGTCGAACTCAGGACCTTGTGCTTGCCGGGCAGGCACTTATGCCGCTGAGCCATCTCACTGGCCCCTATCAATGCAGTTTTATAATTAGGGTTTAACGTAGTAGTCTTTTAAATAAATTAAAAGAATTTTTTAAAACCCTGTTCTACCATCTGTCATACTACCTACATAATTATTTTTGCTGATACTTTTTTCCCCTTTCTTCTACGTGAATTTGAATTCCTGTCCCATGTCCTTTCATTTCATCTTGAATAATTCTCTTTCCTGTTTTTTTGTAGGTCAGTCTGGTAATGTCGGATTTTGTCATTTTTTGTTTATCAGGGAATGGCCTAACTTGCTCATTTCTGAAGAATTTAGCTGGATATAGAATTCTTGGTTAGTAACATTTTTCTTTCAAGACTTTGAGTATGTGATCTCACTGGATCCTGATGAAAGTCCAGCTCTTAATATTATTCAGGGTCCCTTGAATGAGATGAGTCACATTTCTTGATGCTTTCAAGATTTTGTCTTAGGGCCGGTGAGATGGCTCAGTGGCATAAGTGCCTGCCTGGCAAGCGCGAGGTCCTGAGGTCGACTCCCGGTACCTGCATATTAAAAAAAAAATTTTGTCGTAGTCTTTCTTTTTTTTTTTTTTTTTTTTTGTGGGTACCGGGGGTCGACCTCAGGACCTCGTGCGCCAGCAGGCGCCCGTGCTGCTGAGCGATATCACCGGCCCTTTTTTCGTATGTGGGTTCCGGGAGTTGAACTCGGGCCCTCGCACTTGCCAGGCAGGCGCTTATGCCGCTGAGACATCTCACTGGTCCTGTCTTAGTCTTTCAACAGTTTGTTTTTGATCTGTCTTATTGTGGATATCTTAGATTTTATCTTCCTTGGAGTTTGTTGAGTTTCTTAAATGTATAAATTAAACATTTCAAATTTGGTAAGGTTTTGGTTATTACTTCTTCAGATATTTTTTCTGCTTCTCTTACTGTACTCCCATTTTGTAGGTGTTGATGTGCTTGCCAGTGTCCCACAGGCCTCTTAGACCCAGTTCTTATTTTCTTTTTATTCATTTTCTTTTCACGCTGGGTAATCTCTCTTGACCTAT
Source organism: Erethizon dorsatum (assembly GCA_028451465.1). Classification (NCBI taxonomy): domain Eukaryota; kingdom Metazoa; phylum Chordata; class Mammalia; order Rodentia; family Erethizontidae; genus Erethizon; species Erethizon dorsatum. The sequence goes on along the minus strand of CM051832.1, from coordinate 38,079,062 downwards.
CTGTCTTCTAGATCACTGATTTCATTCTTCTGCCCCCTCAAAACTGTTATCGAGCCCATCTAGTGAATTTCAGATGTTGTACTTTCAAACTCTAGAATTTCTGTTTTTATTCTTTTACTCACTTTATCGATATCTTTGTTTGTGAAGATAAACACTATAATTTCATATAATTCTTTAGATATTCTTCAGTTATTTGACCATATTCATAATAGCTTATGCGAAGTCTTCATTAAATCCAAAATCTTGGCCCCACTCAGGGACATTTTCTGTTGAATATTTTTTGTTTCTTTGGTTTTTGTTTCCTTGCATGTTTGTGTTTATGTTTCCTTCCTTGAAGACATTTAGATAATGTAATGGCTTGTATCCAAATGTACCCCCCCACCATGTGCTCATAGATGGGGCTTTGCAGAGGTGGCCGGAACTAAAATGAGTGATTATAGATTAAGGGTGTGTGATAACTAAATTGATTCAGTACAGTTCTACCTATGGATAATGGAAGCCCCACACTGGGTGTGGGTAGCACCAATCAATAGGCTTGTGTCCTGGATGGACTATAAATGTATAGAAAGAAGGCCGGCTGGCTGCTTGCTGCCTCCTGCCTGCCCTTCTGTGGACTTGTTTCTCCTCTGCGATGCCTCTGCTATGCTGCCCTGCATTGGAGCCATCAGACTATGGATTGAAACCTTTACAAACTAAGCTACGATAAATCGTTCCTCCTTTAACTTGTGAGTGTCAGATATTTTGCCCCAGCAATGAGAAAGTAACCAAGACAATAATATTTATTAACAATTTAGGGAGCAGTCCTAATTTAGGGAGCAAGTCCTGTGCCTTTCAGAGCTCACCATTTTCTATTGTGTTTTGCTCTTGCTGTTTCTTCATTTTGGTTCTCGGTGGTGTTTTCTTGTTACTGTTAATGCGTTTTGCAGCTTTCCTACCCTAGTTCTGTGATTTCTGTATTTACTGTCGTAAGTGACCACTGAGTTACGTGCTATGTTTTTTTAAGGTTCTTTTTATTTTTAAGCCTGGATTCCTCGGGCCACATCTGACTCAGTGTAATTGGATGGTTAGCCAATCACCGATCAGGTTTCCTTGCCCCTGAGAGCCTTCTGCCATGGGGATCTTTGTGAAACAGGCAGTTCACAAGACAGCCTTAGCATCTCCTCCTGATGGCACCGGGCCTCAGTCATGCAGAGAAGAGTGATGGGTGCCTTCTCTGTCCCCAGGTCTTTCCTGGGCATGCGCAGAGCCTGTGCATGCACATGGCCCTTCTGTAAATGCATAAGAACTTTTGAAGTTCCTTATGTGCTTTAATTCTTCTTTAGGACTATTTTACAGTCTAGGTCAGGCTCACGATTACCACAGTTGTGTAGTCACAGCATCAGGCAGCCGACGTGCTGCTGGCAGTTTGGCACTGTTTTGGTAATACCCAGGGGTATCTACCACCTGCCACCCTCCCTCCCCCAGCCTCACTGAGCTCTGAGTTAAATCCGGAGGTTTCCCAGGTGCTGTAAGCCCGAACAGGATACTGACTGTCCTGTGGGGACGGTGCTTTTCGCTGAGCTCCAAGATCCTCAGATCTCTTGGCTGTCTGCAAAGTTGGTGGCTTTTGGCTACCTTGCTACTGAGCTGACAGGGAGAGGGGATGCGAGCGGCTAAGGTTAAAAAGCACAGACCTGCTGTCTGACCAAGGTTCAGTAGTTTCTCTTGGGCAGGTGATTTTTCCCTTTGTTCTGTAGCTTTGGTTAATTCCTAAGAGCGGCGAAACTGAGTTTAGTTTTTTTCCCCATATGTTTGTTGTTGAAGAGGGAGAAGGAGTTCGTCCTGGACTTGCACCACATTCTAGAGGTGGATTCTGCAGTGTGTCACTTTGTGACCTGGCATCTGTCACTGAGAAGAGTGCTCTGGAGGCATTTGTGGTGCGTGTGTGTCAGTCCCCAGCTCTGTTTCTGGGTCCTCAGAATCTGGTAGTGTTTTTAAGTTGTCTGTTCCTCTGCATTCATTTGGAGTTGGATTCAGATGGAAGCATGTGCACATGTGCACACTGGATTCAGGCAGAAATGTGTGGGCTGTGCTCAGAGGTACTGGGGCCTGGGGGCTGCACGCAGAAGGGCCGTGGGGCAGGTGGGCGCTGCCTGCAGTTGGCAGACTTCACCCACAGGGCTGCAGTGACAGCGTTTGAAGCCTTGGCTGCTTTGTGGAGAGCAGATGTGTGTCAAGGTGCAGGGCCTGCAGGGGGTTCTTTTGGGGCCACTTGCTGTAATCCTGCAGGGCTGGGAGCAGGAGGGTCCCAGGGTCAGTGGGGTGAGGGTGAGAAGGAGTGGATTCTGGAACATCTGGACGAGAGCAAACACTTCTCAATGGATGGGATGTGGAATCTGAGGGAAAAGGAGTCGAAATCAAGTCCAGCGTCTGTGGCTTAGTCAGGACAAGAGCGGAGTTAGTGTTTAGGCAGTGGCGGGACTGCAGAGTAGATTTTGAGTCAGACCTGCCCTGCAGGGTTTGTCTGTGAGATGCGTGATTGGAGGAGGGGGCAGTCTGGCCTGGGAAGATAGTTTGGGAGTTGTGCATGTTTTGATATGGTTTAAAACAGGCTACCCAGGAGTCCAAGCCAAGACTGGGGAAGAGGAGAAGGTACAAGGCAAATGGAGGCAGGAAAAGATCCAGGCGCACACAGGCAGGTGGAGAGTTGGGAGGAGGATGTGCATAAATCAGGAAGCACTGTGTAAATGTCCAACAGTGCCATTACCAAAAATGGCCACACAGACTGAGGCTGGGCTCCACGTACACTCCCTGGTGCCCTGGGCCCAGTGCGCTGCTCCCTGAAGCCCGGAGTGGCACTAGTATAAATATTATGAGAAAAAGGAATGTCAGCCAAGAGAGAGGACCTGAAGAATTCACTTGAGCACAGTGCTGGGGTGAGGGGAGGGACGTCGGAGAACAGCCACGTCCACCCACGTCTGCTGAGGGCTGGGGCCGGCCACCAGGCGGGGACGTCTTCCTGTAGTAAGAGGCTGGCATGGGAGAGTTTGAAGGTGCTGGAGTCACAAGCAGGTTGGTGGCAGTGCCCCCGGTCTGTGGGCAGCCCCGTCCCATGGGCTGCTCTGCTTCATCCAAATAACCTGTTACTCTTTCTCATGTGGGACTTCCCTGCCAGTCTGAGCTGGGCTGCCATATAAATCACTTCAAATCAACATTAATTATGACACAAATGACACTACTTATAGGTTGACTCCCCGCCAAAACTTTGGAATCCTAACCTTCATGTCTCAGGATGTGCCCTTATTCGGAGATAGGGTCTTCACGTGGTGGTCCAGTTATAGATGGATCATGAGGCTTGGACCTCAGCCTATGACCAGCATCCATTAAGAAGAAGAAATTTGGACCCAGAGATGGACACCTTCAGAGGAAGGACACTGTGGAGAAACACGAGAAGCTGGCTGTTTGCAGGCCTAGAGAGGGGCCAGGGACAGATCCTCCCTCAGAGCCTCAAACAGAGCCCGACCTCGCGCACCTTGACCTTGGACTTGGAGCCTGCAGAGCTGGGAGAGATCAGCTCTGTGATTTAAGCTGCTGAGTTTGTGGTACTTTGTTACAATTCACCCGGGAAACTAACACAGAAGCCACCTTTCAAGATAAGGGATGTTTGCCCCCAATTGTTTCCTGGACTCTGAAGTGAGGCTGCCCATGAATTTTGGACCTGTGTGGCAGAAGGGCAACCTCTGGCCGCCAGGACTAGCACACAGATCCTAGAAGGGAGGCTGCTCTCAGCCTCTGGATTTCGTTCAGCTCACCCTAGGCGTCTCTGGTCGGCCCTGAAGCCCTCACTGTCCTGTGTCCAGCGGGCAATGTGTCCACTTAGGCCAAGTAAAGGAACCTCTCTTCATTGTCATGGGACAGTGCCGTTTAATTCTTTTCGTTTTCGTTTTTTTTTTTTTTTTTTTAAAAACATCTCCCTCTACTACCACCTTTAATTATAAACTGTCCTCATAGGATGAACTTCGAAGTAGAAAAGTGACTCTTTGTAACAGGAATAACTGATATCGGTAAGACTCCTCTGTGAAACCAAACACAAGATGCGATACACTTGAAGTATTTCCCTGGCATTTCTCTTTGCTCCTTTTTGCTGGCATTGGAGCAGAAACCAGCTACCACCTTGGAGAAGGCAGGCAGGCTGCAGTGTCTGCTGTCACATGGGGGGAGGGTGCTCTCACCTCCTCAGCTGTGTCTGGTAGGGGTGGCACTCGCCAGCCCACTGCAGTTAGCTGGAAAAGAGAGAAAGTCCATGAAAGGCCCCAATTCAGCTAGCTGAGGCCAAGCAGGCTCCCTTGCTCTTCAGCCAAATACTCACTTGAGCCCTGACAGTAGGCTTTTGTTGGAGGCTCTGGGGCCATCAGAGGTAGAAGGTAGAAAAAGCTTTATGGAGGGGATATTAGAGGGAATGGGCTGGTGCACAGCACCTTGGGAGTTCACTGTGCTTGCTGGAAAAGTAGGACCAAAGCCAAGGTTAAACCGGAGGGAGACACTGGTTACTCCATCTTCAAGTGGTTGAATCTGTTTTCTTTTTTTTTTTTTTTTTTTTTTTTTTTTTTTTTTGTGGGTACCGGGGGGACGACCTCAGGACCTCGCGCGCCAACAGGCACCCGTGCCACTGAGCGATATCACCGGCCCCTTTTTCGTATGTGGGTTCCGGGAGTCGAACTCGGGCCTTCGCGCTTGCAAGGCAGGCGCTTAAGCCGCTGAGCCGTCTCACCGGCCCTTGAATCTGTTTTCTAAAGCAGAGTCCAGCTGGTCTTTTAAGGAATATAGAACCAGAGGTTAATATTTATTCAACTCAAAGTTAGACATAATTAAAATAAAAAATTACAAACTGCTAAGACCACCACCAATTAGATGCTGGCAGCTCACCCCAGAGTCTATATGGGTTTCTAGCTGGTGTAGCCTTTGAGTAAGAACATTCCTGAAACATGATCAGGTCTCTTTCGTGTTGCCATACTGTTTCTGGCCCAGTTCCCAGGTGTGTGGACTCACTTTTTCAGGACTTCATACTCTGCTCCATCCCAATTAATTTTTTACTTTACCGCTGCATTTCCAATATCATGGATGTTTCTGATTCGACATGTTGCTGAGATTGCTGTCGTTCTGGGACAGATGACTGGAATTTGCGGTCCCGGGGCAGTCAGTGTGCTGCCGAGTTTCCGTGCCCGCAGCTCACTGTTGGCACCACCCTTGCTCTCCAGAGGCCCCTGGTTTGCAGCTCTCACCCTCTTGGACTCTGGCCTTTTTCTGCACCGTGATTCCTTTGTTATATCCTGAAAATTACACCTTTTCACGAGGATGACCAAATCCAAGAATGCCAAGCTTTGGGGAGTAAAATCCCCTCACTAATTAAAAGGAGAGGGCTTTGAAGTTGTCCAAGTTCCTTCTGAGGACTGCATCTAATTACATCACACCGAGCACACTGACTCAGCTCAACAGGTGAAAAGATTATTGTATGAAAAGTCTGAATTGGGCCGGTGAGACGGCTCAGCGGCTTAAGCGCCTGCCTTGCAAGCGCGAAGGCCCGAGTTCGACTCCCGGAACCCACATACGAAAAAGGGGCCGGTGATATCGCTCAGCGGCACGGGTGCCTGCTGGCGCGCGAGGTCCTGAGGTCGTCCCCCCGGTACCCACAAAAAAAAAAAAAAAAAAAGAAAAGTCTGAATAACAAAATGTGGTTAAAAGAAACACAAATCAAAAACTGAAAAGCACCATGGATTCAAGTCCAAAGGCATAGGATGGACTTCATTAGTGAATTCTTGCTTCACAGTGTCTCCGCTATTCATGAGCGTGAGATTTTTGTGTCATTAAATAAGAGCCTGGGAATCAGGACACGCCCTCGCCGCTTTCCAGATGTAAACCCCTCTTGATGCCACGGGAGAGACGCATGTGGAAAAGAAGAGTTTTGCTGCACTGGTACTCAGTGTCTGTTTATTAAAAATTCCTACCTATTTGACGAGGGTCTACACCTGTGGTGGTTGTGCTCCTGGGTGTGAAACTGACTGCTAACGAGCACCGTCAGTACCAACACTGATTCCTGTCGCTTTAGTCATTGCGCAGACACCAGTTGGTTCAGCTTTGAATAGACAGGACCTCATCAAGTGCTTCCAGGGATATGCACTCAGTTCCTGCTTCCTTTAACTGATCTCACCATGCCAATGACGATTAGTGTAGGATTCAGCTGAAAACCGTGACATTCTCCAGAGCATTTTCTAAGTGTTTGCTGGCGCGTTGTGTGAATCAGTGAATAACATGTTCACTCCATTGACTCTGGATCATATTTTAATTATTCAGCATTCATGATTGACTTTGGGGCCATTTCTAATGATGGTGACATTAAGAGGGCCAGGTGTTTGGAGATAGGATGCTTCATCAAGTCTTCCTGTAGCTGTGAGCCGCGGTTAGGGGATGGAGCAAGGTGTTGGGATGTGTCATGAAGTTGTGACAATAGCATAGTGATCGCCCATGGTCCCCATTCCCCCATTTGCTAACATTTAACATTAGCGTGGTATGTTTCTCTCACCGTGTGGATGTGTTATTCTTGACTGGTGTCCATAGTATGCGTATTTCCTTTGTTGTTACGTAATACACTTTTCTGTTCCGGAATTCCATAAAAGATAGCATCTTGTATTTAGTCTTCGCTTGTGGCTGTAATGTGTGCTTCTGACGGGGGTAACACTATGCTTCCGATGTATCACTGCATTTTAACCGGCCACAACTTACATTTTTATTTCATGGGGCTGGGGGTATAGCTTGGTGGTGCAGCAGTTGCCAGCATCTGGCAGGCCCTGGGTTTGATCTTCAGCACTGCAAACAAACAAAACATTAAGTTGTTTCACATTAAATGTTTTTCTCTTCTGACATCAAAAACCTAATAAGAAGCTTACAGATCTCCAGTACCCTACTGAGGCGCCTAAAGGGCTTTGTTTCCTGGTAGCCATACTGTGTCATTTTGTGTGTTTATTCAGTGAAAGTCCCCTGGGTCTAAGGAGAAACCTGCCACTCTCAGTTGAGATGAGGTGCACCTGTGAGTGTTTCACCAGAATGAAGGGCACGGACTTGTCCTCTTTTTCAGGAGGCAGATGAGAAAGTCCTGAGGAATTAGGACTAGGACTCTGCTGTCTGATTCCCTCCTCTGACAGGGAACAGAAGGCTCCATGGCCTTTCTTCAGCTCGTCCAGCTGTGTCCAGCGAGCTGAATGGACATAGACCTTGCTTAGGAGTTTGTCGGCAGGCCAGGGTGAGAGGGTGCCCACTTCAGGTAGAAACCAAGTAGCCGTCCACATGAAGACCTAGAGCAGCCCCCCCTTATCCAAGGGGGCGTGCTCCAGGACCCCCAGTGGATGCCTGGTCTTGGCTAGTACTGAATCCTGTATACACCATGTCTGTTGCTATTCATATAGACCTACAATGCAATTTAATATTTGAATTAAACAACATTAATAATAAAGTAGACAGTTACAACAATACACTGTAATAAAAGGTAAATGCGACCTCTTGTTTCTTGGAAAATCTGTGGTGCTGCATCATCCCGATGGTGATGATAGTCTGAAGGGATACAGCACTGCACTGAGGTTAGTGGCAGAGGCTTCATGACACAGCTTGAGGCCGCCACTAAGGCTTGCTCGAACACAGACACTGGGACACCAAGATAGTTGATTTTCTAGCAACGCCACCGCTATGACGCAAGGGCAGGAGTGTGTCCACTGTGGGAACTGGGCACAAGCGTGGTTCACACCCGGGTGGGGCAGTGTGAGATCGCCTCGCACTAATCAGAATTGCATGCAGCTCAAAACTGTGAACTGTTTATTTCTGGAATGTTCTGGGTAGTGTTTCATATTGCAGTTGACTGTGGGTGACACAAACTGCAGAGAGAAAAACCGAAGATACGGACTACTCGGCTCAGGATGGGTGCAGGAGCGATGCTGCTGGGCACATGGGCCGTGACCAGCCGTCAGTCACTGCCAAAGCTGGTCACCAGTAAGAGCTGATGGAAAGCGGCCAGCAAGGACTGGTGACTGCCTGTTTCGCGGCGGTCAGAGAGGACACAAGTGGCATGTGTTCTGCATGCTGCATCATTGTGATGGCCCAACACTGGCGGTCATGAAATTCTTACTTCCCGTTGCCGTCACTCCCCCAGGCTCTTCTGCAGCTGGAGTGTGGGCTCCTGTGGGTCTTCCGGTCACACGAGTCTGCCTGCTCCTTCACTTCCGTCTATGCGTCGATAATCCCGGTCACTGTGCACTTTCGGAGTAGTTCTGTCCTTTCCCTCCCAGAGCCACTGATGAGGCTCGGGCACAGCCCCCTTCTCGTGGATCGAGGGTAGGTGGTGCTCCGACAGGTGCAGGGCAGGGGAGCTGTTTCACTCCTCCGAGGCTAAGCATGTAGAGCAGCACGCTTCAGGAGAAATGATCTTCCTTCCTTCCTTCCTTCCTTTGCTGCTACTGAGCATGCATTTGTTTTATTTATTCATTTATTTATTTATTTATTTATTTTTGTGGGTACCGGGGGGTCGAACTCAGGACCTCACGCTTGTGAGCAGGCACTTGTGCCACTAAGCGATATCACCAGCCCTGAGCGTGCATTTAAAATAATCTTTAATCACAAAATTTATGTTGGAAAGGCCACATATTCCGTGATTCCATTTGAATACAATGTCCAGAATAGGTCCATCTGTAGAGCAGATGAGTGGTTCCGAGGGGCTGCGGGAGGCAGGTTGAGGGGTGGCAGCTAGTGCAACCAGGGTTCTTCGGGGATGATGAAACGGCTGGAACTTGGTGGTGATGGTGTTTGCACAACCTTAGGAATATACTGAAATCCATTAAATTATACACTTTAACATGCAAAATACTTGAAATTTTATAGTATATTGTTTTAGTGCAGTAAAAAAAATTGACGCTTGTTCACTGTAGAGACATTTAAAAATAAAAGGAGAAATTTAAATGATGGTAGTTTTAATACCAGATGACTAATGGCGATATTGTGATGTGTGCGTGTGGAGGGAGCAGTTTTTGTTGATGTTTTCATTTTTTTTCCTTTACATTATTCTTAACCCTTTGTAGGGCCAGGAGGAGCTCTCTTGGGCTCGCTGAAAGCACAGGACCACTTCTCACTTGTCCCGTCGTCCTCATTCACAACCTGCCCCCCGTGTGTCGCTGATCCATGTCAGGAGGCACCAGTGTTTTCAGTGAGGACAGCCAGCCTGTCCTAAACTTTATGTGATTCTTCAATTTCAAAATATAAATTGTATCCTTTCTCCATTAGCAAACAATAGCAGAGCCTGGCTTTGTTGAAACTGGTCAGGTCCAAGGCTCTCGGCGAGTGGGCACCCTGGGCACGTTCCCTGCGTCTGACCTGTCGAGGAGAGCGCTCTCACCACCGATTTGGTCACACCCAAGTCCCAGTGCCCGTGGGGCTCTGTTCGCAGCCCAGTGGACTGCTCGAAATGTCACCTGATTTGTCCAAAGATATAGGTAGGACACTCTTGCTCGGTGCTCCCCTGATCCTTCTGAGCAGAGCAGGTGAGGCCGAAAGAAACAAACCAAACCTGTGTGCATGAGCAGCAGAGCAGTCGGAGACTCGCGGTGCTGATGATAGTGATCACGGGCCGTGCATGTGCACATCCGTTCCCTGGCAATTTTTCCACATGGAACTGGGATACCGGAGCTTATTTTTCTTTAGGGTGCATGTTTATTTGACTGTTTCGCACCACTTGTCTATTTCTAAGCAGTTAGTAGTTTTATGCCTCTTTTCAATGTATGTGTACACAGTCCAAGTACGTTTGATTTCATGTGGTCTCTCTACACGTAAACAGTGCTTAGTGACAGTACATGTAACCTGCCAATTTAAAACTTCAAATCTAGACCGAAGTCTTTAATTTTTTTAGCAAAAATTTGTTGACTGACCTGCATAGTTCTCCTTGAGCAGTTGTAGGGTGAAAATGCAGTTATTAGCCCAGGCGAGAATGCTAGGGTTACCCTAAGGAGGTGTACCATTTGGGGCAAGGGTTTATAAGGAAGTTATTTCTGAGTAGTAGGTAAGGAATGTTCTATGCAAGATGGCACGGGGCAGTTTGGACCAGAAGTGATGGGAAGAAGGGAACTGAAAAACCCTTGCTGCATTCAGAAACAAGCTCGCCCACACGTGGGGAGGGAGATGAGGCCGATGTGGACTTTTTGAGCCTCATGATGCAGGGACCACAGGACCAGAGAGGATGAAAGGACTGGCTTGACAGACTCCAGCGGGGTCCAGGGTCAGAAGCCAGTGTTTACTGAGCCAGGCAGCTGAAGGTTCTTGGCCGGCCTGCCTCTGTCTGAAAACCACCTGCCCTTCTTAATTAGACCTGAGCTTTTCCAAGCAGGAGCCCTCTTTGAGAGGCGTCGGAGGTACCAGTGGTCATTTATTAACCAGGCGGAGTCACCCAATAGTGAATTATAAACTGCCTTTGTAGACGTCTCAAAATGTGTGCTGAAGACACAGGACATCAGTTCACCGTCTTCAGCGTTTCTAAGTGCGGGTTCAGTGGCACTGGGTGAATTTCACATCGTTGTGCACCCATCTCCACAGCCCAACTCCAGAAATTTGTCATCTTCCTGTGTTGTCCCCATTTAACAACTCCCCAAGGCCTCCATCCAGCAGCGTGCTACCTTCTGTCTCTGTAAATTTGCCCGCTCTAGGGACTTCACGTGAGTGTAATCACAGAGTATTTGTCCTTTTGTGTCTGTGGCCTTGCCAGAATCTCCTCCTGTGACTGACGCCCTGCCCCGTGTGTGGACCAGGCCCTGACAGACTTTTGATGCCCTAAACCCAGCTCTCTCCAGGAGGCGCCTGTCAAGTCCTCCTGACTTCACCATTCCCACCCTCCAGCCAGCCGGCACCCATCGGGGCCTAGGTTCTGGGTGAAGCCTGGAAGGAAATGTGCGTGGTTAGGGGCCAGTTGGGAAATGGAGGCAGCCTTGCCTGCACACCCATCCCCTGGGACACGGGACGGGCACCTCACAGTCCCATCCAGAGCTGGAGGAACCCGTGCTTGGCGCTAGTGTCGAGCTGGCTGCCCCCGCTGACACCCTGGGCCGTAGCTGGGGCAGATGCCTGTGCGTGTTGGGGAGGAACTGGATCCAGTTGTGAAGGTGAACGGATTTCTGCCATTTGCCGTTGTGGGACAGATTCACACAGGGCTGATGCTAGTGGGTTTGGGGTTGGGCCGGGCGAGGAGCTCCTTAGAAATTCTCCAATTCTGAATCCCTCCGCTGTCTACCAGGCATCTCAGTCTGGAGAGCAGCCCGCCGCCTCGGTTGCTGTAATGAGTCTGGCACCCAGGGCTGGCATTTCCTCCTTTCTCTCCTTCCCGTCTCCCCCTGCCCCAGGGCCCTGGGCCTTGCTCAGGAGGTAACTTCCTGTCTGGCTGCAGTGCAGTGCCTGGCCGCTCTACATGAGGTAGGGTTAAAAGCCACTTTACTGTGTGTCACCTGATGTAACTGCTGCCCTCGGTGGTCACCATAATGCCTTACCCTTCTACCTCCATCTGCCTGAGAAGCACGGCAAAGGCCCCTGAAGTGAGAGCTTGTTTAAGGTGTGTGCTGTGTTTTTTCCAGGTGAAGTGGAGGTTCCGGATCCCAGTGACCGTTTGGGACATCTTGATGGACAAGAAGGTCCTGTTCCCACTCTGAAAGGTAAAGCTGGGAAGGGCAGTGGTCTTTTCGAGTTTCCGGAACAGCAGGTACCCAGTGAATCTGCCCTTCTACTCAGGGGTGGGCCTGGCCAGTGCTGCCCCCTGTCGGTGGGCATGTGGAGTACCCCCTGGGTGCTGCTGCATAACCAAGGGGTATTGGGGCTCATGGGGGCTCTGGGGAGCATCACTCATTCTTCAGGCACTGGTCCAGAGGTAGGCAGATCTTGAGCAGGTGTGCGTGCTCCTCCACGCTGCCACCAGGATGGGTCTTGCCCTTGCTGCCTCAGCTTTTCTGGGAGATGCGCTGTGATACCTCGCTCATGTCATGGTGATGTGACATCTTGCTATCTGTAGAGCTGGTAAAATGAGGTAGTCTGGGGCGAATAGGTGAGGACCAGCTGCTTGAGGATGCAACACCCCTCCAACTCACGTACCATCGCCACATATTCGGAGAGCAGCTCCGTCATCACAGGCTGCCAGTCGTCTTCTTTGTGTCAGAAGCTGGAAGTTCAAGATCAAGTGCGAGCATGGGGAGGGCCTCTTCCTACCTTGCAGAGGGCTGGGCTGCCTTTTCACACGGCTCCCACACGGTGGACAAGGAGGAAGCGCCCTCCGATTCTCCTGTAAGGACATGCATGCCATCACCCCACCCTCGAGGCCTCGTCTAAACCCAGCCACCCCCGAAGGGCCCTCTGGCAAGGACTCCACGTGGGCACGGGCTTTGCCATTGGATTTGGGAGGAGCACAGGTGTGTCATGTCTTAGTTCTCTATTCCTACCACAGCCTGGGGAGTTTATAAAGAATGGAGGGATATTGGCTCATGGTTCTAGAGGCCGTGAAGTCCATGGTCCAGCGCTTGTGTCGGGCGAGGGCCTTATTGTGTCAGAGCACGGCCAGGGCAACACACGGCAAGAAAGAGCAAGTGTGCCAGCCCTACTCTCTCTTCCTCTTCTTGGGAAGCCCCCGTGCCATCGGGGAGGCCCTGCCCTCAATACCTCATCTCGTGCTGATCCCTCCCACGTGAATTTGGGGGACACACCGAACTGTAGCACCTCACAGTTGCTCCCCAGTGCATAAAGTCAGTTGTGTGTGTGTGTGAGTGTGCATGCATGTGGTGCTGGAGATCAACCTGAGGCCTCCCAATGCTAGGCATGTGCTCTACCCCTGAGTTGTACTCCACTCCCAGCCCAGTGGTTTTAATCAAACCTTACACTCCATATGGGGTAGAGACAGGGCCAGTGCCTGGGGCATGTTTGAGCAGCGCCCCCTGTAGGATGTCAGGGAGGGTTGCACAGAGCCGCTAGCAGCCCTCACTCAGTGGCCCTCATCGCAGGCTGATTGCTTGTGGAAGAGACTTGTAGGAGATGCACACCCCGCACACCCACCAGGTCTGCTGCTTGTCTGTGGGAACCTTGGCCAGGTTTCATGCCACCCCATGGACATAGTGGCCGAGGACTGAAGTCTTGGTGAGCGTGGGTGAGGCCTGGTGAGGCCTTGGTGAGGCCTCAGAAACATATTTCCTGAGGAAGGACAGTTTTTTGACGGTTAGATTCTCATCGCATTTCTCAAGAGCCTGACTTGACCCTGGTACAGATGGTCCATAGACACCCTCCCTCCCACGTGCCCCGGCTCTGTCCCCGGGGCCTAGTGGCAGAGTATGAGCTCCGTCTTGTGGAGTTTATGGGACAGAGGAGAGCAGCCATCCTAAGGGAAAGCCATCAGGTTTTCAGAGTTTCATATGATGAGTAGCCCAAGGAAAGGGATCTAGAAGAAGAAGCTACAGCCGGATTTGGGTACAAACTATTGTACTGAGATCTGAAGTGTGGATGTTGCCAGGTGACAGTGGGAGGGGAGCGTGTGACCTACACAGGCAAGGGTGGGAGGCAGACAGGACTTAGTGCCTTGGAAGCACGGAAGAGAGTGGCGCGGCTGATGGGATGGCAATGGGAGAGAGCAGGGGTCAGCAGGGTCACCCTGCGGTGTGGTTCAAGCTGCCAGCCACACGTGACACTTTTAAGCTTATCAGTGAAAATGAAATTAGGAACTCAGCTCCTCAGTCAAACTAGCTGAATGCATGTGGCTGGCAGCTCTCATGATAGCTGGCACAGATCTAGAACATTCCAGCCACACAGGAAGTCCCCTTGGGCCAAGCCAGGCTGCATCCTGCACAGGTCTTGAGGGGGCAAGAGAAATGTGTATTTTACTGACAGTTGTCAAAGACATTGGCCTGGGAGGCATAGGATTGGATTCACTCAATGAAAATGTGCTCCTGGCAGCTCCATGGGTTGACAGGGGAGAAGCGGAGGGCAATGCGGAGACAGGTGGGGCTGCCCAAACCAGGCTGTGGTAGTCATCCTGTGAGGCTGTGCTTGCTCCTGGGAAATGTGCCTCAGCTGTGCTGAGATGCACTTCAGACTTGTAGCCCCCCGGTAGAAGGTACAAGGGCATTCTTGTGGGCCTGGGTCTGGCCATGGTGGAGGTGGGGTCTCTATTTAAATACATTTGTCATAAATACACCTGGTGAGGTAGAAACACCCCTGACTCACCTCAATGGAAGTTGCATTTGTTAATCGAGATGTAGCAATGACTGTGGGCTAAAATTTCATAGAAATTTTTGTTCTCATGTATCTGCAGGCTCCAAACATTTATAAGGCCAATTCAGAGCCTTAGGCTGGGATTCTTTGACCTCCCTTTTTGGTCTTTGAGCAAAGGCTTAGAGGAAGATGGCTTTCTAATAAGCTCTTTATTTCTTTGGGACTTGATTGCCTCTTAACTGTTTTCACTGTTAACCCACAAGTGACTGAGTGCTTCTGTGAGTCTGCAGGGCGGAGAGGAGTTTTAATCAGTTTGGAAGTTTGCCTTGAACCTCTCTGGGGTACAGAAAGACTGATTGCAGAAGGTAACTGTCAAGAAGGCATGCGTGTGCCTGCATGTGTGCACACATACATGCTTATAAAAAGGAAATGCAAAGAGAAAGCAGAGAACCCCAGAACCCTGGGCCATACTTCTTGCAATGTAGCAGCACACAGTGCAATGTCAGCTTTGCAAAAGACAGGCCTGGTGGAGGTGGCCCGAGTAATGCCTGGGGCCGGGCCTTTAGGTGCAGTGCTGCTCTGGCCCAGCCTCCCTAGCCTTAGCAGGCAGGAAAGGCCTTGCTTATTAGCTCACAGCAGGCACTCGGAGCAGTGGCTGATGCTGGTGCCATGCAGAACATTATCATCATGACCACAGGGTAGGGTGACAGGATCCACAGGACACTTGAGGGCCCTAGTCTTCCCCTTGCAGTCTTATTTTCTGGTTGTGTAATGTGATTTTCCATTCTCTGCAGGGCTACAGCTCTGGTACAAAAGGATATTCACCCCTTCCTTCCTTCCTGCCACCCACCTGCAGCCGGACACTACCGGTGACGGAGGAGTTGGCCTGGCAACGCCACTCTGAACGGTGTCTGGAGTGGCAGTGCTCTGGGGATGCCACTCTATGGCCGTATGTAGCTGAAAGCAGACTGAAGCAGTAATGGCTGAACGTACAGCGTTCGCTGCGTCTTCAGTGCAGTGATCATGCTGCACGCACATCTGTAACCTCAGGCAGTGAAGCAGGCCAGTCTCTTGGTGACATGATGGCCCCACCTTGACCCCGCACAGTAGAACATGAGTCCACTGTGAAGAGCAGTCTTATTGAGATGTGTAGTACTCACAGTCGGCCCTCAGTATCCATGGGCTCCACGCCTGAGGATTCCACCACCTGTGGATTCCACCACCTGTGGGTCAAAAATATTTTTTAAAAACTGTCTGAACTGAACATGTACAGACATTTATTTCTTTCTTATTCCCTAAACAGTACAATAAAGCAGTTGTTAACGCATAACATTTACACTGCATTGGGCATCATAAGTAATCTGCAGATGATTCAAGCACAGAATCCTGTGACCGGAATCGTGGAATGAATTAAGTTCGTGAACCCAGGTCCCGCCGTAAAGGGAGAGTGTGCGTAAGCTACAGACAGACCCTGTGCCGCTTCACGTAAGCGATTTGAGCATCCGCAGATTTTAGTATCTGAGGGAGGATCCTGGAGCCAGTGCCTTGCAAATACCGAGGGGTGACTGTGGTTGGTGTTTAGTATAGAGTGAGGAACGGAGAAAAGCCAGATGGTGGGAGCTGGGCAGGGCAGGTCCCTGAGCCAAAAAGAAAGCTGACTTACAGATGAAAAGATTACTGTAAACTCCATATTGCAAAGCGCTGTCATTGTCGGGACAGAAGTTTGCCGCAGGACTCCAGTTAGAGCACTGGGTTAGCTCAGGAGTGGATGCGGACTAGGAATTTCGTATTCTCTGTTCTATTAGACATGCAGTATACAAGCACACATGCAACATGTTATTATTGCATTACTTACCAAAACCCAAATTTAGCTTAGAAACTACTTGCTTTTTTGTTCCAAGGCTGTATTTTAAATGCATGTGTAATACTGCTCGTGTTCTGTAAAATCAGTACTTTGGAATGTTTTGTGGGAAGTGGATAATTTCTGCATGCCGGGGTGGGGTGGAGTTGATCTTGCTCTTCTGGTGGCCTCCTGTATTCTGGCTCAGCCAAAATAGCTGCCGTGTGCTGGGTCTCCTGTCTTAGGAGAGCTGTTTGTGTCTACATTAAAACCAGAGGGGAGTTCTGATGCCCCCCATGGGAGGACAGGTTACAATTATAGGTAATCTCAAGTGGGTTCTCAATAACAGGGTAGGAAATCCATGTTCACTTGCCTTGTGCTTACCAGGCTGCCCTGCTATGTGTAATGGGGAGCAGTGCTGAACCAAACTTTCCTTGGGAAGAGTCAGCCAAGCAGTCCCAGGAGGGTGCTGTGTTGCCATGGAGACGGTGCCTGATTGTCAGTTTCTTGATTGGTGTAGGTCAAGGGCACTGATGGGCAAGTACATTGGGTGTGTTTTTGGTTCCTGCTGGAACTCGGCGTGCGCGTGTGTGTGTGTGTGTGTGTGTGTGTGTGTGTGTGTGTGTGTGTGTGATGGCTTCTTAGATTTAGCAGAGTGGCACACTCCCAGGCTGACCGGGTAGAAGATGAGAGTAGGATCACAATGGCGATCGTGCCATCTGTGAATTCCGCGAGAACTGGGTGCAGCTTCTGGCTGAGTGTGCTGAGTCTGGCGCCGCACCCCTGCCTGGCCAGTCACCCACACAGTCCAAGCTCCAGTTTCTTCATCTGCAACGCCGTAAGTGTTCATTCTTAACATTGTCGTGTGCTGTTGTCCCCTTAGACAGGAGGGACACTCCCTAGAACCGAGCACGTCCAAGTGCCCAGAGCAGAAGAGGCAACTACCCATTTGCTGTGGCTCTCAGTGAATCACACTGAGGAGGGCCCCCCCCCCCCGCCCCAGATGGATGTAGTTTGTTGCCTGGATTCCTTGCATTTTACAAGGTAAAGAGTAAACACAGAGGTGGGGCTGAGATTCCCCAGAAACCATGCAGGGGGAGGGGGGAGTGGTGGCGTGAACTTGAATAAGGACACACAGGGAAACGCGGTGCAGTCAGGCTGATGGCTCAGGTGCTCCACACAGTGGGTCGTGCTGGTATCTGTTGTTCCCCTCCCTGTCAAGGGAGTGAGTTCGTGCCTTCGTCAACAGCAGAGTTGAGACACGCAGGGCCAAAAGTAGAGTCACATGAAGAGTGCAGACGTGTAGATGTGCACAGGAATCGGGGTGGTCTGTACCCCAGTGGCAGGAAGGGCTCCTGCAAGGACGCTGCCTGAACTCCGTCTCAGTGTATCCAGCAAGGGCTCGCTGAAGCCCACTACTACCAGGTCCTGGGTTCCGTGGTGTCGAGGAGGGAGAAATGGCTTCTTCACCCTCCTGGGCTCTGTAGCTGGGTCGCAGTTTAAGCTGATAGGAGACAGATTAATGGGAGAACAGAGAAACAGAGTAGGTGCACAGGGAGCAAGGTGGCTTCTCCTTGCTCCAGCGAGAGGGAGACACTGTGCACCCTCTTCCAGGGTGAAGGGCACCCTGGGGAGAAGGGCAGAGGCAACTTAGGGGAGAGGAAAGGGATTTGGGGAAAGAAGAGAGGGACCTGAGGCCTGTGGCAGTCTATCTGGTTGTCATATCGCCCTCCACTCCTCTCCTACAATCATGTTAATCTTACCCGGTTAAGATGCCAGAGGAAGGGAGTTGTGACGACTGAGTTCCCCCGGAGGACCCCTCATGACGGAGCTCAGAGAAAGCCTCTGCCCGTGTCTGCCTCTGCAGTTGCCCAGGCAACCTCACCTCCGTGTCACACCGGCACACCGAGGCGTCACACTTCCGGCCCTCAGATGCTGACAGCCGTCTCTGACGCTGGTGCAGTGTGCCTGTGGAGTGCGCCGTGAGGCAGCTTTGGTCAATGTGCAGACGTCACCGGGTGCTGGGTGCTGTGGACACCTGTCACCGACTGAAGTGTGTGCAGTGCGGGGCTGGACTCTGCTAGTGCAGATTGTTTTGCAAATCCAAATTTCTTTTACAAAAAGACTGCTTTTCATAGCTACGCTTTAGGCTGCAGTTTCTCTGATAACCAGCTCAAAACAAAACACATCAAACTAAAAACGAAAGAAGAAAAATATTTTGATAGGGTGTAGGGTGTATGTGGTCCCCACAGTCATATTTTGGGGTGGAATATTCTGAGCCCCAACACAGGGAACACCCCAGGATGAGGTGGTGTGTTCTCTGTTCCCCTTGAGCTCCGGAGTAGGTGAGGATGGTGAGGAGGGAGGGGAGTGACCTGGTGAAGGTGCTGGAGGAGAGTGGGGTGGCCTGGGAGTGGTGGTGGCTTCATTCCTAGATAGGTGGTTGGGAGCTGATCGAGAAAACAGAAGGCCAACGTCCAGCAAAGGCCCCATGGAGTCCAAGCTAGCCCACACTTGGGATGCGCCAGGCAAGGGGTGGGCACGGGCAGTCGGTGTATGGGGCAGTGGTGCCCCCCAAGGTGGGACCTCCTTCTGGGCACCCTCTATGCTCTGGTCCTCTGCTCATGATGCGCATGGCCACACGAGGGGCCATGGCCAGACCTGGTTTCAGTCTGTGGCCTCGGATGCTGTGTGGTGGAGGTCTTCCTGCCTGCCCCGTGGACCGGGACCACTCTGGGGGAGCAGCCTACTGAAGGGGCATGGGGAGGAGCGGGCAGGCGAACACAGGGCAGGCTCATCTCGGGGCATCTCAGCCCACAGGGCTCACTGGCTCGGGCCTGGCCTCAGGGGCGACTCTGAGAACGTTCTGATGGAGCCTCCTGGGGGTGCCAGGAAATACCTCTCCCACCATTTCTGTGGCGGGAACAAGCAACCAGAGCCTTCAGGATGCAGTGTGAACCCCAGCAGCCTACAGGATGTACTGGGCCCCCGGCTCCCTGGAATGTAGATCCCTGAACTCACTTTGCCAAGCATTCGTAAGCTTGTACTGAGTTACAAGCCCTTTCCCCCTCCCTGGCAATTGCAGGGCATGGGCGTACATTTGTGCCTGTGGGCACAGAGCAGAAGGCCCTGGCTGACGCAGGAGTCAGCAGCCTCCCAGGCCAGGGCTCTCAACTTCGGAGCACCAGGCCAGATGGAGGTGCGGCCTCCTCCTGGCCAGGCCCCAGCTCACTGTATACAGGTCCAGGACTTTGGGCCTCACAGCCACACAGTCCCAGGCAAGGTATTCCTGAAAGGTTTTCCAACTTGGGACAGAATGAGCATAGGTTTCAGGACTCTGAGCCTGCAGCCCTCAGGAGGGCGAGGGCCATGTAGGGAGCCCCTTCGGCCTCACAGGGGACCACTATCCCTTGTTGGCTGTGGATCCGCAAGGGCCCTTGGGCTGTCTGGGGTCTGGGCAAACTCAGTGGTGTTGGAGAAAATCCCAGCCCACGAACAGGAAATTTCAAAGCATTCACCACCCCCAGGGAAGCAGAGACCTGCAGCAGCTCCCCGCAGTTTCTACCCGAGTCTTCCTTTGTGCTTCTTCTTCCCTAGGGCCCTCTCTCCCTCTCCGCCAGGCCCCTCTTCCTCACGGGGGCTTCCTTGTGTCTGCCTGCCTCTGTCTATCCCTCCTTTCCCTTCGGGGTGTGCGTGTTGCGGCATGTGTTCAGCTGACCCCTTTCTCATGGGTCCCTCCACCCCTCTGGTTCGTTTCCCAGAGCTTTCCTAAAGTAGCACCCTGGGCTGGGTGCCTTCAGCCAGACAGTGTGTTCTCTCACTGTCCTGGAGCCCGGAAACCTGAAGTCAGCACACCCACTGGGTGGATTCAGTCTGAGGTCTGAGAGACTCTGTCCTGCCTATCCTAGCTTCGGGTGTTGCAGGCATCCCTCGACCTGTGACAGGCACGACTCCACTCTCCTCGCCTCACACTGCCGTCTTCCCTCCATGTGTCTGTGTCCCTTCCCTCTTGTAAGTATGCTGGCCACTGATTTAGGGCCCATTCTAACCTAAAGCACGCTCCTCAACCTGCATTACCTCTGCAGTGACACCGTTCCCAGCGAGACCATTGTCACGGTTTCATAGGTGAGGTCCTCAGCATAAAGGGTTGGAGGCTGCAGCTTGCCCTGCATCCCTGACTCCCTTTCTCCAAAGGTGCAAATGCCTCAGGTATTCCTCTTTATCTCTTTGTTTTTGGTGTCCCCCCATTTTCCCCACTTCCTCTGACTCCGACTTTTCTGAGGTTCCCCTCCTTTTTCTGCAGCAGGGTCTGTGTGCACTAAAGTCAGCCCAGTTCGAGTACCTCAGCTCAACACCCCCTGCTCACCGCCTGGAGCTGATTTATTGACCTGTAAATATTTTCCCCTGGGAAGAGTGGCTTTATATCCTTCCTGTGGCTCTCAGGTCTCCTTTTCACTGGCCCTTCCAGGAAATTTGTTTTATTTCCCAACAGTCAAAGCTCTATGACCTCATGACCCCTCACACAAAAGGCTTTCTTTATCTCTTTCCTAGCCCGCCAGCCTGGCCTGTAAATAAGCAGATCCTCAAACACCTAAAGTAATTTGACCACAATGGCGACTATTTGGATGGTGGGTTGGGATATAAAAATCATTAATCATTGATCTGACTGCAATTGTGCGGCAGCCCTGCAGGATGGAATTGTCCTCCGGGATAAGTTAATGCTTGGACTCCATTCCACTGTCCAGTGCTTAGAGTGCACAGAGCTGGCCCTGGGGCTGGGGAGGCGGGACCTTTAGCATCAGTTGTTAAAAGTTACATCGCTATTGGGAAGTGGAATTCATTCGGCTCAACTAAAAGGGAAAACTTTTAGCAAAAACTAGATCCATGGTAGTGAAATTCTCAGTCAGCCATGCCTGGCTCTGTTTAGCCTGTTAAATTGTCTGGAGAGGTTTGGGGCCACTCTAAAGGAAGTTTTTATAAGCTAGAGGAGAGCTTAGAAAATGGTTAGTACAAGCCCCATATTTTGCACATGAGGGAAATGAAGCAAAGAGAGGTTATATGGTTGACTGTAAATTAAACGCCACAGGAGAAAGGGATATTGTGCTTCATCTCCAGAAAGCTTTCTTTCCAGCTTTTCATTTTTGGCCCAAGAGAATTGATGACGGTGAAAGCGGTAGAGCAAGCTGATTTGGCAGCTCTCCCACGTCAATTACATACACATGCTGGGAAAAAATTAATAAAAGATATAAATGCTTATATGAACTTGCAAGACAGATGGGGAAATGCCCAGGAGCCAGGAAGAGAAAGGAGAAAGACTTGTAAGTAATAGCCCTGGGCTACCAGGGCAGAGACCACTCAAGTAGCTAGCTCACTGTTTGCAGCCTTGGGGAGCGACCTCATTTTCCTGGATCTTTAAGAAGAACTTGTGTACACAGAGTTGGAATCTGAAGGTGTCATGCAAATAGAACACAGAGTAACAGGTAATGTGACCACGTGTCCACAGAACAGATGTGGACACATCTGCGGGCTCCAGAATAAAGAGGTCGCCGGTAAGACGCAGACTCCACTGCACGGACCTCCTGTCCTCCAGGTCTTCGTGCTGGAGTAGCTCCAGAGCACGAATGCCCCCCACAGGAGAATGTATGCAAGCGGGCACATCCTGATGGAGGTTGAATGAAGTGTCTTACAGTTACTGATTTCACTTGGAATTGGATAAATTCATGAGCATAAATAATGGGTTAGGATAAAAATCAAGTTTGATTTAAAAAAAATAAAGGAATTTGCCTTTTTTGGTGCCTTTTTGGGCTGTTACTTATCATTCTCTCTCTCTTCCTGGCTCCTGAATACCTTGGTTTAAAACAGAGGAAGATGGGAAATATAAAAAGCGGGCAAACAGCATAGGGGAATGATACAAGGAAGATCAGCAGAGGCCTATGAAATAGCATCCGTGCTACAGAAACCTATTCTGGGCCCAGTTTCATTGAGAGCCTTGGGTTGCAGCACCAAGCCAGAAGGGAACCCATGGGGTCCACTGAGGCACTGCAGACAAGCTGGGGGATCTCAGAGCTGCAGTCCTGTGGAATAGGCTGGAGAACGTTTCAGTTGTCAGCTCCGGGAAGTGAGAAGACAGCTTCCTTTGACTCTGGCTTGAGACAGAGTATTCCCGAGAAGGTTCCCCATGACAACTTGGACTTGTGTCCACACCTCTGCGGCCCACAGGTACCTTGCCAGAATGCTGTGGGAAATCCCCAGCCGGAAAATTAAAATGAAACTTGGCACTGACTGTTGAAGGAACCCAGTCGTCAAGGGATTCCCACAGAAAAGCCAGCCCTACAGGAACAATTACAAAGCACATGCAGAGGGTCACAGGATGAGTGGTGAGCTAGTAATCGACACAGCCACCAACAATGAAGAAAAGGAGGAACTGGAAACCATACAGAAGAAAAAGCATTGGTGGATTTGAAAAGGAAGCAAACGGACCTTTTAGAAATGGAAATATGGGCCATGAATTGAGAAACTTGATGGACAGGTTACAGGCCAGGTAGTGTTTGGCTTAAATTAGAGAAGGGGGGTGGATATAAAAAGCAGGTAGATAGTATAGGGGAATAACGAAAGGATCAGCATAAATCTAGAAGATATCAAAAGAGAAATAGGAAGCGAGAGAGGCAGTATTTTAAGAGATACTGATAGATAATTTTGCTGAATTATATGAGTTTTCATATTTAAAGAGGGGGATTAAGATCTGAGGAAGATAAAAAAAAAAACTCACTTGTAGTAATATATATTTCAGAATAGTAAAGACAAAGGATTTTAAAAGACAAAGACATTAACAATGGCCTGTGGGGAGAAGTTTAGACTCCCTGCAAAGAATAACTGGCAGGACTTTGACTATTACCCACAAAAGCCAGAAGATACAGTGTGATTGCCAATCTAGAATTCTCTGCCCAGCTAAGGTATTTTTCAAGAGTGAAAGTAACAGATTCTTGTAGACCAAAGCTAATAGTGTTTACAAGTTCAGTCCTTTACCCAAGGAACAAATTGATTGAGGATTCACTCAAAGGAGGGAGGTGCAAAAAGTGTTATTGAGGAAAGAACTTATAAGTTAGCAGATCCCAATGAACTCTAGCAGTAAAAGTCAACAATGATAAATCACTGAGGATCTGAAAACAGGTGTAACTAAGAACTGAGAAGCAGTAACTCACGTGTGTGTGTGTGTGAGAGAGAGAGAGAGAGAGAGAGAACTTGTAGTTCATAGCATATAAAAGTTCTTATATTTGGGAGGCTTTATGAAATTAGGCCTGCCTGTAGAAAGTAGTTAAGCTATCCCTGAAGTATAACTGTGAAACAATTAAAGGGGAGAAATGATGATTTTGTTTTTAAATCCAGTAGAAAATAGGAAAGGAGAAATCAGAGACAAAATCAAAACAGTAAAAAATGAATAAATGTTATGGCTTATGTTTAGGTGTCCCCCCGAATCCTCATGTGCTCATAGGTGGGCTTTTCAGAGGTGGCTGGATCCAGGGTGTATGAATATGGATAAAGGATGTATGAAAACTAAATCAGTCCACGAAATGGTTTAGTTTAGCACGGTTATGGGTGTGGATAATGGGAAGGCCCACTCTGGATGTGGGGGCACCAACCAGTAGGCTTATAGCCTGGATGGGATAAAAGGAAAAGGGGGGTTTGCTGCTATAACTGCTGCTTCCTGCTTTCTGCCTACCTTGCCATGGACTGTATCTCTTTAGCCATACCCCTCCCCCCTGCTGGCCTACCTTTCCTCCTTTAACTTTGGGGTTGGGTATTTTGTCTCAAAAAGAAAAGTAAGATAATAAGTTAAAAAACTCATAATTTAACAGACTTATAAATTGACATGTAAAATTATATGCCATTTTAAGATTCATGTCTAGTATAAAATATGATAAAATATTAAAAAGGTAAAATTAGAGCTTTATTAACCAAGTGTACCCTGAGATGGCTATAACATCAGATAAAATGGTCCTTTAGACCAAAGCATTATGTAGTGATGTAAGGACCAAGCAGTGTAACAAACCTGAAGTTCAATGCACCCAGGCACATAATTTCTAGTATATAAAGAGAATTAGACAGAATTAGTAATAGCTGTTTGATAGATGTAGAATCAATGAATATATAGTTCAATGAAACTTGCAGGTAAGTATATTAAAAGTGTCAATAATAAAAGGGACAAACTTGATCTAATGGGCTTATGTAAACCTGTGGTGAACAGTCAGAAAAACACATCCTCACCCAGCGTGTACGGACCACACAGGAACTGATTCTGGGTCGGGCCGTGGGAAAAAGCTCAGCGGCACTGAAGAATCAGCGTGCAGACTGTGTTTCTAAAAACGCTGCAATAATAGCACACTTTTAATAACTTGTATTGGCTAGGGTTCTCCAAAGGAATAGAATCAATAGAAAATATGTGTGTGCCGGGGATTTATTAGGTAGCTTACGGGATCAATGTGGAAGAGTCCACAGTGGGTGGCTACTTCCCGGAGAACCTGAGGATCCGGGAGCTGCTCAGCGCAAGATGACAGAAGCTGCGGAACAAGGTGGGTGAGGATACAGCACCAGTGTCAAGGCCGAAGGCCCGCAGGTTCCCTGGAGAGTCGCTGGTATGGGTGTGTGAGGCGGCTGGAGAAACCAGAGACCAATGTCCAAAGACCATGGCACTAAAAGATGTGCCCTCAAGCAGACAGGAGCGCTTCCAAAACGCACTAACTTCTTTCTGCCTTTTAAAAATTCCATCCAGGCTGCAAGCTTATCGATTAATGCCCCTAAATCACGATGGTCGCGCCCCCTAAGTTTGCTGGCCCCCCTGCCAATCATCCCTGGAAACACCCCATCTGCACACCCAGAACTGTGCTGCACTAATCTGCTAGGTGTTTCTTAATCCGGTCAAGTTGACATATCACAATCAATGGTCACATAACTCATATTTTTTCTAAAAATAAATAGGTCACACAATATTTGGGTTTCATCCAAACATATGAAGACTAAATAATTTCTTGGATATCTAAAGAAGCTGAAGGAAAATTTACTATTTAATATATACTCTAGAGAAGGAAAAAGATAAGAAACTAACTGTAGAAGTTAGAGAAAAGGGCAACAGAGTGGCACTATGAACAGTTACAGAAGGGAAGCCTCAGTGGCCAAAGAAATTCAAGAGATGGAGAGCTCAAGGAATTCTGAAGTTGCAAACTAAAGTGACAGTGTGGTACTGTTTCACTCCCATCAAAAGGCCCCCAAACACCAAGTGTTAGTGAAGTTGGGGGGAAATGCTTTAATCCAGATATTGTTAGTGGGATATACACTGTTAAAAATACTTCTGAGACGTAGATGAGTTAAAGATTTCGAGACTCTGACTCACCACTTCTGTAGCCTGGTGGAAATCTCTGAGGTACTCTCGTACGTGTGTGGGGAGAGCCGTGTGTACAGATGGCCAATAAGCAAATGTGGAAATAACTTGTCCCTTGATTGGGAAATGGATAAGCAAATTGTGGTTTGTTTATACAGTAGATTTTTGCACAGTAATTGAAAGTACTATTGTCAGTTTAAGATGACTTCGAATGAAAAAAGCAACTAGTAAAGACGATCTTCCAGGGAAAATTTGTAAAACTATTTCTAAAATACATAAATATTCATTGGAATAATGCATTGGAATAATTCATTGGAAAGGGGACAAAGGGATCAGCGGGTTTCAATTACATTCTATAATTTTTTACATGTTCAAAGCCAAATATGGTTAAAACATTAGCATAAAATTTTGGTATTATGTGTCTGGGTATATATCATATTAATTTCTGTATGTTTGCAACATTTCAGCATCTAGAATTTTTTAATTCAAGAAAAACATTGGACAGAACAATTAGGCAAAGGAAATATGAGAATGAATTTTGATAGCTGAAACAGGTACTTTATTTGAAGCAGACGATAATTACGTAGAAAACGCTAGATAACTCGGAAACTATTTTGACTAAGAAAGATAGCTCAGTAAAGTGACTCAGTAAAAGGAAAATCTGTGTGGTGAACAGATGTGTGGAGTGGACTCCCCAAAGTTGTCCATGGCCTGACCTGCGATTGTGTTGCCTTGTTTGCACAGGGACTTTGTAGATGTGATTAAGGACCATAAGATGGGTCCTTAAGGGACCTTAAGGACCTTATGGGACCTTAAGATGGGTCCAGTGAGGAATAGCTTGGTGTGCTCTAGAGAGAGGATCTCCTTCCCGGGGAAGCAGGGTGGGAAGAACTAGCCCGGTTTTACAACAGTGCAACCCAGGAGTCCTCAGAAAAGGGAAGCAGTAGGACTGGTCTGTGATAGGAGGTGTGTTGGTGGAAACAAAGATGCAAGGAGGGGACCCTGAGCCAGAAAGAAGGGCGGCCTCTGGCACATGAGAAAGGCAAGAAACCAGGTTCTCACCAAGAGCTTCAGTGAGGCCTTGATGTTGGGATTCTTGACATCCACAGTGTAAGATAATAAATCTGTGTTTTATACCACCAAAGTTTTGGTTATTTGTTACAGTATAATGTATAGAAATTTGCTATCTTACAGTTTTTCTATATCCCTAAACCACAGAAATAATAGAAATAAAATTTAACATAGTAAGGGAAATCATAAAATGGCTAGAAATCCACCTGAAAATAGATGCAAAGATCTGTATGAGGAAAATTAGAAAGCTCTATTGAGCAGAGCTGCAGTAGGTTTGAAATAGAGGCATGGGCCGTGCTTCCTCGGCGTTGTCCAGGGGGCCACTCACATAAACCATCTGTACGTGCGGGTCTCTATCCTTCATAACCCTGTTTTTTAAATGGAAGTTATTGAAGTGATTCTAAAATCTAGAGAAAAAATCCCCCTTAGAGTAACAGGTGTTATTCTCCTCGTCCATGTGTACTTCATTCATCACTGTCTAGCAGGTGCTGCTCTAGCAGCGGCCTGCAGGCTGGTGGAGGGCAAGGATGGAGTTGTCCAGATGGAGCGGCCAGGGAACTGCTTTTGTGTAGTGGCACTTAGGAGAGCCTGGACCCTGAGAAATGGCAACAACCTCTGGGGAAAGAGTGTTCCCGGCCACCTGAGCAGTGAGGAACAGCTTGGTGAGCTCTAGAGAGCAGAAGCAGGGTGGGAAGAACGAGCCGTTTTGCACTGTCTGGCTTCCCGTTTCTTCCCGGAGGCTCGCTTACTTATCAAGCGAGAGCGCTGTCAGTACACCCAGTTCCCTAATTATCAGCCTGTGGTTTTGGCCCCCCTGAGTGGTCATTGAAGGTGGCTGGTTCTGGGCCTAGATTGGGATTTGGGTGCCATCCAGAGACCCCACTCCAGTCCATTCTCAGCGTATGCATTGCATCAGCACCTCCCAGGATAACTGAAAACTCTTCTCAGTCCCAGTGCAGACCTGGCCCGGCCGGAGCATGGTGAGATGATGTGTTGAGGTGGGCGGCCCGGGTTGTGTCTGCTTTGCGTGGTCACATCAGATTAGATCTCGTGTTCAGCACAGTTGAAGTGGAGTCTGGAACACAGGAGCTTTGGGAACACACGGCTTCCGGCGTGGCACTTGGTGGCTGAATCAGTGGAGAGCGTGCATCTAGATCTGGATCCTGGGGCGCAGCCTCGCTCTTTGAGCACGGTCAGTATTACGTTACCTCCCAGCTTGTCACCCATGAGAATTACCTTCCACAGCATAACCGAGTGCGTGCAGGAGGGAGGAGCTGGAGCTGGGCTTGTGGCGCGAACCCGTAACCCTGCCTTTGAGAGGTTGAGACAGGAGGACTGCAAGTTTGAGCCCACACTATGCAACTTAGTGAGACCTTGTCTGAAAATAAAAATAAAAAAGGGCTGGCTCGGAGATAGTCAAGGCGGAGCCTAATGATTGCTACCAGCAATCATAAATAGTAATCTCTGTGAATCAGCGACTCCTTTGCGGGCAGCCCCTGTGACTGAAGACCACCCCTCATCTTCAGACCCACCTCCTCCCACTCAACGTCAGGGCCAGCGGCCACCCGACAGTGTTTCTCAGCTACAGGGTTCACTAGAAGTCCCTGAATTTTTCAGCTAAATAAACAAAGAGATAAGCACCAGCTTTCAACTTCATTTTAGAAGAAAGGACTGGGGCCAACCCAAAAGCAAGCCCTAAGTTTCAGAATATGAATGTACAGTCTGCATCCTACACCCATGGGTTTCGCATCTGTAGATTCAACCAACTGCGGATTGAAATGTTAAAACAAAAAATTGTATATGTATTGAATGTGTGTAGACCTTTTTTCTTGTTATTCCCTAAACAATTTAACAACTATTTACAAGCATTTACATTGTCTTAGGTCTTATAAGCAATTTAGAGATGCCTTATATATGGGAGGATATGTGTAGGTTTGCTGCAAGCGCTATGCCATCTCATATAAGAAAATTGAACATCTTTTAAAATTGCTTTAGATTAATAAATTAGTTTTGTCTGACATAAATTCATCTGCTCCTGATCGGTTGTGTTATCTAACATTAGTTTCTTTACACTGTTATAGAAGTTTATTTTGCTTGTTTATCTGTCTGCCCTGGACCACTTGCCCAGGTGTATGCACACAAAGACCACACATACACGGACATGGACATGCCACACACACACACAGATGCACACTTACATGTGCACGCATACGTGCACACACGCTAATCTCCCTCTGCCCCTCTGACTTCTTTCATCCCCCATGGCCTTAAGCCTTGGTCTGGCTGGGGCCTCCACCCCCAAGGGTGTGGCATTTCCAGCTCCTTCCTTAGGAACAGCTCTGCCTGCTCCCTGGTTGGGTGCCATCAGGCCCTGTTTGCCCTCAAATACATGAGCCCTGCCCTGCTGATGGCTGCGGCAGCACAAAGCTTCTAGTCTCCTCAGTGTTGGTTCTGTTCTAGTTACAGGACAGTGATGAGCTTGCTGGGGGTGTCTGTGCGTTGCGACACGTTTTCCTTACATATTTTACTTAACGTGGCTCTGTGCTTAAGCAGGTACAGAATTTGCATCGCGCTGACCAGCCCGGGTTAGGGTCAGTGCTTGGCAGGAGAGGTACAGTGGAGCCTCATTTCTTGCCAATTGTATAGCTGAAGTTCACCAAATGGGTAGAATGTATTTGCAGCCTGGGGTCAGCACTCACGTCCTTGCATCTTCCGCAGGGATATGGAAGACCCACGTTCCCAGTGGTGGTTGAACAAGGCAACACTGTTTTCCGGTTTCGTCTTTCATGGTGTGAACTCACGTCCTTTCCTTGGCCTATTTAGTGTCACGTGGTTGGGACCGTTGTCCTTTGTTGTTGGTGATTCCTGTGTTTCAAGGGGCCCCCAGGCCCAGTGCTGGAGCGGCATCCAGTGTGTGCAGTCGGTGGTGTGCCTTCTGTAGAAAATGCGTGTGTTGGAGCTTCGTTCACACACGAGTTATAATGCTGTGACTATGAGCTCTATGAAAATGTATCAACAACATGTGTGAAAAAAGGAGTCTTTCAGCAGAAACAAGGGACATATTAATCAGTTGACGAAACACTGTGACCAAAGGCTGCAGGAAGCTGAGCCTCTGTTTCCCTCTGCAGCTCACATTCACTAACTCAGCGTTCACAGCAGCTTCTAGAATGCAGCGCAGTTGCTGCCTCAAACTGGAGTTGGTTGTGTGCGCGGACATAAGTGAATGGAGAAACCTCCCCACCACAGCAGTTCACGCAGGAGCCCCAGGGCCTCCCAGCCCCTGCTGATGTTTGTTCTTTTGTGACCCCCTTCTTGGCAGGTTACTTTCTCAATTTTCTGGAACCAGTAAACAACATCACCATTGTCCAGGGCCAGACAGCAATTCTGCACTGCAAGGTGGCAGGAAACCCACCCCCCAATGTGCGGTGGCTGAAGAACGATGCCCCAGTCGTGCAGGAGCCCAGGCGGATCATCATCAGGAAGACAGAATATGGCTCGCGACTGAGAATCCAAGACCTGGACACGACAGACACCGGCTACTACCAGTGCGTGGCCACCAATGGGGTGAAGACCATCACTGCCACTGGAGTGCTCTACGTGCGGCTTGGTGAGTCGGACAGTTTGCTTGTGAGTTAACAGACAGGAGTGTCCACAGACAGTGAGCAAGAGATTAATTTGCTATTTGAAACTAAACACACATCAACATGAGAGGAAATCAATAAAACCATTCCTCAAGGCCTTTCCCCTTGTGGGTGAGATCTTAGCTTGCCCCCCACCCATTTGCTGGTACTGAAAGAAAATAGACACAGATGGGGTGGTCAGTAAACCCAGAGTGGAGAGGAGGCCTGCACGTGGGCGAGGTGAGCTGGGACCTGCAGACCGGAGGTCAGGCGTCTGCTGCACTGGCCCAGGCTGGCCGGCCATAGCCTCTGCCAGGTTCTGCCCGCTGTTTCCCATGCACACCTAGCTCAGCTGGGCTGGGAGGGCAGAGTGATGACAGCTTTGAACTTCTGAGCTTCACACGTGGTGAAGGAATGCACGGCAGGAAGGAATGTGTCCTTTAGTCCCAGTTGTGGGAAAGGCCGGGTGACGAATGCCCCCGGCCTGTCATCCAAACCCACCTTGTGCCATTCCAGTTAGTAAAACCTTTGAGCTCTGTGTATAAAGCTAAGGAAAGGGAGAAAGGAGAACAAAAACCGCAAATCTGTCTCCCTAAGTATGCATAAACAGAAAGTGGCCCTTGCCTTGTCTTTCTGGTATCGCTGGGACTCCTCACAGAGTAGAGCCCAAGCTGAGGGCAACCGGCCACAGATGAGCCCCTGGGCTCCCGTCCCGATTACCCTCAGCTTGATTGGGGGATGGTTATATTCTAGATCTTGAGCTCTTAGTAACTTGTCTCTCTGTTTTGTCCTTTTAGGCCCGACACACAGCCCAAATCATAACTTTCAGTAAGTATCTGCTTTCCTCAGGCCGTTTTCTGATGCTCTCAGGATTTCTATTACTTAGGAATGCAGGTTTCAGACCCAGCGTGCTCAATACTTTGCCAGCTTTGCTAGTAATTGGCTGGGCTTCACACAAGATGTCAGTGTGCTTGTTTGGGGTTGGGACATTTTTACATTTTCCATGTTTTGTGTAAAGAAGAAATGTCATAAAAACAAAAGTTGTTAATTGCATTCAGCGAGCATGACCTTTCAGGGCAACTGAATGACGTGTAGACATACACAGCGGGTCGCCAGGGCCAGGGAGTCCTGTCCATGAAGACATTTGCCAGCAAGGAGGCATCTGCACTGAGGAATCCCAGCACCACCCATCTGTACTTCCTTTTTCTCTCTTTCTCACTGTCTTTCTTGTGCTGTGGATTTAACTCAAGTCTTTGCACATGCTAGGCAAGTGCTCTACCACTGTATTAGTCACTTTCTCATCACTGGGACAAAAGACCTGACACCCACAACTTAAAGGAGGAGAGATTTATTTTGGCTCATGGTTTCAGAGGATTCAGTCTATGGTCTGCTGACAGCAAGGCAGAAATGGCAAAGCAGAGGAGGAAAGCTGCTCAACTCACAGCAGCCAGGAAGCAGAGAGAGGGTTGGGAGGAGTTGGGGACAAGAACAGACCCTTCCAGGTCATGGCCCCTGGGACTCATTTCTTCCAACGGGGCCTACCTCCTAACAGCACACTCAGCTGTGAACTCATCAGTCCACCGTGAGTACAGTGCCCCCCATCATCCAATCACCTTGTCACCCCTTATCCACAGCTTTACTTTCCAAAGCTTTAATTACCCTTGATCACGTCTGAAGATATTAAATGGAAAATTGCAGAAATAAATAATTGTTACATTCTAAGTTGTGAACCATTCTGAATAACATGATGAACTCTCGGGCCATCCTGCTCCATCCCACTTGGGGCATAGTGAGCCCTCTGTCGTATCCATGCTGTGTATGCCGCCTACCCGTGAGTCACTTCGTGGCCATCTTGGTTATCAGATTGACTGTGTCGGTACCACAGTGTTTGTGTTTAACCCTTATTTTACTTAGTAATCGTCCCAAAGCACAAGAGTAGTGTTCCTGGCAATTGGATATACCAAAGAGAAACTGTAAAGTGCTCCTTTTAAGTTAAAATATGCGAGTACACGATTTTGAGACAGAGATACCACATTCACATAACCTTTATGATAGTACATTATCATTGTTCCATTTTATTATTAGTTATTGTGTCAATCTCTTATTGTGCTTATTTGTAAGTTAAATTTTATCACAGGTACGTACCTAAAGGGAAAAAAATAGCGCCCGTAACATTTGAGAGTGTTCTAGTCACTTTCCTTGTTGCTGAGACAAAATACCCAACACCCATGACTTGGAGGAAGAGAAGTTTCTTTTGGCTCATGTTTTAGAAGCTTCCATCCTTCCGTGGTCGGCTGGCTCCAGGCAGAAGCGGGTGTGGCGCATGAAAGCTGCTCACCCCATAGCAGCCAAAAGTCAGAGTCAAGGGAGGAGCCAGTGACCCCTTCTTCCAGCCAGACCCCACCTAGTAACAGGAAGTCAGCTCTTGCACCCCATAATCCAGTCATCTTCTGAACACAGGAGGCTTCGGGGGCCGTTTAGCTCTGCACTAAACGGATTGTGTGCAGTTCCACGTGTACGCACGGGGGCTTGGAATGTGTCCTGCGTGGGAAAGGCTGTCCGCAGGCTGCTTCCTTGCGGTGACAGGAGACCATGCTCTTCCTTTCCTTTCATGACACTTCACAGACTGTCAGTTTTTGCCTCTCTGCAGGAAAAAGTCATGTCATCTTGCCTACTTTCCTCCCGCTCAGTTACTGGCGAGGCTGACGTGTGAGCCTGTGTTTCTCGGCACTCGTAGCTCCTTTTTCCTTACTAGCTCTTCGCGGTCTTTGACCATTTTCCCCTTTACACTGTTTCTTTTTTTTTAATGTGAGTACCGGGAGCCGAACTCAGAACCTCGTGCTTGCCAGGCAGGCGCTTATGCCGCTGAGCTATCTCACTGGCCCTACACTGTTTATTAATGATTTTCAATAATTATTTATATCTTATTTCTTGGTCATGTCGAAGTTAGAATTCTTATGTTACTTAAATAATAAGTTTTCATGTTGTGTCTTGATAAAGAATTCCTTAGCTTCCTTGAAATATTCAAATGCTATTTATTCATACATATGTGGTGTGTATGTATGTATGATTTTTGTGTGGTATAAGGGGGTGAATCCAGGGCCTTGGCACTAAGCTACATTCCTAGCGCTTATTTATTTTTTATTTTGAGACAGGGTCTCTCAAAATTGCCCAGGCTAGGCTTGAACTTGTGATCTTCCTGTCTCAGCCTCCCTGTACTGGGGTCACAGGCGTGTGCCACTGTGGCATGCCCAGCTAACGTTCTTACAGTGTTTGGCTTGGCATTGCAATGACTTTATAGGTAAATCTGGTGGGAATTGAAATCTGAATTGAATTTCCTCTTCATAGCCACTTTTTCATGTTTTATAGTATTCCTTTTTTTCCTAACTAAAAACTATTTGTTATGAAGTATTTCAAATACATGAAAACATGGGAGGAATTTTATATGAACATCTATATACCTACCAGCTACACTCTAACATTTACACTTTACTCTGTTAGCTTTATTGCTTCTCTTTCTACTCCTCCATCTACACATCAACACATCTTAGTTCTATTCAGTTCACAGTGTGGGTACAGTTATTTTTACACTTATCCTGAAACACCTCAGCATAGATTCATTAGCAAAAAGAGTTCAATCTGTTTACTCCTCCCAAGCCTTCTATGTTTAAATTTATATACAGTAAAATGTGCAGATCTTCAGCATACCACCAATGAGCTCTAACAAATGAATAGCCCTCTGCACGCTCTTCAAACCCCGATCCGGGCACAGAGCTGCCATCATGCTGGGAATCTCATCATGAAACATCCTGCTCAGGCACCCACCCTACTCACCGTTTTCTGTCAGCACTGGCTTACATGTTCTAGAACTCTGGAGAAACGAAATTCCTTCCCTCGGCGTCATGTTTCTGGGGTCCTCTGTTGTGCATTATCAGCAGTTTGCTGCTGTTGGCGGCTGAGTAATATTCTGTCCTATAAACACGCCAGGGGTTCAGTCCAGCCTCCCATTCATGAAGGCCTAGAGGAAGCTAGACTTTGCCTATCTGGGTCCAGCTGCCATGGGTAGTTTCATGCAAGTGTTCTGTGGATGTGTGTCTTTATTTCTCTTAGTGTCACCTAGATGTGGAATTGCTGGGTTGTGGTATATGTGTATACGTGATTGTAAGAGAAATTGATAGACCCTTTCTTAACCACTTAACAGTTTACCCTAAGCACCAGTCAGGCAGAGCATTTATGTCCTGAGTAACCCAAGCGTCACCTGAGCAGGTGGCATTTCAACCACTCAATTCTTGAATGAATTTAATAAAATTGTCATTTTTATATTTCCTGTTATAAAAATTAACCAAAAAATGCAACTTTTCGTCATCCTATATTTAAGTAATTGGACTGGTAAATTAAGGTCGTTGTGCCGCTCTGTTTCCACAAGCGACATCAGAGGGTTCTAGTCACCGTACATATTTGCCAACTCTTGGGGTGGGCAGTCCTTAAGTTTAGCTATTCTAGTATATTGTTGTGGTTCAAGGGATCCTTTATATCAGTTTAGCCTCTTCAAAAAGTAGTTTTTATTAGTCATTAAAATTTTTTCAAAAACAGGTTGAGCATCCCTAATCTAAAATCCAAAATGCTCTAAAATCTGGAATTTTTTGAGCTTCATGTCAGAGCTCAAAAAGGTTTCAGATTTTGGAGCAGTTCGGGTATTCAGGTTAGGGATGTTCAACTTAGCTGTGCAAATACTGCAAGATCTGAAAACCTCTGAAATTTCAAATACTTCTGATCACAAGCATTTTGGATAAGGGTTACTCAACCTGTGATTGTATTTAAGGTGACAAGATTTCCCCTGAATACTTTTGGCTACATTTCTCCCATCTCTAGGCATTTAGGCTTTTTTGATTGTTGTTGTTTCCTGGTTTTTGTCGTTATTATCAGGAATTTTGGCCTTTTTTATTTTACTCTTGATAACTTACTCAGATTTTCTCTGTGGCCAATTCACTACAGTCAATTTTTATGAATATTTTCTGTTATTTCTGAAAATAAATGTGCTCCGATAGTGGCTGCACATTCCTTGGTTCATATATTAGATCAGGTACATTAAGGGTGTTACTAAGAGTCTTCATCAGTTACAGAAGTTTGAAAATTTGTGAAAGTCATCTATACTCATACTGGATTTGCCCATTTCTGTTGTCTAGTTTTTCATATTTTGTGCATGTGTCCTTAAATATCTATAGCTTTGAGGCTCTGTGTCTCTTTTTGTTGTTTAACAGTCTCTTCTAATACTTTTTGCTTTGAATTCAGTCTTGACTAAATTGCTATATCTGCTTTTTATTTGCATTCACCAAGAGATTTTCTGGTTTTTTTTACTCCTACCCCACATTTTAGAAAAACCTTTTTGTGTTCTGTTTTATTCACCTCTCTTGGGAGTTGCACAGAACCAGATTTTTGGATGTGGATGAGGAACGTTTTCCAACCTAAAATTCCACGTAACCCACACGAGTTTTATCTAGTGCTCCGTTCTCAGATCTGTGAGTCAGGTGCTACCGCAGCCCCCCCCCCCAACCTGCTCAGAGAGGGAGCGCACTGTCACTGACACCAGCGTCGCGGAGGACCTCGGTCCTGTGTCTCCTTGCACCCAAGGGTGAGAGTCCTCCGAGCACAGAGATCTGGAGTGGAGCTGTAGGCGGGTACGTGCCCCCAGGAGGGGACCCTCGCCCTCTGCCACTGCTGAGGAGTCCACATCCCACCAGCACATGGAGGTCCTCATTTCCCCTGATGACCTAGCAGGTGGTATCATCAGAGCTTAAGATTTTGCCAGTGTCTTGTGCCAAATAGTAATTCGTGGTAATTTTATGTTAGATTTCAGCAGGTAACTGAAGTCGAGCATCACCTTGGTTTAAGAGCTGTCAAACTGCCTGTTCACCACCTATCTCGTGATTTAAGGTTCCATATTTACAAATTCTCTTACTCACTGGGAGGTTTATTTATAATCTCAAAACGAACGTTTGAGATGTTTTCACAGTTATTCACAGGCATGCGCAGAGTGCTGAAAAATCGGAATCACCCAGCACACACTTTCTCAGTTGCAGTCAAAGAAGGTAACACTCCTGGCTTCAGTCCTCACACTGTAAACTCATATCCTTTTTGTGGTCTGTTTGGTGTCGCGTTTTTCATTTTTGTGTGCTTCTTGTTGGTCATTTCCTGGTTGTAAGTGGCTCCCAGCATAGTGCCGAAGTGCTGCTGAGCCATCTGGAGCGCAAGGAGCTGCGACGTGTCTGCAAAGAAATATGTGTGTTGGGTGAGCTTCGTTCAGGCCTGAGTTACAGCGCTGCTGGCAGCGGGTGCAGGGCTGACCAGTCAACAACACACATTAAAAGCAGTGTCTTTAAACAGAAACACACACAGAACAAAGTTACGTATTGACTGGTTGAAGGAAATACTAAGACTACAGCTTTGCAGAAAATGAACTCTGTATTTCACGTGGGAATGATGGCTCGGTTTTCACTAATTCAGTCTTTGTGATGACATTATGGAAAATAAGAAACATAAATAACCAAAAATAGACTGCACTTGGTCTATTTTCTCCTAGGACATTTGTCTTTTTGTTATTCTAGTGTAAAAGTTTTAGAATATTTTCTGGATATAATCTTTTATACAGTGTTTGCTCCATCTAGAACTGATTTTTATGCTAGTATAGGCTCATATTCTGTAATGTTTTTCTGTATGCATGGCCTAGTGCTTTGGCATCACCTAATGAATTACCTCATCTATAATCATTAAATTTAATATCGCTTCTGTCATACATGAGATTTCTATGCATAGGGGTCTGCCTGTTCTCTATTAATTAAATAGGTTCTGTATTTAATTCCAACAGCTTCTGGACCTGGACTAACAGCATAACATTCTAACAGTGTAGCTTTGTAGCGTGTGATTGCTGTAAGCAGGAGGGGCTCCCCTTACTTACTGCTGTGGGCTAACCTGTGCCCCCCAGTTCAGATGTTGAAACCCTAACAACGTGTTTATTTTATCAGAAATAGGGAGATAAAGAAGATTAAATGTGGTTAGAAAAGCCATATCCTGTCGGATAGAACTGGTGTCTTTATAAAGGAGGAAGAGGCGTCAGAAATGCCTCACATACCGTGTGAGAACTCAGCAAGAAGGCAACCATTGGTAAGGCAAGAAGAGAGCCCCTGCCTCATTGGCATCTCAATCTCGGCATCCAGAAGTGTGGAAAAAAAATGTGTTTCTATTGTTTAAGCCTCACAAGTCTGTAGTATTTGTTATGGTAGCTTGAGTTAATACTTACTATATTTTTCTAAAGTATCTTTACTGTCACTTGCCTTTCATCCTGCCCATGTGAATTTTATATTTTTATTTTTATTGGATTTGTATAGAAGTAGTTCACTGATTATGACAGAATTGATTCTGTTTCTAGTCCTGATTTCATGTTTCTTTTTCTTTTCAGTGCTGGGGTTGGTCATATTTCTTTTATCTTTCTGTGCCCCATTTACTAAAGTTTTGCAATTTTTTTCTGTCAAGATCTGACACATCTTGTTCTATATACATTTCCAGATGGATCACTGTGTCTGCTAATGATAATGTTATCATTCCTTTCCAAATTTTATTTTTAAGTTTTATGTTGATGGTAGTTGAGGAAGACATAGTATTTTAGGTAATAATCTTATACCCAATAACTTTGTTGAACTTTTTTTTATTTCATTTTTTTCTGTTATTGCATTTTTTTTCCTATAGAGGAAGTAACATCTAAAAAAGTAAGAATATGGCTCACTTTTTCTAAGCCCTAGGTTTTGTTTCCTTTTCTTGTCTTATGACACCGCCTAGAACTTCCAAAACTGTGCTAGAGCCTGTGTTTTTCTCTTCTGTTCATAGTTTATGCATTGATTGTCACATAATGAGAAACATATAAAGCTGACTGTATACTTTTTCTTGTTTCACACAGTAATATTCTGTTACATAACTGTTTTAGCTTTCGGACACTCAGAAAATTCCTGACATAAATAATTTAAAGGAGGAAAGGTTTCAGAGGTATCAGTCCATGGTCAGCTGACGCCATTTCTTTTAGGCCTGTAGAGAGGCGGAAAGACCGTGGCAAGAGGGTGTGGTGGAGGAAAGCTGAGCCCCTCATGAAGACTAGGAATCAGAGAGAGGGAAAGAGCCCAAGAGGAAGGAATGAGCCCAAGTCACACTTGATGATGTTTGTCCTTCCACTAGGCCCCTTCTCTTGTTTCCATCACCTCCCAATAATGCCATCAAATTCTGATCTCGTCAGTGGACTAACTCACTGATAGAGTTAAAACCCTCATGATATAATCACACCTCTGGGCCCCACCTTTGAACATCGCGGCATTAGGGATCAAGCCCTCCATTTATGAGTCTTCGGGGGACACTGCATATTTAAAGTATAACAGTGATAGAATCCCTATCCACTCAATAACTGCTTTAACAGTTTTAGGCTGAAACCCAATCATTAAGGCAAAATCGTTCTTGTAATGGACTGCTGGGTTCAACTGCTGACTTCGTGCTGGCAGATTGCTTTTTTAAGACAATTTGTTTTTTTTAAACTGGCAAATAAGAACTATGTGTTAACCAGACAGTAGCTCGGTGGGTAGAGTGTGTGCTTAGCATATGCACAAGGCCTTGGGTTCAATCTCCAGCACCAAAGAAACAATAATAGAATATACTTTTCCGGTGGTGAGAACACTTAACATCTCGTCTCTTAGCTGTATTCAGTACCTTGTTATTAACAGCAGTCACCACGTAGTGCAGTGGTCATTGACCTTATTCCTCCTGCCTTACTGAAATTTCACGTGCTGTGACCCCGTCTCCCCAGCCCGCTTACTCCCTGCCTCTGGTGACTGCCCTTCTGCTCTCTGTCACATGACTTCGTCGCACAAGGACAGGCTTCCAGCAGAAGCCTACAGTCTGCGGCCCCTGCCCATCGGGGTCCTCTTTCTGGGACGTGACCTCTCTCCCGTTGAGTGCGATTGTGTTTCATGACACGTCTATGATACCTCTGAAAGGTGATGAAGACAGACGAAAGAGGGAAGACGGTGAGCTGACAGCAGTGGACCGCCCGCGAGGGCTGTGTGCCCGGGATGCCCGGTCTAAGCTGCTCGGTGACTTCCGTCCCGCGCGTGTGATCGTGGGCCTGGCGCGGTGACCGGCGTGTCCCCGCCCGCCGCCGGGCCGGTCCCCGTGACGGCAGCGCGGCTGGCTGTCCCGGGAGGCAGAGGACGGAGCCGCCGCATTCTCGGGGTCCAGAGGAGGATGAGGGTGCCCGAGAGCGCGTCTCCCCGCCGGCGCAGGCCCAGCGACAGTGCCTCTGTCGCCCTCGGGCGGCATCCGGGCAGCGTCCGGGGCACTGACACCAGGCTGCGGTCTCGCGCTTCGCATGTGGGTGTCCTTTGTTTCTGCCCCTCGGGATTACAGATGTCTCCGTTTCACTTGGCCTGACCGTGCGCGCGGCACACCGGCCCGGGCGGGGGGGGGGTAGCATGGCGGGGTGGGCGCCCCCAGGCTCGGCGCCGGCGCCCTCCTCACCCCGGCCTCCCCGCCAGCCCGCGGCCCGCCAGTGTGCGAACGCGCAGCGCGCTGCGTCCCGAAAGCACGTCATTCTTTTGAACAGTGGACTGTTAATCCTCGCCCTGTGCGACATCACCTTTCTTAGCGCCACGTCGAACGCCCTCGTCTTTTCTGACTCAACACCGGGCAGTTCCGAGACTCGCGCCCTTCTCCCGCGCTCTCGACAAGCCCGAAGTCTCCATCCGCAGGTCCGCCTCGGCTCCCGTCCGCCGCCGCGCATGCGTGGTGAGCCACGGACGGCGCCGCCCGAGCGCGCGCGAGGGAGCCCGGCGTGGTCCTTGCTCTGCTCCTTCCACGGCTGCCTCGAAGGACTTGCCCTGCTTCTAGTTCAGACCTTATCCTCATTACCGGAAAATAACACCAGGAGAAGCCGGCGGAGCTGCCACCCGACAGGCCGCTGATTAAAAATGACGCTTCCTCGCCGTCAGTAAGGGAACGCTTGGGCGGAAGGCCGCGTTAGCCTAACTCGGTCGGGTTCATCCTGAAGGAAGAGCGAAGCCGCGCACGTGTTTTCTCGGTGCCAACTTTTATGACAGGTTCTGTTTTCAGAGCTCTCCCTAAACCCCCTAGTAAATAAAAGACGCCCCTTAATATTTTAGTGTTTATTTTCTAAGATTGAGGCTGTCGTCTTGCGTAACGATAGCTTCAACTTCAGGATCCACTGCCACTCGCGTCCCAGTCTTTTAAATTGTCTCCTTAGTAGCTGTTGGGTTTTCCTAGAAGAGTCCCTGCCATGTCCCTGTGTGCCGCAGGGACACCCAGCCCTGGTTGGGGATGCTGTCCGACAGATGTCCCCTAGGGCAGAGTGACGCCCAGGGTTTGTCTGCTCTTCAGTTTCCTCACTAATTGTTTCTGTTTAGTTCCATTGATTTCTGGGGGTAAATATTGCATTTTCCAATACAGCTGTCGCTCTTTCCCCTTGCTACGGCATGTGCTCCGGACATTGTTACCTGTCTGTGCAGGGTGGCGCGGTCTGTAACCGCAGTACACTAGATCACTACCGGCTCCCCTTGAGTTTATGCAGTTTCAGCTTTTTCAGCTTTGACATTTGCTCTTTGTCTTCTTGTTTTTTGCCTCCCACTCTGTGGAAGGTTTCGCACCTTCTGCTTTGCTCAAGGGGGTGGCCTGTTTATTACAGCTGGACTCCCTCAAAAGAACAACAATTATGAAAATTATCTTTCTACTTTTTGTTTTTATGCGGGTACCAGCAGTTGAACTCAGGACCTCGCTTTTGCCAGGCAGGCGCTTATGCCGCTGAGCTATCTCACGGGCCCCCATCTTACTACTTTTTAACAACAAAAAACTGCTCTGTGGGAAAATTGTTTAACTTCTTATACAGTATGTAACTGCATTTGAATGTTGACACTGATTAGTTTTCAGTTTCAAAAGAGCCTTTGTTTCCCTTAAATCCTCCTCATTATTTCTCTCTGTGAATTGATCCAAGCCTGTCTTCTGCTGACTTTTATTTTCAGCAGGCACGTGCTGGGGCGGTGATGGAGGAGTGCTTTCTATTGCAGTGCTGGTTCCTTCCTGCCCCCCACCCTGGCCTCCTGCCCCGCTCCTGTTGCATCTTCTTACCCACTATTATAGTTATCTACCTCTTCCCTCCTGAGTGTGAT
The DNA here is from genome assembly GCA_028451465.1 of Erethizon dorsatum. Lineage (NCBI taxonomy): Eukaryota > Metazoa > Chordata > Mammalia > Rodentia > Erethizontidae > Erethizon > Erethizon dorsatum. Next base: position 38,037,701 of record CM051832.1, on the reverse strand, counting down.
TTCCTGATGTAGAAGCTGCAGATGCAGGAGTTGGGAGGGCAGGGGTTTTCAAGTCGAATTTCTATAATGCTGATATCTACCATCTGGTAAACAGGTCCCCTTCACTTAGGCTATTTACAGAATTTGTAGATGCCAGATTCTGTCTCAGCCCTTGTTCTCCAAGTGACCCATTTTATAGACTTTTTTCCAGTTCTGTTACTCTTCAGCACTCCCAAATTACGCCAGCAAAAGGTAAAACACAGTTGTGTTCGGAAGTAGAAAGTAATTCCCACTTGCGTTCTTAAGACTCAAACACCCGAAGGGACGTCTTCCCACTAGTCCTGTTCGGTGTTTTACACATTCTCTGAAATTCGGCTGGAAACCCGCGGGAAAGAGTACGCCAGGGCCAAGGTGTGAGAGCGAGCTCCTTCTCAGCTGCCCTGGCCAGCTGTCCCCTCCCACTGCTGTGTCCATCCTGTGGCCCCCTGACAGTGCCTGGGGAGCAGCCTGTGGCCAGGCTTAGCTGTCTGTCCCCGGTTCTGGCAGGGAAGAGGAGAAATCACCCCTGTGGGTTCGCCCCATGAACAGTCTTGCACTCTGGCCACGGCGCTTGAGTGTTGAGCCAGCCACATGCATCTCAGCAACTTTTCTGGCATAGTGACCCAGCCACGCGTGCCAGGGTACTGGCACATCATTCATGCTGGTGCTTACGGCCCAGAGAGTGTGAAGGGGGTGCTGATGGGGTTCACACTGTGCTGGCCTATTTTAAACTCCATTTAAGGACACCAAAGAAATAATGGTTAGTGAGCCTGACAGAGGGCTTTCCTCTCACGTGGACATCAAAAGTCTCTGTAATTAGGTTATTCATGGCTGCAGGTTCTTTTCTTTGAAAAAGGACCTTTCTTCAGGGACTTGAGAAGACAGCGGAGGGGCGAAGCACAAAAGAGAGACTCATGGTGGGATCCTTTGTCTGTTGCAAGTGCCCAGCCTTTGTGACAGCTTTGACGGGGAGCTTAAGTCCATTTGGATAAATTGAACACCCCCCCATATGTCCCTGGGGACGGTCTCCGTCTGTGGGAGACACAAGACAAGTGTTCTCACTTGTGGGATCGGCTCCAGACTCAGTAGAAAACAAGCTACTGTTACAGGCCCGAGGGGCCCAGCAGAGGCCATCCCGGGAGCCCAGCGCCTCCGCCCTGCCCTGACCAGTGGCAATGCTGGCTGCTGGCTCTGTCTCTTGAGGATCCCAAGGGCCACTATGGAGTGCAGCTGGGACTTGTAGGGTGGGTTTCGCTGGGTGAAGCCAAACTGGCAGGTCTGTGGAGAGACATTTTAGCACAGCTTCAGCCGGGGACTTGGGGGGGGATCAGGTCCCTTTCATGTCAGTGCAGGCTGTCCCAATGGGACCAGAGAGGCTGGACTGCAGGACGAGAGCAGCCTGTTGTCACGATCCCCTCTCAGACTTCCGCTGTTTGTCACACCTGTTCCCTGCTCGCCTCGGAAGCCAGGTCACATCTCTACATGACATAAACGTGCATCTCAGCTTCCAAGTCCGTGAAGGCCAGAGTTTCTGGAATTTCTCTGTTGCCTTTAAATGTGGCAAAAGATACATCGTATGTTGCTGTTCTCCTTTTCAAAGATTTCTCTCCTATGATGATGTAGTGATAGAACGCACCTTATGGATTACCATCATCTTCGTAAAAGCCTTGCTTGTGAGTGCGGGAGGTTTGCAGAGATGCACCGTAATGTCTGTGGTGTAGACTCGAGGGTAAGAGGAAACATTTCGTGTTTGATGTTGTGTGTGTTACGTGCACATATGTAATGCCTGTCCGTCCATGTGTACACGGCGGGCACCTTGGCAACCCATCTTCACCTGTAAGGAATCCTTCTGTGCCTTAACCGTACATTTAAAAAAAAAATTTTTTTTTTCAACGGACTCCTTTTAGAGCATAAAGGTTTGTGGAAAAACTGAACAGAAAATTTCAGAGTTCCTGTACTATCCTCGTACACTCCTATTAAATTATAATTGATGAGCCAGTATTGAAGATTGTTGTGAGCTAAATTTAGTGCACTACATTTGGGTTCCCTCTTTGTGGTGTACCTGTGGGTTCTGACCAATGTACACTGAATATATCCACCACTCTGGTATCATTCATAGTAGTTTCTCTGCCCTAAACTCTTCTGTACTCCTCTTATTTATCTTTCCCCTGTGTTGTTGGCACGCGTTGACCTTTTCACTGTCTCCATAATTTGTCCTTGCCATAGTGTTCCACAGTTGGAATCACAGAGCGCATAGCCTCTCCAGATGGTAACGTGCAGTGAGACACCCTCCTTGGCTTTTTGTGACCTGATACCGCGTTTCTTGTTGTTGCTGTATATAGTGCATTGCCTGGATGTGTCACACTTTGTTTATACATTTGCCTACTGAAATGCATCTTGGTTCCCCCCAGTTTTGGCATTGGGAACAAAGCTGCTGTGAACCTCTGTGTGTAAACCTCTGTGCAGGTTCTGTGTAGACATGTGTTTTCAGCACCTTTGAATAAATCCCAAGTAACAAAATGGTTGAATTGTAAAATGCTGGATGAAAAAACATCAGAATCATCAGGAAGACATGGCACTTCCAAGCACGCTCACAGCCTTTGTGTTTTACCAGGGATGACTACCAGGAAGATGGATTCTGCCAGCCTTACCGGGGAATCGCCTGTGCACGCTTCATTGGGAACCGGACCATTTATGTGGACTCTCTCCAGATGCAAGGGGAGATTGAGAACCGAATCACAGGTGGGCGCCACAGGCCCTTTTCCTGAGGCCACACGCATACATGCATGCTCCTGTCTGCACAGACAGTCCCCACTTGGGTGGTTCGTCAGTTAGTGCCACAGACAGTAAATGCCTCGTCCATTTTGCTTGTAGTAGGAAATCAAAGAACTTTGTCAGAAGCAGTTGCCATTGCTAATGTGATTTGCCCTAAAATATTTCTGGTTTATGTTTTAGTGAGTGTCATAATCCATTTTCTGTTACTATAACAAAATATGTGGGGCTAGGTGCCTTATCAAGAACAGAGGTTTTATTAAAGCCAAACAGCATGGCACCCGTTCTCTGAGGCCCCCTGGCTCCACCACATCATGGTGGACAGCACCATGGTGGAGCACGTATGAGAAAGAGAGGTCACTTGGCAGGACAGGAAGCTGAAGGAGCTCAAGAGGGCCCCAGCTTGTCTTTTGTAACAACCTTCTTGCAAGAGCTAACCAGGTTCCGTGCGAACGAGAGCTAACAAAGTCACTAGGCCCCACCACCTCTTAACATCGCCACACTCAGAGCTAGGCCCGGCTCAGGAGCCCTCAACCGCAGCCCCGTCCCAGCCATGAGAATTAGCAAGTGTGGGCTGCTCAGAACACATTTCTGTGCTCTGACCTTGGCCAAACTGTGGGTCCAAAGCACCACCCTCACTCATGGTCCCCACGGCATCCCTCGGGCTCCTGTCCTGGCGTCACCACTGTCACTGTGCTTGACTTCTTTGTCCTACATTTCCTGATTCTTGGACTCTCTCAGAGCCACATTTGGTCCAAAGGAACTCAGACTTGATTTCAGTCACTGGCATCGGGGACACTGTGGTAAATGCAGACCCTCAGCCCTCGGTTTCCAGAGAACAAAGCCAGAGTTTGGATACCTGGCTCGGGGTCTGAGAGGCATGGCAGGTCATTTAGAAAATGGAGGGCTCGTCCTCAGTCACTATAGGCCTTAACTCCTCATGTTGGCTCAGCAAACCAGTTTGTACACATTTGTGGGGTTTTCCTTGGCGGAAAGCCCCTGGGAAGTGAAAAGATGAATCAGACCAGAGTCCTACAAAGTCCTCACCCTCTTCCTCCTGTCCCTACCCTCTCCATAAACACACACATTTTTCTTCCCAGACCCCATAAGGAACCTTGTGAAGATGGCAGGCGCTTCAGTTTAGTTGGGTTCTCCCACGGTGGCTCCTGGCCCTGGCTATACGTGGCATCGGTGGTAATCTTCATGCCAAGGCTCCCTGGGGAGGCAGCGAGGGCAGAGGGGCTGCGGAGCACTGCCCCTGCCCTGGTGAGGATGGAGTGAGGGTCTTTCGCATCATTGGCGTGACCCTCTAAGTCGCTCACCCTCGTGCTGGTCACTGAGAGGCTGCCCAGCCTGTGTTGATGCAGCGCTCCCTGTGGACAGGGCCTGGGTCTGGGGAGAAGTGGGAGGGCAGCGACAAGACATAGGAACCCGAGGTGCCATCCTACTCCACCAGGACCTTGTTTTGAAAATGTTACTCTCACCAGAAAAAAAAAAAAAAAATTTTTTTTTTTTTTTTGCCATGAGCAAAATTTCTCAAACCTTTTGGACCCCAACATCACAGTAAAGAGTAGAAAAAGTGTACCTCGTGTCATGACTGAATAGAGGTTGAGCACTGAGTACCCCTATTCTGAAAAATTTGAAAAAAGAAATGCTCCAAAATCTGAAACTTTTGGAGTACTGACCTGACGCCATAAGGGAAACCTTATGATTTGGTGTACACAACTTTGTTTCAAGCACAAAATTGTTGAAAATATTTTATAACATTTCTTCAGGCTCTGTGTACGAGATGTATAAGACATAAATGAATTTTGTCATTCTTTTTTTTTTTTTTTTTTTTTTGTGGGTACCGGGGGTCGACCTCAGGACCTCGCACACCAGCAGGCGCCCGTGCCGCTGAGCGATATCACCGGCCCTTTTTCTGTACGTGGGTTCCGGGAGTCGAACTCGGGCCCTCGCGCTTGCTGGGCAGGCGCTTAAGCCGCTGAGCCATCTCACCGGCCCCTGTCATTCATTTTGTCATTCATTCATTTATGAATTTAGACATGGTCCCCTCCCCGCACACCTCATTATATATGGGCAGATATTCCAGAATCTGAAAATGTCCCCAAAACAGAATACTTCAGATCCCAGGCAGTTCAGATAAGGGGACTCAACGTGTGTACGCTGACTCGTGTTTCCAGAACCAAAATGGATCATGGAGAATAACGTTCTCTCCTCCTAAAAGCGTCACACCTGTATTTTTCTCTTCAGTTCTCTTTCATTGAAGAAAAAGTTACGGCCTTTACTACAAATCACGTACTGTACCATGCTTGAGTCTGTTCTGTGCGTCCCTTAAAACGCTAGCCACAGACTCCAGAATGAAGTTGATGTCCTGTTAACTGGCACACACTGATCCCAGCCATGAGGTTGGCCCTCGGCTATTTCTTCAGCGATGTTTATAAAGGATCAAACAACTGAGATATCCAAGCAGCCTGATTTCATAGCAGTTTTGAAAGAAAATGTTAGAATGAGGGTTCTATAAATCTGAGGCTTATTTATTATTTACTTCTTTATGTGGTGCTGGAACTGGAACCCAGGACCTTGGTCATGCTAGGCAGCACCTGGCTGACTTGTCAGGAACCCCACCCCCCAATAAATACGAAGTTGCTCTAGACTGACTTGAGTTCCAGTCTGCAGATAAGAGTAAAGACTGCTTTCGTGTGGCAGTGTCCTGTTTGGAGAATGTCACGTGACATTCAGGATATGGATGAAGGCAAGGACAATGGTTATAGGGTGAAGGTGGCTAGAGCCCTCTTTTCAGGAGTGGTGTGTTTGGAGGAGGAAGAGGAATCCTAGGTAGATCAGCTGTGGCATCTTCTCAGTTGATTACCTCATGAGAAAGGCCGATGAATCAGCCAGTGATACATTTAATGCAAGACATACACATATATAAGAATATATATATATATATATATATATATATATATATATATATATATATATATGGCTCACAGTGGCCATCAAGAGTCAGGGTGGAAGAGTGCAAAGGGGTTGTGTGCTGGGGATCAGAAGGATCCAGTTGAAGGCCTGGGACTCAGTGTAGTGTCCCCTGCGAGTCTGTATCAGGAGGCTGAAGAGTGCACTGGAAGCCAGGAGACGACGTCCAAGCTGAAGGCAAAAACTGAGCCCCTCCAAAGAAACAAGCAAGCCTTCCTTCTTTGTTTCCCTTTTATACCATTCGGCGACAGTCCCCCCTACAGTGGGTCTTCCACTGCCAGAACTATGCTAACCCAATTTAGATGAGCTTCTCTTAATAAATGGACACAGTCAATCAACTATCACAGCCAAGTTTGTCTTTGTTAGCATTATGCTTCCTGAAGTCAAGGCCAACATTTCTGACAGCCCTCCCTTAATTGCCAGAGGTTCAGATCTCAGTTCTGCCACACAGTCCCAAATATCCTGTGCCCTCGGTGTCAGGACTTGCTGGAAAGAACCTGAGGACTTAAAGAGGATGTGAACAGAACACTTCGGGGCGGTGCCCGGGCAGGACAGGGCCGGCAGCACTCAGGCTGTCACACCTGGCCAGCTGGCTCCTGGACCCTGTCCTCACCTATTCCATAGGCACTGTGGGAACTTTGACTCCCCAGCGTGCGGTCTCAATGAATCACTTTCCAGATAAAGGAACAGGCCCAGAAAGAACTGAGTGACCGGCTCTCACTGTGACTGGTGCCTGGATGGGTCTCCACAGGGCCACCTGCTGGCTGTACCCGCTCAGCGCAGTCAAGTTGTGGGTGGGGCTGGGGAGCCCCAGGGCCTCTCTTTAGCAGGTCCTCCACAAGTAGAAGCAGGGTGGTGGTCATGGCCCACCAGTGCCTTCTTGGCCAACAGCTTTCCTCACTGGTGTGTACATGCAGCCCCCGCTGCAGGGCCCCCACCCCCTGTAGTGTCCCCAGCACACTCCATCCTCTGACACCTGGGCTCAACAGCCTCCTGCCGCTGCTGGTTCCTTGCTTCCTGCTATCACAGAACTCATCCAGAGTTGTAATCCTGCCCTCCCTGCTTCGTCACACTGCCCTCCAGCTGCATCTCAGAGCAGGGTCCCTTCCCCTGCACACCTTCCTTGTGCCCCGTGGGGCTCCTGGCAGGCCTGGGATGCGGACTCGGGGCTGCTCTGGCCCTGCACTGTCTGCTGGAAGCCATCTGGCCCCAGGATCTACATGCCTGTGCCCACAGAACCCCACTCTTCCAGAGCCTTCTCACAGGAGAGGTAGGGTCAGTGAGGCGGCGAGGTCATGGGCCTGGTTTTCCTTCCTTTCTGTTCTTAGGAGGTTTGCAAGGGAACCCCGGGGACCAGAGGCGTCTGCTGCTAATCGGAGCAGATGATGGGTGTCCTGGGCCTGCCCTGGGAGCCCATGAGGGCTCTATGTGGGGAGCAGGGGCCACCCAGCAGGGTGTCCAGGGCTGAGTGGAGGGAGTTAGAAGTGTGGGGCAGTGTCCAGGGCTCAGGGTAGGGGAAGGTGTGAGGGCTGGGAGTGCTGGGTTGGGGTATGGTGGCGTCAGGGTCGGGGGCCTCTGGGTGGGGAGTGTGGTTACTGCTGAGCTGTGCGCAGGTTCGGGTGAGGAGGTCCCCGTGAGGGGGTTGCAGTGGGGCAGTGTTTCCAGCTTGAGCGTGCAGGGTGGTTTAGAGGCCCAAAGTAGAAAGCTGAAGCAAGAGTCAGGTTTTAAGTGTGGGGGCACAGGCCAAGAAGGCAGAGGCCAGATCAGGAAGGCAGAGGAGGGTGCTAGAGGCAGGGGTGGGGTTCAGGGGTACAGGCTGGCCCTCCACTCAGGGACGTCTGGTTTCCCTCCGCAGCGGCCTTCACCATGATTGGCACCTCCACTCACCTGTCAGATCAGTGCTCACAGTTCGCCATCCCGTCCTTCTGCCACTTCGTGTTCCCGCTGTGCGACTCCCGCTCCCGGGCGCCCAAGCCGCGCGAGCTGTGCCGCGATGAGTGCGAGGTGCTGGAGAGCGACCTGTGCCGCCAGGAGTACACCATCGCGCGCTCCAACCCGCTCATCCTCATGCGGCTGCAGCTGCCCAAGTGCGAGGCGCTGCCCGTGCCCGAGAGCCCGGACGCTGCCAACTGCATGCGCATCGGCATCCCTGCGGAGAGGCTGGGCCGCTGTGAGTGCTGCTGGGCGGGACCACGCCCGGGGCGGGGGTGCGGGCTCTGGAAACCAACCCGGCTCCTCCCACAGGCAGCGCGAGGGGGCGGAGAGGGGGTCGGAGCCGGTCAGTCCCTCTGCATTTGGGGACCCTGAGCCTGGGATTCTGTATCTCCAAAATGGGAGTAATCTGAGTTCCTGCTGCGGAAGGCTGCTGGGTGCAGGAAGGGGGTAGGCCAGCACCCCAGCTTGCCTGATGGTCCGCAGCACCCGTGCCTTTGCGGAAACGCAGGCTCCCAGCCCCTGCCCCAGACCTCTGGGCACTGTCTCCGGGAGCCCGAAAGATCCCTAGCCTTGCAGTTTGAGTGTCAGACTCCAGGACCTAGGGCCACCCACGCCAGCAGGGTTCTAGGAGGTCCCCACCCCCGGACACGGGTCCCGCAGCATGGGACCTCGGAGACCGGGTGGGCACTTCCTTCTGAGCTGCAGCCTGGGCATGGCCACTTCTCCAAAGGACAGATGTGCTCACTGCCCTGCCCCGGCAGCGTGCGCTGTGGCCAGTCAGGATAGAAGTCACGTGACAGCTCTGCTGACATCTTTGAGGGAAACTGCTCGCTCGGGGTCACCCCCTTGAGGACTGGGACCCAGGCTGATGCCCCGTTCTTCCCAAGCTCCAGCAGTGTTTCGCTTCAGCGGCTGGTCTGGGGCTTCCCGTTTGGGCAGGGCTACTTACCAGGGCAGCCTGGCCTAAATTCTGGCCACAGGGCTGACACTGTGACCCTGAGAAAGTTGTTTAAGCTCCCATTTTCTCATATTCCATGGGGATAATAGCAGGACTGACCTTGTGGAGTTGGAATGAAGATTAAGCGAGTTAATCATTAGACAAGGCCTGGAACTGCTCACAGAGTAAACACTGTAATTGTCCAACAAATGCACATCCTGTGCCCCGGCTCCCCGTTGGCAGTGGGGTGGTGGCTGAGCCGGGCTCCCCGCTGGGGGGTGGAGGTGGCCTCCAACCCCGCCGGGCCTAGCCAGGGATGGCCCTTCCTGCTTGTGCAGTTCAGTTTTGTGTCCAGAGCCGGTGAGGACGAGGGAGCCACCGTCCTGGCTCGGGCAGTGGAGTGCAGCGGAGTCTGCTGGGTGCCGTGGGTGTTCCAGGGCCAAGGGTAACTTCGGACAAGTTCCATCCCATACTGAGACCTCAGCTGCATTTGTAGGCTTGGGACTTTTAAGTCATTACCTTTAATGCTGCTTTTCGTGGACATTATGCAGAGCCCTTTGGTTCTTTGGAAATTCAGTCTTGGCTACATGTAGGCAAAGAGTTTTTGTGGTTCTTCCCCGGAATAGTCTAGGGAGGGGAGCCCTTAACCCTGCGCGCGCCCCGTCCCCTGTGTTCGGGCCTCCTAATGTGCCTGCTTCTCCAGACCACCAGTGCTACAATGGCTCCGGCTCAGATTACAGAGGCACCGCCAGCACCACCAGGTCGGGGCACCGGTGCCAGCCGTGGGCCCTGCAGCACCCCCACGGCCACCAGCTGTCCAGCGTGGACTTCCCCGAGCTCGGAGGGGGCCACGCTTACTGCCGGAACCCCGGAGGCCAGATGGAAGGTCCCTGGTGCTTTACGCAGAATAAAAACGTACGCATGGAACTGTGTGACGTTCCCTCCTGTAGTATGTATTCTCTCTTTTTTTTTCTTGTTGACTGTTGAGTTGGCCTTTAATAAGAGCGTTCTGTCTGGGCCCGGGATGCTGGGAACCATAGGGCCCCCCATCTTACCTTCATGATTGCTTGTTTTAAAACTCTTGCTGGTTGTGAAAGTAATATCAGATCATTATAAATGTCTTAAAATACAGAAAAGTCTAAAGAGTGTTGTGCAAGGTCACCATCCAGCGGTGACCACTGTCTGCACCTTGGCCCTTTTCCTTTGTAGGCCCCGGGATGTCTAACCTGGCATCTTTGTTCCTCCATGGACATTGTTGCCCGGTGCCTCCCAACATTCATAGATCTGTCCCCTTTCACCCCGGCTTCTGAGCTTTTCACTGCTTCCCAGCTTTTATCTGCAGATTTGGTAAAGTGAGGAGGAAATAGGTGTCACATCTCATAACATTCCCTACAGGTGTCTGTGATGTCATGGATAGAAAAGGGTGTAGTTAGGGTTGAAAACTTGAGCAGTTACTGCCTCTGAGTTCAGTCAGGTCCATGTCACCAGCTCCTGTTGGTGGGTAATGGAGACTCAGCAGGGACTAAGAGGCCAGTGATAGACACATCGATAGTGGAGCGAGTCCAGGCCCCCACAACCCTGGACGCCTCCTCCTGGCAGAGTGGGACCCATGTGTCCCCAGCCCTGCTGGCAGCCAGTGTACGTGAGTGTTTATTCATCAACCCTCTTGAAGTATAATTTGGCAGCTCCAAATTTGATACTGCCTTTACACATACACACGCACACACACATACACACACATACACCCTTAAGAATGTTGGGAGTTCAATTGTCATCTAGCTCTGCTAGAGCACGACAGCCCTCTAAAAGTATTTCCCAGCCAGGCATGGTGGTGCATGCCTATAATCCCAGCACTTGGGAGGCTGAGGCAGGGAGATCACCACAAGTTCAAGGCTAGCCTGCGCTACCTAGCGAGACTCTGTCTCTAAATAAATGAATCAAACTATTTCCTGCCAGGAAGGAGGTCCACAGTGCCCCGTTAGGGAAAAAGGCAGGTTGTAGGGCAAGAGCTATGTTGGTGTCACTTTTTTTATTGTTTCATTTTGCTTTGATAAAAGAAAACAAAACGAGTGAAAGTATGTGTATGTGACTGCACACAGACATTTGTTTTTCATGGTAAAGTTTTGGAAAGATGCACACCAAACTTTTAACGGCAACTTCCCCAGATCCACAGAAGAATTAAAATATAATTTAATGAGCAGCTGGTAGTTTTGTAATTAAAAATAAATCAAAGCAGAAAAATATGTACATTCTTAGACCTGGCAATTCCTGGAATTTTATTTTGCAGAAATACTTGCACATACAAGGCAGAAATGCGAGGATATTTCTTGCAGAATCTCTTGTGAGAGCCAAATGCAAAACAGACTGTTTATTAACAGGAGGCTGGCTGGGCTAGAATGTCCATCCCAGGGAATAGTACGCCCTGTAAACACACCCACGGATCTGTCTGACTGTGAAGTGTACAAAATATTTCATTCTGTCCCCAAACTAGGAACCAGAAATACATAAAATGAAGCCTTACTTAAAATTCTGTGGTAAAACGTTATATGAAACTATTGTTTCTGTATTTCAGGATACTTAAATATCAGTTATTTCATGTAGTTCAGCCTGAAGCACATATAAAATATTGAGTAACAAATGTTCACTGTTTAACCCCCACAGTTCTGTAATATTAAATCTTTTCGAAATGAGCGTGTGTTGATAATTTTTTGTGTGTGTCTGTGGGTACTGGGGGTCGACCTCAGGACCTCGTGCACCAGCAGGCGCCTGTGCCGCTGAGCGATATCACCGGCCTTTTTTTCGTATGTGGGTTCCGGGAGTCGAACTCAGGATCTCGCACTTGCCAGGCAGGCACTTATGCCGCCGAGCTATCTCACCGGCCCAGATAATTTTTAAAAAATGACCATAAAGCAAAGGCCCCTGTAATTGTGTGGACAGCGCCCCAGTTCTGGCCTTGGCATGAGGGACATGGAAGCTCCCCGCAACCCTAAAAACAAAGAATGACCCAGACTATGGTCTCTACCTCCCCACGGCTTCTGGAACCTCTGCTTCCCAGACCCTCCTGGGGGCGTTGCTGAATGGGCACAGGAGAGTGTCGTCTGTGGTTTTATTTCATCTTGTTTTGGCAGGCAGGGCTGGCACTAGAGTGCTCATTCTTAGACGGACATCGCTCTTTTGGTGATCCCATTGGCCAGAAATGACTTGTTTGCTTCCAGATGGGAGTGCAGTCACAGAGTCATCCGGGTCTGGTGTAATTATTTACAGGGTGAAGGGAAAAACGGGGGACCCGGGGTTCCCCAGGGAAACGGGGAAGTAGTCCGCTAGAGAGCCAAGCGTCCACTGTGTGTAGGAGCAGGGCCGGCCTCGCGTCACGCCACCGGCTCTTCAAACACAGAGCTTGGGAGGCTCCGGCCGGTGGAGGGAGGGCACCAGGAGGGAGGCGGCCAAGAGGCCAGAGCAGCCAGCCCTCTGCCTTCACTGCCCAGCGGCCAGGACCCGGCCTCTGCCTCAGTGGGCCAGCCCTTCTGCACCTTCCTGTAAATCCTGCAGAGGGAGACAAAGCATTGCTTTGCACTGCAGAAAAAAATGAACGAAAAGTAGCCAGACAGAAGCTTTAACTCGGTGTGCATGGATTTTTCAGGAATTTTGCCTCTGCAGCATGTTGTATGGGGGCAAATTCATGCCCTCCCTGTGCTCTTCTAAATCAAATGCATATTTAATTATTAGCCTAAAAATGTGGGAAAAAACAGTGTTGAACGAGGAAAAGATAATTTCCAGTCCCAGTACCAAGATTCGCCCACCAAGGACTAGGTGTCCCAGCAGCTCAGTAGATGAGGGGACTAGTGGGACACTGAGCTGGAGCTGTGCACCTAGTCCCAGCGTGTCTGGGCGTCCAGAAGGAACAGTGGACGTGGTTCTTGTCGCTATTAAGACCCCGGGGCTCACTCGCACTTCACGCTGCACACGGCAGCCTCTCCCCACGGCGGGTGGTTCAGGTTGTATCCTACATCTACAGAAAGGCATGCGTTTTGGTGCATTCCCTTCTTCTTAGGTCAGGCGTGCCATTTTGCCTGTCCATGTCTGATTATCCACTCACACTGAAGTATTTTGGCTAGAGGAGGAAGGTGGGCAGGTGGTGGAGAATTTAGAGTTGACAAGGGGATGTTTTCCAAAAAGTCACGGGAGCCTTGTTGTCATTTGCAGGTCCCCAAGACAGCAGCAAGATGGGAATTCTGTACATCCTGGTCCCGAGCATCGCGATTCCCTTGGTCATCGCTTGCCTGTTCTTCTTGGTCTGCATGTGCCGGAATAAGCAGAAGGCCTCCGTGTCCACCCCTCAGCGGCGGCAGCTGATGGCCTCGCCCAGCCAGGACATGGAGCTGCCGCTCATCAGCCAGCACAAACAGGTCTCCCTGTGCGCGCCCCGCCCAGGCAGCTCCTGGGGCTGAAGCCTGGGGACTGGTTACCTGTGGCGTCAGGCTTCTGAGTTTTCTTGACCATAACATGTCATTCTTTCAACTGCCCTTCGTTTTGGTGTTGCTTCTCCAAAATGCACCAGATGCGTGTCCTTAGAAACTGAGCGGCAGGCCTGTTAGGAATGCATCCTGGTGTCCTCCCCGGCGAAGCCAGGCTCTTGTGTGGCCTTGCAGGGTGTCCGTACTCATCGGGGGCCTCTGCTCTGCCCAGAGGTGGCACAGGAGAACAGGACAGCCCACCGCGCCCACAGTTCGGGCATCCAGTAGCATTCATAAGGCCTGGGACTTGGCTTCTGGTCGGCTCCTGGCCAGGTCGGTTTTGCTGTTTTGTGTCTTGGGGCAGAATTCAGTTTCTGGATGGAAATAGGAGAGATTTGAAAGACCACTGTCCCCACTCTAAGAGTTCGTGGTGGCAGGGAGGCAGGCAGGGGACCCTGAAGCAGAGGGTGGGAAGGCGGGCTGCGGCCTCCCCGGCTTCTGTGGAAGGGAGTTCACACTACCGCAGGTTCGGGGGGGTGTCTCTCCCCTCCGGCTTCAAAGGGTGTTTCCAGGTAGTCAGAGCCGGCTCATCCGGTCGGCTCATCTGTCAGGTGGTCAGTGAGCGTTTGCTGTAGGTTGGAGATGGCTTTCAAGGACACAGCTCCGCCTTCACCCCCTGGGCTGGCAGCCAGGGGCTCCGAGGAAGAGGAGAGTGAGCTGCACAGAAGGAGCAGGCCCAGGGCCCGGGGGGCTCACAGCACCTGTGTGGTTCTTTGACCAACGTGCACTGGGCTGAGAATCTAATCCCGAGGAAGCCACGGGGCAGGCCCATGGTGGGAGGCTCTGGAGAACAGCTGGGATTCAGCTGGGCTCTAAAATGACAAAATTGTGAAAGACAAAAAGGCCATAAGAAAAGGACAGTGCATCTCACTGTGATGTGGGGAGACACTGAAGAGAGTCTGGGGTGCTCCCGGGAGAGCTGGAGCTCAGGCGTGGCTTAAGAATATGTGTCTGAGAATGTGAGTAGGTACACACACGCACACAGTGACATGTGCCCACGCCCGTGGGAAGGGCGTCTGCGGTGCTGGCCCAGCCGCATTTTGGAGCTGCTTGATCAGCAGCCTGGTGGGGCCGTGGGAGGTTTCAGATGGGAGGGCGCGGTGTGCGGAGCAGGGGAGCTGGGGCAGGTAGGATGGGGGCTTCTGCAGGGCCAAGCTGGCCGTGGAGGCACAAGGACTGTGTTCTTCCTGGGGACCCTGCCAACCGCCTGTGCCTCCTTCCCAGGATACAGTGATGGAAGGGCTTGACCTGGAGCTTTCCTTCTTGCAGGCCAAACTCAAGGAGATCAGCTTGTCCACGGTGCGGTTCATGGAGGAGTTGGGGGAGGACCGTTTCGGGAAAGTCTACAAAGGCCACCTGTTCGGGCCCGCCCCGGGTGAGCAGACCCAGGTGGTGGCCATCAAGACACTGAAGGACAAAGCCGAGGGGCCCCTCCGGGAGGAGTTCCGGCACGAGGCCATGCTGCGGGCACGGCTGCAGCACCCCAACATTGTCTGTCTGCTGGGCGTCGTGACCAAGGACCAGCCCCTCAGCATGATCTTCAGCTACTGCTCGCATGGCGACCTCCACGAGTTCCTGGTCATGCGCTCACCGCACTCGGACGTGGGCAGCACTGACGACGACCGCACTGTGAAGTCCGCCCTGGAGCCCCCCGACTTCGTGCACGTCTCGGCTCAGATTGCTGCGGGGATGGAGTACCTGTCCAGCCACCACGTGGTCCACAAGGACCTGGCCACCCGCAACGTGTTGGTGTACGACAAGCTGACTGTGAAGATCTCAGACCTGGGCCTCTTCCGTGAGGTGTATTCCGCCGACTACTACAAGCTGATGGGGAACTCGCTGCTGCCCATCCGCTGGATGTCCCCCGAAGCCATCACATACGGCAAGTTTTCCATCGACTCGGACATCTGGTCCTACGGCGTGGTGCTGTGGGAGGTCTTCAGCTACGGCCTGCAGCCCTACTGCGGCTACTCCAACCAGGACGTGGTGGAGATGATCCGCAGCCGCCAGGTGCTGCCCTGCCCCGATGACTGCCCCGCCTGGGTCTATGCTCTCATGATCGAGTGCTGGAATGAGTTCCCCAGCCGGCGGCCCCGCTTCAAGGACATCCACAGCCGGCTCCGGGCCTGGGGCAACCTGTCCAACTACAACAGCTCGGCGCAGACCTCGGGGGCCAGCAACACCACGCAGACCAGCTCACTGAGCACCAGCCCCGTGAGCAACGTGAGCAACGCCCGCTACGTGGGGCCCAAGCAGAAGGCCCAGGCCTTCCCACAGCCCCAGTTCATCCCCATGAAGGGCCAGATCAGGCCCTTGGTGCCCCCGCCCCAGCTCTACATTCCTGTCAACGGCTACCAGCCGGTGCCGGCCTACGGGGCCTACCTGCCCAACTTCTACCCGGTCCAGATCCCCATGCAGATGGCTCCCCAGCAGGTGCCCCCTCAGATAGTGCCCAAGCCCAGCTCGCACCATAGTGGCAGCGGCTCCACCAGCACAGGCTACGTCACCACAGCTCCCTCCAACACATCTGTGGCGGACAGGGCAGCCCTGCTGTCCGAGGGCACCGAGGACGCACAGAACATCCCAGAAGACGTAGCCCAGAGCCCTGTACAGGAGGCAGAGGAGGAGGAGGGCTCTGTCCCGGAGACTGAACTCCTGGGTGACAATGACACTCTGCAGGTAGATGAGACCCACGTCCAGCTGGAAGCCTGAGGGATACACAGCGCCCAGGGCACCCGAGAGAAGTCCCCACCGGGACCTGCAAGGACTTCAGCCACCTTTCGCAGTCACAGATTCGCAGTCGCAAGAGCGCAGAAACCCGAAACCATGGAGCCCGCTGCCGTCCGTGCGCAGCGCTGCTGCTGTGGTCCCTCTCGGGCTGGAGGTCATTTCGGCCGCGGCATCTGAGCTGGGCGGGGCCCGGCCTCACGGGCTCCTCAGAAGCGGGACACGGTGACCCCGATGCTGCCTGCGTTTATCCTGGGGGTAGATCGATGATGAGCTGCAGTTATTTTGCAAAAAAGAAAAACATAGGTGGCATCTCCGCTCCATATTGTACGTGGATCGAATATTTAGAAACGTAGGGGAACAGGCCTGCGAAAGGCGGCAGGGAGGCACCTCGGGTTTTGAGATCCCAGGTGTGAGGGTGGAGGGAGCTCTTTTTCTTCCCACTGCCTCTGTCCCTGCAGTCTCGTTTTCCCTTTAGCGGCCAAAGACAGTGGAGCAGGATGCCATACCCGCCAGTCCCCAGGAGGAAGGGGCTTCGGAAACGGAGCTCCCTGTATTAAAGCAAAATGTGCCTTTTCAGAAACCAATACAGCCTTGTATTCTTGGGAAACGGTTTTAATTACACGACATGTGTGCTTTGCCTACTTTTGTGGAATTCAAGGGAAAATGTTGCATTTAGAGTGTTCAAAAGGAAGCAATATTGTACAGGACACAGTACTGTTATTTTTTTTAAGAACCATGTACAGACCTTAAATGTAATTTATATGTTTTGTATGCCATTTTCATGGAAGTATTTTGATCTAAATAATGACTAATAATTTAACTGTTTACATGATCCACTTGGGGACACCGTGGGGCTGTAGTTTCAGTTTGTTTTTGTGCCACATGTAATTGAGGTCCATGCATTTCAGAGCCCACCACGCGGCCCGTGGGCAAGCTGTCTGTACCCCGCACACGCTGCCAGCCTCGTTTGTAAACTCCACAGCTGGTGTATCGAATAAAGGAAGCAGAGCCTGTGGTTGGCTGTCCTGGGGTTGTGAGGGTGGCGGGTGTGGAAGGCGCCTGCTGGATGGTAGTGATGCTGAGGGCAGAGTGCGGGGACCCTGCCCTGCCCCGGATGTGGGAGGTTCATTCTCCACACCAGTGTGGGTGTAGTAACAGTTTTGGGAGGATGATGGAATTTAGTTCCTCTGCTTTTTAACGTTTTAAATTTACGTTCGGTTAACATGTGTTAATTGTACTGGGTTTTTTGTTTGTTTGTTTCTGTGCCGGGAATCAAACTCACAACCTTGCGCTTGCCAGGCAGGTGCTGTGCCGCTGAGCTCTGGTGTACATGGTAATGGGGTTCCGTGTGATGTTTCAGCACATGTGCGCGGCGTGCACTGATCACATCCAGCCTCCCTCGTCTACTCCCCCCACCTTCCCACCCGCTAGTAATCACTTTTCTACATTCAGGCGGACTTTTTTCACTGCTTTTCCCTTCTGAGTTCTTGTCTTGGTCACTTTTCTCATCACCAAGATACAATACCCAACACCCCAAATTTAAAGGAGGAGAAATTTATTTCGGCTCAGTTTCAGCAGTTTCAGGCCATGGTGGGCTCCAATACGAAACAGCGTAGTGGAAGGGCCGGTCTGCCGCAAGAGAAACCGCTCCCATCGTGGCGAGTAGGAAGCAGAGAGAAGGGAGATGTCAGGGGGAGAGAGGTCCAGGTCGTGCCCCCTGGAACCCACCTCTAACTAGATCCCCCCCAGTCACCTTCCAAAAGCCCCACCTCTGACAGCAAGAGTTTCTTGCTGGGAGGTCGTTCTCGATTACATACTATAGCAGCCCTCAAATATGACTCAGATCCAGAAGGTATGAAAATGCTCTTTGATTTTCAACCTGCCCCCTCCTGAGGTCCCAGAGTCCCTGACAGGTTTGACTGTCCCGGGGCTGCCTCCTCCCGCTCCCACTCCATCTGCACTGTAGTCAGCTAAGTCAGAGGACACCCAGGGGCCAGGGCTCCTGGACAGGGGCCACTGACCACAGCATGACCTGGGCCGAGGCCTGATAGTGCTTCTGGCAGCCAGCAAACACCTGACCCAGCGTGCAGGCGTTCCCTGACCTGGGGCGGCCCAGGTGAGGCCACCCGGTGACCCTGCTCCACACAGCAGCAGCTCCTTCGTCGCACCCGATGCTCTAGCAGAGCTTGTGGCAGAACCGGCCCTGCCCTCCCGGCGCCCAGCCTCGCCGGGTGGGGCTGGGTGGCCCTGGAATGTGCCCTTCTGATGAGGGCCCTAGGGTCAGGCAGGCTTGGGCTGAGAGCCACCGAGACAGAATCCTTGGCCCTGTCGCGACACAGTTCACAGGACAGGAGCCCTTCCTAGAGGCCGGTTCCACTTGCTTCTCCTCCACTACATAAAAAGATGCGCAGTTGACTCACGTACCCGAGGCCAGAGGCCGTAGCAGGTTTGGGGAGAGAGCTCACGGCGGGGAGAAACCGCGGTCACGGACCGCCCCTACCCGGGACCTCCGTTACGCTGAACTCCACGGTCCTGCTGTAGAAGAGGAAAACCAGTATCCTCTCACCCAACGGAAGGTGTGTGGCTGAAGCCCCGGGACAAAGCCGATTGACAAGAGGAAAGCGCACCACCCCGCTATGGGCGACGCGGGAACCTTTACAAAGGAAAACCTAGGGGAGAGAGGAAGCCCTGTGTTAGGTGGACAGGGACAGGTGCGCAGGAGTCCTGGACAGAGCGGCGCGGGCACGAGCCAGGCCTGCGTCCTCGGGGATCAGGGCCTTCCCTTCCCTCCGGAGTCAGCAGCAGCAGGGTCTAAGGACCTCCCTGAGGAGGGCCGGGAAGCCACCCGCTGCGGGGGGCGCGGGCGGAGGCCCTGCTGCCCAGGATTCCTCAGATGCCACGGTGCCGGCCAGGGGAGCGTCCCCGCGCCGCGGGCTCAGCTCCGCTCAGGGACGGCTCAGGCGGGCCACGCCGCGGGAGGAGGCGCCGCCCCGTCCAGCGCCCCTGCTGCGCGGAGGAGCGGCCTGGTCTAAGCGGGTGCGCCCGGGGGCCTCGCGCCCTGCGGAGACGAGGCGTGAAAAGGGCGAAGGGCCGGGCTGTCCTCCGCGGAGAGGGAGGAGCTGCGCTTCGGCCGCTTCCGCCCTGGCTCGGCCCAGGCAGCGGGTGCTGCAGGCGACTCAGCGCCACGCGGGGAAACTGCCCGGGAAGCCGGGAAGGAGGCGTCGCTGTCCTCCTCCTGCCCTCTGCTCCCCTCCCCGCCTCGCTTCCGCCCCCCCCCGCCGCCCCTCCCCCACCTTTTTCTTCTTTTGTACAGTGAGGGAGATTTTGTCTGGGGGAATTTCTTTTTCTTCTTTTTTTTTTTTTTTTGGCTAAATATAGCATTTATCACCATTCATTCTAATTGCAAAATTGTGATGCATCTTCAGGAAGATGACTGAACTTTTAAAGGCCCTGTGATTGAGCACCTGTGGCTCACAGGGATGTCCAGAAACGCTGGTGTAGAGGTAAAGGTCACCGGTAAGCCTGACCTCGTTTGTAGCCACAGGAGAGGACATGTCACAGCTGCTCAGTGACTCCGCGCTGTCCCCGAGCCACACGCGCCTCTTCTCCTGGTCTGCGGTAAATCTGTTGACGCAGCTGTCCGGAGAGCACGGGGGGGGGGGGGGGGGGCGGATTTTCCATGCTGACTTCCGTGAGTCGCTAAATACTCCAGGTTCAAGAGCTTCCCACTAACTGGGAGAATCCCTGGGTTCTCTTGAAATGGAAACACTTTAAATGGACTCACTTTACTTTTATCACTTGTTAATTGTTTAAAATTGGACACATTAATGGGGTATCAAATTGCAGGATGTTTGATAGGTTAAACATACTTATCTCCTTAAGCATTTATCACGATAAAAACCTTCGAAATCTTTTTTTTCTAGCATTTTGAAATGTGTGGTACATTATTATCAGCTCTTCTCTGCAGCTGTATTGTGTGTGTGTGTGTGTGTGTGTGTGTGTGTGTGTGTGTGTGTGTGTGTGTGTTGCTGGGCATTGAACCCAGGGCCTCTACCATGCGAGGCAGGCACTTTACCTCTTAGCTAAATCCCCAGCCCCAAATCTGCTAACTTTAGATGTGATGCACCTAACCCATCAGTGTTGGTGGGTGTTTGGAACATACCGTACACAAGCATTAATTCTATGTATTTCTTAGAGGGACATTTAATAATCGTTTTGGAGGTGAACTTTTTAAAAGGGAGTTGTGTCAAGTTCAGTTTGCTTCCAAGTAACTATGGGTGCAGCGAGGCCCTGCAAAGTTTATAAGATCCGTTCTGCTCCCCACCGCACCCCTATTTTTCCCCTGCTGGTTCCCCAGCATGGCAGAACTAAATACTCAATAGTACTGGATTCTTAGTTATTGGCTCTGGAAGTAAGAGTAATGCTTTAGGTTTACCTGATACCAGCTCAAAAGAGGACACCATCTCACTGCCAAATATTTAACATTAGGGTGGTAGAGTGGGTGGAGTATCATGTTCTTCTTCAGTTTAACTTTATTTAGTTACAAAATGGTGAATACATCCCATCATTCAAAGGTAAGGCAGGAGTTCTATCCCTTACTCCCTCAGACACCTCCACCTCCCCTTCAAGTAACTACTATTACTTGTTTCTTGAAGATCTTCCCAGAGTGTCCTTAGGCATAAATAAGTATATTTCTTACATTTATTGCTTTTAATTTTTCACACAAATAGTAACCTTCTGTACACAATGCCTTCTGCCTTGCTTTTTCCCACTGAGCAGCACAATTTGTTCATGAGCAAAAGCCCTGCATCTGCCCATATTCCATGGTATATTAGCTTTCCTGTCACTGGGACAAAATACCCAATGCCCACAACTTAAAGGAGGAGACATTTATTTTGGTTCACAGTTTCAGTAGGTTCAGTCCATGGTCAGCTGGCTCCAAGGCAGTAGCAGCATGGTAGAGGGGCCTGGGTGGAAGAGAGCTGCTCACCGCATGGTGGCCAGAAAGCAAAGAGGGGAGGAGTAGCTGAGGACAAGAGTCAGCTCTTCCAGTCATACTTCCAGGGACCCACCTCTAACCAGGCCCCACCTCCTGCACCCAGCTGTGTAGCAGAGTAATCCACTGATGAGTATAGAGCTCTGATGGTCCACTCATCTCCCAAAGCCCTGTCTCTGAACAGGGGACTTCTAGGGGACATTCTAGATCTAGATGATAACACTAGGCCTGGCCCATCACTCACGGCCAGGACTTGCATTGTTTCTATCTGTTGCTGACATAAACATTGTCACTGGAGAGCCAGATATACCATCGGAACACCATCAAGTGTGTCTGTAAGGGACATTCCTGGAAGAGACCTTCCTGGTAAGTAAGGGTGTGAGCAGTCACCCTCCAAGGACGAGCCAGTGCACACAGCCAACCACATCTGTGTGCTGGTTCCCCCAGCTTAAAATGAAAGCTTAATTATGGGCCGATGCGCTCTGACCTGAGGCACCTGCCCACACAGGGGTCTGGGACACGAGCTTAGCGCAAATGCATACTTTCATGCAGACAGGCCAAGTTAGAAGTTTAAACCCACTCTTCTGCTCACTCTCTGTCCTAATCTGAGATTTTAGTGAACAGTAGCAGAGAGTCAGAGTCAGAACAATCCCTTGGGCATTGGAAGGCCATGGGGCATCTGCACGAACACGGGGAGGGCCAGACAAAAGGGACCATTTGTTTGCAATGCCAGCAAGCAACCGCTTCCACTTCTACCTGGATGGCCCAAGCCGGTCCATTCACTATTGTGGTCCGCTCAGGGCTACTTCTAGCTGAAGTGAAGGTGCCTCCAGGAATGCTAGCTCACCGTCTAGGAAGAACTGGGCCTCCGGAGGGGAGAGGGCGGCCACACAGTGAGGGAATTCGGGGAGGAAAAGCAGCTACCTCTCCTAGGGCTCCCGCTGCCCATGCATTCCACCCCCGTGTCCAGCAGTCTCGTTCTCTCTATGACCTGTGACTGTAGGTGCGCTAAGCCTTATCTGCGCAGATGCTTCTCTATAGTCCTCTGTTCAATGTGACTCTTCTGTCCTAGGATTTTAAAAATCATTGTTTTGTCTCTTTTTTAAACTGCATTTTATATTTTGATGAAATGCGTCTCCTCCTCGCCATGTTGGGATTTTTACTGGAAAACACTCAAGCTACTTCTTTGGGGAAAGATAGTCTAAATGAATAGGAGTAAGGAACCTAAGTTTTGTTAAGAAAACTCACCATTACTTTCAGATATGCAAAATAATTCAAATTGGGCAACAGGTGTCAAGAGACTAACATGCAAATTGCCTGGAATATCTGCACTCCCATCCTTCGCTCCCTGATTTCTATTCTCAGTTTTCTGGACAGAGCTTTCCCCATAAATAATGCAAAGGTGGGCTTCAGCCAGAGCACTCAATTAACCAGTGTCTTAGGACCATTTACAGGTGGGAATAGCAGATCCTCAGCCCCGCAGGGACTGGAGCGCCTTACTAGTCTGGCCAAGGTTCAGCTTCTTTTATGCACAGCACCACCACGCTCTTTACCCCACACACCCAGAGCTGGTTTTAACTAGGAGGACTTTCTGGGCCCCATGGAAGCCTCTTCCTGTCCATTCATGTGCAAATCTTGGGGCTCAGTGGTTTCCATGGTTGTGTTAAAGAAAACTGGATATCACTAATATTTTATCAGCTTTACTCTGCTATAACTCACTTCCATGAAGTTTACCCATTCTAAATGCACAGGTCATTGATTCTAAGTAAAGTTGCTCTTATTGCATATATCTAGATGTCCCTCCAAAGCCTCATGTACTCTTAGGTGGGGCTCTTAGGAGCTGGCTGGATCTAGAGTATGTGATAGTGGAATTAAATTAGTCTACTGATTGGAATTAGCATAGTTCTGGATGTGGCTGAATGGATTTACTGGATATGGGTGTCACCACCTAAAAGATTTGTAGCCTATTTGGGATAAAAGGGAAAGGGAGGTTTGCTGCTGCTGCTTGCTGCTTCACTGTCTCCTGGATGCTCTGCCATGGACTGTTTCTCTTCCACCATTCCCCTCTGCCATGCCGTCCTGCCCTGGAGCCAGCTGCCCATGAACTGAAACCTCCACAAACTAAGCTGAAAGAGACCTTTCCTCCTTTAACTTTGAGTGTTGGGTATTTTGTCTCAGCAACAAGAAAAGTAACTAAGACAGAAGCCTCCATCTTAATCTAACTTTGGAACATTTCTACCATCCCTCAAAGAGCCTCCATGCTTGTCAGCCTCATGCAGTCTATCCTCTGATCTGCCTCTTTGGAGCTGCCTTTTATGGACATTTCATATCAATGGAATTACAGAATATGTGGTATTTGCCTGCCGTCCTCTTTCAGTTAGCAAAATGTCTTCTCTGTAACAAAAGAGAGATGAACAAGAGGAAAACGTAACAAATTATTTGATCATAATTTTAGGTGACATGGGAGCATTCAGACTGAAAAGCCAAAGACCCAGGATAAACTTCCCAGTTTTATGCTTGGGTTTGATGCAGCTGGGACAAGCAGGATGTGGAAGCAGGACTGGACAGAAAGGGTGTGAGCTGATGCTAATAGGCAGATGGGGAGTCCTAGCCAGGCCTCCCTCAGCTGCTTCCCAGCCTCTCTGGCCAGCATTCCCTCCTCCCAGGTGTGGGGCAGGCAGGTTTTCCTGGAATGGGGGTCTCAGGACCAACAATCTACCAAGATGCACCAGGGAGTTGCTTTATGGTCAACCCTTAGCCAGGAAGATGGGGGCAAGTTTAGAGTGGTAGGCTGAGGTTTTGTGACTTGCTTGAAAAAAGAAGTCTGGTTTCTGGGACCCGACTCAAGGAAGAGAAATTCCAGATTCTGTAATTTCCCCAGGGGGAGAATAAGAGGGGCAGGAGAAGGTCGAAGAAAAACTTCGCTTTTGAGGCCTCCATGTTGGGAGTGTGCCTTCCTTTATTACTTTATGTTCTGAACCCCCAAAGAAGCAGCACCCTCCCTTCATCTGCAGATCCTGACGTTTCTCGGTGGCAGACCACATTGGCAAGGGCTGGCGCTGAAGCCAACCTCCAGGCTCTGCCTCCAAACTTGGGAGGAAATTACATGTTTATTTTCACAAACCTCTAACTGAAATGAAGCATTTTCTCTTCCTTGAAATGTAGGGGGAAGCCAAAGACGTGTTATTAGTATGCATGGCTGGTCACCAGCAAAAATCAGTTATTTTCATTTCTCACTGCAGTGGCGGCTGATACTTCAAAATTCTAGTTCACTGATCACAATTCAAGATTACACACATTATCAGGCCCGTGGTGGCATCTCGTTACTGAGGGAGTTAATACAGAATCACACATAGAACAATTCAGTCTTTAAAATATTTGGTGACTTCTATATAGATGTTGTCTTAGTCTGTTTTGTGTTGCTTTAGCAAAACGAGGTGGGGTGCTTTATAAAGTAGATTTATTAGGCTCACAATTCCAGTGGCTGGAAAGTCCAGAAACAGTGTACCTGCACCTGGTGAGGGCCCTCTGGTTGCTTCACACCATGGCAGATCGTGTTCTACAGCAGAAGCACCAGCGAGAGAGAGGTCACACAGCTGGAGCAGAAGCAAGAGAGCAAGCTGAAGAATCCCACAAAAGACAGGAGAAGCCAAGCTTGCTTAGATATGAATACTAAAATAATAACCCACTCTCAAGAGAACTAATCCATTTGGCAAGACCTACCCTGCTCGGGAAAGCGACACCAACCCATTCATGAAGGTGGAGCCCCGTGACCTAACCACCTTCCAGGTACAGGTCCAACTTTTATAGCCCCTCACCGCTCAGTATTGTGATGCTGGCTGCTAAGCTTCCAGCGCAAGAACCTTTCAGGGACAAATCACATCCAAATGTATCAAGTGCAAAGTCACCCAGTGTGCTGAAAGGTTAGGATGTCTCCTTCGACGGATTCTCTTCTGAGACCACACTACCCACCCTGCCTGTACCCCAGCATGCGTCTCTTTCCCTCTGCCTTCTCTTCCTTCTGCTCCAGTTCCTCCTGCAAACTCCACCGCAGCTACTCCACTCCCCCTAGGACCCAGGGCGCTCGCGGCTTCCCCTGGCTAATGCTGGCCCTTCCCCGCCTGCACCCCAGCTCCTCCCCACCTGCACCCAGCCCCTCCTCTTACCTGCTTTGGTCCTATATGTTTTGTTTCATGGAGAAGCTGGGTGCCAGGTGTCTATGGAGAGCCCACCCACAAAGCTACATGGGATTTGCAAAGTGTATGCCAAGAAGTACGTGGCACTGTGGAGAGCAGGAACGGTGTCTCCCTGGCTGGACAGGAGCCTGAACTAGACCTCATCCTAAACTTCTTCGAAGTAAATACAGCATTAACATTGTTGGGGCTGAGGATATAGCTCAGTGGCACAGCACCTGCCTGGCAAGCATGAGGTCCTGAGTTCAATTCCTCGTACCAAAAAAAAAAAAAAATTGTTGCTTCATTTCTGGCTTCACTTTAGAGCATTTTCCTGTTTTCTTAACAGCTGTTCCCAACACAGGTTGGGAGGGAGAATGGTCAGACTCGGGCTAGGAAGATTCTATCCGCAAGGGCGCTGGTTTCAGGAGGGTGTACGGTACTTTATTTTGCATCTCTCTCTCTTTCTCTCTCTGTCTCTCTCTCTCTCTCTCTCTATTCGTTCCCTCCTTCTCTTTCTTCTTGCTTTCTGGAAAATGTTCTTCAAGTTTTACTTATTATCCAATAAGGGGAACTTCTAGTTACTTAAATCACTTTCTGTATGAATTTCATTAGCATAACATTAATGTTACGTTTCTTTTCCACAAAATAGAGTTGACCATGTTTATTTTATGAGGGAAAGTGATCTGATAAGAGCTTGGTTTATTATGTAAGCCCCATAAATATGCATATTCATTACACATGTTGCATTCTCTTTTAATAAATTTCATTAACTTGATTATCCCTTGGGGAAATTTTTTGCTAAAATAACTTCAAATATACAAAAACCCAATCTCTTCCTGATACACACAAGAAAACCAGAGTGCTTATTAGAAAAGCTCAATTGTTAACGTGCTGTTACTACGTGCTAACACAGTTACTGAAAACAGGATTTAACTGTGGGTGAAATGCTCTATTCCAAATGCAGACATGCGAGATTCCAGACCAGGCCCCTGAGGCTTGGAGCGGACACTCTCCATGCTGATCCAAGGAGAGATGCCGGATGGTTTCGGAGCACAGCCGTGCACCCGGCCCTGCACAGAGCTGGAGGAGGACAGAGCTGAGGACCACAGACACGCAGCGAAGGGCCTTCTCCTCCGCCACACTCAGATCCTGGACAAGACACAGCCCGGTGGGCTGCAGGGATTCCTTGGCCCAAGTGGGTAGTTTGAAATCCAATCAAGGAAATCCTCTCCTTTTTGTTACCAAATGCACCTGAAAAAATACTGAGCCTAAGAAGCTCCTGGAAAGGTCCCCTTCCTGCCAGAAATGGGAGCTTATGGTACCTGGGCAGCTTGCTTGTGTGAGAATGTGACAGCCTGCAGCTTCGCTCCCACTGTTAGACACATCCCAAAAACTCAAGCTCCGATAGTGAGCTTAGGGTCTTGGCGTCACGGAGGGTCTGGGTGTTCAGGGGACGAGGAGCCACCCTCACACACAGGGTCGGCTGTGCAGGAAGACCGGTGTCCTCGGGTGCTGAGACCCCAGCAGAGCAGCGGCAGGGACCGTCCTTGACTCTGCAGTCCCGGGGTGTCTGAGAAGCGAAGGACCGAGAGACGCTGCTACCAAGTGAGTGCTGACTTACCAGTCCAGAGAGGCCCTTAGCGCTCTCTTTTCCTTAGAAATCATTTTAGTTCGCAGATAGGAAAGTTAGAGGACAGCTGCGTGGGGCACCAGTTTAAAGGGGGGATCGGTGTAAATCAGGGGAGAAGGCACCTGCATTGTAGAAGTCAGCCGCCCTGCAGAGGCCTGTCCCGGGGTGCAGCCCCTCAGGTAAGGCCCCCTCCCCACTCACTGTCTGTGTCCAGCCGGACTAGGTGCCCACAAATAAGTGAAGAATGGAAGGTGTGGCTTTGTGAGACGAGGTGTCCATGGTCAGGGCCCAACAAAATCCTGGTGAGGGCAGCACCTTTGCTCCCCTCACCCTGCAGGTCCGGCCCTCAGCCAGCCGTCTACAGATGGAATCAGTACTCTGAAGGACAGGAGGTGGCAAGGAGCGGGGACCCAGACAGCCACCTCACATGGACCCTTTCCTCAGAGGCCACTTAAGGATGTGCAGTCGAGACACAGGACAAGGTAAGAAAGCCTCCTAAAATGTGTTTTGCAGGCTTTTACCCCAAGCTTCCTAACTCAGAGTAGCTCTTGTCTTCCTCTTTCCTCATCTTCCTTGAGCCTGCAAGATACCCAGCAGCCTGACAAACACATACACCACACACACATCGTGCTTCCCACACCACACAGCCATCGTCCACCACACATACACTGCACATACAGCCACACCACACACACACACCGCACACCACGCACACATACATAGTGGAATAATGCTATTCAGCCTAAAGAGGGAGACAGAGGGAGGGAACTCCTGCCATTTTGGACAGCATAGATGAACCTGAAGGACGTGATGCTAAGTGAGACAGGCCAGGCACAGAAGAGGAGTACCTCCCGCCCTCACCTATGTGTATAATCTAAAAGAGCTGAACTCCAGAAGAGAGTTCAAGGTGCTAGGCAGGGACGGGGCAGGGCTGGCAACGAGCGAGTTGATCAAAGGTACAGACTTTCAGTTTAAGAAGAGTGCTGGAGGACTCACACTTAGCACGGTGTGAGGTATTATGAGGGGGGAAATTCCTTCCAAGTATGATTTTCAGGGGTGGAGCCTTTGATTGGTGATTAGACAGCGCCATTATAGTGAAGTGGCCCTGGTGGCTTTATAAGAGGAAGAGAGACCGAAGGGGACACCTGAGTGTGTGCGCGTGTACACACAGGGCAGCACCTGTCCCACACCCAGGATTGCCTTGGGACTCTGCCGGCGAAGTCCAGAATGGTGACTTAAATAAACCTATTTCTCTGAAACTTAGTTGGTGGCATTCAGTTATTATCAACGGAAAATCGAGAGGGAACCTTTTCTGTACATACAATTTTTATTTGTCGATTACTCCTCCATAAAGCTGAGGAAAAACGAGAAAAAGAGCTGACCTCTTTCATTTCCTGCCTGGTGAGAAAATCAGACTTCCGCGAGCTGGACCCCGGCCCGCGAGGAGCTGGCCGGCCGCACCCCCTGTGCGAGGACCCGGGGGCGCGGGGGCGCGGGGCGGCCGCGCTGGGCCCGAGGTGCCCCTTCCTAGGGATCCTCGGGCTCTAAGAGGAAGCCCGCTTAGCTGCTCCGAGCCTCTCGCGTCTGGAGGCCGGGGTCTCGGGAGGCACCTGAGCGCGTGTCCCCCTCCCCCTCTGTCCCTGGGCGAGCAGGTGACTCTGTTAGGAGTCAGCCCAGGACGTCCAGGCCTCTCTGCTGGAACTACGTTTTCTGACCTCAGTTTCCCCACAACCCCAACAGGGAGCAGGGAACGGTTTCCACTTCCAGCTGGGGACACCGCGGTGCCCAGGAATCAAGCAACACAAAGCTTTCTCAAAGGAAACAGCAGGAATTTGTACCAGGGCTGCGACAGGGTCTGGGCGCTAACACGGGCTGCCTTCTGCCCCTTCCGGCCATTGCTCCTGCTCCTCCACTGGGGGTGGCCTGGGACGGGGCGTGCAGGCGGCCGAGTCCGGCAGTGGGGGTGACAGCTCCGCGGCTCTCGGGGCAGCCCCGCCGGAGTGGGCGTGAACGGGCCCTGCTGACCCCCAGGGCCGGCAGCGCGCAGAGCGGCCCTTCCCAGGGGCAGGTGCCGGTCCCTGGGCTGAGCTCTCCGGGAACACAGGGACCTGCTCTCTGCTGCAGATCTCAAGGACAGCACGATCCCTCCCTGCTGCTGGGGAAACACCCCACCCTGTCCTTCCTTCCGCCTGGTGGGATGTGCTCGCCCACCCGCCCCAAACTCACGCTGAAACTCGAGCCCCAGCGCGGTGATGTCGGAGGGGGGGGGCCTTCGGGAGGAATCAGGTCAGGAGGGCAGAGCCCTTGTGAATGAGACCGTGCTCTTTCCAAGAGGTCCGCAGGATCTCTTCGGCCCCTTTGCCCTTCTGCCGCATGAAGACACAGCGAGAAGGCTGCATCTGGACCTCGGGCGTCGCAATCTGCTGACATCTGCACCTTGGACTTCCTGGACTCCAGACTGTGAGCACCCGTACCGTTTATAAATTCCCCAGTCTCAGGTATTTTGTTACGGCGCCCAAATGGAACCGGATGGCCCCAGTACAATCTGTGCCCTCGGACTTCACTGGCTCCCTGCTCTGCCCTCTGCATCTCCTTCCTCCAGGGGAGTTGACAGAAAGGAGTCGGGGATACGACCTCAGCCTGCAGGCTTCTCTCGACTCCATTTTGGGCGCTCCTTGGCTGCCTCTCCACCACGCATTCTCCCCATCTCCTTCCTGACTTCCCTTGGCTTCAGCTTGGAAATTACTGTGGTTCTAGAGAAGCTGGCTCTGGCCAAGCTGGTCCTAGGGGTGCAGCGTGTGCCCTGGGCTGAGACAGGCAGCCCATGCCGCTTCCTGGCCACCGGAGAACCAGGTCGGGGTGGGCGTGTGTCCCAAGCCAGTCCGGGCCACTGAAGGGCTCGCCGGAAACGTGGCGACACTGTCTCTCCTGCCTACCCCTGGACGACGTCTACAAACGTGGAACCCTAGGAGCTGCCGACAAGAATACGGGGCCACAGTGGGAACCACTTTAGGATGTATTAGCTACGTAGAGGACAGAGCCAAAAGACAAAGAGAAATGGGTTCTCTTTCAGTGGCATTATTAGCCCAGACGCGTACAGCCGAGCACCCTCTGAACAAACCACCTTAGCGTTTCACTGGCCCCTCAACCTCACAAATATTTCCTGGAAAGCTGTCATCTTTCAAAGAATTTTACCAAAACGCTTCTGCCTCTTGGTTTCCAGTTTCACTGAGTCTTACTAATCGATGTCTGTTCAGTTCCTCAAGGCACCGCCTCTGAGTCCTGCTGCCGACTCTGCCCATGCCTGATTAATCCGTTAACTCCCGCTCACTCTCCTCTGAATCCGTCCACACCGCAGTCCTCGCCCACCCCAGCGGAGCGCCTTCATCGCCTCCCGCAGCGGCAGTTTCTGGCTTCACTCCTTTCCCTCCTGGATTCCCCTTCTAATCCATTTTCCTCGTAGCAGTTGGACTAGAGTTCTTTTTAAAAAAATTACTAGTACATATTAATTAGACATACAAATGGGATTCATTGTGGTATTTCCACACATCCTTGCAATGTAGATTGGTCATATCTAGCCACTTTTCCCAATCCCTAGGAATCACTCTTCCACATTCAAGTCAACTTTTTTTTTCTGAGTGATGGAAAATAATTTATTTAGCTACATGTATAATAATTTAGTCTGTAAGTATAATAATTTATATGTATACTGTCATGTCATTATTTTTTAGACTCTGGTATTAGTTTTGAATATCATATAAAAAGTCTTTGCCATAAGATCTCACAGTATAATTTTTTTTTTAAAGAGAAATTCTTTGTTCTCTAGTATTTTTTTGTTGGGGGGTACCAGGAATCAAACTCAGGACCTCACGCTTGCCAGGCAGGTGCTGCGCCACTAAGCTAAATCCCCAGCCCAATATAATATTTTTAACTTTTGTTTATTTTATTGGTACGTGTTTTCAGTACATGCATTTACAGTCATCTTGGGGAATGGGTACACATGCCCACTACAGCTCATTTCTTTTCTTAATCCCCTTCCCCTTCCTTCCTCCTCCCTCCCTTCTCCTCTAATTCCCCATCCTGATTTTCATTCTTGATGATATTATCAACCTTAGCTCATGTTACAGCATATAATGTTTACATAAATTGAGGTTATTAGATTACTGTACATGGCACATCTTTATTCTACTTATTTCCCCTTCCCTTCCTCCTCACCCCTCAACCTTGGCCCCCTTCCCTATTGCAAGAGACCCATGCTGTTGTCCCCTTCCATCCATCCTTTATTATTCTCTTTATTTGTATTTTGCTTCACCCAGATGAGAGATGCCATATGCTATTTAAGATTGTGTGTCTGGTTTATTTCACTCAATATTATATTTTCTATGTGCATCTATTTTACTACAAATGTCTCAAATTTGTCATTCTTTATAGCTGAATAGTATTCCACTACATACAGATACCACATTTTCTTTATCCAATCAGCTATAGGCACCTGCCCCAATTGCCGCAAACGGATACAATTTGCTCCTTATAAAGGTGTCAGTCCCTGTGGTTTAAAAATAATTACATTTGACAAGTGGACTAACGCATCATAACCATAACCACTAATGCATCATAACCATAAACTTAAATATGTTTCTATAAATACCTACTCTGGAGAGTATATATATATTCTTTACAGTCAGGCGAAGCTGTAAAACATGTTAGGTGGCACTTACTCTCTACTTCATTCTCTTCCGCTTTCTTTCAATTCTGACATATTAAACCCGTCACAGGTAGACCTCGTAACCCTGCAGGTCAAACAACAATGGAGCCAACAAGTGAGCTCCCCGAGACCCAGTTATTAAAACAAAAAAGGGGGCATATGGTGGAGAAGCTCCCACTGTGTTATGGTTTGTGTCTGGATGGCCCCCCAAAACCTCATGTGGTCATGGGGGGCAGGCTTTTCCCAGGCAGCTGAATCTAGACTTTGTGCTTGATTCATGGTTTAGTGCTGGGATTAAGGGTGTGAGTGCTGCACCCGCCCTCAGGCGGGCGGCCTGCATATGATATAAGGGGGGAAGAGGCTCGCCCTCCCCTCCTCTCCTGTTGCTTTTGCTGTCTTCCGCCGCCATGAACGGTTGCCCTCTGCCATGTGCCCCTGCCTTGGAGCCAGCCAATTATGGACTGAAATCTCCACAAACTGTGAGCTAAATAAACCTCTTCCCCCATTTAACTTTGGGTGTTGGGTATTTTGTCCCAGCAACTAAAAAGTAACAGAAAGACACTGTATAAAAACAAGAATCTAAAACATTATTTACTTTATCTTTTTATAATTGTGATTCAGAAGATTTTACCGCAACAGAGAAACATTTTATTCCCATGAAGCACAGGCCCGAACCATTGGTCCTTTACCATTACCCACTGTCGGGCCACAGTGGCTGGGCCCACGGAATCGTTAGCCTGGGGCAAGAATGAGCCCCTGCGCTGGTGCTCAGGGACCCTCCTCGGGTTCCCGCCAGTGCTTTGGTCTGTGTCACGTGGCCCCAGGTGAGACGCCGCAAAGCTCGAGAATTCTCTTCACTCCTGGAAACATTTTCCTTGTAGTGATCACAGAAGGGTGCCTATAATTTCAAAGGTAAAAAGGCTCTTTATCGTTCTGAGTTTGCTGACATATATACTCAAAACTCGTTCTGAGTTTTGCTGACATATAAGTGACATGATTTATTGGCTCGTGTTCCTACCTCACATATCTTTTGACATAGTTACATGGGGAGATCCAAAACCACCTTTTTCCTCTAAGGACACCTCACATACAGGAGGAGCTGAACCACCAACTCTCGACCGCTAAGGGACCGTGGGAGGGACTGCAGCCACTCTGCCTTTTCCAGTGATTTCTACCTGCCGCCTGGCACATGGTTCCTGGAAGAAAAATCCCCATTATGCATAGTCACCAATACCTCCGAAAGTAGTTATTGTGTTCCCTTTTGTCCCCAGTGGTATATGACCTTTAGGGGATGGCCTAGGTTTGAGGTGGACTTCATGATGGTCCACCAATCTCCCCATTATTCGTCTTGCTTATAACCTAACCCTAGAAAGCTGGAGACCCCATAACTTGATGGTATTAGAGTCTGATTCTACCTGGAATTATGTTTTGCCTTTTAATTACATGGCAGCCCACCTTCCTGGAATCCTGGGCTTTCTAGACTCTTTGTTATGTCTGCCTTCAGGCACTTACTTTTCCCTATCAAGAAATCCCTCTGGGGCCTAGCTACTCCCTTCTTCCCTCAGATTATGAGAGTTGGGATTTATCAACATGTGGATAAGCCCAGATGGGTTGCTCATGGCACTTGTGACCATGTAATGATCTGCACTTCCCACACATATGTTCTCGCCCTTATTAATCAGGAGCCCGAGATAACTGAATGTAATTCCTCTGATCATCGTTACAGACCCTTTAAAGCACTTAATGCTGCGTTGTCCACTAATACCACCTGGGGATTCCTTGTGTTACCATAATAATATTTCCCAGCTAAATACCACACACATTAGGGTACTCAGACGGCGAGCCGAAGCTTGGCTCCCCTCCAGTCTCACTGGAGAGTGGACGGGAAATTCGGCCCCTGAGCAAATCACCGCAGCACCTGAATGTAGCAGACAAATGCGCTTTCTAGCTACTTTGATCGCAGCTATTATCGCAGCTACCACATTGACTGCTGCCGCGGTGACTGCTGTGGTGGCTCTGACTCAGTCAACCCCAACTCCTTGAACTGCGAGTGCCATCTCCACCTTAGAAACAGTGACCAGAATATTGATAAATTCTACAAAGCCCTGACGCCCTCCAGGCTGCTGCCAGTTGGCTCAGTGAACATCAACAAACCCTATAGATGCGTTGTTGTCTTAGCCGTGATGCTGGGTGTCACTCGATGGGTGTTCCTCTTATTCCTTGTGATCATCCTGCATCTGGGAGGAGGTCCAACACCCGCCCCATGGCATCATTCATACAAATCCGGAAGGAGATGTTACTAATCTCCAAGGCCAGCTTCAGGCCCACCTTCATAAACCTCAAATAGAGGCTCGGAACACTACTTTGGATCATCTCGATGATACTGCCTATGGCTAAATCCTAAACACTGGTTCTCTGGTCTCAACCAGATTCTTCGCATTTGGAATATTTTAGCTATTAGAATAATCTTTTTTTTCTGCTCTTTTTTGCAATCCTAAGAGTGCTCTGTATGTCATCCCAACAGACTTCTTTGGATCATCATGAAACCATCCCTCCTATCCCCTTCCATGGAAAAATTGTCTTCCACAAAACCGGTTGTCTTAGCCACTTTCTCATTGCTGAGATACAACATGCGACACCCACAGTATAAAAGACAGGTGTAGATTGGCTCACAGTTGCAGAAGTTTCAGTTCGTGGTTGGCAGGCTCAAACGGGAAACAGCGTGGTGGGAGGGCCTGCCGCTGAGTACAGCTGCTCACATCCATGTGGCCAGGAAGCAGAGAGAGAAGGAGCCAGGGAGGGAGGCCAGTCCACCGGTGAGGACAGTGGCCCTTATGATCCAGCCGTCTTCCAAGTATATGAAGCAGGGAGGGGAGCACTTCAGATCCAAACCGCAACGCCAGTCCCTGGTGCCAGAAAGGTTAGGAACAGTTCTTGTGCATTATCGAGTTTGGGGTTTCTGTTAGGATGAGTTTTTCTTATGTGTATTAATTGTTTGAGATGTATGGTCACTGATGGGGGTGGGAGAGGAAGAAGGGGACTGGAAAGAGACTGTCGGTGTGGGTGGAGTGAAGGGATGGTGAGTGACCGATGGGGACCACGCCCTATTCTGCGCATTCTTTCTTTCCAATCCAGTCCCCAGCTTGCTTGCTCCCGACTTTCGCAGTCATTTTTTACCACCGTTGGCATCCTTGGTGAAACTCAAGGACGAAGTGTGATGGGACACCAGCCCCGAGCACTGGCCTTTGCTGAAATCAGCTGGAACGTGGTGATTGTGAGTTGCACTTTACAAGAACATACTGCGCCCCTTCAGCATCGTGAGAAATAAATTCTGCAGCAGCACCATTGCATTCCGGCACTGCAAACCTTCACCATAGCCGACTGGATGTGTATGAAACGGCTCCTCAATGACATTTTTAAATTTACATTTTCAATTTAGTTTTAGTATGCATTTCCCTGATAACTAGAGAGGGTAGGTAAGTACTTTTTCAGTTTGTGGACATCGGCATTTTGTTTCTATGAATTGAGTCTTTGTATCTAGTGTCCATTTCTACTGAGTAGTTTGCATTTTTTAATTGCTTCATAGGAGTTCTTTACATATTCTGGATACTAATCCTTACTTGGTCAGAAGAATTAAAAATATCTTTCCTAATGGATAACTTTTTACTTTATCTTTCTCACAAAATCTTTTATTTTTAATATAATAAGTATAATGAGATTTTTTAGTATGCTTTGTGTTTTTTTATGAATATTGATGTTCAATAAGTATCCAACAATACTTTCTTATAGAAATTTTAAGGTTTGTTTTTCACATTTAGGTCTTTTTTTTTTGTTTGTTTTAAAGAGAAGAAAAAAACAAAACAAATCAAAAGAAGAACAAATTTTTGAAACAACATAATAGGAGGGTAACAATGGTTAATACATTACGTATTACTATCTTTAAGTTAGTTATTCAGGATACCAGACATTAACATTCAATTGTCTAAACATTATTGGCACAAACCTTACTCTTCAATGAACTAAGTAAAATTGGTAGTGTATCTATCTTAACCATCTTATATATATATACAATTTTTTTCCCTTTCCCTTCTTTCTTTTCCCTATTCCAGTCTCTCTTTCCTTTTGACCAGTTTCTTTTTGATTCACCATGTCTATTGTACATTTTGGATCTTATTTACTCTTTCAGTTTCTCATACTAGAGAGACAATACGATGCTTACACATGTGCTTCTGGTTTATTTCACTTATGAGTATTTTCTCGAGTTGCATCCATTTACCTATAAAAGTCTCCAGTTTATCCTTCTTAATGGCTGAATAGTACTCCATTGTATAAAAATACCACATCTTTCTTATCCATTCCTCAGTTGATGGGCATCTGGGTTGTTTCCAAGATCTGGCTATTACAAATTGTGCTGCTATAAACATGGGTGCACATATATCGCTGTGGTACGATGTTTTTAATTCTTCTGGGAAGATGCCCAGAAGGGGAATAGCTGGGTCAAATGGGACCTCCAAGCCTAGCTTTTTGAGGAATCTCCACACTGACTTCCACAGTGGCTGTACCAGTAGACACTCCCACCAACAGTGGAGAAGGGTTCCTTTTTCCCCACAGCCCCTCCAGCATTTGTTATTAGTTGATTTCTTTATAGTAGCCATTCTTTCTGGGGTGAGATGGTATCTCAGTGTTGTTTTAATTTGCATCTCTCGAATGACTAGTGATGTTGCACATTTTTTTGTATATTTATTTGCCATTAGTATCTCTTCATCTGAGAAATGTGTATTCATCTCAGATGCCCATTTTAGGAGTGGGTCTTTAAATTTGGGAGGTCTGATTTTTTTGAGTTCTTTATATGTTCTCGATAGTAATCCTTTGTGTGAGGAACAGCTGGCAAATATTTTTTCCCACATTGTGGGTTGTCTCTTCACTCTGTTGGTGGTTTCTCTTGCTGTGTAAAAGCTTTTTAATAAGATGAGATCCCAGTTATTGATTCTTTGGGATAGTTCCCGTGCGGTTGAGTTTTTATTCATAAAGCCTTTGCCTACACCAATGTCTTCAAGGGTTTTACCTATCCTACCTTCCAGCAGATTTAATGTTTCTGTTTTAATATTTAGATCTCTGATCCAGTTTGAATTTAGTTTAGTGCATGGTGAAAGATATGGGTCTAGTTTTAATCTTCAGCATGTGTAGAGCCAGTTTTTCCAGCACCATTTATTAAAGAGGCTATCTTTCTTCCAGCGAATGTGTTTGGCACCTTTGTCAAAGATAAGGTGGCTTAGTATGTCTGGGGTTGTTTCAGCATCTTCTAATCTGTTCCATTGATCTTCAGGTCTGTTTTTTTGCCAGTACCACACTGTTTTTATCACAGTAGCTTTATAGTATAATTTCAAGTCAGGGATTGTGATGCCCCCGCCTTGCCTTTGTTGCCCAGAATTGCCTTTGCTATTCTAGGTCTCTTCTGATTCCAAATGAATTTTAGGATTGTTTTCTCTAATTCTGTGAGATATGCTGTTGGAATTTTGATTGGAATTGCATTAAATCTGTATAACAATTTTGGAAGTATGACCATTTTCACTATATTGGTTCTTCCTATCCAGGAGCAAGGGATATCTTTCCATTTTCTGATATCCTCTTCAATCTCCTTTTTCAGAGTACTGTAGTTTTCAGTGTATAGGTCTTTTACATCCTTTGTGAGGTTGATTCCTAGGTATTTCATTTTTTTGGATGTTATTGTGAAAGGTATTGTTTCCCTAATTTCTCTTTCAGTAGGTTTGTTATTTGTGTACAGGAAGGCTATTGACTTTTGAGTATTGACTTTGTATCCAGCTACACTACTGAATTTGCTTATTAAATCTAGCAGTTTTTTAGTGGAGTTTTTGGGGTCTTCTGTGTAGAGTATCATGTCATCTGCAAATGATAATTTAACTTCTTCCTTTCCAATCATTATTCCTTTTATTTCTTTCTCTTATCTAATTGCTCTGGCTAAAGTTTCCAGAACTATGTTGAATAAGAGTGGGGACAGTGGACATCCTTGTCTTGTTCCTGAATTTAGAGGGAAGGCTTTCAGTTTTTGGCCATTTAGTATAATATTGGCTGTTGGTTTGTCATAGATAGCTTTTACCAGATTGAGATAAAGACCCTCTATTCCAATTTTCTGTAGGGTTTTTATCATGAAAAGGTGCTGGACTTTGTCAAAAGCTTTTTCTGCATCTATTGAGATGATCATGTGATTTTTGTCTTTGGTTCTGTTAATATGGTGTATTACATTTATTGATTTACGTATGTTGAACCATCCCTGCATCCCTGGGATGAATCCAACTTGGTCATGGTGTATAATCTTCTTGATGATTTGTTGGATTCTGTTTGCCAGTATCTTATTAAGGATCTTTGCATCTATGTTCATTAGGGAGATTGGCCTGTAGTTCTCTTTCTTAATTGGGTCCTTCTCTGGTTTTGGTATCAGGGTAATGCTTGCTTCCAGGAATGAATTTGGGAGTACTGCTTCCCTTTCAATTTCATTGAAAAGTTTGAGAAGTAGGGGCATTAGGTCTTCTCTAAATTTCTTGTAGAATTCAGCAGTGAATCCATCAGGGCCTGGGCTTTTCTTTGTTGGGAGGTTTTTTATTACATCTTCAATTTCGTTAGTTGATATTGGTTTATTTAGGATTTTTAAATCTTCTTGATTCAGCTTTGGTAATTCATACGAATCTAGGAATCTGTCCATTTCTTCTGCATTTTCCATCTTAGTAGAATATAAATTTTCAAAATAGGTATAGATGATCTTCTGGATTTCTGCAGGGTCCGTCGTGATATCACCCTTTTCATTTTCAATTGCATGGATTTGAGTCTTTTCTTTTCTTTTTTTAATAAGGTTGGATAAGGGTTTGTCAATCTTATTTATTCTTTCAAAGAACCAACTTTTTGCTTCATTGATTCTTTGTGTTTTTTTTTAGTCTCCAATATGTTAATTTCTGCTCTGATCTTTATAATTTCCTCCCTTGTACGGGCTTTTGGCTTAAACTGCTCTTCTTTTTCTAGAAGCTCGAGGTTCACCCTTAAGTTGTTTATTTGCGCTTGCACTATTTTCCTGATATAAGTATTTAATGCTATAAATTTCCCTCTTAGGACTGCTTTCATTGTATCCCATAAGTTCTGGTATGTTGTACTATCATTATCATTCAGTTGTAGAAAGTGTCTAATTTCTTCTTTAATTTCATCTGTGACCCATTCGTTGTTCAGGAGGGTGCTGTTTAATTTCCATGTGTTTAGGGAGTTTTTGTGAGATCTTTTGCCATTGATTTCCAATTTCATTGCACTATGGTCTGATAATATGCATGGGATAATTTCAATTCCTTTGCATTTACTTAAGCAGGTTTTATGAGCTAGTATGTGGTCTATTTTGGAGAACGTCCCATGTGCAGCTGAGAAAAATGTGTATTCTGATGTTGTGGGATGGAACACTCTGTAGACATCTACTAACTCCATTTGTTCAAAAGTTTGGTTCAGTTCTACTATTTCATTATTGATTTTCTGTCTAGTTGATCTGTCTTTTTGTGACAGTGGAGTATTGAGATCTCCCAATATAATTGTATTAGTGCTTATTTGATTTTTCATGTCCTTTAGTACTTGTTTTATATAGCTGGGTGCACTGGTATTTGATGCATATATATTTATGATCGTTATCTCTTCCTCTTGGATTGTTCCCTTTACAAGGATGTAATGACCGTCTTTATCTCTCTGAATCCTTCTTGGCTTGAAGTTCACTTTGTCTGCAAAAAGAATAGCTACCCCTGCTTTTTTCTGGGTTCCTGTTGCATGGAGTATTGTTTTCCATCCTTTGACTTTCAGTCTATGAATTTCTTTCTGAATTAAATGTGTTTCTTGTATACAGCATATTGTTGGATCTTGCTTCTTGATCCATTTCACCAGTCTGTGCCTTTTGATTGGTGAATTGAGACCGTTAACATTGATGGTTAAAACTGATATATATTGACTTATACTTGTCATGATATTTTCCTGTTGATGGTTCCCACTCTTTGTTTTTCCCCTTTCCTGCTATTTAATTATCTGCCCTGCCTGGTGGATTTCTTCTGTTGGGGTTCCTATCTCTTTCTAGAATGTCCTTCAGAACATTTTGGAGTGCTGGTTTGGTGGTCATAAATTTTCTCAGATGTTCTTTGTCATGAAAGTATTTTATTTCTCCATCAATTTTGAAAGATTGTTTTGCAGGGTACATCAATCTGGGTTGAAAATTATTTTCCTTTAGAGCTTGAAATACATCATTCCAAGCTCTTCTTGAATTGAGGGTTTGTGCTGAAAAGTCAGCTGTGATTCTGATGGGTTTTCCTTTATAGGTGATTTGTCTCTTCTCCCTAACAGCTTTTAAGATTCTGCCCTTCTGTTGAATTTCTGGGATCTTGACTATAATATGTCTGGCTGAAGTTTTTTTTTTTTTGATCATGTCTAGTTGGTGTTGTAAAAGCTTCACTTATAGGGGCGTCAAATTCTTTTTCTCTTCCAGGAAAGTTCTCCCTGATTATGTCTTTGAACAAGGTTTTAATGTCATTGATGCTATCTCCTGCTTTTTCATTTATTCCAATTATTCTTAAGTTGTTTAATCTTTGAGTCATCTAGCAGCTGCTGAATTGATTTTTCATGGTCCCTTACTGTTTTTAAGAATTCTTCCTTTTCATGATCACTAATTGCAAGCCTGTCTTCTATATCTGAGATCCTGTCCTCGCATTGGCTTAATCTGCTACAAATACTTTCAATGGAATTTTTGTTCTCTTGGATATCTGCTTGAATTTGCCTTATGGATTCCATTTCTTTCCTATGCTGAGCATTCATGGTTTCTATAGTTTTCTTAAGCTCACCTATTTTTTTGTCTGTATCAGCTATAGTGTCCTTAAGCATGTTCTTCATTGTGGACATTATCTCTGTAGTTATCTGTGAGATTATTTCTGTTTTAATTTTTTCCAGAGCCTCATTCAGTTGCTTTGTTGTTACCACTTCAGATAGGCCAGGTGGGTGGCTTTCGGATTGTACCACCTCGTTGCCCCCTACGTTTGCCTTTGGTGAATTGGATGTGTGGGGTTGCATCTTGTTTAAGTGTCGTCTCATTTTTTCTTTCTTTAATTCCTGGGGTGATGTTTGCAAATTACCTATGGTAGGTTACTTTATTGCTAGTGTTTAGGATCTTTAGAAGATGACTACTTCTCTGCAGTATCTTCCAGGTGGAGCTTGCTTTTGGGTTTTGAGCTTTCTGCCAGATCCTACCCCTTCAATTTGTTGGATATGCGAAGTTGCTACCTGTTTGGCCCAGTCCTTGATTCTTTGGTACTGTGCCACTGTATTTTCTGTGTCCCTTAGTCAATCTCAATCACTAAGTATCAGGAAGGAAAGATGTTTAGAACAATTATTTCACATTTGGCTATAATGTTAACTAAAGCATCAAACACAGCCTAGAAAATGACAGACTGAGCTAACCAGTTATTTACCACTTTTAGCTGTATAGAGTTGCGGTTATATAACAAAATCTAAAACACACCAGAAAAAATATGCAGTATACAAGTCCTATGTATGTCAATTTTTCCCTGAGGAGTTTAAATTTAAAATGAGTTAAGGAGGAAATAGAGTGTTGGGAGAATAGGAAGGAATTAGATGTAAGGTTAGAGGACCAAGAGGGATCCCACTAACATTGGGACACTGGTGCAGAGGACTGGTGGTAAAAAGAGAAGGAAGGGATAAAAGGAAGAACAGATCACAACCACAATCACAAAGAAGTTAGAGGTGCTGTTTACACTCATATAAAAAAACCAGAGAGAATAATGAAGGCAAGAGCAAATACACATACAGAACCAAAAACGAAGATAAAAACAATAAAACAGACAAAACAAAAATAAAACCCCACCAAAAAAAAAAAAAAAAAAAACCCCTTCGCCAGAACAAAAAACAAATGAGTGAGAAAAAAAATTAAAATTAAAATTAAAAAAAAAAAAAAAAAAGTAAAATAAAAAGAATCAGTTCCAGGTGTTGACTCTGCTGTAGGCAGGTACCGTGTGGTGACAGAGTCCTGTTCCGTGCAGGTTGGTCCCAGTAAGCCAGGAGCGGCCCTCTGGCAGTCGGTGAGCAGAGGCCTGTACTTTCAGGCAGAGACCAGTCTAGCTCACCCGCCGCGCTCAGTGCCCTTTCACTATCCCTGGGCCTGAGAGGTGCAGTGCGCTGTCCGGAGCGCGGGTTCCCTGGACTGGTTTCCTGCCTCTGATTTTCACCACGCCCCCCACAATGGCGCCGGGCCACTCGCTCTCCGGCGCGGGACAGGTGCGGCTGAGAGACCAGTTTCGTTCACCCGCTGCCCTCAGCACACTCTCGTGGGCCTGAGAAGCCCCGCGCTGCCCTGTCCGGAGCACAGTGTCCAGCGCTGCTCTTCTTTCGCTGCGCTCTGAGTTTCGCCACACCCCCCACAATGGCGCCCGGCCGGTCGCTCTCTGGCGCAGGGCAGCTGTGGCTGAGAGACACCCACTCACTGCCAGCCAGCGCAGTTCTCCGCCGCTCCCCCGCCTCGCCGCTGTCTCAGGATCCTCCGTGAGGGCTCCCTGGGCGCCAGCTGTCACCGTGTGTCCGTAGAATTGAACTTCTGTAGCACTGCAATTCCTGGGATGGTAGAATGTGCGCGCGTGATCTGCTCCTTCTTTCCTTCTTCTTTGTTGGAAAGTACCCTTCACTGGTGCCGGGGGTCCCAGATTGCGCTTCAGAACTTTTCTGGGTTCCAGGGAGGCATCTCCCCCCCCCCTGCACTTTCTCGGTCACTATATTCCCGTGTTCCAAGGGTAACTTTTAGAGAGAGTTTCGCTGCCTGCTTCTTACTCATCCGCCATCTTTTTCCCCTCCACATTTAGGTCTTTATCCATTTAGAATACTTTTTTGTGTGAGGTAGGAAAACGAATGTAGAGTAGCTAATCTTCTCTAGGACAGCCAACTGTCCAGTGCCATTTACCAAGTACCGATGTTTTGTGATGCACTGTCATATTTGTGCATAACACGTAAGAAAGTCGTTTCCGGGCTATTTTATCTACTGGTTGATTTATCTAAGCAGACTTTAAAGACAAATTTCACCTTAAAACCAATATACTTTTTGCAATATTTTATTTTCATGTTATACACTGTCTATGTGTGTAAACACATTATGTTAGGTTGAGAAATTACATTCTTGAATCGTAATAAACCAGTCCTAATTTACCAGTCTTGTTCATCTGGGTGGTAGAGCTGAAGGTAGAGGAATGTGATCTCCTGTGTCTCTGAAGAGCTCCTATGGCCACGTGATCGTGCTGTTGCCCTCACTTCCCATAGTGCCCTCAGGAGGAATCAGGATATTTGGGGTTACCCTTCTAAGCAACCAATCAGGAAATAGTTGATTGATAAACAGTTTACCCTCATCTACAAAATTGGATTTTTCTTAGTAGGTAAAACATTGTACTGCAAGACTTCAGAGATTTTTATCATCTATCCTGTTATTTATTTTCTTTTATTACTTCCCAGAATTTCTTAGCTGGGCATCCACCCATGATATTTTTCCTTGTAGGCCTCTGAAATGTGGAGTGATATACCCAGGTATCCAGAATGTACATGGGAGAATCACTGCACTGAGTTGTATGGTGCATCCTAGATCAGTTTTCTTTTTTTTTTTTTTTTTTTAATGTGGGTACCGGAAGTAGAAGTCAGGACCTCGCGCTTGCCAGGCAGGCGCTTATGCCACTGAGCGATCTCACTGGCCCTAGATCAGTTTTATTTTCTGAAACTGGATGTACTTGAGAAATAATCACTGTGTCTTTCTTTTTCCTACTTTGTGTTTTGGGAACTGGATGTGAGTTCAGGGGTGGTGGAGAGGCCCTAGGCGTTTCTCCCTAAGGTTCCCCTCCTCTGGTGGTCACACCTTTGAATGACCCCCTCCTTGTGCCCGTGGCAAAGGCGATGGGACGTCACTCCGGTGATCAGGGTGCTTTGTACGCGACTCCATCCCAGCAGCCTTGCCCTAGTCCCTTCTACACCGAGGCTTTGAAGAAGCAGCTGCCAGAGTCCTACAGAGGAAATGACACACATTCTGTCCATGATCTGAGCGACTTTTCCAGCCGAGCTCTGAAGAGACCCAAGCCTTGGTGACCTCATGATTTCAGCCTGTGAAACCCCAGACAGTGAGTCCTGCTGAGCAGGCCCTGGACTTCCGACCCAGACATGTGTGAGGTAATAATCGTGCATTATTTAAGTTGCAATGTTTGTGGTAATTGTTATGTAGCAGTGGAAGACAATGCAAGAATTTACAGATTATTTCCGAAAGTCACTTTTCTGGATAAAGTATTTGTTGTTGGACTGTTTCACAATTCCATCAAGTTTGTATTTATCCAGATAAGAGATGTGAGGGCCTGCTGCCTGTCTTTGACAAGAAGGCTTTCCAGTGGTTCAGCAGCGCACACTTGTTTCTACTCTCCTTGCCTACGTTTTATTTGCTCACGAGGTCAGATGCCCTGAGCCTGCAGCTCTGGGAGTGCAGGACTCTCTAGTTCACCACTGAGGGCTTGAAACATAGGAGGCTCAAATCTTTGTTAAAAAATCCCGGATATATGAACAAAGAAGTGTCGATAGACTTCCAGTACAGTTAGCACGATTCTTTGTTTCAGTGCTGTCCTTCGGATCTTGAACGCTCCCAGAGCCCTGTGTTGAAGGTGTCGTCCCCGCCTGTGGTGCTGTTGGGAGACAAACGAGACCCAGAGGGAGGGCGCTGGGTCACTGGGGGCTGTGCCCTTGAAGGAGACACCGGACACAGCCCCTGCCTGTCCCCCTCTGCTTCCTGGCTGCCACGATGCCATCAAGTGGGCGACTTCCTCTGCCACGCGCTCCGGAAGCAGTGGGCGGCCTCCCCACAGGCCCGAAGCCGCAGAGC
Organism: Erethizon dorsatum; assembly: GCA_028451465.1. Classification (NCBI taxonomy): domain Eukaryota; kingdom Metazoa; phylum Chordata; class Mammalia; order Rodentia; family Erethizontidae; genus Erethizon; species Erethizon dorsatum. The sequence continues at coordinate 37,993,376 of CM051832.1, read as the reverse complement.
CAACCAAGCTCGGGGAAAGCGCTGAGCCTGAGCAAAGCCACGCCCTCCTCTTCCTCAGGTAATTACCTTAGTCACGGGGCGGGAACCTCACCGACATGCCTGGCTCTGCTGGGCATCCCGCGTGCGCTCCCTTCCCGGGCAGCTGAAGGCTTTCACACGGTCAGCGGGGCGGCCGAGCTCCGGGCTCGGGGATGGCCCAGCCGCCTGCCGGGAGCGTCTAAACTCGCGCACGCACCGCGGGCATCCTGACGGGTCGGCCAGCGCGCCTCCCTGAGGCTCCCGCCGCAGTACGTAGACGTATAGACGCCTGTGTTTTGCGCTGCTGGGGCTGAGTACGAGGTCGCTTCGCGCCGCGTCTCCCCGCCGCGGGCTGCAGGTGGCGCCCGAGGCTCGGCTTCCGGCTGCGCGGACGGGAGGACGGTGCCGGTCCCGCGCGACCCTGGAGCGCGCAGGCGGCTGCCCGAGCGTGGGGGCGGAGGTGCCGCCGAGGGCCCCGGCCGCCCTCATGTCGAGGACGTGTTGAGGAAACATGGGAAAACACTAGATCCGGTCGGACACTGGGACTTGGGGACAGGCCGGAGGGGACGGGCCCGCGCTGCCGCTGCCCCGCGGACGCCGCGTGCTCCGAGCGTGGCGGGGAGGAGAGGCTGCCTCGCCCAGCGCCCGCCCCGCCGACGGCGACGCACAACCCAGGCGAGTCGATTCCAGTGAATTCGGAAATGTAACGGGAGACGGAGCCTCTCTTTCATTAAACCCGTGTGCCTGCTGGAAGCGAACAGAAGTCATAACAAAATGTTGAACGAGACACTACGAATCGGATGACACTTATTTCAGTTGTCCTGAAACCGCGAGTCGTCATTTGCGTGGTGGAGAAACGTGTGTGGACGTGGGACCGTCCGGGCTGGCGCGAAGTCGAAGGCCTCTGCGCGTGACATCTTCGTCAGGTACCTGCTGTGTCGCCGGCAGGCTTGGGATCACTCTCACAGGAGCCCGGGGAGTGCTTATAGCTTAGTCGCTGAAGTCTAACTGACATCACTGATATTGCTAAACCTTTTCAGCTGAACGACTTAGAACCGCAGGGACACTTCTAACCTCGCGGATCCTGCTACCGCCAGGTTCTAACCACGTCTTGTCCATGTCGGTGCCTCAGCGCTTCTTTCTCACAGAGCCCATGGTGATGTTTCTGTCTTGATAAAACCTGCCGGGGGAGCAGGCGCCCCACCCCTTAGCGTGTTGAAGGCAAGGACTCTTGGCAGCGTTCTTGCATTAGAAAGTGCTTAATTGATGTTGATGGACTAAAATCTGAGATGAGTTTAATAACAGCCCGGGGGATGCGTAGACCTCATTTCCTTCTATTTCTGTGCCTCGAGAGAGCTTTCCTGTATGCGTATTAGAACATGGGAGGAAATCATTAACTTATTCAAATTCAAGTGCGGGATAGTTCAAATATAATGTCTAAAAGCTTGTAGGCCTTTGTGTTTCTAGAAGCATACAGAGATTTATAAGCTATCATGTCATTCCTCATCAAATATTTGGTAGGTGTAAATTTATCACTGAGCCAGGGAACTGTGCCAGATGCTAAGAATTCACTGGCCAAACACCACAAGTTGTGTTTCTGGAGCTTACAGTAGCCTCACAAGGGACAATCAATCAACCAACCTCAGAATGGAGGGAAGTTGGTGACAGAGGGTGACTTGGGGTTTAGGAGCCTCAAGAGGTAGACCAGAAGTCTGAGTGGCGGGAGCAGTCAGCTGGCAGAGAATCGTCCGTGTATTTTAAACCCAGGACTGACACCGTGCTCCTGCGCCCGGGTGAATCAGGCCATCTACAGAGAATAGGTTCTATACGAAAACCTCCAGGAAGATGGCCCTGTCCCTTCTCAGGTCGGTCTTAGGTGCCCAAATGATTTACTTTCTCTTTTGCTCTTTAGCTGTAACTTAAATTTTTTAAAAGTTAGTTTTGGCAGCTGCCTCACTATGGCGGAGCATGTATTTCGCTGCGTGTAGTTTGCTAGGGCTACTGTGACAAAGTACAACAAACAAACAACCACAGCTTAAACAATGGAAACCGCCCCCCCCTCGTGCTGAAGGCTGGAGTCCAAGAGCAAGGCGCGGCAGGTTCGTTTCTGCTGAGGCTTCCTTCTGGGCCTAGCAGATGGCTTTTTCTCCCAGTTCTTACGTTGTCTTCCCTCTAAATACCTGTCTTCTAATTTCTCCTTAAAGGACACCAGTCCTATGGGATTAGGGCCGACCTAATGACCTCATTTAACTTAATTACCTCTGTAAAGACCCCGTCCGATACTACAGTCCCATTCAGAGAGACTGGAGGTTAGATTTGGGGGCACTGGGCCAGTAATTCAGCACATAACACTTAAGTAAAATACTTTTCTTAAAATGTTGCTGCAAAAGAATTTTGAAGCAAAGGAAGAAGAAATTTTCTCTTGAAGCTTTGGGAGTGCTACCGGTCAAATTCAATTAAATTCATTTACCCGTAATAAGTGTCTCTGTACACAGTGTACTCGCCTGGAGAGAAATCTATTGTTAGGGAATCACCAAAGATGCCTCCCCCGCCCTCAGCTCCCTTTCTGTGTTTCCAGTGAGGAAACAAGAGCACACTTCTGAGCGTGTTTACGTTTTATCTTTAAACAGAAAGAAACGGAACCAGACCTGGTAAAGCCAGGCCGTGTTCCTAGCATCTGCTCTGCCTGCACCAGAAGGTGGGGTGGGAGAGGAGAGGGGTGACGCAGTGAGCACTGGCGTATTTATGATGAGAAGGATGCTGTTATTTTAAAAGCTGTTCGTGCTTTTTATTGAATTTAAAAGTCGCATATTGCCTTAAATACTTCCTTATCCAATTTCGTTGTGACTTACATCATATTCTCTTACATAAAAATGACTCTCCAGACCAGAATTTTTTCATTCTGACATCTGTTCAAAAATGTTCTCTCTGCAACTTGCAGGCATAACCACTTGTTTTAATGCCACCACCTCCTTCTTCCTGCTGTCACATTCTTGTAGAACAGACAAGTGAGAAGAAAATATTCCTGGGAGCCCATGAGATGCGCCGTACTTTTCTGTCAAGTGATTTGCTGGATTTATGTAACTGGTAGAAAACAAACACAGACGTGCACTATGATCAGGGAACTCGGGTTTGCTCTCTGTTTAAAAACCTCCATCTGCTTTCTGGAGGAGGAGAGCCAGCTCAAGTCAGAGTGCAGGGACCCTTCATCGGAGGGAACCGTCCGTGCAAGGACTGGCTTCGAGGTGCCCCGTCGGAAAGTAGCAGGGGACAGAATCAGAGCACCTCACCTGGCCAGCACAGCATATATCTGTAGGAGTTCAGACCCCAACCACTGTGCCGGGGAACTGGGAAGGCCGGATCTACTGCAGCAGCGCAGTGTGGTAGGAAAAGAAAAACGCGGACAAAGAGTGACCTAAAGAGGCAGAACTTTATGATTAACTTGTTATGTGCGAAGCAGGAAACCTCTGATCTTGAAAGCGTGGTTAAGCATCCAGAGCTGATAAGTTTCCCTAAGATCTCTAGTTCTCGGAGACCGGAGATTATTTGCCCTGCAGTTACTGAATGTTCTGAACGATTGGGTGAGAGTCACCTTCGTGTCATGTCTCTACAATGGAAAGTTTGAGAGAAATCACCAATTTCATCCCAGTCTCTGAAAAGGCAAAAAACAAAGCAAAAGATAGCCAACATAACTCTTAAAAGTAAGTGAAGATTTCTTTTCCTTAACAGAAGCAAAACATACTGTAGCGATTGTACTTCTGGGGCTCTTCCCAATAACTAAAAGACCTAGAAATTATAATTAAAACAAACAGAAATTACACAGAAATGAAGGCAGATCATAAGGATTTAGGACCCAAGGAGTGAGTTGGAGGTGAGTTCTCTCATGCCTCAGATACCTTCTTAGAGTGTGTACTGAAGAAACCAGCAATCGACTCAGCGTACCCTAGACAGGAGAAGGCCCTCAGAAGCCAACTCCCTCACACAGAGGCCCAGGAAAAGAAGAGCCTAATAGAACATTCCCAGACCACACTGCTCTGTGCCAGCCTGGCGCCACAGGAAAAGCTGTGGCTCTACCCTCACATCACGGGCACCCTTGACTCAAAGTGCCCCAGATCTCCACTGGGGTGGTGTTGGAATTTGGACTGAGGGACACAATGGCACACACCTGTAATGTCAGCACCAAGGAGGCCGACGTGGGAGAACTGGAAGTTCGAGGACAGCTTGGGCTACATAGGGTGACCCTACCTCAGAAAAAAAAAAAAAAAAAAAGTAAGGAGAAAAGGAAAAAGAAGAAGAACAGGAAGAGGAGAAAGAGGCAGAAGAGGAGGAGAAAAAGGAGGAGGAGAAGGAAAAAGAGCAGGAGAAGGAAGTAAAGGAGGAAGAATCCGGACATTCATTCCCACTGTGTGGTAACCTCCATCTTCCAGTGTCTGATGGTGTCACTGGAGACCACAGTGGATCCTATGCATCCAACTTGCTCAGGGGCAGTGAGGTGTCCCTACCCCTCTGCAGGGCAGGGGCGTAGGAAGCTTAGTGGAGAGCCAAGACTCTAACCCCTGAGAAGCAAGGAAACCCCCACATCCAGCCAGGTCCGTGTAAGCACATGGGCCCAGCAGAAAGCTTGACCTCTCACCTCTGTCCAGCAGCCTGGTGGTAGCAAGTGCCCCACCCCAGGTCATGGAGCCACGTGGAGAACCTGATACTCTACTCCAGCAGCAACCAGGGAAAAGTAGTGACATAGATGATATACCAAACTAAACAGAAATTTGGTATGATTGTGATTCTTTTAAAAGTCAATAAATATACTCGACAACAAAATTAAGAGGAAAGAGCCTTGAAGAGAAAACACTAGAAATTACCCAACCTAAACAACAGAGAAAAATAGACCATTCCTGTTTACAACTACCATACACTCCAGCCATACTGTTCCTCAGTGTATACCTGAAGGAATCAAAGTCAGCATACTATGGTGACACCCGCATAACCATCTTTATTGCAATTCACAACAGCCATGTTATGGAATTAGCCTAGATGCCCACCAATGGATGAATGGATAAAGAAAATTCTTATCATTTATATATCATCTACCTATCTATATTTATCTATCTATCTATATCATCTATCTATCATCTATCTTAAATGTCTTTTTCAGCTATAAAGGAAAATAAAACTATGTAATTTGCAAGAATATGGATGGAACTTTGGCAAAATAAGTCAGACTCAGAAAGGTAAGTATCATATGTTTTCTCTCATATGTGGACTCTGGAAAAAAACATGAAAATAGATGAAAGACTATTAAAAAGGGGGAAGGAAGTCAGGCAGAAGAGAGGGGAAGTTGAGGAAGGTAATGGGGGTTAGGGATGCTCGAAGTATGTTATATGCATGTATAAAAATGTCAGAATGAAATCCATTACTTTATAACTAATATTCAGTAACAAATTTAAAAAATGGACTGAAATAAAGTGACCAGAGCCCCACAGGCACGTGGAACTGTAACAAAAGATCTATTCGTTATTCATGAGTCCCTAAAAAAGAAAAAAATAATGGTGCTGAAAAAGTGTTTAGAAAGGGCTGGTGAGATGGCTCAGCGGCGTACACCTGCCTGGCAAGTGCAAGGGCCCGAGTTCGACTCCCGGTACTCACTTATGAAAAAGGGGCCGGTGATATCGCTCAGTGGCACAGGCGCCTGCTGGCGCGCGAGGTCCTGAGGTCGACACCCGGTACCCACCAAAAAAAAAAAAAAAAAAAAAAAGTATTCAGAAAAATGGCTAACAATAGCGGTATTTGTTTTTATAAAAAACCACCCGTAAACCTACACATTAATAAAGCTGATTAACCATGACAAACCCAACAAACCTACTCAAGGACACACCACAATCAAACCTCCCAAAACTAAAGACGAATAGGAAATCTTGAAAGTAGCCAGGGAAAAACGCCACACGACTCACAGGGGAAAAACAACTTGAATTGTTTGGATTTCTCACCTGAAACCAAGGAGTCCAGAAGGAAGTGGGACAGCATTTTTCAGTGTTCTGAAAGAAAAACCTTTTCAATCCAGAATTCTGTATCTAGAAAAACAAATCTTTCGGAATGAACGTGAATCAGATGGTCTCTGTATTAGTTACCTTTCCTGTCACTAAGACGCGGTACCCAACACCTACCCTCAGAGGAGGAGAGGTCTAATTCACTCGATTTCAGTCCATGGCCGGCCTGTTCCGAGGCAAAAACCTGGTGGTGGAGTAGGGCAAAGCCAAGCCGCTCAGTTCATGGTGGCTGCTGGGAAGCAGAGCAAAATGCCAACGAGGAAGAGGTGAGAGACCGGACCTAGATCCCCAGGCCGCTCCTCCACAACCGCTGGATGCGCCAGGGCGTGCGCTCCACCCATCCCTGGAGTGGCGGATCCCAAAGCCAATCAAGCTGAAACTCCACCCTGACTGCCACACTGATAAAAGAGAAGCTGAGCTTGTTGCCAGCAAATCTACCTGCAAAGAATGGCTAAAAGTAGTTCTGCAAACAGGATAGAAATTATAAAATAAAGGATCTTGGAATATCGGGAAGGAAGAAAAAACATGATAAAGGCATGAAGAAAAGGAACAGAGCTTATATTTTCTCTTCTTGAATTCGCTGAATTATATTTGATGGCTGAAACAAAAATTATGACCCTGTTTAATATGGTTTCCAATTTATGTAGGGACAATATTTTTAAACATTATAGTATAAATTGTGGAAGAGAACGGGGTATATGGGAAAGCAAATTTTCTTCACCTCATTTTAAATGGAAGAATGCCAACACCAGTAGACTTTGATAAGTTATGTATAAATGAAATATCTAGAGCAGCCACTCAAAATGCAACATAGGGACATAGTCCAAATCACTACAAATAAATGAACACCAAATTCTAAAAAAGGTCAAATACCCAAGAATGGCAAGGAAAAAGAAAACTGAGGAATGAAAACATAAAAGAGAAAGAAAATGGCAGACTGGCATCTAACATATCAATAGTTAAATTAAAAGTAAATGTTTAAATACACCAATTAAAGGACAGAGACTGACAGATTAGTTTGAAAATCATGATCCAACCATATACTCTTTACAAAAAAGTGACTTTGAATAGAATGACACTCATAGGTTGAAAGTAAAGGAATGGAAAATAGGTTATGAAAATATTAATGGAAGAAAACAGGAATGGCTGTGTTAATATGTGGACTTTAGAGCAAAGAAAACTACCAGGGCTATTCAGAAATATTGAGCTAATCTACAGAGAAACACAGTGATGCTAAATGTGGATAAACCAAATAATAAAGCTGCAAATTACGTGGAGAAAAAATGGACAGAATGGAAAGGAGAAACAGACAACTATCACATTTGTAGCTGGAAACTTCAGCATTCTTCTCTCAACTATAGAAAAAACCTAAATATAAAAATAGCTAAGAGGGCTGGTGAGATAGCTCAGTGGCATAAGCGCCTGCCTGGCAGGTGCAAGGTCCTGAGCTCAACTCCCAGTACCCACATATGAAAAAAGGGCTGATGATACTGTTCAGCAGCATGGGCGCCTGCTGGCACACGAGGTCCTGAGGTTGACCCCCGGTACTCACACACACACACACACACAAATAGTTAAGATAACGTTTCTTACAGAAATGGAGAAAACAATCCTAAAATTCATATAGAATCAGAAGAGACCTAGAATAGCAAAAGCAATTCTGGGCAACAAGGGCAAGGTAGGGGGCATCATAGTCTGGATCTCAAATTATACTACAAAGCTACAGCCATAAAAACAGCATGGTATTGGCCATAAAACAGACTTATGGAACAGAATGGAAGATACACGAACAACTCCAGACACACTCAGCTATGCTATCTTTGACAAAGAGGCCAAATTCCTTTGCTAGAGAAAAGATAACCTCTTTAACAAATGTTGCTGGGAAACTGGCTATCCGCATGCTGAAGATTGAACTAAGACTCATATCTCTCACCATACACTAAACTAAATTGAAATGGATCAAAGATCTCAACATAAGAACAGAAATACTTAATCTGCTGGAAGACAAAACAGGGAAAACTGTCAAAGACAGGTGTGGGCAAAAACTTTCTGAATAAAACTTCAGTTGCACAAGAACTAATACCAAGAATCAATAAACAGGATCACATTAAATTAAAAAGGTTTTGCATAGCAAAGAAACCACCAATAGAGTGAAGAGGTAGTCTATAGCATGGGAGAAAACTTTTGCCAGCTACTCCTCCAACAAAGGACTAACATGTAGAATATATAAAGAAATCCTAAAAACTAGACTCCCCAAATTTAAAGACCCAATCAAAAATTGGCATCTGAAATGAATAGATACTTCTTAGATGAAGAAATGCAGTTGGCCAATAAATGCATGAAAACGTGTTCAGCATCTCTGGCTATTCAAGAAATGCAAATTAAAACAACACTAAAATTCTGCCTCACTCCAGAAAGAATGGCTACATAGAAATTAACCAGTAACAAGTGCTGGCAAGGCAGTGGGGAGAAAGAAATGCTTCTTCATTGTCGGTGGGAGCATAAATTGAATCAACAATTATGGAAATCAGTATGGAGATTCCTCAGAAAACTAAAAGTAGAAGTTCCATTTGACCCAGCTATCCCTCTTTTAGTTATCTTCCCAACAGTGTTAAAAATATCACACCATAGTGATGTATGTATACCCATGTTTATAGCAACACAATTCACAATAGCCAAATCTTGGAAACAGCATATATGCCCATCAGCAGATGAATGGATAAAGAAAATGTGATACTCATACACAATGGAGTACTACTCTGCCACAAACAAAGAAAATCTTGAGGCATTTGTAGGAAAATGGATACACCTTGAGACCATAATGTTAAGGGAAGTAAATCAGACACACAAGCTTAAACATCACATGGTTTCCCTTATATGAAAAAGTTAATAGGAAAAATGTTATTGTATTCTAAGGATGTTTCTGCCACCAGGTTCTAGTTTTACTCTAATATGGTATGAGAAATCAATTTGCAGGATTTCCATTTCTTTGGGTACATTAAGGTCTTTATTGTTGCTATAAGCATGTCCTAGTTAGAATAAAAAATGAATTCCCAGGACAGGAAAATCTGTGAAGATAGCGTAGCTCAGTGATTGTCTAGAGTTGGGGGGAGGAGGAGGGAAGCGACAGCTAATGGGTAGAGTGTTTTGGTTTGGGAATAACAAAAATGGTCTAAGTTTGATTGTGGTCATGGTTGCACAACTCTGTCAATGTGCTAAAATTTACTGAGTCTTACACTTTAAGTCTGTAAATTGTGTGGTATGCAAATTTTAGTTTAATAAAGCTGTTACTTAAAAAATAGCTAAGGGCCGGTGAGATGGCTCAGTGGCTTAAGCGCCTGCCCGGCAAGCGCGAGGGCCCGAGTTCGACTCCCGGAACCCACATACGAAAAAAGGGCCGGTGATATTGCTCAGCGGCACAGGCGCCTGCTGGCGTGCGAGGTCCTGAGGTCGACCCCCCGGTACCCACAAAAAAAAAAAAAAATAGCTAAGATATAGAATGACTTGACAGTGTCAACTGTGAGGATCTAATTGCCCTTTCAGTACTATTTTAGCTATATCTCACAAATTTTGATATGTTTCACTTTTATTTAGCTCAGTACATTTAAAAAAAACAAAACAAATCAAAAGAAGAACAAATTTTCAAAACAACATAATAGGAGGGTAACAATGGTTAATACATTATGTATTACTATCTTTAAGTTAGTTATTCAGGATACCAGACATTAGCACTCAATTGTCCAAACATTATTGGCACAAACCTTACTCTTCAATGAACTAAGTAAAATTGGTAGTGTATCTATCTTAACCATCTTATATATATATATACACAATTTTTTTTCCCTTTCCCTTCTTTCTTTTCCCTATTCCAGTCTCTCTTTCCTTTTGACCAGTTTCATTTTGATTCATCATGTCTATTGTACATTTTGGATCTTATTTACTCTTTCAGTTTCTCATACTAGAGAGACAATACGATGCTTACACATATGCTTCTGGTTTATTTCACTTATGAGTATTTTCTCGAGTTGCATCCATTTACCTATAAAAGTCTCCAGTTTATCCTTCTTTATGGCTGAATAGTACTCCATTGTATAAAAATACCATGTCTTTCTTATCCATTCCTCAGTTGATGGGCATTTGGGTTGTTTCCAAGATCTGGCTATTACAAATTGTGCTGCTATAAACATGGGTGCACATATATCGCTGTGGTACGATGTTTTTAATTCTTCTGGGAAGATGCCCAGAAGGGGAATAGCTGGGTCAAATGGGACCTCCAACTCTAGTTTTTTGAGGAATCTCCACACTGACTTCCACAGTGGCTGTACCAGTAGACACTCCCACCAACAGTGAAGAAGGGTTCCTTTTTCCCCACAGCCCCTCCAGCATTTGTTATTAGTTGATTTCTTTATAGTAGCCATTCTTTCTGGGGTGAGATGGTATCTCAGTGTTGTTTTAATTTGCATCTCTCGAATGACTAGTGATGTTGCACATTTTTTTGTATATTTATTTGCCATTAGTATCTCTTCATCTGAGAAATGTGTATTCATCTCAGATGCCCATTTTTGGAGTGGGTCTTTAAATTTGGGAGGTCTGATTTTTTTGAGTTCTTTATATGTTCTCGATAGTAATCCTTTGTCTGAGCAACAGCTGGCAAACATTTTTTCCCACATTGTGGGTTGTCTCTTCACTCTGTTGGTGGTTTCTCTTGCTGTGTAAAAGCTTTTTAATAAGATGAGATTCCAGTTATTGATTCTTTGGGATAGTTCCCGTGCAGTTGAGTTTTTATTCATAAAGTTTTTGCCTACACCAATGTCTTCAAGGGTTTTACCTATCCTACCTTCCAGCAGATTTAATGTTTCTGTTTTAATATTTAGATCTCTGATCCAGTTTGAATTTAGTTTAGTGCATGATGAAAGATATGGGTCTAGTTTTAATCTTCGGCATGTGTAGAGCCCGTTTTTCCAGCACCATTTATTAAAGAGGCTATCTTTCTTCCAGCGAATGTGTTTGGCACCTTTGTCAAAGATAAGGTGGCTTAGTATGTCTGGGGTTGTTTCAGCATCTTCTAATCTGTTCCATTGATCTTCAGGTCTGTTTTTTTGCCAGTACCACACTGTTTTTATCACAGTAGCTTTATAGTATAATTTCAAGTCGGGGATTGTGATGCCCCCGCCTTGCCTTTGTTGCCCAGAATTGCCTTTGCTATTCTAGGTCTCTTCTGATTCCAAATGAATTTTAGGATTGTTTTCTCTAATTCTGTGAGATATGCTGTTGGAATTTTGATTGGAATTGCATTAAATCTGTATAACAATTTTGGAAGTATGGCCATTTTCACTATATTGGTTCTTCCTATCCAGGAGCAAGGGATATCTTTCCATTTTCTGATATCCTCTTCAATCTCCTTTTTTAGAGTACTGTAGTTTTCAGGGTAGAGGTCTTTTACATCCTTTGTGAGGTTGATTCCTAGGTATTTCATTTTTTTGGATGTTATTGTGAAAGGTATTGTTTCCCTAATTTCTCTTTCAGTAGGTTTGTTATTTGTGTACAGGAAGGCTATTGACTTTTGAGTATTGACTTTGTATCCAGCTACACTACTGAATTTGCTTATTAAATCTAGCTGTTTTTTAGTGGGGTTTTTGGGGTCTTCTGTGTAGAGTATCATGTCATCTGCAAATAATGATAATTTCACTTCTTCCTTTCCAATCATTATTCCTTTTATTTCTTTCTCTTGTCTAATTGCTCTGGCTAAAGTTTCCAGAACTATGTTGAATAAGAGTGGGGACTGTGGACATCCTTGTCTTGTTCCTGATTTTAGAGGGAAGGCTTTCAGTTTTTGGCCATTTAGTATAATATTGGCTGTTGGTTTGTCATAGATAGCTTTTACCAGATTGAGATAAGGACCCTCTATTCCAATTTTCTGTAGGGTTTTTATCATGAAAAGGTGCTGGACTTTGTCAAAAGCTTTTTCTGCATCTACTGAGATGATCATGTGATTTTTGTCTTTGGTTCTGTTAATATGGTATATTACATTTATTGATTTATGTATGTTGAACCATCCCTGCATCCCTGGGATGAATCCAACTTGGTCATGGTGTATAATCTTCTTGATGATTTGTTGAGTTCTGTTTGCCAGTATCTTATTAAGGATTTTTGCATCTATGTTCATTAGGGAGATTGGCCTGTAGTTCTCTTTCTTAATTGGGTCCTTCTGTGGTTTTGGTATCAGGGTAATGCTTGCTTCCAAGAATGAATTTGGGAGTATTGCTTCCCTTTCAATTTCATTGAAAAGTTTGAGAAGTAGTGGCATTAGGTCTTCTCTAAATTTCTTGTAGAATTCGGCAGTGAATCCATCAGGGCCTGGGCTTTTCTTTGTTGGGAGGTTTTTAATTACATCTTCAATTTCATTGGTTGATATTGGTTTATTTAGGATTTTTAAATCTTCTTGATTCAGCTTTGGTAATTCATATGAATCTAGGAATCTATCCATTTCTTCTGCATTTTCCATCTTAGTAGAATATAAATTTTCAAAATAGGTATAGATGATCTTCTGGATTTCTGCAGGGTCCGTCGTGATATCACCCTTTTCATTTTCAATTGCATGGATTTGAGTCTTTTCTTTTTTTAATAAGGTTGGATAAGGGTTTGTCAATCTTATTTATTCTTTCAAAGAACCAACTTTTTTTTTTTTTTGTGGGTACCGGGGGGTCGACCTCAAGACCTCGGGCGCCAGCAGGCGCCCGTGCCGCTGAGCGATATCACTGGCCCCTTTTTTGTATGTGGGTTCCGGGAGTCGAACTCGGGCCCTTGCGCTTGCTGGGCAGGCGCTTAAGCCACTGAGCCATCTCACCGGCCCCAAAGAACCAACTTTTTGCTTCATTGATTCTTTGTATTGTTTTTTTAGTCTCCAATACGTTAATTTTTGCTCTGATCTTTATAATTTCCTCCCTTGTACGGGCTTTTGGCTTAACCTGCTCTTCTTTTTCTAGAAGGTCAAGGTTCACCCTTAAGTTGTTTATTTGCGCTTGCTCTATTTTCCTGATATAAGTATTTAATGCTATAAATTTCCCTCTTAGGACTGCTTTCATTGTATCCCATAAGTTCTGGTATGTTGTACTATCATTATCATTCAGTTGTAGAAAGTGTCTAATTTCTTCTTTAATTTCATCTGTGACCCATTCGTTGTTCAGGAGGGTGCTGTTTAATTTCCATGTGTTTAGGGAGTTTTTGTGAGATCTTTTGCCATTGATTTCCAATTTCATTGCACTATGGTCTGATAATATGCATGGGATAATTTCAATTCCTTTGCATTTACTTAAGCAGGTTTTATGAGCTAGTATGTGGTCTGTTTTGGAGAACGTCCCATGTGCAGCTGAGAAGAATGTGTATTCTGATGTTGTGGGGTGGAACACTCTGTAGACATCTACTAACTCCATTTGTTCAAAAGTTTGGTTCAGTTCTACTATTTCATTATTGATTTTCTGTCTAGTTGATCTGTCTTTTTGTGACAGTGGAGTATTGAGATCTCCCAATATAACTGTATTAGTGCTTATTTGATTTTTCATGTCCTTTAGTACTTGTTTTATATAGGTGGGTGCCCTGGTATTTGACGCATATATATTTATGATCGTTATCTCTTTCTCTTGGATTGTTCCCTTTACAAGGATGTAATGACCGTCTTTATCTCTCTGAATCCTTCTTGGCTTGAAGTTCACTTTGTCTGCAAAAAGAATAGCTACCCCTGCTTATTTCTGGGTTCCTGTTGCATGGAGTATTGTTTTCCATCCTTTTGACTTTCAGTCTATGAATTTCTTTTTGAATTAAATGTGTTTCTTGTATACAGCATATTGTTGGATCTTGCTTCTTGATCCATTTTGCCAGTCTGTGCCTTTTGATTGGTGAATTGAGACCATTAACCTTGATGGTTAAAACTGATATGTATTGACTTATACTTGTCATGATATTTTCCTATTGTTGGTTCCCAGTCTTTGCTTTTCCCCTTTCCTGCTATTTAATTATCTGCCCTGCCTGGTGGATTCCTTCTGTTGGGGTTCCTATCTCTTTTTAGAATGTCCTTCAGAACATTTTGGAGTGCTGGTTTGGTGGTCATAAATTTTCTCAGATGTTCTTTGTCATGAAAGTATTTTATTTCTCCATCAATTTTGAAAGATAGTTTTAGATCTAGTAAATTTTTAAAAATTGTGTTCTAGATTTGCTTAGGCAAAGGTGTCAACACACAGGGAAGAGGAAGTTCTTATCTGAATTTACAACAATAGTAAAGTCTTTCACTCAGCGGTTACTGGCTACATAAAATATGGTATGTTGATTTATTAGAATATTGGGCCAAGCAAAAAAGGAGTAGTGAAGCAAAATTACATGCACTATAAATACAGGAAGGGGTGTATAAATGAAACTTGAATTTTAGGGAATTAGGGTGCAATTCTTAAATTCTACCACATATATTGGATATATATCCTTCACATCTATGGGTTCCCCATCGAATGATTACAGCAAAATGTGTGAGTGTATAGTCATGGAATATTTACAAAAAATACACAAGAAAAGGTACAAAACATTCTTTAGCGAGAACTATGGATTGGGGAATTTAGGAAGGATTATTTCTTGTCTTAAATGTACTTTTAATTGTTATTAAAGTGATATAGATGTATTGCTTAAAATATCAAGCAGCACTTCCAGGTTTATCATGAAAATGAGCCTTAATTGTGGGTGCAAAGTCTCCAATTAAAAACAATGTAAAATGGAAAAAACACAGTCAAAGAAATGAAATAGGTAACACTGGAAATAAAGGGAAGAAAATGTGACTGAGGCCAGGGACTAGATCTGCACGTAAAAACAGATTACATTTGTCTTCTAGTTTTGTGGTCTCATAGCACCACATGATAGGAACCTGACTGGTATTTCCGAGCAGACCGTCTTCCTGTGGCTTAATATACACACACCCAGGAGGTTGGGTGCAGTATATGGTCATGTCCATGGCATTATATGGAGGGTATCAGGGGTCAGGCAGGGTCAGTAGGAGGATGTGCATTCTTAGCTGTTCCAGTGAAAGAAAGTGGCTGCTGTCCCTTCCTTGATGTGGGCAGAGAGAGAAGGAAATGGCCAGAGCATGATCACGGAGTCAACAGCAATCCCCCGGGCTCCAGTGCCATGCAGAATACCGGCACCCAGGATATTTAACCTCTAAAGCAACACGGTGACCTGACACAGATCCCTGGGTGACTGTGTTGCACCAGCCTCAAACTGTCCATGGAAAACTATGCAAAGAATCTGAAATATGCACATTCTTGACAATCCCTAGTCCTTAATTTCCAGAATTCCTGTGTCATCCAAATTCTTAATCTTTTCCAATGGTTCTGGTAACTGCTGAGCATACAATTTCTCTTAGTATTTTATGTCTTTCATTTACATTAACAAGCAGCAATCTTTCTCTTTGTGGAATTAGACTTCACAAAAATATCTTTGCAAACAGATTTGTGTCTTGATAACAATCCGTTGATTAATTTGGCTGCGGAATTCTGATGGCGTGCGTGAATCTCTGGGAACATTGCCAGCAGATACACATCAGTGTAATTAAATCCTTCCAGCATTTTACAATCGTCAGGATGATGTTTTACCATTCTGACACCAGTCTGGCTTCAACTGTGTGTGTGTCTTTCATAGCAGTTCATGTCCTATGTTCACACTACCCCACCCCAGTTTCTTGAAGGTAGAGGAACTTTGCCTCTGAGGTGCCGTGGTTTGAATAAGTGTCCCCCAAAAGGCCGACATGCTAAAGGCTTGGTCACCAGCTTGGGGTGCTACTGGAAAGTGGAGGATCCTTTTAGGGGTTGGGGCCTAGGTGAAAGAAGTCAGGTTATGGAGAGTGTGACCTTGAAGGAGATATGGGGACCCCAAGCCCCATCTCTCTCTCTCTGCTTTGCAGGCACCTCTGCCCTATGTTCCTGCTGAAGTGTGCTGTGCATCCACAGACCCAAACAGGGCCAAGTGACTATGCACTGAAACTCCTGGAACTGTGAGCCAAAACAAACTTTTTGTCTTATTAAGTTGCTTTATCTAAGATATGTTACACTAGCAGAAGGCTGACTAACAAAGGAGGCTTAGTCTGGTCCTCTACCTTTCCGTAGAGACCCTTCTGTGCTTTGTCTAAAGGTAATATTAATAATCAGGAAGGCGGCAGAAGACTTGGGGGAGAGCATAGGTTCAGAACAAAACAGATCTGCCTTGAGATTCTCGTGCTACTATTTACGTATTATTTGATGGAATCTCAATTTCTTCTTGTGTTAAATGGAGTAACTATATATATATATATATATATATATATATATATATATATTTTTTTTTTTTTTTTTTTTTTTTTTTTTTTTTTTTTTTTTTGTGGGTACCGGGGGTCGACCTCAGGACCTTGCACTCCAGCAGGCGCCGGAGTAGCAATATTTTAATAGGAGACTTGAGAATTAGAAGGTAATGTCTGGGGAGTGCTTTGGGACTGGGACATGGATACAGTTCATATACATGGTTGTCTAAATCAAATTTTGAAACATCTTTATATTGCATCATGTAATCCCATGATCACCCAAGGACGGTGGGGCAGAGGTACTTGCTTCCTTTTAGAGAGAAGGAAATCGAGGCATCAGTCAATTTCACACCTTGGCCGGAGCTTTTCTGAGCAGACCAGACCTTGGTGCCTTTAGGATGGAGCGGGAGGCGTCACAGACGTGCACACAGGGATCACGAGTGTGAGGGTGAGTGTGCCACGGGAGTGTGGAGTGACCCTTTGGGGGATGACAGGGTGGAGTCAGTGAGGTAGCTGGGGGCTCTTTAATGCCCCTTGTCTGCTTTGCTGTAAGCCTGAGAGGTGATTACCTGGTGTGGTAAATGCTCTTCATAGCAGGAGGGCTCACAGGGGTGAGATTTATCAGTGGCAGTGGAAAAGGAACAGGTTATTTAGATCCTATGTCTAAAAATTTCTAATTCCTGCCCATGGGACTACAGTTGAACTTCATTCTGTCTTGTGAATCTTGGAATCCTGGAGTGGAAAGCGACTGTACAGTTAATCTAGCTTGAGCATATGCAATTCCATAACCACAGCAACACCTGACATTGTAGCGTTTCAAACTTTATAAAGCACTTTTAAATATATTATTCATAGTGACCCAGCTGCACAGTGGGGCAGGGTGGTGTAAGTGGTTTGGCCAAGGTCTCACCGCTATGTGGAGAAATGGAAAAACAGGGGTTCAGAGGCTGCTCTTTCTTGACCCATAATAATGAACGTACCTATTTCTCATTTCTTAAATGTACACATAAAACATTTGCTTCATTTGAAGATGTAGGACTCAATATCAAACCAAGAGTAACTTCATCTTAGCGAGGATTATGGGGTCTCTGTCATGTGAAAATGCAATTGCAAATCAAGGCAGGCTCTTCCAAGTCAATCCATCAAAATACGATGGTAAAGATATAGAAGTGAAATTTCCACTAGATGTTAAGGATAGTATGCAAGGGATTTAGCAACCATTTACCTTCTGAGTTGCTGAGAAGCCAAATGAAAGGAAGCACAGATTCTTCTTAAAGTGTGTTTGGAACTTGGGGCTGAGACAATGGCTCCTGCCATAAAGGCCAGAGGCCTGATCCAGGAGAAGAATGCGGCTTACCTGAGGCTCAGGGAAAATATCTGCTAGTTTTTATATAAGAGTGAAAAAGGATTAACCAGCATTTCAATATTCACTGTAAAATATATTTCAATCCAATGCTATTCACCTTGTCAAATGTGTCTTGAAAGTCCCCACTGCATGTGTGGTGAGTATAAGACTTATTATTGGAATTCAGTCCACGTACATGAAGCATTTCTAGTACTTAGCATGTGGTCATGTTTTGTAATATAAACCATAATGAATCATGAAGTGTGATACCTGGTAAATAGCACATTAGGGATTGGCAAATGATGGCCCTTGGTCCACTACCTGTTTTTGTAAATGAAGTTTTATTGCAGCACTGTCATGCTCATTTGTTTATTGTTCTTGCAATAGCAGTGGGGTTGAGTAGCTGCGATATAAGCCACATTCCCTACAAACCTAAAATATTTACTGCCTCTCCCTTTAAGATGAACTTCTCCCAATTCTCTAATATATGATAAAGTCAGCAACACATGACACAGTAATATATAACATGCTACCTATTTATAAATCATAATAATGTGTACGCTGTACATAATATGCAATAGCTGATAACACAATATATGGTCACCATGCAAATATAATCTTTATATTTGCCTGAAGTTTGGGGAGGAGGTATTTGGCAGTTCATACAATTGAAACATTAGAGCATGTCTGTAATTTGGAGACATTTTCGTATTGGTACATCTTACGGTCATCCTGAGAGTTTGGTTAGACAATCTGGAAACTGCTCAACAAAAATAACGATTGATAAAGTAATTAGCAAACACAACTTTAGTTGAATTTATTCTATCTTGCAAATAAATTATGACCAGATGCAGTAGCTTTTAAGGCAGGTCCACCTCAAGGACTACAGTTCACACTGGAGTTGAGTGATGCATTCTCTGAGCCAGTCAGAGAACACAGCGCTGGCAGAAAAGCGGTAGATTTGAATTTTATGGCCCAGACACAGAAAGAGCTTCGGGGTTTAGACCTCTCAAAAGCTAATTAAAAAAGATAAAAATCCAAACGTGTGAGCAGATGTATGGAGAGTTTTCACTGTGTGCGTCTCTCTGACTCACTCAGTTTGTGATGCTGCGCTAGTTGGCCAAGTTTTTATTGAAAGTGCCAGGGTAGAGCCATCCTGCTATTGTGCGAGTTTTATTCCACAAGGTGGCGTAAGAAATCAGGCCATTACTTTTATGTAGAGACCTCAGCGGGTACTCAGCTGAGTATTCCCTGCGCTCTGATTGTAGTAGAGGGGCACTCCCTGGCTGCTTTCTAAGTAACAACAAAGCCGCTTCCCTCTAACCTACGCAGCTGAAGTCAGCTGTGGTTAACAGGGCTTAATGAAGAACACAGAAACTTCCACGGAGCTGTACACCCTTTCTGTTTGTTGACAAAGAGGCATTGCGTAGTCTGACTGGGGCCAAACAATTCTCATCTAGTGCATATGAATATTCATAGAATGCGCAGGAGTGAAATTACAAAGGCATCTGTTACACCATGAGGGACTCAGTGCTATGCTGGGCACGTCCTGTGTTTGGAATGTGAACAGAGAACGTTTCATCTGAGTAGGACAATAAATTTCTTAGCACACTTCTGTGAAACTCAGACTATCTATTAAGTGGCGTGGTTGTAGGCATGGCCGTGGTCTGTATGTTCCCTCAAGACTCCAGCTGGCAACCTGATGACGCTGTAAAAGTTGGTGATGTCTTCTGGTGTCCTGGTTACCTACCTAGTGTTTTCCTCCCTTGTTCTCTCTCATTCCCTCATATCCCTGCTTCCATAGGGATTTAATTCACAGAGCGTTAATGATGGGTAACAGTGGTTGGTACATGGGGGATTTGCCTCTTAACAGAGTAGCAAAGTGTTAGGAAATTTTAACCGGGAGAGAGTTCTCTGAGCATGTCGGCTTTTCTGGCAGAATGCACCTGCAGGAAAAGTCATATCCACTTCTCCTTGGGATGACTTAGTGCTTTGAAAAACACGTCTCAGGAGTTTTGCAGCTGAGCCAAAACACACGTGGACACATAAAATGTGTTGTGACAGCATAGCACCTTCAGGAATCCACAGGTTTGAGGAGCTAGACACATATAGTTGTTCTGATATCTGCAGGCTTTGGTTCCGGGACCTCCCCTCAACCCTATGTATATCCAGATCTGCAGAGCCTCAAGTCCTTTGTACAAAATGGCATAGTGTTCGCGTAAAACCCACAAATATCCTCTCATATGCTGAAATCATCAGTAGATTACTTGTAGAACCTAATACAATGTAAATGCCATGCAAATAATTGTTATGCTTTATTATTTAGGGAATAATGACAAGAAAAGAGTCTGTATATATTCAGTGCAGGTGCACGTTTCTTTCCATTTCCCACCTGAAGTTGGTTGAACCTGTGATTGTGGTCCCCACGAACGTGGAGGGCCATCTTTATTTCCTGCTGGGGGCACAGTGGCATGGGAGGTGCTGCCCTTGGGAGCCCTTCGGGAACAGGCCCTGGGGCCCTCCTGGGTGCATCAGGGCTTGCAGGGCGTTGGAGGGGGTCATGTGGCCAGGCTGTGCTGAGGGCTGTCTCATTACAGGGAGCCGTGACAAACAAACAGAGGAGGAGGATTCTCTAATTACCTGCACACCTTTTCTCTCTATTACTAATTAATTCTCTGAACGCAGCAGCACAGCTCTTCTCGGGGAGAGATACGCATCTGCACTCGCTAAGCCAACTGCTCTCACAGCTGGCACAGGCATCAGAAAGCTGGCATAGGTCTAGGCATCAGCCCCGAGGATGGATTTTGGCACAGGCTGGGTATCTTGTGAGGCTTATGAAGCCACTGCTGTTTTGAAATCCTCCTGGGCTTTGTTGCTCTGCTGTCATCTGCACGCCTGTGGGCCCTGTGTCATCTGCTAATGAGGCTCCTTAGCTTGGCTGTGATGTAGGAGGAAGAGGGGCCTCTCCCCACGTGAGGCGCTCCAGGGCAGCAGCTACGTGGAGTCCACCATGATCCAAACTGCCGGCCACGTCATCTCATTACCTCAGCTGGTTTTCATGTCCAGTGTGCTGTTCATTTGTGGGCTGGGAAGACATTTCTTTCCAGATGTGGGGAGTCCCAGCTGAACAGCCATCGTGAGCGTCCCCTGTCAGAGAACTTCGTTCTTATCCCATGAAGCTGGATGCTGACTGAGTTTTGGCCAAGATGGCGGAATGATGGGATTAGCCATGCCCAGGTTGTTAGGATGGTTCCTCAAAGTGAGGGCCTGGTCTATGCCTGCCATCCTTGACTGGGTGGTAATTAACAGCACTCTTTTCCACCCTTCAGGGGCTCGCAGTTTCAACATCATGTCTAATGGTCTCCAGGGTGTTTGAGTAGGTGAGCCAAGAAGGAAAACAGAAGACTCCACCCCACGACGCTCACAGACGTGAGATGGTTCTTGACTTTCCAGCGCTCAATTCACTCCTCAGGAGGAGAAGCTCCAAATTTGGAAGACTCTGTGTTCAAAGCGTGGGAGACAGACCCAGATTTGTGAACTACTGATGTCTAGCTGTCTACACAGTACACAAATTGACGTAGTACACAAAGGAATTATGAAGTTTCTCCAAAGGTACCAACAAGTGGTGTGACAAGGATTTGAACAGGCTGCTGTATTTGCCACAAGGATGAGGGCACCTGGGGGCCAGTGTCAGCCCGACCTTCGAGGACTTTCATGGAGAAGGGGAACCGCGTTGCAATTTCTGAGCACTGAGGGAAGGAAAGAAGATCGAAGCAGGAGAGTCGAGTGGGAGCAGCTAAGAAGCGGCTATTTGGGGGTCTCCTCAGGGGCTTCCCTCTGCTTTCCCAACCCCGCTGAGAAAGGCAGTAGATGGCAGGGCAGTGAAGAAGTAGGATGTGACCTTGCTTTGGGGTCAGGCTGGAGACCTTGTGTGGAGGGCTCTTGTGACAGGGCAGAGCGACCTCAAAAACTGTACAATCAACAGAGCAGGTGCCGGGCTCCAGGACCAAGTGGCGTGGGTTGAGAACAGGACCATGCTCTCCCCACCACATGAATGCAGGAATGAAAAATGCTCCGGCATCAAATCGAACCTCTGTTAGGAAAAGCGTTGATGTTGGGAACAGGAAACCGATTCTAGGAAGGCCTCACCCCACAAGGCGGTGGCCAGGCCACCTTCAGAGTCCTGGGTTGCAAGGCTTTGGGTCACGCCAAGCCCTCTGTGGCTGCTCCTTTATCCAGGGGAGCCCGTGGTCCAGGATGGCCTGGGCCAGCGGAAGAGACCATGGCCAGGTAGGGGTAATAAACGGCAATCTCGTAACATCCCTTAGCATTGCTAGACTGGCGAGAAAGCACTAGTGAGGCTTCTTGATGGACTTCTGCTTTGTGGCGTCCTGACATTCTCGTCCCCTGCAGCTATAAGAAATCCGGGCCTGGTGCAGGAGAAACAGGTGGCCCTGATGTGGGCAGGTCCCAGCCCCGCAGTGGCCACTGAGCTTCCGGGTACGATATGTACTCGTCACTTGCCGATTGAATTCCCGCTAGTAAATTTGTTTCTCACTTGGGATTTTGGTAGGAATTAAATCAGAACTGTGTAGTTCAATATGGGGAGCACTGGCTTCTTTACTACCTTGAATCTTTCAGTCCATGAGCACAGTGTGTCTATTAATTTCCTTAGGTCTTCTTTGATTTCTTTCATCAAAGTTTCATACTTTTCAGCACACAGCTATTGGACACATTTTGTTCGAATTATAAACAAGTACTTCGTATTTTGTAGCTGTTGCAAGTTGTCTTGTTCCTGATTTTAGAGTGAAAGCTTTCTGTTTTCATCCATTTAGTATGATGTTGGCTGTTGGTTTGTCATAGGTGGCTTTTATCAGATTGAGGTACAGACCATCTATTTCGATTTTCTGTAGGGTTTTTATCACGAATGAGTGTTGGACTTTATCAAAAGCTTTTTCTCCATCTACTGAGATGATCATGTAATTTTTGTCTTTGGCTCTGTTGATATGGTGTATTATGTTTATTGATTTGTGTATGTTGAACCATCCCTGCATTCCTGGGATGAATCCCACTTGGTCATGGTGTATAATCTTGATGATTTGCTGCATTCTGTTTGCTAGTATCTTATTGAGGATTTTTGCATCTATGTTCATTAGGGAAATAGGCCTGTAGTTCTCTTTTTTGGTTGGGTCTTTCTTTGGTTTTGGTATCGGGATAATACTTCCCTTCAGCAATGTGTTAGGGAGAATTGCTTCCCTTTCACTTTCATTAAAGAGTTTGAGGAGTATTGGCTTTAAATAGTCTCTAAATTTCTTGTAGAATTCAGCTGTGAATCCATCAGGACCTGGGCTTTTCTTTGTCAGTAAATTTTTAATTATGTTTTCAATTTCATTAACTGATATTGGGTTATTCAGAATTTTTATGACTTCTTGATTCAACTTTGGTAATTCAAATGTTTCTAGGAATCTGTCCATTTCTTCTACTTTTCCCATCTTATGCAAATAAAAATTTTCAAAGTAGGTATTGATGATCTTCTGAATTTCCACAGGATCTATAGTGATTTCACCCTTTTCATTCCTTATTGCATGAATTTGAGTTTTTCCTTCCTTTTTTTTGATAAGGTTGGCTACTCCCTTATCAATTTTATTTATTCTTTCAAAGAACAAACTCTTCATTAATTCTTTGTATTGTTTTCTTAGTCTCCATTGTGTTAATTTCTGCTCTGATCTTTATAATTTCCTCTCTTGTATGGGCTTTGGGCTTAACTTGCTCTTATTCTTTTTTTTTTTTTTTTTTTTTTTTTTGAGGGTACCGGGGGTCGAACTCAGGACCTCGCTTGCCAGCAGGTGCCCATGCCTCTGAGTGATATCATCAGCCCTTTTCTCGTATGTGGTTTCCGGGAGTTGAACTCAGGACCTCGCGCTTGCCAGGCAGGTGCTTATGCCGCTGGGCTATCTCACCGGCCCATTTATGGAGTTTTTGTGGTTTCTTTTGCCATTAATTTCCAATTTCATTGCACTATGGTCAGGTCATATGCATGGGATAATTTCAGTTCCTTTGCATTTACTTAAGCATGTTCTGTGGGCTAGTATATGATCTAATTTAGAGAACGTTCCATGTGCAGCTGAGAAGAATGTGTATTCTGATGATGTTGAGTTGAACACTGAAAACATCTACTAAGTCCATTTGCTCACAGGTTTGGTTGAGTTCTGATATTTCTTTGCTGATTTTTTGTCTAGTTGATCTATCTCTTTGTGACAATGGGGTATTAAGTCTCCCGTTACCATTGTGTTATTGCTTATTTGATTTTTCATGTCTATTAATAATTGTCTTATATAGTTCTGTGCTCCCATATTTGGTGCATACATAGTTGTGATTGTTATCTCCTCCTCTTGAAGTTTTCCCCTAACAAGTATGTAGTGACCTTCTTTATCTCTTTTGATCATTCTTGGTTTGAAGTTCACATATCTGCAAACAGAATAGCTACCCCTGCTTTTTTCTGGGTTCCTGTTGCATAGAGGATTGCTTTCCATCCTTTGATTTTCAGTCTCTGAATTTCTTTTTGAGTTAAATATGTTTCTTGTATGCAGCATATTGTTGGATCTTGTTTCTTGATCCATTCTGCCAGTCTGTTTCTTTTGATGGGTGAATTGAGGCCATTGACATTGATGGTTATGTCTGATATGTATTGGCTTATCTTTGTCGTGATATTTTCCTGCTGTTGGTTCCCTGCTTTTCCCCTCTGTTTAATTGCTTGCCCTGCCTGGTGGTTTCTTTCCATCGTTGTTCTTGGAATTGTGGTCATTTTTGTCTCTGTCTAGAGTATCTTTCAGTACTCTTAGTAGATTTTGTTTGGTGGTCATGTATTTCTTCAGTTGTTCTTTGTCATGGAAGTATCTTATCTCTCCATTTGGAAGTTGTTTTCTTTCAGTACTTGAAATACTTCACTCCAAGCTCTTCTTGACTTGAGGGTTTGTGTTGAGAAGTCTACCATGATTCTGATGGACTTTCCTTCATAGGCAATCTGTTTCTTTTCTCTAACAGCTTTTAATATTCTTTTCTTTTGCTGAATTTCTGGAATCTTGATTATTATATGTCTTGGTGTAGTGTTATTTTGGTCATGGCTCTTTGGAATTATATATGCTTCACTTATTTGTATGTCAAATTCTTTATCCATGCTTGAGAAGTTTTGTGCCATTATTTCTGTGAAGAGTTTTTTTTATGGCATTTGTGCTGTCTCTAGCTTTCTCATTGACCCTAATTAATTTTGTAATTATTTTTCACTTCATCTTGTAGCAGTTGGATTGCTTTTTCATGGTCTCTTGCTATTTTTAAGATATCTTTCTTTTCCTGATCACTTACTGCAATTCTGTCTTCGAGATCTGAAAGTCTATCCCTTCCCTCATTCAATCTGTTGCATATAATTTCAGTGGAGGTTTTAATCTCTTGAATTTCTGTTTGGATCTGTTTCATGGATTCCATTTCTTCACTATGTTGGGCATTTTTTCTTTCCATTATTTTTCTAAGCTTATCTATTCTTTTATCTGTGTCTTCTCTAATATTTTTTATTTTAAGCATCTTTTTTTTTAACCTGAGATATTATTTTCTCTGTAGCATTTCCCACTTGTTTTTCACTTCTGTTGCTATCATTTCAGGAAGTTCCAGTGTTTGACTTCTAATTTCATCTATCTCATTGTGTTCTGGGCTTGTCCTGGGTGGGCTGGGGGTCTGGGGTTGCATTTTGCTTCTGCGTCTTGTCATTTTCTATTTTCTCTTTTTTCTTTTCTTTTCTATGTTGATCCTTGCAGATTTCTTATGATAGCTTTATCACTAGTATTGAGGCTTCCCTAGGAGATGTCTGTTCCTCAGGGATGTCCTCTACATGTAGGTGGTTCTTTATAGCTATCCCAAGAACCGACCTTCCCAATTTGTAAGGGATGCAAAATTACTATTTGGCTCAGCACCCAATCCTTTGGTACTGGGTTGTGGGTGGTGATTGTGACCCCATACAATTACAGTGTTATCATACAGGGGAGAAAAACTGACTGTAATGTGTTTGAAATCCTGGCTAAAGTAGTACAGTTAGTAATAACAATAGTGTCAAGTACAGCTCAACTACTGACAAACTATGGTAACCATTAACCTGCTACCTCTGACCACAGGAGCAAACTCTAAAGCTATATAACAAAGTCAAACATATACCATGTGCTTGTATGCAGTGATTTTCCCCTTAGTGGCGTGATTTTACCCTTCGGCAGGGGGTAGGGGGGTTAAGATGGGTAGGGGACAGGAAAAAGTGATGAGTGAGGTCAAATATAGTAGAATCAAGGCTGGAGGTCAAAGGATGATCACCCGAGTTTTGGGAACTGGAAGACACAGGAGGGAAAGAATGAAATAGAATGTGAAGGTGTAATCAGAAAGGGAAGAGACAATGTTGACTCACTTGAAAGTTTAAATTCAAAAAGTAGCTGAGGAAAGAGAGAAAGAGGATCAATAGAAGAAAGTGAAAAAGATAGGTAAAAAACCTAAACAGTGAAAAAAAGGAAGAAAGAGGAGAATGGAAAAGAAAGGAAATAAAGAAAAGAAAAAAGTAGACCTGAGAAAGAGAGGAGAGAGAAAGAAAAAAGAAATAACTGAAAACAAAAATAACCACAAAATACAAGACAAAACAAGACGACATCCAACCAGACAGGAAGGGACAGCCAATCAGACAAACCAGGGAGACTAAAAGTAGTAAAATACCTCTGGTGTTACAGTTCTGTGATAGTGTCTGTGTCAGATCCCAGACCTGTGCTGTGTACTCCAGCCACATTTGTCATGGAATTGTGCTGGGTATGGAGCTGATCTTGGCCTCTGGATGTGGGGGCTGGGGCTGGTCTTCTGTTGGTGGAGTTCTCCAGAGCCCAACTGCTGGCTCCTGGCTGCTGCTTTGGATGCTTCCACATTGCTGGTCTCGCTGATTACTCCACGCGCCCCTGACCTGCTCTCCTGGGTCTCCAGGGTTCCGTTAGGTCTCTCACTAAAGGCAAGTGTGTGCCTGCAAGTCCAGGGCCAGCCTTCCTGGGTCTCAGGATTCCAGTCATTCCGGCTGCCCATTAAATCTAATATTAAGTTTTTTACCTTTATACTGTTTTCCTATAATGACTATTTATGGTCTTCTGTTGTTCTTTGTGAGTTTTTGGATTTTTGTCTATTGCTGTAAAAATTCCACTGGGATTTTGATAGGGATTGCATTGACTGTGAAGGTCACTTTTGTTACATGGACATTTAAATCATTTTAGTTCTTCCCATCCACAAACTTGGAGTCTCTTCCTACCTATACACATTTTCTTTGATTTCCTTCATCAGTGTTTTATAATTTGCAGTGTACAAATTCTTCACCCATTGGGTTAAGTTTATTCCTAAGTATATTCTTATTTTTTGTGTCTATTATGAATGAGATAATTTTCTGAACTTCCTTTCTGGGTAGGTCATTGTTTGTGAATAGAATCAGGAATAATTTCTGCACATTGATTTTGTATTCTACAATTTTACTGAAGTCATTTATTAGTTCTAAAATATTTTTGGAAGTCTTTAGAGTCATATACATATATGATCATGTCATATGCAGAATGGATAATTTAACCTCTTCCTTTAAGGTGTGTTTTATTTCATTTCTTGCTTAATTGCTCTGGCTAAGACTTTTGATACTATATTGAAAGGAAGAGGAGAGAGTCAGCATGTTTCCTTTGTACCAGACCTTAGAAGAAAATATTTCAGTTTTATTCCACTGATTCTGAATGGAGCTGTGGGCTTCTAATATGCATTGTCTTTATTATTCAAGTGATGTTTGGGGTATGACAGGTAAATTTGGATCATTTCCTAGACATTTTGAGTATTACTGCTATGGGATATTGATTTTTGTTTATCTATTTTGTCAGGCAGTCAGCCAGTTGAGATTTAGAATGCATACCCTGGTTCAGTTATATGGGGTGTTGTCCAAATGCTAATAAGGGCTTGAATGTTCACACAGTGTTATGGGTTATCCAGAGGTAATCAGGAACTTGGGCAGTATTCCACACCATAGCTGTTTCAGAGTCACTTCGCATATGAGCTAGCTGGAGACATGTTCAGAACTTTATACCCAGGTTAAAAGATGCTTTCTTTAGCCCCTGTTCTCTGCAACTTCACCCTCTTAATGTCGAACAGCTTTGTTCTTGTTCACCTTGTACAGGTCAGGAGTATTAACACCTTTCTACCCAACAGTACCTAGGGTCACTGTGTCTGGTGGAAGGGGAGGAAGGGGATGGCAAATGATCCACCCTACATTTCCATGACAGGTGCATCTGGTAGAGAGAGGATTACCATATCTTCGCTGATGTTCACTTACAATAGGGTGGGCATGGCCCACAGATCTGTCTTTTACCATCTCTATTACATCTGATATTGAGGAACGATGCATTTCTTGTTTATATGGGAAGAAATGGTTGCCAACCCAGAGTCTCCACAGATCTCATAGGTACGGGCAAGGGTGTGGTCTCTTTTGTGGTCCTTGCCTGAGTAAGGCAGGTGTAGTTTAGGGGTTCTATCCTGCAGGGCTGCCCTCTTCCCAGTCCTTGGCTAAAGATAATTTTCCATGGTGCTTTCTTATTTGGAACTCAACATTAGGTGCTCCTTAGAGTCCTGAGATCTCTGGTATTTTTTTTTCCACCTTGCAGTTTTCTGATTGTTGCTTCAAGCATTCCGTCCAGAGTTGTCAGTTATAATTAGCAGGAGGAACAGAGTGGAATGTGCTTACTTCATCTCGCCTAGAACCAGAATCTCCTCCCTTTTACTTTTGTTGATAAAATCTTAACTCACTTTTGACTACCACCTTGAGCCCAAGGACATGCCAGTTTTCATTGATGTTCTTTTTTCTTTAACTCTTAAAGTTTTTTACAATGTATCATGCAATTCAGAAGATAATTATACACCAACTTGTAGCTCTTGCTGATTCATTCATATTCATTTCTTTTATCTCAACTAAATCATAATCTCCATGTGGAAACATATGACCTGACTTCTCCGCCCCCATAGCACTCACCACAGCTCAGGACTCAAGGTCGGGCTGAATTCATTAGACCTCTAGAACAATGTGCTTCTGAAGACAGACGGACGTGCGCTCACACCGTCTCTGCAAATACTAGTTGTAGCATTTTAAATAAGCTACTTATTCTCTTATAGCTTTGGTTTCCTCACTTGTAAAATGGTTTTAGTAATAAAGTAAGATATTGGTTTCAACCATAATTTGTTCCAAAACATGCTTGTAATCTAAAGCACTTGTATAGCAAAGTGAATTTTCCATAAGAAATAATGGAAACTCAAATGATTCCCAAAAATATTAATATAAAAATGATTACAATACTGTAATATAATACAAAATAATGAAGAAAATAAAGTATAAAGGAAAATAAACAAATTAACCTGCCCTTACCTTTGAAAACCTTCCTGGCTGGTGTGAAGGAGACAAGAGAGAGGAGGGCCATTGTGAAGGACGACTTGCACTGTCACTAGTGGAATTGCTGCTGTCTATTGGCTCAGTGGAATCTTTTTCTTTTTGTGCAGCTTTAACAAGGAACCTATCCAATGACACTTGCTTTTGCCTCCTTTTGAGGATTTTGCAGAAATGTGACATTGCATTGTCATTGAGCAGATTCATTACTCACAGTGCTACAGCCTTATCAGGTGATGCTTTTCCACAAAATTTTGCATTGTTTCCCACATTTTACACATCTCCCTAATTCCTCCACCTTTTTCTCCTCCTCCTCTGTAGATGAGATCTCCTAAATAACCTCTTGTTTTGGGGAGACGATCACCCACATTCTCACAGTGAGAGAGAGAGAGAGGAACTACTAGCTCAGTTGTGATCATGTGACATTCGGCATCATGTACTACTCATAATGCAAGACATCACTTGTTTATCAAGTTAAAATTTATTAGAAATATTTGCTCGTCTTGTGGAACACTTGCAGAACAAGTTACTTGCAGTCCAAGGATTTACTGCATCCAAGAAGGTAGAAATTAGAAGTCAAAATATGCAATAAGTACATATGACAAGACAGGTGCTTAGCATTTCTTCCCCTTTCCTTTGTTTTGTAATAACTCATCCCTCGTTTCATAAAAAGAAAATAGTAAGAGTTGGAATACAAAAAAGAAAGTTGGGAGAGATCCCTCAAATACTTTTTTGATACTTTTGTTGGGCCAATTTAGCCCCCTAAAACTGCCCTCTACTTAGTCTGCGTGATGCTATAAGCTTTTTCCTTTGCTCCTCACAGAACCTCTCTCACTGTGGAAGCCAGCATCTGAGCCTTCAGGAGATTGCTCCTTGTGGCAGTCATGTCCAATGTGCGCGTCAGTGTACCCTCCCTCTGCTGAACACACTGAACTTTCCGCAGGGACTCCATAGCAGCAGGCCCAGTTAGTCTTATAAGAACAAGAGGCTCTTGAAAAACTGAAGCTGGAGTCTGCAGATAGTGGGGAAGTGAAACAAAGCCCTGGACTGGACAATTCACTCTGTGAACGGATCACTCCACATTGGAAAACGCTGTGAAAGTTCCACTCTCAGAACCAATATGCTTCAAACAGTTGAGCACACAAGTAGAAGCTTGTGGAGATGAGGCTGCCAAACCTTTGTACCATCAGTGACAGCCACACGGGCAACCTGGGAGGCACACCCAGTGGCGTGGGCATGGAGGAAGGAGAGTCAAGTTTGCCCTGAGGTGGGTGGTGCGCTATCAGAACCAGTGTGCATTTGACCTCCAAGGCCCAGGAATTCTCTGCAGGCCCTGCCTGTCCCATCGCCCTGCCAACTTGCAGATAACACTGACCTCTATGGTTTCGATGTGGTCCGTTTCCCAGAGGTCTGTGTGCTGGGGCGATGTGATGGTAAGAGGGGATAGGACCTATAAGAGGTCAGGCCTAGTGGAAGAGGGGTAGGGCATGAGAGGCAGCATCCCCAGAGGATTAAGTAGCTCTCGTAGGACCCTAGTTAGTTCCAGTTCGTTGTTATGTAAGAGCAAGACTGGCCTCTCCCTGCTCTCCTGGTCTCCTGTCTGGCGCGTGATCTCTCCTTGCTGTGCACCTCCCACTCTTTCATGCTGTCCAGTAGCTGAACACATGGTGCCACCTGGTCTTGGACTTTTAGCCCTCAAAACTGTGGGTGAAACAAACTTTTCAAGTACCCAGTATCGGGTACCTTTGTACAGCAACAGGGCTACATGGCTAAGGTAGTCTTGGAGATTGCCTTTTTCTATGAAATTAGAAAATTAACATTAGAAATAACATTAAGATGTAGGTGGTTTAGGGCCGGTGAGATGGTTCAGCGGTGTAAGCGCCTGCCTGGCAAACGCGAGGGCCCAAGTTCGACTCCCGGAACCCACATACGAAAGAAGGGCCGGTGATATCGCTCAGTGGCACGTCCTGAGGTCGACCCCCGGTACCCATAAAAAAAAAAAAAAAGAGCTATTAAAGCAAATGAGTTGAAAAAGCTGATGGATACAAAATTAATATATAAAAATAAATTTATTTATATTTCATACATTAATAATAAATAAAATTAATTAAGAATTCCATTTGTAATAGTATCAAAAAGAATAAAATATTTAAGAATAAAATGTACCAAAACAAGTATAAGGTTTGTTTGTATATCTAAAATTGTAAAATATGTTGAAAGAATACAACCCACAAAATGGGGGAAAATATTTGGTAATTGTATATCTAAAAGGAAAGATGTATACAGAAAAAAAAAAAAAAACCTAAAAAAAAAAACACTCCTACAACTCAACAATAAAAGACAACCCAATCTTTAAAATTAGGGTAAGGATTTGAGCAGGTATTTCTCCAAAAAGACACAAATGGCCAATAAGCACATGAAAAGGTGTTCGACATCATTAAACATGAGGAAGATGCAAATCTTCCATAACCATAACCAGGGCCGGTGAGATGGCTCAGTGGTGTAAGCGCCTGCCTGGCAAGCGTGAGGGCCCGAGTTCGACTCCCGGATCCCACGTACGAAAAAAGGGGCCGGTGATATCGCTCAGCGGCACGGGCGCCTGCTGGCGCACGAGGTCCTGAGGTCGACCCCTGGTACCCACAAAAAACAAACAAACAAAAAAAAGATGTAGGTGGTATAAAAATGTACACATTTTGGTGTGGAGATGTAACGCGGAGCCTATTTTTCGGTACGTGAAATACTTCCAGAATGGAAGAGCCCCAAATCCCCAGAATTATTGCTGAGGCTGAAGCTCCCTGGTGAGCGAAGGTGGTTACAGTTTGAGAAGTGAGGGATTTGACCGCAGAAAAGCAGTGGAGGGCAGAGTGACCACGGCGGGAGGAAGTGGACAGACGGATAGATGGGGTCAGGGGGCCGGAGCATTTCTGTTCAGATGCATGAGCCGGTCTCTAAAGTCAGTTCCTAGATTTCCAAAATAGGTCAGTGCAAATCTTTTCTATTCAGTAATTATTATGCCCAAGAAGCCTCTGATCCGCACGCTCGCACACACGCACGCACGCATAAGCACACGCCGCAGAATACAGGGAGCAGTGGTTCCTGCAGCTGTCCCAATCGTCCCACCTTGTAATTAGCTCACATGCATGTGATGGCGACGATGAGCCAGTGCCCCGCACATCCGCATCCCTTTGCAAGTGTGCGATGTGTGTGGCTTATTTAGAACCACTGGGGGAATTCCTGATTTGTCATTTGTAGGCGTGTATGATTCCAGTAGCAACACTGAAGTGATGCAATTTTCTCTGCTTAATTTCCCCAGTGTGCTTGTAATTATTGATTTACCAAATGAAAGAATTCTCATTTCAGCAGGCAGTCCTCACTTCAGCTAATCCTGGTGCAGCTGCTCACCTAAATGCAGAAATCCGACGAGCTCCACGCTGTCCTACGCCTCTTCCAAGGCCCATCAGCTTCTTGGGGCCGCATTCCTTCCTGCTGGACCCTGCCCCGAGGAGCAGTGGTTTTGTTTACGCCCTTACGGCCTATGATTGATTGTAGAGCACACATCTACTTGTGTGTGTGTTTCCTGCAGCATTTTAATTAAGCTCTACATAAAGCTGCACACCGCTTAAAGTTGTATGCTCCAGTGTTTAAAATAAAACCCAGGTGCAAGAAGTGGCCCTCGCCACTGAAACCTCCCTCCCCCTGTTCTCAGCGTGGGTCCACAGCCCAACAGCCTCAGTGTCACCTGGGATGCTTTTGACATGTGAATTCTCAGATCCGGTCCAGACCTACCGAGTTAGAAACTCGGATCCATGTTGGAGCAACTGGCCAGTTCTTGCAGCTGACAGGACTTTGCGCCTGGGCCCGAGGAGCTCTGTGCCTTCCTGTGCCCCTGCAGGGCCTTCCAGGCCTCTCAGAGCCCGCCTCTCTCCGCCTGGGCAGAGCTCTGATGGGCCCTCAGGTCCGAGAGGAGTCGACCACCTTCCTCTCAGCTGCTGTCACCGCCTGTCCGGTTACTTCCACCTCCCAGAGGCTTTCTTCTGGTCCTGTCAGTACAGCGTCAGCCTAGTCACCGTGGGAAGCCCTCTGTGTCCCTCTCAGGTGCTTGCTGTGTGAAGCACAGTCTCAGTTCCTCCGGGCTGTGGCAGGCCCCTCTGAGATTCGTTTCCTGGGCTAATCTTGCCCAGCGCCTGGCGACCTTGGGCAGGTCTTGCTGCTTTGCAACGACTCGTGCCCGGCCTTGGAAATCAGAATGTCCTTTCCGAGACAAGGGTAAGGTCCTTTAGTGAATATGTGACATTAAAGTGAGAACATACAAACATGTGTATATGTGTAGGTGTGTGTGTGTGTGTTTTACATATTAAATAAAAGTTCTTAGATGGCTGCCCCTTATCTCCTTTGCATTTTATCAGATGGGTGAGGGAGCTGGTTTCCCTGATCTTTTTTTTTTTTAATGGAAAAAGGTAAAACAAAATTTCATAACAAGATGATAGGAGAATAACAATAGCTAATACATTGCATATTATTATCTTTAAAGTAGTTACTCAGAGTACAAGATATGGGCATAAAAAAATTCTCCAATCGATATTAGCACAAACTTTCCTTTTCTACGAACTAAGGGACACTCAGTATAAATAGCTTACATTTTTTCTCCCTTTTCCCTTCTGTCCTTTCCCCTTTCCCCCATCCTAGCTTCTTTTCCCTTTTAAACAATTTCTTCCCATTTCACAATACCTATTGTACATTTTAGACCTTATTTCCTCTTTCAGTTTCTCACACCAGGGAGACAATACAATGTTTACACATGTGCGTCTGATTTATTTCACTTACGAGTATGGTGTTAAGTTGCATCCGTTTACCTGTAAAAGTCCCATCCCCGATCTTTTATGTTTTTAGATTCCTCGCGTTTAGTTAACTTTATGACAAATTCTTATGATAGCTGTGTTACCTGGGCCTCTCTGTGTTCTCCCTCTCCTTTGTCTTTCTAATTTCTCTAACTGTGAAGTCTACCAGTACAGACAGAAGCTGCTTTTTGTAAGCTTCTCTATTAATTTTTTTTAGATTTTTATTTTAAAGAAAAAAAATAGAACAAAATTTCAAAACAACATAATAGGAGGGTAACAATGGTTAATACATTGCGTATTGTTATCTTTAAATTACTTACTCAGAGTACAAGATATCGGCATTCAATTGTCCAAACAATATTAACACAGAACTTCCTTTTCAATGAACTAAGAGAAATTAGTGTATCTATCTCAACTGTCATATATATATATATATATATATATATATATATTACTTTTTTTTTTTTTGCTTTTCCCTTCCTTCTTTTCTCCATTTCCCTATCCCAGTTTCTCTTTCCTTTTGAACAGTTTCTTCCTGTTTTACAATATCTATTGTACATTTTGGATCTTATTTACTCTTTCAGTTTCTCACACTAGGGAGACAATATGATGTTTACACATGTGCATCTTGTTTATTTCACTTATGAGTATGGTCTCGAGTTGCATCCATTTACCTGTAAAAGTCTCTTGTTTATCCTTTTTTATGGCTGAGTAGTACTCCATTGTATAAAAATACCTAATCTTTTTAGTCCATTCCTTGGTTGATGGGCATTTGGGTTGTTTCCAAGATCTAGCTATTACAAATGTGCTGCTATATACGTGGGTGCACATATATTGCTGTGGTACCATGTTTTTAATTCTTCTGGAAAGATACCCAGAAGGGGAATAGCTGGGTCAAATGGGACCTCCAATCCTAGTTTTTTGAGGAATCTCCACATGAATTTCCACAGTGGTTGCACCAGTCTACACTCCCACCAACAGTGGAGAAGGGTTCCTTTTTCCCCACAATCCCTCTAGCATTTGTTATTGGTTGATTTCTTGATGATAGCCATCCTTTCTGGAGTGAGATAGAATCTCAGTGTTGTTTTAATTTGCATCTTTCAAATGATCAGTGATGTTGAACATTTTTTTCATGTATTTATTTGCTGTTTCTATTTCATCTGAGCCTATTAATTTTTAATATAGCCTATCTTTTCCCTGCCTAGATGTCACCTTTCTGCACACAATGAACTTCATGACCCTAACTTATGACTTTTCTTTCAGGCTATCAGCTGACTCCTGGCTTCCTTATTCTTTTCTGTCCTTTTTGGGCCTTCTCACCCATTGAGTAACCAATTCACTCTGTCCTGTTAAATTTCTGTGGCCAATCCCCATCCCCAGCCTGAAAATTCAGAGGTCTGGATTAATTTATTCATTCACTTCTTCCAATTCTGCATATAGGAAGCTAATGTGGAGTTTTCGTCCTTTGTTTTCCACAAAGGCCCTGCAAATGCTTTTAAAGGCTAATATAGGCCTATCTTTCTAAGTAGGAATAAAGGTATTACAGGTAATTGAAAGGATGTAAAGAGAATTCCAAGTATCACAAAAGTAGCAACCCCAGGGAGCAGCTATCACTCACAGAACTTGAGAAACCGGGGAATGAAGTTGGATTTGTGAAATCTCTGAGGAAGGGCCGTGAGGTCTGACACCCAGGTGTAAGGAAGTGTCCCTGCCCACTGGTGGTCGCATTTCCAAACTGGATATCAGGAGTGGGAGGCCGGATGGGAAAAGCTTCAAGCAGGGACCAGCTCCTCAGAGGGAAACAAACGGCAGTGCGGGAGTGGAGAGGAAGGCACGTCCCCTCCATTCCCGGCCCTCGGCTGTCCTTTAGTGCTTCTGTTGCGAGGCCCTAACTGCGGTCTGCGTGTGCAGCCCTTGCCCCAGAACTACACCCAGGAGTACAGAAGTGTGAATTTGAAGCTGGAAGACAGCAGCCTAACACAATAGGGTTAGCACAATAAGTTTAAGAAAAAAAAATTTGCAGTCAAACTTGATTTTGAAACCAGGATGAAAATTCTAAAATACTTTTATCCTGTTAGATGAATTTAACCCATTTGGGAGTACTTTTATAGGCATTCTATCCATTTATTTGTTTTAAAATTTCCTTTCTTTTCTTTCATATGGCAAATACGCTCGATAACATTTTCTCTTAAAAATTACTTTCCCCCATGACTGGTATGTCAGTTAAGTTCTATTATATGGTGTTACTCATAAATTAAATCGAGTAAACACAACTACTTATTTGAACCTATTTATCTTTTTCAGTGACAAGAATAGAATTAGACAGGTAGGCTGATAATTCTCAGCAAAGAACAGACTGTAGAATAAAAGGGTGTGTGGCCTCCTGAGTGCACTGAATAAGAAATGACCCCACCTGGGACACATCTTAATAGAATTCTCAGTACCAAGGAAAAAGAGAAGTTTCTAGAAACTTCCAGAAAGAAGTAAAAAAAGAAAAAAAATAAGGATGAATTCAGATTGGTACCAGGATTCTTAAAATGAAGCAACAACTTCAATATTTTAAGATAAAACGGTTGAAACTAATTTCTATTTCCAATCAAAATTCAATCAAGTGTGAAGGGGAATTCAGATCATTTGGGGCAGCAAGGATTCAGAAATTCTATCTCATCCTTTCTCCTTGAAAAAGCACTTTAACAAAATGAGACTGTTACCTAGCAAATGGGAATATTTATCATCCAAGCAGGTAGATCCAAGGGAGAGGGCCAGTGAAAGACACCACGGATGACTCCTCAGCGTGACCTCGTGTGTGTGCCCAAGCCTGCCTAGGTGTCACAGCTTTTGTCAAGAATGACAAAGTGAGGGGCATAGGTTTTTTTTTGTTTCTGTGTTTGGGATTTGAAATGCCTGTATTTCATGCTTGTTTTTTTTCCCTCCACGTTTTTTATTAGCACATACTGATCACGCAGATTAATGGATTTCATTTTGGCAGGTTTGTACATATGGATGATATACTTTAATCATGCCTCCCACGAACCCCCTTGCCCTACCACCCTCGTTTCACATGCTTTTCTGGGGGTTGTTTAATGTGTGTAAAGTATTTGGATCACATTCATGCCCCCATTACAGACCCGGTCATCTCTGCTGTGTAACAGATCATCACAGGTTTGCAGATGGAAACAACTCGTGTCTGTTATCTTCAAGTGCCTGTGGGTGGGGGGGCTGCTAGCTGCTCCTCTGCGGGGATCTGCTGGGGGTCGGTGAGCCTTCCGCCAGGGACATGTGTCCACTTCACGTGGGCCCCCTGAAAGTCAGCACACTCACTACCACTTCTTTCATATGAAAAGTAGACTCTGTCACAGCTGGGGAGTTGATAGCAGGAAGGCTGAGCCCTACTGCGTGGCAGAGGGGAGCAGGGTCTGTTCCTCTGGGTTTGACAGAGCTGCGAAGCATCTCTAAATCAGAAGGCAAAGCTTTCCTCCTAGCATTGAGATGGGACAGCCACACTCTTTATCTCCGCGTGGTTTTCTGGTGAGAGTGGCTGCCGATAGCCTGGGATGTGGAGGGGGCAGCCCTTGGCGATACATGCAGATCCTCAGCCACTGTGAAGTGAATGTAAATAAGGAAGGATAAATAATTCATAGATGGATTTTTCTTGGATGTTATCAACAAAGATGGGCAGAAGGTCTTGGGGAAATCAAACTTTTCTCGTCTAGTTTTTCAGTTTCCTTCAGGAAGAAAAGAAATTATTCGGAAAATATCATGAAGACGTCACGTTATTCTTTCTGGAGGCTGTCCTGGGGGCAACACCTTGTTTTGACGATGGGTTATGAGTTTTAAAAGGCTATCGCTATGAGGTGTAGACATACTACTCTCTTCTTAGATCTTTTTAAAAAGTTGTTGGGCCAGGGATATAGTTCAGTAGAACAGTGCCTGCTTGGCAAGTGCAAGGTCCTGAGTTTAATTCCCGGTACCAATACAAAAAAAAAAAAAAAAAATTGGGCCGGTGAGATGGCTCAGCGGCTTAAGCGCCTGACCGGCAAGCGCGAGGGCCCGAGTTCGACTCCCGGAACCCACATACGAAAAAGGGGCCGGTGATATCGCTCAGCGGCATGGGCAGCTGCTGGCGCGCGAGGTCCTGAGGTCGACCCCCCCGGTACCCACAAAAAAAAAAAAATTGTTGACCTTATTTTTTTTCTATGCTATGCAGTGTCCTTCTCCTCCCTCTTCTTCCTCCCCTCCCTTTGTGTGTTAATAAACTTTAATTGCTATGAAAAAATATCTGACAGCATTAATTTATAAGGCAGGAAAGTTTATTTGGCTCATGGCCTGGGGATTTCAATCTGCAGTCCCTTGGCCCTGCTGCCTTTGGGCCTTCGTCATGGCGGGAATGTGTGATGGAGGAAACTGTTGCCCCATGGCAATCAGGAAGCAGAGAGAGAGGGGAAGGGTCTGGGATCCCCGTAAGGGCTTGCTCGGTGGCCTAACTCCCTTCCACTTGGCCCCACCTTCGAAGAGCCCCACCACTTCCTGATAGCACCATGGGTTGCCACTAAGCCGGCTAACACACGGCCTTTGGGGACATCTAAGATCCAGCCACAGCCCTTCCCTTTCCTTCTGTCCTCTCTGTCTCTCTCCGTCTGTCTTTGACTTTGTCTCTCTCTGTCTCTCCCTTTCTTTCTCAATTATTTCCCTATACTTTTCACTCATATGACTTCAGAAAGTATATTTGTTGCTCAAATCCAGACTTTTATCTCACTCGACAGACTTACTGTTGGACATTTTACCAAATGCCCTCTAGAATTAGTCACCAAACAATGCAGTAGCAAAAGAGTGTCATTTACTGATGCTTTATTACTCTGTCGCCCAGAGCATCCTCTCTTTTCTCCCAATACGCCTGCCTGGCTTTAGGATTCCTTACCTGCTTACTTCTAGTTTGATGCCATGCCTGTGGTAAGTTTTGCCTTCATGTTTATGAGAAGAAATATACATAAATATTCAAGAATTACAAAATGAAAGTGGAATGGGATCCTAGAGAATACACCTGTAATTATCAGGGAAAAAGCAGGAACAGTACCTATGCTTGCCAGGCACTGTCCGTGAGTTCTTTGTGAAAAGTGTGATGCAGTTCGGAAGCATAAGGCTCCATGCTAGTGCTTGTTAGCAAATGCCATGGCTTTTATCCCTTCTATGCCTTAATGCCACTTAAATGGCATTTTGGAATATAAAACTTTAAACCAGTACTGGGAAATATTCTTCAAGAGATTACACAGTAAATTCCTATGGTAGGGCTGGGGGCGTAGCTCAGTGGTAGAGCATTTGCCTAACATGTGCAAGGCCCTGGGTTCAATCCTCAGCTTCACAAAGAAGAAAAGAAAAAGGAAAAGAAATTTGCATGGGAAAGCCATTCTTGTAGCTCCTACTGGTGTGTGAGAGAGGTTGAGAAAGTCCTCCATCCTAGATGAACTGGCCCGCGGGTGCCATTCCAGTTGAGTGGAAACACAGTCAGACCTACTGAGCTAGCCAGATAGAGTGGACCCACGGTCATCAAGAATGGCAGGGTTGGATAACAGCAGTGTTCAGTGGACCAGAAAAGGGCCCCGGGAAAGAACTGGAAGAAGACACCTCGAACCCACCCTCCATATACCTATCTCTATCTTCATTCTGAACTCTTCGTTGGAGCGAACGGACTTCCAGGTGTCAGTTAGCTGTTAGTCCCTGAGAAGCCAGAAGTATTCAGTGATTCTGTATTCAGTTCTAACCTCCTGGCCAGTGCAAATGAGTGAGTCAACCTTAACGAGAGTCTCCACTGCAGTCTCTACTTGTTACAGAAACCAGTTCTGCAAATGTAATACAGACAATCAGCATGCCTGAGGCTCAAGCAGGGAGCACAGCCGGAAGCAGCAGGTGTGAGGAGGAGGTGTTTCGTGTAGGGGGACATTCAACCAGGCCTACACTAGGTCCCTTGTTCCATCGCTACGTCTATTGAAAAGGAAGTGTCTTTCAAGCTATGTCTCATCAGGAAAACTTCAGGCTCCTTGACAAGAAGCCTTTGGCTGGTCCTCAGATAGGTGTCTTGGCTTTTCACCAGCCAGCACAACCCTCTCTTTTTGTCACTTTCTCTGAGGGTCAGATCTGCTGCAATTTCTTGTTTACCATCAACACTGGACACACAAGCACCAAGAGAACCTGTTGCATTCCCTGCATTCTGCATCTCCTGCCATTTCCGTTTGTAGCAGCAGCCTCATCTTCTGGCAGTCAGGGTGGTTACTGCATCAGGCAGTAGCTCCTTTCATCACGGGCTGGCCACAGGCAGCGGCGCCTCGCGGTATGCAGGTGGTATACGCAGCTGCAAGTGCGGCAGAGTCCTCACTTGGTTCCCTGATGGAAGCGCTGTCCAGGAAACGAGATTTCTGATACAGCAGATACTAGTTCTTTCCCTTCCCTCCCCTCCCCCCACTTCTTTCCTTTCCCTTCCCTCCCCTTCCCTTCTCTTCCCTTCCCATCCATCCTTCCTTCCATCCCTGCTTCTTTCCTTCCTCCCTCTCTCAACTACAGTGAGATAGAATTTACCTGCAGTCAACTGCACAGTTGTACAATTTTATAATTTGACAAATGTATAGACCTGTATTTCTGACATCTCAGTCAAGATATAGAACATCACCACCATCCCTAGAAAATTCTCCTGGCCCTTTTTCAGGCCCAAGAAATAAAAAGATTGTCAAGATATATTTCCTGGAGTAATTTGCTACTTAAATGACACAATAAGGCATATACGCTGTTCCTCCCATTTGCCGATTCAGAGATCCCATCCAATACTCCTTGAAATCTGATTATTGGAGTGTGTACTTCATCTGCTGTTCCGAATCAGAGGCTCATGGCTGAAGACTACGTCTCAGAACCACAATGGACTGATAGTGAATTATATTTAGTGTAAGTAACAAAACTGGTAAGGAAATTGAGACATCCATGGCTGAATGAGAGGGAGCCTGGGCTCGTGTGCCAGCCTCGGTTCTGGTGCTCGTGAGGGCTGGTGCTGTTTCTGGGTGAGGAAGACTCTTTTACCTGGCATTTCTCATTCCTTGCCTGGCTAAAGTTTCTACCTGTTCTCAAAAGTGAAATCAAGCTGCATAAATGTGAAAGGTGGAGGGAGAGAATCTCATCTCCCTTTTCTCCAGGGGTCTCATCATACCCTATTCTCGTTTTGACTTTTCTAAGGGCTGGTGATATCCCTTTCTCCCTCTGTCTCCCTCCCTCCCTCCCTCTCCACCTTTATTAAAACCTTTCCCTCTCTGTTCCTTTCCAAGTCGGGAATTGCCAACATGTCCTTGGAGGGGTGGGGGCCTGGACTGTTGGAGAAGAGCTCATGTTGAAGGTAGGACTGGGTTTTAGAGAACCTTGATGGAAAGAAGAAAAGATCCAGATTAGGGAATGGCAGAGGAAAAAAGGCAAAGGCAAATATCTGAAATTGCTTGATAGTACAGGTTTGGGGAGTCAGACAGAAACTTAACACTTACTGCGAGGCTTAGGGCAAATTATTTTATCTCTCTGACCATCGATGTTACATGTGTAAATTGGGGAATAATTAACACCTCTGAATGGATGTGAAGCTAATTGCCAATGTGTGGGAAGCGAGTATGATGTGTATGGCACTCATGAAATGATGGCTATTACCATAATGGGCCATGGGCAGGAGGAAAGTGCAAACTTGCAGAATTTGGAGAACTCAGTAGAAATCAAATCATGGAAAATCATTTACTGATATAATTTTTTTAAAAAAAATTAGTCTCTACTTCTGAAAGCATCTTAACAATGGAGACACACTGAAGGTGTAGAGAACCTTCCACCTGCATTTTTAGATAGCCAGATAAAAAAACAAGATAAGGAACTAAATGTGATTGCTATTACCATCCTATGCCATGGGTCAGCACTTTTCGTTACTATGACTAAGGCAATGTAAGAAAATGTGCTGAGTGATTCTTGACCCTAATGCAGAATGACTTCCTGTTGTGATAAAGAGTAATTTACTATGGTGATGATGGAGAGCACTAATGTTGCTGAGAAACTGACCCTAGGGGAGGGAGGGGTATGAAAGTAACTTTCCAGGGGCAATGCACCCATCAGATATTTATTCAGTGCATATTACTGGTGTACACACTCTCTCCATCCGTCATTATGCCTGTATCCTACTTCCTCAGCAACCAAGATTCTGCACAAGAGCCACAGGTATGATACTCCAGAGCCCATGACTGGTTTCTTTTTTACTATAGTGTCTTGTTTCTGCCTTTATTTGGTGTGCATTTTTCCTATACTGAATATTTATTAGGTTGGAAATGCCTTCCCCTTTAGTGGTTTTATTGAGGTATAAATGACCCACAATAGAACATATATTTTTGTTAAATTTTGACATACCTGTATGTACAACTTGTTAAACCATCACTACAATCTACACAGATCAAAAAGTTTCCTCTGGTCCCTTTGGAATTCCTACTCCTAACACTTCCTGAGTCCTGGGCACATGCCATTGGGAGGTGGGGGCTCCAGCCCAACTTCCTCCTATGGAATGGATGGTCTGCCATGGGTGGGGTATGCTGAGAATTCTGGGGCTTTCCTCATTCTCACCCCAGGCCATTGTTATTCCACATTAGGAAGGGCAAGGCAAGAGGTTCTCAGGATTCTGACTCCCTTGCACTGGGTAAACAGGTTCTAGAGCTGGGGTGTCACTAAGAGAGAAGCTTACCATTGACCCCACCCAAGCTTCAGAGCTGTGGCTCAGAACTTTGCATGGTGGGGAAAGTTGAGCCATAAAACAGATAGCTCCTAATCCCTTCCCAAGGGAAAGGACTTCATTGCAACAGAGGATAGAGAAGTTCAAGCATTAGAGTGCTCTTG
The DNA here is from genome assembly GCA_028451465.1 of Erethizon dorsatum. Classification (NCBI taxonomy): domain Eukaryota; kingdom Metazoa; phylum Chordata; class Mammalia; order Rodentia; family Erethizontidae; genus Erethizon; species Erethizon dorsatum. The sequence goes on along the minus strand of CM051832.1, from coordinate 37,950,460 downwards.
AGAACAGTGAAGACCATGTGAAAGACATTTGGGAGGATGCTCAAGGTCCAGCTTAAACTGTAGGCTCACTAGTTTGTAGGACAGAGGTGAAGTAAGATGCCTGGGAGGAGCCTTGCTGTGTTAGAACAAATATGAGTCACCTCAGAATCTACTTTCAAAGGAGTCAGAATTTGATTGGATTAGAGTAATTTATACCCTAGGGAATTGTTAATAATAGACTAGTCAGCTGGAAATTAGTGGAGTTTAATGGCTGGGGGTGGTCAGGAAAAGAGAGTCCTACACAAGTCACTGTCATCCCAGAGTGACTATTTGAATAGCCAAAGCTCAACCTCACTGGACCAACATGAATGGTTTAATGCTGTGTGTCGGTGGCGGGTAGAGTGTGGTATAATATAGCCAGTCCATAAACACATAAACAAGCAAGTGACAGTAATAAGCCCTGGGCGGGGGCATGCTACAGAGTCACTACAATGTATTATCATGATTTTTCTATTTCCAATAAAAGGCATACAGGAATATAGGAATGTGTGACTCACAACTGAAACAAAACAATGGAGATGAATGGTCAGAATGACCAGAAGTCCATTTATCAGAAAATGACATCAAGGTAGACATTATAAATGTTTACAAAATTAAATCAAACCATGACTAAATGAGTAAAGTATGACAAGTCTGCATCAAATGGAGAATACCCATAGAGATATTATTAAAAGGGACAAATAGAAGTTCAAGAGTTGAAAAGTATAATAATCGAAATAAAAAGTTAACTGGACAAAATAAAAAATTGACAGTTCATCAAATTGAAGCTGCCATAAGAAAAACTAAGCAAGCTTGAGGATAAATCTATAGATATTACACAAACCAGGGCTGTAGATGTAGCTTAGTGGCAGAGCACATGCTTAGTATGCACAAGGCCTTGGGCGTGGTCCCCACTGCACCCACAACACACACACACAAAAAAAAGGAAAAGAAATTATGCAAATTGTGCAAGTCAAGAGACTAAAGCATGAAGAAAAGTGGAGAAATATAAGACATCCATTAAGCATACTAACACACATATAGTAGGGTGAAGACAAAAAGAGAAAGGAACAGAGAGTGCATGCAAGGAAATAATTGCTGAATGCTTAACCAGGTTTATTGAAACACATACACAAAACAAATGATTTACACATCCAGAAAATGTCACAAACACCAATAGAATAAATTCACAAATAGATTTACAGACACATACATCATAGTAAAAATGCTGGAACTCAAAGACAAAAATCTTAGAAGTGGCAAGAGAAAAATAAGTCATCACTTATAAGGCAACCCCGGTAAGAATGACAGCTTATTTCTCAGCTTGTTGGACTAACAACACACAGACACATACACACAAACAGAGATGCATATATGTTATATATTAATATATAATGTGGGGGAAGGGGAATAGAGCTATACAGGGCTAATATTTCTGTATATCACTGGAAATAAGCTGGTATAAATACAAATCTGTTTATGTTATGTTAAGATATATACGATAATCCCTAGAGTAAACACTAAAAATATTAATGTATTGATATAATTAAAATACATTTAAAAATATTTACTTAATTCCAAGAAAGCAATCCAAAAGAAATTGGTAAATGAAAACAATATGAGACAAAAAAGAAAAGAGGCAAATACAAATCAAATTATATAAAAATGAGTTTAAGTGCAATTAAGAAGTTAAATGTGTTGAATATATTATATAATATATCATATCAAGACAATGAAAAACAATGTTCATATAACCATCTCAATAGGCATAGAAAAAGCATTGATAAAATCCAACACCAACCATGATTTCAGAAAAACACTGAACAAATTAGGAATAGAAAGAACTTCCTTTTCCTAATAAAATATATCTACAAAATAATCTATAGATAATATTATATTTAATAATGGGATAATAGATACTTTCCTTCTAAGATCATGAACGAGATAGGTTCATCTATTCTAGCTGTGTCTATTGGACTCTGTTTGAGGGTCTAGTTAGGCCAATGGGCATCCCAATTTGGAAGGAGGAAGTAAAACTATCTGTATTCATAGGTGAATGATACTGTATGTACCGAATCCTAGAAAAACCGCTAAAAAGTATTGGAACTAAAGAACAAGTTCTTCAAGGATGCAAGATACAAGATCTGTGTACAAAAATTGTGGAGGACCACCTGGATGGCTCTCCTTGAAAGAAGAGCATTTGGCCTTCCTTCCATATATTGACATGTACAGAGCTGGCTAGGATATTTCTTTATCCCTTCAACTGGCTTTAAGCAATGCAAATCGGTCTAGCCCAGGTGCTGATGTGTAGTCTTTAAAGCAATGCGACAGGTATGCGTGAGCTAGGCTGAGTGACACTGCACTGTCAGCTGGGATTGAGCCTCAAGAAATGGCTATGATATCTCAGGGCATGATGATTACACACTGACCCCGAAACACGAGATACTTACCCAATCTGTGATATGTAGATTACTCTTTCTGCATCTCTCTCTCTTTCTGCATATTGCAGAGGTGATTTCAGGCCTCCCACCTAGCCCAGCTCACAGCACTCATGTACTTCCCATCTTTCACACAGTCACTCATCCCTGTGCCACTCCCTTCTTCACAAACTAGGAAAACCTGGGTTTGGCCCTGGGTTGAGGCCTTTGTTCTGGTTAGTCAACGTTCTGGCTGGACTTAGGACCCCCTTGGCTCCCCACAACTACAAATATGCCTTAGTGTCTCTAATCTCACCATGGGTTGCACTAGAAGTGGTAGAGTGGAATTAACTTATTGGAATTCCAATAACTTTCCCCTGGGATTACAGATATTAAACTCCACCAGACAGCAACAAGGTCCAGGAAGGGACTTCTGTAAAAATCAATTGTATTTCTATATAGTGGCAATACACACTATGAAAATGAAAAGGAAGCCCCTTGCAATTATGATAGCACCAAAGAGAATAAAATAAGGTTAAATTGAACCAACTATGTGTGCTGTAACAAAACACCATAGGCTGTGACTTAACCTGCAGTGATTTCTTTCCCGTGGCTCTGGAGCCTGGATGTGCGAGGCAGAATGCAGCATGACCATGCTCCTGTGAGGGCCCGGTGTCTCGTGTGCAGGTAGCTGCCCTCTTGCTGTATCTTTACGTGATCTCCCTTTGGTGTGTGCTTGTGGAGAGGGAGAGAAAAGCCTGGGGTCTCTTCCTTTTCCAATAATCCCATCATGGGGCTTCCGCGGTCCTGACCTCATATGAATCTAATTAACCCCAAAATGACCCACCTCCAAACAGCATCATATAGATGATTAGGACTTCATGCATATGAATTAGGAAAGGACATAAACATTCAGTCTATAAAAATATACAAAAATTATACTCTGAAATCTATAAAATATTGTTGGAACAACTGGAGAAGATCTCAGTAACTAGAAAAACATCCTACAAGTCCATGAAATGGAAGACTTAACTTTCTTCAGAGAGCAGTACTCTTCAAAGTTCTATAAATCCAACACAATCACTGTCAGAATGCTAAAGTGATTTATTTATACAATTTTACAAGTTGATTCTAAAATTTATATGGGCAAGGACCCAGAAATACTAAAACAATCCTGAAAAGGAAGAAAAATGTAAAGGGACTTAAACTTCCCAATTTCAAAACTTACTACAAAGCAATAAGAAGACAGTGTGATATACCAGCATAAATTATAAAACATTTATACAATATTGATCAAAGACTGATTCAGAAAGCTAAAACTGTAAAACTCTCAGAAGGAAACACAAATATTCATGATCTTTGATTTGACAAAGAATTCTTAGGAACATTACAAAATGTTAGCAACAAAAGAAAAAATAGATTGGACTTAATCAAAATTAGAAACTTTTGAGAAATGGTGGCCTCTGTGTTCTGTGGCCACCCTTAGGAGCCACTGGCCTGGGATGGTGCTGCAGGCTTTTGCCCATGTTCTGGAAAATTCTGGATCATTTAATAATCATGAGCTCCAAGTACAGCAGCAACAGCCAAGGAGTCTCTCACCACGTGAATCCATTTGTATGGAATTGTTGCAAGAAGCTGGTGTCTCCTTTCCCAAAGATACCTGGCCAAGTCAGCAGATGAAGCTTATGCAATTGTTGCAAAATTAGGTCCAAAAGATATTGTGATAAAGCCATAGGTTTTAGCTGGTGGTAGAAGAAAAGGAACATCTGAAAGTGGTCTCAAAAGAGGGATACAGATAGTTTTCTCTCCAGAAAAAGCAAAAGCTTTTCTTCACAGATGTGAAGAAAAGTTGTTTATCAAACAAACTGGAGAAAAGGGCAGAATATGTGGTCAAGTTTTGATTTGTGAGTGAAAATATCCCAGGAGAGAACACTGCTTTGCAACAACAATGGAAAGGTCATTCTGAGGTTCTGGGATTACAGATATTAAACTCCACCAGACAGCAACAAGGTCCAGGAAGGGACTTCTATAAAAATCAATTGTATTTCTATATAGTGGCAATACACACTATGAAAATGAAAAGGAAGCCCCTTGCAATTATGATAGCACCAAAGAGAATAAAATAAGGTTAAATTGAACCAACTATAGGACGTTCACAAGCTGGTGTTAACACTGAAGATGCTGCTGTGACTCCTGATGCTGAAAGAAGCTGTTGATGTTGTAGAAAGCATCAAAAAGGAGGAAAATGTCCAGTTTGTATAGAAGATGGGATTTCCACCTAATAGCAGAAAACGTTATATTTTCCAAAATATAACGTAACCATGGTAGAAATAAACCCAGTGGTAGAAGATTTCAGGTGGCTGAAACCCAGGGGTAGAAGATTCAGGGGGTAGAAGATTCAGTGCTGTGTACGGATGCAAAGATCAATTTTGATTCTAATTCAGCCTATCACCAAAAGAAAATCACCTATTTTCAGGACTGGATGCAGGAGGATGAAAGGGACAGAGATGCAGCTAAGGCAAGTCTCGACTACATCGGCACAGATGGAAATGCAGGCTGTCCAGTAAATGGTGCTGGCTTGGCTATGTCCACAATGGAGAGAGTAAAACTTCTTGGAGAGACTCCAGACAACTTTCTTGATGTTGGTGGTGGTAACATGATTCGTCAAGTGACAGGAGCATTTAGGCTTATCACTTCAGATAAAAGGTACTGGCTATTTGTGATAACATTTTTGAAGGAGTCGTATGGTGTTACTGCACAGGGTACAGTCATGGCAGCAAAAGACATGGAAATTGAACTCCTGTTGTGGTGTGGGTACAAGGCACACGGGCTGATGATGCCAGGCACTGATAGGAGACACGGGCTGCAATGACTTGGATGAAGCTGTGAGAAAGGTTGTGACGCTCTCTGCAGCAGCGGCCTCAGTCAAGCAACCCCATGGAGATGTAAAATTTCAGTCACTGATCTGATCTGAGAACCCAGTGGGTGGCTGAAAGTGTTAAATGTGCTATAATCCTCAAAAATACTGTGTTTTGTATTCCTGTTCTTTTTCTTTTCAGTGTATGAAGACTGTTATTTTCATTAGGGTTGATTGCTAAGCATGACTGGTATTTTTCTTTTCGAGGTGATAAAAATGCTCTGTGGTGATGGATGCATGTATCCGTGACTACGTGGTATCTTTGAATTGTACACTTCAAATAGGTGAGTTGTGTGGTTTGTGAATTGTATCCCCAAAAAGTTCTTAGAAATATCCAGTTCTTCTCATAAGTAGAAATACAATTTTGGTGCCCCTATTCTCTATCCTGCACCCTTCCTAAACTCAATTATTAATTTCAAGTGATTTTCTTTCTGTTCCATAGATGATTATGTTGTCTACATATAAAGACAACTTTATTTCTCCCTTTCCAATCTAACAGCATTTTATTTCTTTTCTTTCTTTTAAATGCTGCCTAAAAACTCCAGAAAAATGTTGACTAGGATTGGTGAACCAAATATCTTTATCTTGTTCATTATGTTCAGAGAAAAGGAATCATTTATAATTCACAATCAAATATGTAAAAGCTGTAGTTTTATCAAAGATTCTTATCAGGTTGAGTAAATTTTCTTCTATACCTAATTTTCTGTAAATTTTCATCAGGAATGATTATCAAGTATTTTAAAATATCTTCTATTTATATAGAAATCATCATATATTTTTCTTTTTTTGGTATTTTTATATCATGAATTACATTGAACTTTGACTGTCAAACATTTCCTGTCATTCCATTCTGCTCTTATCTTTGTTTAATTGTTTATAGTGTGTCTTTTCCCCAACTCTGGCTTCTAAGATTTTCTCTCTAACATCGGTCTTGAGGATTTTGATTATGATGTACCTTTGTATGATTTTCATTATGTTTCTTTTGCTTGAGATTCCTGACATTTTTTGATCTGTGGGTTTATAATTTATTTCAAATTCAGAAAATTTGAAATAAATTATTTTCTTCTAAGATCTACTTCCTATACCTGTTCTCTCTCCTCTTCTTGATTGAATCAATTTACACATATATTAATCCACTTTATATTATCTCACAGCTCATTGATGCCCTATTAGTATCTTTTGAGGTTTTTTTCCTCTGTTTTATTTTGGATAGTTTCTATCGTTATGTCAAGTTTGTTCCAGTGTCTACAATGTTTAATCTATCATTAATCCCATCCAGGATATTTTCCATTTTATTTATTACTAGTTTCATTTCTAGCAGTTCTATTTAGGTCTTTTATTATCTTACATGCTTCTACTTAATGTTTTGAACTTATGGAATACTATTTAATCTCCCTATCTGTTAATTTTAATATCCCTGTCAGTTTTAGGTAAATCTCTATTGACCGATTTTCTTATTGTTATAAAGCATACATTTTTATCTCTTTTCATGTCTGGTCATCTTTGATAGAAGCCAGGCATTATGGATTTTATTTACATCATTGGGTCCTAGATATTTTTGCATTCTTATGAATATCCACATGTACCTTTTTCCACTGGGAAACAGTTTGCCCCTTTATATTTTGCTTTTAAGATTAGATATCTCCAAGGAAGTGCTAAGCCTAGGTTAAAGTCTCTCCTGAGGACTCTAACGGCTACCCCATGCATTAGGCAGTTTTTCTGTCTGGCTGGTGGAGCTGGCGCTGTTCCTGACCCTGCGTTTTGTGCTGTGCACGGATCTCCATAAACTGTTCCAGGAGGTTCTTTCCCCAGCCTCACATGCTTTCACTTACCAGTCCTCAGCTGAGCGCCCGTGGACACCTTCTGCAACCCCCAGGTTCCTTTTAATACTCACTGACCACTGTGCCTTGGTCACATGGCTGTACCCCAGTAAATACCTGGGTCCTGAGTTCCTACTGAGCTCCCCTGGGCATTGTTAGTGTTTCACAATTCTTCACCAAGAGAACTGAGGGGCGCTGTGCGTGCTACTGGGAGAGGACACTGAGGGTTGTGCTTGGTTTCCTCTGAACATTTTCCTTTGTGGAGTTTGCTGTTTTTCTCTGCATTGGAATAGGTCATAATAAAAAAAAATGGCTATGTAGAGAGCCCTGAGTCATTCTAGCAAACCACATCTGGAAGTTGTGAGGTCCCCCAAGGTAGAGGGGCAAGAGAAGGAAATGCTCCAGCTCCTCTCCCCTCGAGCCATTCCATCATAGTGCACAAGGTTTGCCTGGAAGCCAGAAGGCGAGGTCTTCCAGAACAGGACTGGCAGAAAAGGGTGGAAAGTGGGCATAGGGATGTCAGCGAGAGGGTGAAATGACTGCTCCCAGGCTCAGAGTGTGCATTTACTGCGTTCCTGCTCCTCAGCAAACCCTGGAGCGTGCAGCATACAACCCAAAGTGTACATGCCAAATATCCTTCTAACTTCAAAAGTTCAAAAGTCACCATTTTAAATTTTAAAGATCGAAATGCAACATCGAGAGCTACAATTTGAGCTCAAAGTCTCTGCGCACCTTCTTCTTTGGTTGTCAAATAAACGATTACACTCTCACTTTCCAAATAACTTTTGCTATGGTTTGAGTCTAGATGTCTGCCCCAAAACCTCATGCAGTCATCGGGGGGAGGCAGGCTTTTCAGAGGTGGCTGAATCTAGAGTTTGTGATTGATTCAAGGTCCAGTGCTGGGACTAAGGGTGCTACACCCACCCTGGGGGGGTGGGTAACCTGCATACAATACGAAGGACAGAAGAGTCTTATGTATCTCTCTCTCCTTGGTTGTTGCTTTTACTGTCTCCTGCCGCCGTGAACTGTTGCCCTCTGCTATGTGCCACTCTGCCTTCAAGCCAGCTGATTATGGACTGGAACTTCTAAAAACTGTGAGCTAAATAAACCTTTCCTCTTTAAACTTTGGGTGTCGAGTATTTTGTCTCAGCAATGAGAAAAGTAACCAAGACAGAATTTGGTACCAGAGAAGTGGGGCCATTGCTGTGATATTACCTGGCCATGTAGCTCAAGAGCTGGCTTCCTGGAAGGGGAAGAGTTAGGAAAGGTTCCAAGATGCCAGCTGAAAAAGTAGACCTAGAACACCTGAGGCTGTACTGTACGGGACATTCTGGTCAGAGCTCAGAAGACCAGAAAGCAGGTAAAGACCAGGCTGAGGAAGTTTCTGCTGGGAAGGAGGACTGCATTGGCTGCTGGACTCCAGACAACGTGTGTTATAGCTTAGCAGAAAGTTTGTCTGCATTTTGCTAATGTCCAGAGACTTTGCCTGAGACTGAGATTAAGGGCAGTGGACTAATTAATCTGGCAGAAGAAATTTCAAGGCAGTTGAATGTTGAAGCAGTGGCATGGCTACTGTTAGAGGATTTTAGTCAGATTTATGTTGAGAATCAAGAGCAAAGAGCCCAGCAGAATGATTTAAAATGCTGTGAGTTTGGCCAGAAAGGAAGCTCCAGTAAAGCTGTGGACTGCAAAGATAAAGCTGAGGAGATCTTGATTGCTGAGAAGGAACAGGAGAATAGAAAAGATGGGCTGAGGACATCACAAGGAGCAGCAGGACTCCACCCTTTGTAGCCTCAAAACTGCAAAAGTGAAAGACTTTGCTTTGAGAAGAGAGTTCCAGAGCACCATGTTCTAGAAAGACAGTGGCCTAGAGAATTTGTTCCTCAGGATAGGATTCAGAGTGCTCAGTGATCCAGGCACTTGACCCCTACAACCAAGAGAGACAGAAATGTGGCTACTGCTCCAGGTGGTGGCAGACCTTAGCATCATCCATGTGGTGCTGGTGTTAGGTGCAAGCAGGAAGGCTTCCACTAAGATTTTAGAAGGCTTGGGAGGCCAGGCAGTGTGCCCCTGAGAGGACAGTGTGTGAAGCTGTGAGTGTGAAACCAAAAAGTAGAGACCCCAGAAGTTTGGAGAAGCCAAGAAGGTGGATCCTCTGAGGAAAACTGCAGAGCAGGCCCAAGAGAAAAGCCATGGGAGATAAAATCACCAGCAGTGCCATAGGGGTGGAGCCACCCAAGCCCTTTGGAGCTCACATCTTGCCACCGATTGCCTTGGATGCTGCACATGGAACTACAGGACTTCATGTTTGCCCTGCTGGACTTTAGACTTGCTTTGATCCCATTCCTTTGTATCCCCCTGTTGGTAACTTTTGGAATGGAAATGTCTATCTCGTGCCACTGAGTGTTGGCGGTGTTTAACTTTCTTTTCATCTGTATAGGGGCTTGCAACTAGGAGTTTGCCTTAAATCTCAGAGGAGACTTTGGACTTGGACTTTTCAGCAATGCTGAAAAAGTTAAGACCTCAGCAACTCTTAGAGATGGGCTAAATGCCTTTTGCTTAAAGGAATGTACATGAGTCTTTGGGGGACCCAGGGCCAAATGTTATGGTTTGTATCTGGATGACACCCAAAGCCTATGGAGTCATGCGGGGGAAAGCTTTTCAGAGGTAGCTGAATCTAAATTTGTGACTGATTCATGGTCAAATGCTGGAATTAAGGGTGTGAGTGCTACACCCACCCTAGGGCAAGTAGCCTGCATACAATATAAAGCACAGAAGAGGTCTCTCTCTCTCTCTCTCTCTACCCCTCCTCTGTTCTTGCTGTCTTTTACTGCCATGAACTGTTGCCCTCTGCCATGTGCCAGCTGATTATGGACTGAAACCTCTACAAATTGAGCTAAATAAACCTTTCCTCCTTAAACTTTGGGTGTTGGGTATTTTGTCTCAGCAATGAGAAAAGTAACTAAGACATCTTTATTAGGGAAAAGTGCTCTCAGTGCCTATAAATTATTTAAACACTGCTGCTGAAGACTAGTGAAATGCCGTGGGTGAGCTCCATCTGGGTGGTTTCCTATAGGAAAGTCTCTGGTTTAAATTTAATTATGATGAACTTGGTTTTGACCAAGCCAGTGGTGAAACATTTGAGTAATCATGACAAATTTCTTGGCTTTTGATATTAGAATTAATTTATCATATAGTAAATATTATTGCATACGTACTGTATGGTAAGCACTGAATTAAGTAAATTATTGGCTTGTGAGCATAATTTGTTCCAGAAACACACTTGTAATCCAACACACCTATGTATCAAAGTGAATTTCTCCATAAGAAATAATAGAAACTCAGATGATGCATTCCACAACCCCAAAATATTCACATAAAATGATTACAATACTGTAATGTAATACAAAATAATAAAGACAATACAAAATACAAAGAAAAATAAACAAGTTAACCTGCACTTACCTTTGGAAACCTTCCTGGCTGGTGTGAGGGAGACGAGAGAGGAGGGCATTGAGTAGGACAAATTTCACTATCGCTAATGGAATCACTGCTATCCATTGGCTCAATGGAATCTTTTTCACTTTGTGTGACTCTAACAAGGAACCTATCCAGTGACACTTGCGTTTGCTTCCTTTTGAGGCTTTCACAGAAATGTGACACTGCATTGTCATTAAACAGATTCATCACTCGCACTGCTACAGCCTTATTTAGGAGGTGTTTTCTACAAACTTCTGCAGCTTCCCACATTTTACCATCTCCCTAATCTCATTGGAAGTGAGGGCTTCCTCCTCCTTTTCCTTCTCCTCTGAAGAGATCTCGAGATCTCCATAAACTCCTGCTGTTGGGAGACAACCACCCATAATCCCACAGTGAGAGAGAGAGAGAGACAGACAGAGACAGACAGAGAGAGGAAGAGGCAGAGAGACAGAGAGATAAAGAGAGAGACAGAGAACCATCGGCTCAGTTGTGATATTTGGCATCACTATTGGTATTGCAAGACATCACTCATTTATCAAGTTAAAATTTATTAGAAATGTTTACTCATCTTGCAGAACTCACGGAACAAGTTACTTCCAATCCAAGGTTTTACTATATCTTAAAAATAGGGCTCATTTCAAAAGAGATGATTGGTTTTTCTTAAGAGGGAACAAATATTAGATCTCACAGAACTTTGATATTTTGATTTGTGTAGTACTCTTCAGTCACTCTTTCAAAATACAGATTAAAAAACTCAAATGCCTTTGCCAAGATAAACCTTCATTATTTGTATTTTGATGCCTCTCCAAGAGCCCCTCCATATCCACAGGTTCTGCATCTGGATTTTCAACCACACTCACTTCCAAAATGTTTGGGAAAAAGAGTTGCTTCTTCTTCTTTTTTTTTTATTTATTTTTATTTTTTTTATGTGGGTACCGGGAGTTGACCTCAGGACCTTGTGCTTGTCAGCAAGCATTTGTGCTGCTGAGCGATATCACCGGCCCTTTTTTCGTATGTGGGTTCCGGGAGTCGAACTCAGGACCTTGCGCTTGCCAGACAGGTGCTTATGCCGCTGAGCCATCTCACTGGCCCCAAGAGTTGCTTCTGTACTGAATGTGTATAAACTTTTTTCCTTTTTTATTCTCTAAACAATGTAGTATAACAGCTATTTACGTAGCATTTACATTTTATGAGTATAACACATAATCTGGAGATGATCTGATGTACACCGGAGGATGTGCACAGGTTCTGTGCAAATACTATACAGAGGGAGCTTGAGCGTCTGTGGGTTTGGATAGCTGCAGGGGTCCTGGGACCAATAAACCCCCGTTGGATACTGAGGGACGAGTGTACTTGGTACAGGACCAAGTAAATTAAATGAAGTTCTTAGAGTCAGTATTAAGTATTAGTGAATCCTGAGATGGTCCAGTGCCTTCTAAAATGACCAGGGGGAATTAAAAGTCATGAAAGTTGCATCTCCTTGAGTGGCACAGAGGATGTCTGCGAATAGACACATCTGAGGCTTGGTACACAGTGTGCACAGGTTGGAAGAGCGAAAGTCATAGGTGCATGGTGGAGAGTGGGGGCAGGGAGGCTCCGCCTTCCATCAATGGCTTCCCTGTGGTTCCCAGGGAAACGGAGGTGGCAGCAAGGAGCACGGATCCTCCAGTCCAGCTGCAGAGCAGAATGACAGTGATGGGGCTCATCCTGGGCATTTTCCTCTGGCTCTCAGCAGCAGACCAGCACCCCACGGATTCTTCGGCTCTTTATTAACCAGAAGGAAGAGAAACCTTGCTAAAAGAGCTAGCGGGTGCATGGACATCGGAGTCTACTTTTATTTGATCTTTACAAACTTCAGCTTTTACATCTGAAAACAGTGATGACCCACATTATGGCTTTGCATAATGCCATGGTTTGCACAATGCTGTGGTGAAGGCTGGTTTGCTAATGGGCTTTTGGGAAGTAAAAGCTTCGTGAGGGCTCTGACTTCATCTGTGTATCCTCCGTGGATGAGGTTGTAAGGTGATGTGACGGCATTTCTGGAGGTGAAAGAGAAGCAGGAGTGGGGCCTGGCTGGAGGAGACGTGGGGCCCTGACCTTGGGGCTGTGTCTTCCTGGCCCCTTCCTCTCCGGTGCTTTCCCTCTTTCCGCTTCCTGGCTTCTATGGTCGGAGTTTTCGTCTGCCACTCCCTTCCACCCTGATGCTTCCGCTTTACCACAGGCCTAAAAGTAATGGAGCCAACTGACCGTGGACTAACGCCCCTGAAATCATGGGCCAAGATAACCTTTCATCCTTTGTCCTCATTTATTTCATCAAAGTAACAGAAAGCTAACGCATGTTGACTGCCTAACTCACTGTATGCTGTCTGCCTTTCTTTCACATTTAGCTCCTAAAGTCGACACCACTAGTAGATAATCTACCGTATGCTAATCAGAGACCCCAAGACTTAAATACCCTTGATGGTCTGAAGAAGGGCTCATTAATATTAAGGCACCAAGTCGTGTTACAGGCACTTAGAGCTTGCTCTGGTTCAGTTCCTCACAGCAGTATCTGAATAGATTTTTCCCTGTGTGCTAAAGATAATTTTATTATGAAATCCAAGCATTCAGAAAAATTAAAGCAGTATGGATAACTCTTTAAACGAGCAATTCAAGGGTAAAGCTGTGGCCAGGTTACCCCACCACCCCTAAATACTTCAGTATCTGCCCACATGAGGACGCTCTTCTGCCCAGGACCCCCCGCGGTGATAAACTAGCCTTGGGTGTTACTTTGTGTTCTCTGCTTTATAGTTCTCCCGTCTTGAGGGTCGGTTTTAGTTTCTGCTAGCGTTCCTCCTGTCGGCTTGCCTCTGCAGTGCTGATGGCTAAAGATCGAGAGCTCATATGCACCTGCGCTTCTGAGAAAGCCCTCGTGGTTACTTCACAGTGCAGAGCATTTTTGTTTTCTCTTGCTGAGCGCTCAGGAGCACCACCAGGCGGAATCTACGCGCCCCCGGGGGAGCTAGGTCTGGATCCCTAGGCTGTGGTGGGCCCAGGCTCGGCCTCCGGAATTTGCCTCCAGCTTCCTGTGTTGTCGCTTGGCCTGCTCTGCTCAGGTTTCAGCCCTCTCCGGCCTCGCCTCCTCCTCCCGGGAGCCTCCTCTTGCCTTTGTGGAAGCCTCCCGTGCACAGAGTGTCTAGAACACTTAAGTTCCAGCAGCCCTGACGTCCCCTGTAAGAACGCACAGGGCTCGTGATTCACAGCAGCTAGAGAGGCTTTTAGAAAAACAAGTAAATCAGATCACACGGGTTCTTGGTGGCGGTTCTGACGTGCGCTGCCCAGCACGCTGAGAACCGCGTCGGACGCCTTATCCCGACATCTCAGGCCTGCGCGTCCGGTCGCCGCCGGTCCCTCAGATGCCCCTGCCCCAGCTCGTGCCTGTGCCCACCTCGCAGTTCCCGCGCAGCCTGCTCCTCTGCTTGAATCCGCCCTTTGGCCAGCCTCTGCCTGCGAATCCTTTTCACATGTAGATTCTCAGTAAAAGACGAGACTGCTTTGGCCCTGCGTCCCAGCCCCAGCCCCAGCGAATGCTGTCATTTTCACGCTCTAGGTCGCTCCAAAGCACACAGTTCCTTAATAGCATCCTCACTATTTAAAATTATTGGAAATATTTGTTAAGTTTCTTTGTTTTCTTTCCTGCCATTTATTTATTTAGTTAGTTAGTTAGTTCTTTTCACACAGGGCCTTGCTATGTAGTTCAGGCTGGTCTTGAACTCACTGTGTAGCTCAGGCTGGCCTCAAACTCGTGGTGATGCTCCTGCCTCAGCCTCCCATGTGCTGGGATCACAGGTGTGCGCCACCAGGCCCGGCTTTGCCTCTTTTTAGAAAAGAAGTCCAGAACAGATTGCCCTGAATCCTAGTGCTAGAAAGTTCTGGGGATCTTATCCTTACCACTCAGTAGATACTTATTGAATAAATAAAAGTTACAGTGAAGTAATATGAACCAGAATCCTTGTAAAATACAGAGTCAACCCGTAGGAAAACTAGAACACGAAGGGAAAGGAGGCTCGGCCCTTTGCGTTGAGCGCTCTCCTTGGCGGAACCGCTGTCTGGTTCACCGACTCCGCAGCCCTGGTTCAAAGCACTGGGGCCAATCACCTTCTGACTTCTGTCTTCACCCAGAGTTTATCCATTTTTCCACTGAATAAAGTTCAGTACTTTGAGTTTGTTTCCTTTCCCCCCTTTTTTTAAGTATTCATGAGACATGCAAGACGGGACAAACACACACATACACACAAAAAAATTTTAAATACATAAAAAATAATCTCTCTTGTTCAGTCTACATAGACATTCTTACTGGTCAGGATCTAATTTGAAAAATACTCAGGAAATAAAATCAATGGCACATTTTTGGTGTGAAGAAGGAATAAAATTGTGATTTTTTTTTTCCAGTATCAACTCTTTGCATGGCTGTTTCAAACTCAAATCTTGCTGAGCACAGGCAGAACCCAGACTCCTTCTGCTTAATGAAAAAGTATTTTTTTTTTCTTTCTGGCTCTTTCTTTCCCTCTCAGTCACGAATAAATTGAAAACTGAAAACACGTATAAGCACGTCGCAGAAATTGAGGAGTTTGGAAATGTTATTATCTTGGCAGATGCAGGTAGTCTTTGGAGACAAAACGATCCCTTGATAACTCCATTTCAGCTTTATCAGTGTTAATTCTCATGGAGGGGGGAGCGTCCGCGGAGACCTTCAGCTGCTCAGGGATGGGATTTATCATGAACTTTCTAGACTCCCCTCATTCGAATGAGTGTTTCAGGCAACATCGCCTCCCTCTCTCTCCTCAACTTTCCTCAATCAAACTTTTTTCAAGTTTCACTGCACATGTTAGGCCAAGCAGCTGCATTTTTTGTTGTTGCTGTAAGTTGGGTTCGACTCTGAGGTGAGCATTTTTGCTCAAGCTTGACTCCGGGTGTGTAAATGCGGCTTCCAGTCCTCCTTGTGTATCTAGAAACGTGACTCACACTGATGTACATGTATAGATGATTTCTATCTTCTAGCAAATTATTAAACCTAAGGGACTACGGGAACCCCTAAGTTAGAAGCCAGTTGGTCAGAAGGGTGGGTGGCCTGGAGGCCCTAAACTTGAGGTGGCATCTGTGGGGGGACAGTCTGGTGGGGGACCAGGTGCCCAATTCTTGGGTGCTGTGCCAGCTCCAGATGCTGAGAGCGGGAGGGAAGGTTGGACAGCAGCCGGTCAGAACAAAGATAACATAAACATCGCTGGAGCGAAGAGGCGCACCTAGTGTAGGCCTCCAGGCAAAGCGTTTGAAGGCCTTCCGGGAGGTCAGGGGCGTTGCCAAGCTGAACACAGGCTCGCCCACAGAGCAGGAGGGCAGCGGCCTCCTGTCCCTGCCCAGGAGACACTAACATCTCTGTCCACCCACCGACGTGGGCGTGGAACTTTGTCTTGTCTACGGCAACTGCGAGGATTTGTTATCGTGGATGAAGTCACTTTCAGGTAGAAAAGGAGGACCCTGGATGTAGAGAGCTGTCGTTTGGATGTGGAAGTGTCGAAGCCTTGGTCGCCGTCCCGTGAAACTCTTGGGAAGTGGTGCCCTGGGAGGGAGAGGCCCGTGGGGGGAGGTGGGTCACTGGGGCTGTGCCCTGAGAGGGGACTGTGGGCATCAGTCTCTTCCTTTCTTTTCTTCCTGGCCACCAAGAGGTGGGCAACTTCTCCAGCCAGGCACTCTTGCCCAGATACACTGCGCTGCCGTGGGTCCAAAGCAATGGGTCCAAGTGACCATGGCTGAAGTCTCTCAAACAGTGAGCTAAAATAAGCCTTTCCTCCTGATAAGCCACTTACCTCATGAGTCTTGTCACAGCGTGGACACCAACCAACACAGATGGATGAGGTCAGCTCTTCCTGCCATTCTCTTTGGGCCAGTGTGAGTCCTGGTAGGAGAAAAGGGAGGGTCAGCCCCTGGAGAGCCACCTTCCTGGGAGGTACTGGGGACAATCACAGGTGCTTGGGAGCCAGGGAACAACAGGGCCAAGTCGGGAAATGGGCCATTCCTTCCGTGTTGCATGGCACAGAGTTTTGCTCTGGCTTCTTGGAATTCGGAAACCAAGGCAGCATCAGAGGCATAAATGATGCGCCCTCAGGATGAGCTCTGCGTGTGGTGATGGGAGAGGCTTCTCTGACGGGCTCAGGACTGTGGCAGTGTGGACAGGTGGGGCCTGAGGTGCAGGGCTAGAGCCGAAGGCGAGGCCGAAGGCGTAGCTGGTGCCCTGTTGGGAGCACAAATGTGACGCCAGCCAGAGAAGCCAGGGAAGAGCTGGCAGAAGGACGCTCAGGAAGAGTGCACGGGGTGAGTCTGCGGGTGCGTGGGGAGCCGCTGAAGTGGGGCATCTGGGTCTATGGGCTTTTCTGGCTGCATGAGGTGGGGCTGCTGCCCACTGGAGCAATCAGTAGGTGAGGTTTGTAAACATTTATTTTAAGTTATAGGCAAGGTTAGCTATGCCCCCACTGGGCAAGAGCAAAGGGAGCTACATAGACAAAGGTGCAGAGAAAATGAAATGCTGGACAGGGTAGCCTGACTGCTTTCACATCTGTCCTCCTGGTGAGAACCAGGAAATCTGGACCAAACAAATCTGTCTGAATGGACCCAAAAGCTAGCAAAGGGCAAGGAGTTGGGCACCTAGAGTCTGGATGCACCTAGTGACCCTTGCCCTCCACCCCAGCAGTCGAGGGGCTGAGGCCGGGAGCAGCGACGTCCAAAGCAGTTCCTGTGTGAGGCACAGGCCCTGGAGTCCGTACCATCCAGGTGAGCTGCCCCATGCATTGCCTTTTGAGTACTTGAATTGGGAACAGTGTAACTGAGGAATTGCAACTTTCATTTGACTTAATTTTAATCACTCTCTTATCAAATCTAAATAGTTGCCATGACTAAAAGGCACCCCATGGTTCAGCACAGGTCTGCAGGAGCCCGAGGAGGGCAAAGGGCAGGATGACTCCTGCCTGGCCTCCTAGTTACTGTGCACCTTTAAGTGAATTAATTTCCTCCTCTGTGTTCAGTTTCTTTGTGTGTGTGTGTTTGTGTGTGTGCATGTGTGTTCAATTTCTTTATGAAAAAAAAGAAAGCCTGTTTCATAAAATGCTTTCATATATTAGTGACTGCTCCTAGTAGGTGTTCAGTAAAGACTAGATGGCAAAGTCTATAAATAATAAGTTGGGGAAAACATCATTTTTGAAAACTGTGCTATATTGTCTCAAAAGTAAAACATCTATGTTCTGTTATTGAACTTCTCTAAGTTTTTATTTGCTCTTAAAAACTCATCCACATATTACAGAGTATCTATGTACAATAAAGATGCTGTAAAGAAACTGCTTTCTTTTTTTAAAAAAGTAAAAAGCAGGCTCTCTCTTAAAACGTAGAAACAGATAAAAGCACAAGACTTTCTCTTCAATGAACTAAGAGAAACTAGTACTATAAATTAGCATATATCAAAATATTTTTGAAACAAAAGAATAGGTAGTTTGGGAAATAATTTTAACTTCTTCCTACTTTCTATTTATCATATATATATATGATAAATATATATATATAATGTCTACTCATATATATGTATAATTTCTCATATAAGAGAAACCATGCAATACTTAGGCTTGTATGTCTGATTTATTTCACTTAACATTATGGTCTCAAGGTGCATCCATTTTCCTACAAATGCCTCAAGTCTGCCCTTCCCCGCTGGGTATAAATACCACGTTTGCTTTATCCATTCATCTGTCGATGGATATACACACTGAAGAAACTGCTTTCTTAGGGAGTTGCCCAAAGTGAGCTTCATTATCCAGCATACCTCAACTTTACCCTCAAGTAAAGCTATCTGGCAGAAAGATAAAAGGCTTTATTTCCTCCTGCTTAGACCCTTTTTCTGATTAGTTAAGTTAGTTAATAATAAAATCAGTTAAGTCCTATCTGCACAAAAAATAACATGTTGAAGCCACTTTCAGAGGATGCATGGTGCTAGAATAAGTGCCACGTCTACTCATCTTGGTCAAGAAAAGCCACTGCATGTGGGGGCCATGTTCCACCCACAGGGAAAGAGCCTGCCTGTGGTTGAGATTCAGACCCCTCACCCTGAGAGCCAAGCAAAAGTAAAGCGCACCTTCTTTGGACAAGAGAGACTGACTTCCCATTGTGACTGTGGACTTCAGGAACAAATACGCCAAGGTCCCTCCAGTAAATGACCACGTACCACAGAGGTGTTCTCTGCTCCAAACCAAAGCATCCGTACATAAGGTCGCACCTCTCCTTTAGGAAGGGAAAGAGCTGCTTGGGGGGAACAGGGAGAAGGGTAGAAGTGGGGACTTCCATCCACACCTGGCCACCTCACCATCCCGGTATTCATGGATGTTTTGAGCTCATTTCAGCCCTTCCACCACCCAGGGGATTAGTGCTCCCCTTTGGGTCTTGGGGCTACCTGAATTTGGAATTGGATCTATGTCCCCTGTCTCCAAAGTTTATTATCCTTTCTGTTAATGGACTACCTTCCTGTTGTAGTCTGTTATGGCTGCCAGAAATAAGTATCATTCTGGTAGAGGTGATTTTTTAATCATAGGGATTTATTTTTTACAGTTTTGGAGGGTGGAAGTTCAAGATCAGAGTGCCAGCATGCTTGGGCTCTGGAAAGTTCTTCTCCTGGCTGCAGACTGCCAACTTCCTGCTGTGTTCTCAGGTGAGAAGGGTCTTTCTGATGGTTCCTTTATTTTATTTTTCCATTTCCTGTGAGTTTGGGAGTTTAATCAGGGTTTAATCATTTAATCATTTTGGGGGTTTAATCATGCATGTTAGGTAAGCGCTTTATCGCTGAGCTACAACCCCAGCCCTTCCTAGGGACTTTTAGTCCCATCTGGAAGACACCATCATCAAACCCAATCATATTCCAAAGGCCCCAACCCTCAAGGCCATCACTAAGAATGTTAGGATTTCAATATGTTTGGGAAGATACAAAATTTCTGAAGAACAAATCCCTAACATCTTGAAGAGTGTTTATCCCAGGAAAATAGAGTATACAAGCTTTTTGGCATGAATGTTTGTGCCAAGATGTGTTTGTACTACCTCACAAAGATAATTGTAAACATCTGAAAAATCATTCTAATAAAAATAGAATGTAGACTTTGGAGGTGTGTGTCAACATAGTTCATCAGTTATTCTCATTGCTCCAACGTACTGCAGAGGGGTGGATGTCAGTAACGGGGGAGGGCGTGCATGTGTGGGGCAGGCAATATAGGAGACATTTCGATATTTTCTGTTCAATGTTTCTGTGAATTTAAAACTACTCTGATAAATAAAGTCTGTCCAAAATCCTCGAATATAGCAGTTACCGTGCCCTGGGCACAATCTGACAGAGCGGTACACAGGAGTTTGCTAATCCTTACAAAAACAATAGGAGAGAACATCCTCATTTCCCAGATGGGCGAGCTGAATGCATGCAGGGTCACCGAGCTCCCAGAGCTCGTGGTAATAGAGCTGGATCTTGTTTTAGGGACTGAGTCCGTCTTAGAACTGGATAAAGAAGAGCTGATAATCGTGTGAGTTCCGCTCATGACATCAAAGGGCTGTTTCCTTTGACAGTCCTCAAGATGTCTCAGCAAAGTGTCGTTCATTAACTTACTTAGGGTATTTCTCAACAAGAATATTTTATAAGAAGATGAGAGGGCTGTCCAGGTCAGAGCTGGATAAGATGAAGTAGGTCTCCGTGGCCTTGCAGTGCTGGACATGGGGGCCTCGAGCAGCCCACGGACTTCATGGCTAGAAACGTGGCCTGCCCAGGAGCACCTCTGGGAGCAGGCGTGGGAGCGGACCTTCCTCTCCCTCTCCAGAGCCCGGGGGCTTTCCCTGTGGACACTTGGCAGTGATTGTGCGTGGCTCGTGGTGTCCACTGTGGAAAGCTGAATCAAGTTGTTACCTGCAACAGAATCCCACAGATGCATTTTGGAGTTGATCCTGTCCCTGATAGTTAGGCTCTTTATTCTCCTTTCCATAGTTTTCCTTTGAAAAAAAAATATTAATAGTGTTTGCACTTGTATAAGCTGCTTTCAATCATTATTTGAATGAGCTTGGTTACAAATATTTAAATAATTTTTTGTTTTGTTTTACATATGCATGAGCAACTGCCTTTCTTCCCCTGTCTTTGTTTCTAATTTATTCCCACCTAGGACACAGGATGAATTAATCTTTAATATATTGCTCTGTGCAAGGCCAGAAACAGTGGTCTTCCTGCCCACTCTGTACCAAGACAGGTCAACCAGAGACAAGCGGAACAAAGTCACACAAGCGTATTTTACGTGACACAGGAGTCTCCAGATTGAAGACTCAAAGGCCTAAGGTGAGCTACGAGTTTTGGGGAGGAGGTCCCTAAGGTTGTGATGCAGGGCTTCACACACGCTGGGCAAGCACTGTACCACTGAGCTACGTCCCCATTCCGGAACTGTCCATTTTTATACTGAGGCTCCATGAAGCCAAGACAGCCACATGGAAGGAGAAAAGATAGAACAGGTGTGAGCTAATAGGCTGTGGGGAGACCCAGCCAGGCCTCTCTTCAGCTTCTTCCCAGCCTTTCTGGGCCG
Organism: Erethizon dorsatum; assembly: GCA_028451465.1. Taxonomy (NCBI): domain Eukaryota; kingdom Metazoa; phylum Chordata; class Mammalia; order Rodentia; family Erethizontidae; genus Erethizon; species Erethizon dorsatum. Next base: position 37,929,189 of record CM051832.1, on the reverse strand, counting down.
CATTCCATCCTCCCAAGTATGGGGCGGGCAGGCCCCTTCCAGGAATGGGGGTCTCATGACCAACAGTCAAACAAGATGCGTCAGAGTTGCTTTATGGTCCAATCCATGACGAGGGCCAGGGAAGATCAGAGCAGTACTCTCAGGTTTAAAGGTTTGCTTTGGGGAAAGCGGCTTCTAGTTTTTGCGATGTGCTTTGGGAGAGAGGAATTCTAGTTTCTATCGCCTGCCTTGGGAACAGAAAGGCGAGCAGGCACAGGTCAGAGAGAGAATTCCCTTCTAGGGCTTTTACTTTGGGTTATCACTTTTGGCCCCAACTTCTGCTAGGCAAAAATCAAAAAGAAAGCATATATATTACTGGTGCCATCCTTAGCTCTGGCTCAAGAATCTTCTAGAAGGTAATTTCTCACCTGGTGCAGATGTGTTTCACATAAATTCAGGATATATCCCCGAGGCCACACTTTTAGCAGAGACTTCATAAAACCTTCAGAATCTAAATGTTTACAGCCTGGCCCTTTGCAGAAAAAAAATTGCTAGCTTGTGCCACAAATGATATCTCCTGACCAAAATGTAAATTAACTAAAATCATTAATAATGTTTTGCCTGCAAAAACAATTGTAGATACTTTGGGCTCAATAAATAGGCATCATAAATATAATAAAATATACAGAATTAAACAATGAGAACTCTACATATCAAGATGTGTAAAAACACGGTATACAAAGAGTCATAGAAATGGATGAATTTATTAGAAAAAAGATTGAAAATTAAGTTCAGTGTTCAGCTCTGAAATTTACTTTTTTAAACAATGCATAGTAACTGAAAAATGAGTCCAGAGACAAGAAAGAAATGAGGAGATAGTGAATAGTATGTTAGCCTTCCATCGCTGTGATTAAACAAATGAGAAAAATCATTTAAATGAGGAAATAGGTATTTTGGATCATGGTTTCAAAAGTTTCAGTCCATGGTCAGCTGGGTCTGTTGCTGTTAGGGCAGTGGTGAGGCAGAAATATGGTGGAAGGGCATGGAGGGGTGGAGGAAAGCTCACTTTATGGCAGCCAGGAGGCAGAGAGAGCAAAAGCCAGAGAGGAAGGGACCAGGACAAGATGTACCCTTTAAAGGTGCCCAGTGAGCTGCTTCTGCATCTTAGTAGAATGCAGCACCCCACCTCCTAGTAGCCCTTCAATCAGGAGCTCATCAGTGGGATAATCCACTGAGGGGTGAGTGCCCTTATTTTACGATCACCTCTCCTGGCCCCACCTTTGAACTTGCTGCGTTGAAATCAAGCCCTTGTTACACAAGTATTTGGGGGACACTTCATAATAAAACCATAACAATTAGAAAACCAGAAATAACACTGAAAATTAACAAAAGCAGAAGCTAAAATCTGAAAAGAAGCTGAGTCCATAACTCTGGAAGGTTTAAGGGAAAAGACAAAATAATAAAGCAGAAAAGAAAACAAAGAAGGAAGGAAAAAAGGCCTAAGTGCAACTCTATAGCCGGTGAATCAAAACCAAGCATGACAAACAGCTTTAGACCAATAAACCTGAAAACCAAGACAAAGTCGTTATTTTTCCTGAAAAGGTGCACTATCAAAATTGCATCAATTAAAAACCTCGAGAAATCTTTAACCATATAACCATAATAATAAAAGTTGTGGTTTAGAAAATAATAAGAAAAATTAATTTAATGCTCTGAAATCAATAAACAGAAAAGCATCAAGCTTCATGATTTTATGAGTGAAATTTATCAAATTTCCCAAAGATACGTCCAGTAAATCTATGTTGGGATGAGCCAGGACTCGGGGAGTGATGTAACTTTCTAACATCTCTTTCATTTCAAATTAGAGTGACTCTCTGGAAGTTACTACTGCAGTCCCCCTGTGCTTGTTAGAATGGTGGCTGAAACTAGAAGACATTTTTAAGAAACCCTGTTCTCCAGACCTGCTGTTTACTCTGCTTGTTTGAAGAATTCACAGATACCGTGACCTAAGTACCTCAGAGGTTTCCTGGCTGAGGTCAGAGAAAAACATGGCCGAGGGAGCAGGGTCAGAGAGATGATTAGCTGCTGTCCTTGAAGGTGGAAGGGGACAGGGAATGTGAGTGCCCAGAAGCCAGTAAAGGCCGGGAAGTGGGTTCTTTCCTAGAACATCTAGAAGCCCTGCAGACATAGTACTTCCAATTCAGTTTCCCTTGTTTCAAATATATGACTTGCAGAGACATCAGATAATAAATTTGTGTTGTTTTAAGACAAAACCACCCACATTTCCCAAAGATAGCTTCTTAATTCACAAGACTGCTGCACAAAAAAGCAAGAAACAGAAAATTGGGGGTAAAAATCAAAAAATTATTGAAATATTTCAATCTCACTTGCAAAAAATAAATGCAAACATTCTTTTAAAAATTGCAAACCAGGGCCAGTGAGATAGCTCAGTGGCATAGACACCTGCCTGGCAAGCGCGAGATCCTGAGTTCGACTCCCAGTACCCACGTAAAGGAAAAAAAAAAGGGCCGGTGATATCACTCAGTGGCACAAGCGCGAGGTCCTGAGGTCGACTCCTGGTACCCACATTTAAAAAAAAAAAATTGCAAACCAAATGCTTCAATGTCTAATAAATCAAGCATCAGCATACTTCACCTGAGAATTGCAACACAGTTAGCATTAGGAAATATGTTAACATAATAATCATATTATATATTAAAGAAGAAAAAAGCATGTGATTCTCAAAAGATGCAGAAAAGGGCTGGTGAGATGGCTCAGCAGCATAAGTGCCTGCCTGGCAAGCGTGAGGTCCTGAGTTCGATTCCTGGTACCCATATAAAGGAAAAAAAAAAAGGCCAGTGATATCGCTCAGCGGCACAAGTGCCTGCTGGCAAGCGCGAGGTCCTGAGTTCAACTCCTGGTACCCACATTAAAAAAAAATGCAGAAAAAATAGTATTTGATGAAATTGTGCATTTATTCATTACAAAACACTTTCACAACCTAATAAAAGAATGGAGCTTTCACAGTAAGGTAGCTATTATCTACTGAAAATCAAAGACTAGCATTTAGCAGGAAAAGAGTAGAAAGTGCTCCTTTAAAATCAGCTGAGAAGTGAAGCTGACCGCTATCATGGCTGCAGTCAGTATTGTCTGGAAAGTCCTATCCAAGATTGTAAGACAAGGGGAAGACAGACATAGTGATTAGGAGGAACCAGAAACAAAACCATCATCCACTGGCAATGACGTCAGCAATACAGAACATGCAAGAGAAAGCAGAGACAGACACAACACCAACAAAAGGTTTGCTTTTTCATAAACAATGATGGCCATTTATACAAGTTGATAAGAAAAAGTCATTGTGATCGAAAAAATGGGCAAAAAAGGAATAATTCACCAAACAGAGAACTTGATTGGCCAATAAATGTGTAAGAAAGACTTAGCTTTATTAATAATTGGAAAATGCAAGTAATAGCTAAGACAGTTCACAACCATCGAATAAGCAAATTATCAGGTGTGATAATCCCCAGCGTTGGTAGGATACTGATAGCAAAGATTGTCACTCTGTAGAGGCTCCAGAATTTCATTACAAGACATATTTTAGAGAAACCAGTGAGTGATCACATAGAGGCCTAACAATGCCAAGTGTTGGAGTACTATTTGTAATAATAAAAATCTAAAAGCCATTTAATTGTCCATCTGTAGGAAATTCGATAAGTAAATTGTCATATATTTATAAAATATAATAATGTTAATCAGTGATAATCAACAAGCTAAGCCTTACCTGTGTACCAACATAAACCATTGCTGAAAAAAGTTGTTGAATGAGAAAAATAAATTATTGTGAAAGAGTTCGTACCCGTGTGAACATTTAAAAAACAATTCGGGGTCTGGGACATAGCTCAATGGTGGAAAGCACACTTAACGTGCTCAAGGCCCTGGGTTCAATCCCCAGCACTGCAAAAATTAAAATAAAAAGATACAGCAAGATAGTTTTTAGAAGATGTCACACAGAAATACCTGAAATAAAAAATCGTAGGAAGTTCATGAATTATAGAAATGACCAATGCAAGACAGAGTGTCTGAAATTGAGGACAATGTGGTAAATTATCAAAAAGTAGTTAAGGAAGCCTGAAAAAAACTATCTATCTATCGATACAGAGAGAGAGAGACACAGAGAGACAGAGAGAAAAGACCATCCAGCAGCTACTAAATGACTAAACAAAGGATAATTGGTGTTAGAAAAAAAAGCTGGAAGATAACACAGATGAAATTACTAATATGTTTACAGTTACCATAGAGAAACTGTGCCAAATATGAGAAAAAAGTTCAACATACAAGGAAGCAAGGTGAACAAAATACCAAACAACTCCGATGAAAAAGAGGTTGACAAAGACATATCCTTATTAAATTGCCAAGTATCCAACAACAAAACAAAACAAACAAGAGAATTTTAAAAAGAGTCAGAAAAAAACAAACAAATTACATATAAAGGCAAACCCATTAGAATTACGGCAGACTTCTCAACACAAACCTTAAAGGCCAGAAGAGCTTGGAGGGAAGTATTTCAAGCCCAAAGAGCAAATAGCTTCCAACCTAGTTTAACATACCCACCAATGCTTTCCTTCAAACTACGTGGAGGAAAATGGACTTTGCATGAAAAGGACCAGTTGAAGGGATCTGTGACTACAAAACTGGCACTCCAGACAACAGCAAACAATAGCCTAGATGGAGACAATGAAATTAATACAGCTAAAAGACCAGACAAAATGAAAACACCAAGTAAGGTCAATGGCTAGAAGCAACAAATGACAAGAGAAGAAAAACAAAGGCGTCACCAACAGAAAGAATGCTGTGACAGTAAATAATGCATCACAGTACTATCTCTCAGTGTTAATGGCCTCAGTTCCCTAATTAAAAGACACTGATCAGCAGACTGGATCAAAAAACAACTCAACAATCTGTTGCATTCAAGAAACTCATCTAATCTGAAAAGATATTAATAGAAATTAAAATTAAAGGATGGAAAACAGTATTTCATGCACTAGGACCCTGAAAACAAGGGAGGGTAGCAATTCTAATATCAGACAGGGTAAACTTCAAACTAAAACTGATTAAAGAAACAAAGAAGTTCACTGCATTCTACTTAAGGAAACAATCCACCAAGAAGAGATAAAACAAACTGCTGAGCCTAAAAGATCAAATAAATACTATTACAATAATTATGGGCAACCTTAACACTCCACTTTTGCAAAGTGAGAGATCAACTAAACAAAAAATTAGTAAACAAATATTAGAGCTGAACCACATCCTCGAATATATGGACTTAATAGATATCTACAGAGTATTCCACCCCAATGGAACATTTTCTTTCAGCAGTACATGGTACTTTTTCCAAAATAGATCACATACTAGTCCACAAAGTCTGCTTGAGTAAATGTAAGCAAATTGAAATTACCCCATGTGTATTATCAGAGCACCATGCAATGAAAATAGAAATCAATGACAGAAGAAATCACAGAAAAGGTAGAAGCAGCTGGAAAATTAATACCACACTCCCCAAACACCCAATGGGTCACAGAAGAAATAGAAGAAATTAAAAAATTTCTGGAAGTTAATGACAATGCCAATGGTACACTCATTGAAACCTCTGGGACACTAGGAAAGCAGTTCTAGGGAAAAATTCATCACAATCAGTGCTCACATTAGGAAAACAGAGCCTCAGACAAATAACCTTGAGAAATCTAAAGATACTTCAGCAGCAAAACAATCGAAGCTGAAATGAAAATTAAGGAGGGAAATTATAAAGATTAGAACAGACATCAATGATTAAGACTAAAGAAAAAATACAAAAAAAATCAACAGATCGAAGACCTTTGAAAAACTAAACAAAGTAGACAAGCCCTTACCCAGATTTACCAAGAGAAAGAGAGCAAAGACTAACATCAGTGCAATTAGAAATGAAAAAGGTGAAATCACAACAGACATTGTTGACATCCAGAAGATAGTAACTGTCTTGGCTACTTTTCTCTCATTGCTGAGACAAAATACCTGATGCCAAAATTAAGGAAGGAAAGGTTTATTTAGCTCACAGTTTTTGGAGGTTTCAGTCCATAATCAGTTGGCTCCAAAGCAGGGTTGTGTGGCCAAGGGGCAACAGTTCAAGATGGCAGAAGACAGAGAAAAAAAGGGGAGGAGAGAGAGAACAAGCCCCTTTCCCTCCATTATATTGTAAGGCTACCCAACCCAGGGCGGCTGTAGCACTCATACCCATAATCCCAGCACTAGACAATGAATCAATCACAAACTCTAGATTCAGCTGCTTCCAAAAAGCACCCCCATGACTTCATGAGGCTTTGGGGGCACCTCCAGATACAAACCATACCATTCTGCCCCTGAGCCCCAAAGACTCATGCACATCCCTTTAGGCAAGATATTTAGTCCATCTCTAAGAGTTACCAAAGTTCTAACAGTTTCAGCACTGCTGAAAAGTCCAAATCCCAAGTCTCGTCTGAGATTTAAGGCAAACTCTTAGCTGTGAGCTCCTGTGCAAATGAAAAGAAAGTTAAACACTTCTAGCATTCATGGCACAAGATAAACATTTCCATTCCAAAAGTTACAAACAGGAGGATACAAAGGAATGGGATCAAAGCAAGTCAGAAATCCAGCAGGGCAAACATTAAGTCCTATAGTTGTCCATGTGCAGCATCTGAGGCCATCTGTGGAAAGTTGTGAGCTCTAAAGGGCTTGTGTGCTCCTCCCCTACGGCACTTCCGGTGGTTGTAGCTCCCATGGCTTTTCCTTTAGGCCCACTTTGCTCCCTCCTTGCAGCTTTCCTTAGATGATCCACGTTCCTGGCTTTCCCAACCTTCTGGGGTCTCCACTGCACCTTTGGCTTCATACTCACAGCTTCACACATTGCTCTCTCAGGGGCACACTGCCTGGCCTCCCAAGCCTTCTGAAATCTGGGTGGAAGCCTTCTTAACCTCAGAGCTCTTGCATTCTGTAAGCGCCTAAAACCAGTGCTATGTGGATGATGCCAAGGTCTGCTGCCAGCTGGAGCAGTAGCCAGGCTTCCTTCTGTCTTGGCTGTAGGGGTCGAGTGCCTGGATCACTGAGCACTCTGAACCTGATTCTGAGGAACAAATTCTTTATGCTGCCACCATTCTGGAAACTGGTGCAGCTGCCACCGCCATTCTGCAACATGGTGTTTTGCGCCTTTCTCCTCAAAGCAAAGTCTTTCATTTTTGCAGTTTTGAGGCTGCAAAGAGTAGAGACTTGCTGCTTCTTGTGATGCCCTCGGGCCATCTTTTATATTCTCCTGTTCCTTCTCAGCAATGGAGATCTCCTCAGCTCTGTCTTTGCAGTCCACGGCTTTACTGGAGCTTTTTTCCTGGCCAAACTCACAACATTTTAAATCATCCTGCTGGGCTCTTTGCTTTTGATTTGCAACATAAATCTAGCTAAAAGCCCCCAACAGTGGCCATTCACCACCTCAACATTCAACTGCCTTAAAATTTCTTCTGCCAGTTTAATTAGTCTGCCACTCTTAATCTTAGTCTCAAGCAAAGTCTCTGGACATGAGCAAAATGCAGACAAACTTTCTGCTAAGCCGTAACACACATTGTCTGGAGTCCAACAACCAGTGCAGTCCTTCTTCCCAAGAGAAACCTCCCAAGCCTGGTCTTTACTGACAGGATTTCTATCAGCCTCTGGTTTTCTGAGCTCTGACCACAGTCTCCCATACAGAACAGCCTAAAGCATTCCAGCTCTTTCAGGTGACATCTCTGAACCTTCCCAAATTCTTCCCTTAAGCCATTCCCAAAGGCTCTTGGACCACATGTTCAGGTAGTCACAGCAACAACCCCACTCCTCTGGTACCAAATTCTGTGTTGGTTACTTTTCTCTCATTGCTGAGATAAAATACCCAACACCCAAAGTTAAGGAAGGAAAGGCTTATTTAGCTCACAGTTCGTAGAGGTTTTGGTCTGTAATCAGCTGGCTCCAAGGCAGGGTGCTGTGGCACAGGGGCAAGAGTTCATGGCGGTGGAAGACAGCAAAAGCAACAAGAGCAAAAGGGAGGAGAGAGAGAGCAAGCCTCTTTCCCTCCCTTGTATTGTATGCAGGCTGCCCGCCCCAGGGCAGGTGTAGCACTCACACCCATAATCCCAGCATTAGACAATGAATCATTCACAAACTCTAGATTCAGCTGCTTCCACAAAGCCCCCCCATGACTGCCTGAGGCTTTGGGGGGACATCCAGATACAAACCATAACAGTAACTACTTGGAAAAATTATATTCCAACAAATTAGCAAATTTTGATGAAGTGGACAGGTTCCTAGATGGATACATATTGCACAGCTAAACCAAGAAGACATAAATGTGCTGAACAACCCAGTAACAAGCAATAAAATTGATGAGTAATAAAGAATCTATCAAGTAAAAAAGCCCAAGACCTGAAGGATTCCCTGATGAAGTCTACAAAACCTTTAAGGGTGTTATATTACCAATACTCCCCAAGGTCTTTAAAGAAATTGAATGGAAGGCAGTGCTTCCAAATTTGTTTAGAGAAGCCAGTATCACCCAGATTCCAAAACCAGATAAAGACCTAAATAAAAAAGAAAATTATAGGGCGGTGGTGGCACACCTATGGCACCAATGTTTTTGTGTTTATCTTATAAGACAAAAGGTGCTAATGTATGAATTGTTTTTTTCTAAACTAAAACCTCAGTATTCAGGTTTAATTGCAGTGTTGGCACTTTGCAATAAATAAGTGGGTTCCGAGTTGCAGTTTGGCACTCGGTCTGTAAAAGGTTCTCCATCACTGCTATAGGCCAATCTGCTTAAAGAACTTAAATGCAAAAATCCTCAACAAGACGTCAGCAAAGAGAATGCAGCACGTCATCGAAAAGATCATGCATCATGACCAAGTAGGTTTCATCCCAGAGATGCAAGGAGGGTTCAACGTATGTAAGTCAATAAGTGTAATGCATCACATAAACAGAAGCGAGGTCAAAACCACACGATCATATCAATAGATGGAAAAGCTTTTGACAAAATTCAGTACCCTTTAACAACAAAAACCCTGACAAAAACAGATATAGAAGGACCATACCTGAATTTGGTAAAAGCTGTTTATGACAGTCCAGCAGCCAGCATCATACAAGTGGGGAAAAACTAAATGCCTTCCACCTAAAATCAAGAACAAGACAAGGAGGTGCACCATCACCACTTCTGTTCGACATAGTGCTTGAGACATAGCCAGAGCAATTAGGCAAGAGAAAGAAATAAAGGGGACACATACAGGAAACAAAGAACTCCAATTGTCATTGTTTGCAGAAGACATGATACTCTACATAGAGGACCCGAGGAACTCCACCACAAAACCTCCTAGAATTAACCAACTTCAGCAATGTAGCAAGGTACAAGAGCAGCACACAACAATCATTAGCATTTGTGTACCCCAATAGTGAAGGAAATTGTGCACACCAATAGAAGGAAATTATGAAAACAACACCAGTCACAGTAGCTTCAAGAAAAATGAAATACAGTACCTGGGAATTAACCTAACCAAGTGAAAGACCTCAACAAAGAAAATTACGGCACTCTGGAAAAGGAGATTGAAGGTGACATCAGAAAATGGAAGGATGTCCCCTGCTTTTATATAGGCAGAACAAATATTGTCAAAATGGTCTTACTTCCAAAACTGTTATAGAGATTCAACACAGTCCCAATCAGAATACCAACAGCATACTTTACAGTCCTTAAATATATATGGAACCAGAAGAGACCCAGAATAGCAAAAGTAATTTTGGGCAACAAGAGCAAAACAGGAGGCCTTACAATACCATTTTCAAGTTACGCTACAAAACAATAGTGATAGAACGGCATGGTATTGGAATGAAAACAGACACAATGGGACAGAATGGAGGACGCAGAAACCTCCCCAGACACATTTAGCTATATGATCTTTGACAAAGCAACCAAAATGATACGTTGAAGGAAAGATAGCCTATTCAACAAGTAGTGTTGGGAGAACTGGGTAACTGTTTGCAGAAGATTGAAACTGGACCCATATTTCTCACTGTGTACTACATTAAAATGAAAATGGATCAAAGATCTAAACATTAAAACAGAAATGTTGAATCACAGTTCTCCAATGCGTGAGCTTCACAGCCTTCACAGAAGAGTGCCAGCGTCCTATTCCTTTCACTCTTGTCTCTGAATCTCTGCTAGATCCTGGCTTAATATTTCCTCGTGGGAAATAAAGTGATCTTGCACAGAAACCAAGGGAGATGGCATTCAAATAAGAAGAGAGGATTCAAAAATAGGAAAGGAAGACACTAACCTACCTCCGGCAGCAACCACAGCACCCCGCAGGTTTTCATCTGCTCGGAGAGGTGGGACATTTTGTGTTTATCTTATTTTGACTTCCCCTTGACGGTTGCTCCAGAAGCAGTGCAGAGAATGTCATCATAAATGCAAAGGCCACTCAATCTCTATTCATTTCACCTGCTGGGACCGCCAGTCAACTCAGGCAGGCAGCAATCACAGCGGCCAGCCTCCCATGGGCCAAGCAGCACAGAACACCGTGGTGACGGTGGCCTCTGGTGCTGGGTCCCTCCCACCTCATGCCCGGACTGCTGGCATGAGACCAGTGTGTGATTCACGTTGAAAGCCGTCACAGAGACACCAGGCCATGCTCGACCACTAACCTGGCTCCACCACCCAGCCACTTGACACGTGCGACACGTCATCAGAGCACCGGCCGCTCACTGGCCGGCAAGCTTCCTCGATACTCTTTCTCTTTCCCGCTGTGGCCTCTGGCCTCCTCTCTCTCTCCCCGGCTTCCTCACCTTCTTTCCCAGGCTTCTTTCTTCCTCAGAGCGAGGCGATTTGCTAAGAGAGCGAGGCTTCCTCCAGGCAGATGGGCCGGACTGACAGGAAGTTTTCTTGTTTATTTGTTTTGTTTTTGCAAATGTTAGGGCAGGCCATTGCTGGCGCTGAAATCAGTGTGGCCACCAGGTCCACCTGGTCACGATGTCCCTGTGGGTTCTCATGCCAGCAAGGCCCCATGAGCTGCAGCTGGTGCGCTGACGGTCAAGGGCCTTCGCTGGGAAGCGGGGCTGTTCCCCACGCCTCAGGGCCCAGCGGCAGGACAGCGAGCCATGGCTTGACTGCAGAGCAGGATGCCATGAGGGTAGCTCAACCTATGTGCCAGTTTCTAATCAATACAAGGGCCCATTCCACAGGGTAGATCAGGAGCGCCATGTGGGGGACACTGAGCCTGGCATGAAGTGTGTTCTGCTGACACAGGTGTCACCATCATGGTCTTGGGGAAATGCAGATTCCCAGAGGAGACAGTCGTTCCTGCCAGGACATACCAAAAGAAGGCTCATACATATGTTTTGTGGCACAGAGAAGTGGGCACCCCCAGGGGAGGTGGTGAGCCAGCAGGTCCCCTGCCACCTGCCTGCCCTGGAGCAGAGCTTCAGGGTCACTCATGATTACAGTACGACGCTCCTATGGCGTTTTGCTGGGGTGGGGTCTCTCTGCCTCCACCCAGCTGTGTGCATGGCCTGGGCCCCTCCTGTTTGCAGACAAACCTCACAGCCTTCACAGACCCGGTGAGGTGCAGCGGAGCTCAGGCGCTGGTTCTAATCAGAAGATACCATCATGGACTCCAGTCACTCTCTGGTACAGTGGTCCCTGCTTTCCATAGTCTCACTTTCCAAGTTCAGTTACCTGCTGTCAACTGTGGTCCAAAAATATTAAATGGAAACAAGTCACACGCTTAACATCGCATGCTGTTCTGAGCAGTGAGATGGATCTCGCACAAGGACCTGAAACGTCTCTTTTGAGCAGTCTATCTGTGCCATAGGCACTGCCCGCTCATCAATCACTAAGTGGCCATCTAGTTATCAGATCGGTTGTCACAGTAACCCAGGGCTTGTGTTCCAGCAACACTTATTTTGCTTGATAATGCCTGTAACCATTGCCAGGAGGACACTGGCAACTCAGATATGCCAAAAGGAAGTTGTAAAGTGCTGCCTTTAAGTGAAAGGTGAAACTTCGTTATAGTCACACATGTGTAGGAAACAAACGTGGTATATACAACCAGATAAGTAGCCAAGCATTACCTAGGTGCATCTGTGACAGCCTTCAGACTTGAATTGTACCCAGGTCTTCTCTCAGTCAGCTGCTCTGCAGATTTTGGACTTGTTCATGTCTGTAGTTGCATAAGCAAATCTTTGAACTAAATCAATCAGTCATCTATATCTATCTATCATCTATATCTATCTAAACTATCATCTTTCAGTATCCAGGATCCTCCCACTCTTGTTGCAGTTACTAAAATCGCCACATGTTCAAGTTGTTTATATAAAATGGCTCTCTATATGTATATAAACTATGTGCTTCCTCCTGCACACTTTAAATTACCTCTAGATTATGTATAATATCAAATACTATGTACACACTCTGCAAATAGATGGTATGTTGTATTGTTTAGTGAATAATCACAAGAAAAAAGTCAGTGCATGTTCAGAACAGATGAAATTTTTGGTTTTGAATTTTTTTATTTTAAAAAAGTCTTTTATTAGTACATGTTTGCCATACATAATGATCACATTCATTGTACGGAATTTGTACCTTTATGTAATATATCTTAATTCTTCTTTTTTTTCCTATTCCCCTCCCCTCTTCAACCCCACATCCCCCTCCCAATTTTTTCCTTTCATTCTCTCTTTTAAAAATTCCTTTTCCCCTCATTCCCTTCCCCTTCCCCTTCCCTTCTTCCTTTTCCCATTTGAACATGTTCTTCCTACTTCTCCATATCTATCCTCCATTTTGCTCTTTATTTACCCTTTGGGTTTCTCACACAAGAGAAACAATGTGATACTTAAACTTGTGTGTCTGATTTAATTCACTTAAAATTATGGTCTCGAGGTGTATCCACTTACCTAAAAATGTCTCAAGTGTATCCACTTTTTAACATTTTCTATCTGCAGCTAGTTGAAGCACAATGTGTGTCTGGTGGACAGGGAGGGCCACCTTTGTCATCTAAATCTGACTACGGTCTACCATCTCTCTAAAACTCCTCTGTCCCTCCATTATCATCTATTATCTATCACCCACCTGTCAGTCATCTGTCTACCCATCCACCACCTGTCACCTGTCCATACACGCACACACGCGCACACGCACACGCACATGCATGCACACACGCACGCACACACCCTACGGCTCCTGTTTCTCGGGAGATCCCCACACGCCCGCTGCTCAGGGCCTGCCTCACCCTCCTCAGCCCGACGCATCCCTCCCAGCTGAGAGTGCAGATGAGGAGCAGTGGTCCCCGTGGCGGACACTGGAAGGAAGGAGCAGAGGGAAGCAGCGGGTCATCTTCACATGGGTTTGTTCACCTCCCGGGGCAGACCCCACTGCTTTCCCTGGATTTTCAAAGGATGTGTCTGTGGCCTGAAGAAGATTAAAAAGCAAAATTAAGAAATCCTGATACAGATCGTGGAACACTTGTAAGAGGGAAAAACAAAGCGATGAATCAAGGAAAATAAGGAAGGATGGAAAGCCAGGTAAGAGATGGCCGCGAGGAACGGCCGCTGTGTTTTTGCTTCTTTTTTTTGCAGACACAGCGTTTGCTATAAGGGAGGACGGCATAAATATGGACATTCGAATGCTGGTTTAACAATTTAAACCCTTAAACTACATCATAACTGCATTTTTATTTTTTTATTTCTTATATGCAGGTACTGGGAGTCGAACTCAGGACCATGTGCTTGCCAGGCAGGTGCTTATGCCGCTGAGCTATATCACCAGCCCATAACTGCATTTTTAAAAAGCCTTTGAGAATCTTTTCCAGCTCTCTACTCACCTGTAGTCTGCAGCATTCAATAAGCCAAGCTCCACAGCTTGCTACAATTGAGCAGTTTGGTTTAGATTGAGACATTCAGAAATGAAGGAAAATGCTTTTTTCTTTCTCTTTTTCACCCAGCCAAGAAGTCGCAGGACCAAACCTTGCCGTTTCGCAGTTCTGCACTTCGGGGGCCTCCCTTATCTTGGTAGCTTTTGATTGACAAGGCAATATCCACACAAGAGAGCGTCACCCATCCATCTACCGCGTGCCTGCCGTCCAGGGCTCCTACACGCACGGCAAGATTCATTTACAAAGCGATCAGTGAGACAGTTATTTAATTAAAGTCTCCAGTGAGAAAATGGAATTTAATTTTTTGAGTGTTAAATTTACACTATTAGAGACTCTTCCGAACACTGGGCGTGAGAATTCCATGCTGCGCCTGGCTCCTCATAAACGTCTTGGTGGGTGAATGAAGGTCGTGGAGTCCTGCTGGGACCAGCCAAGGAGCAGAAAAGAGAAGCCCTCCGCTGAATGTTTACCGATCTCTCACCAGAACCGTAGTGGGCACAGAGGAACAGCGGTGTGGAAGATTTGATGGGTGCTGACAATAACTGCATAATGCCAGCTTCCTTGGTCAAAGACGGTGTTTGCCAAACCGTGTACGAAGTGTCTTATGTAAACACTGGTCTCATTCCTTTATCTTATTGCATTTTCTCATCAAACTCGCTGTGATTATTCTTTGTTGCAGAGGAGAGCTGGGACACAGAGCTGCAGGCAAATTGTTCAACCCTACAAGCCCAGAGAGAGCAGAGGGAGGACCCGGACAGACTGTGCACCAGGCAGCCCGGCCTGGCCCTTGTCTGCCATGAGTCTGAGCAGGGCAGAGAGAGTAAAACCCCGCAGCGCGGGGGAGGAGGAATCTCCTGATGGGGTCCTGGGAGAGTAAGGCAGATATTTACCACCGTACCCCAGTGGTTTGCCAGGGAATCCCAGACCCAAAAGAACCTGCTACACTCTCTTCGCTGTCTGTAGCTTGAGGAGTGGCTGGATGCGCTGTTGCTAGCTGCAGCGTTCATGCTGAAGGACAGCACGGCCTGCTCTACGGCACTCCACAGTTGGGTGCCTTCAAGAGCAGAGGTTAGATGTCGGGTTAGTTTCCTTCTTGCCTGAAATTATTCCTTGTAACAAGGAGGCCCTTTTGCTGAGTTCAGTAGTGAAGTTAACATCTTCCCTTGCTCTCTGGCAACACTTCCAGAGCATTCCACAAGCTGTGATTTGCTCTAGAGGTGAGAGTGACATGTCGGTCTGGGCGTGTGCAGATGGACGGTGATACTCTGCAAGGGAACGGCCGGCTGCTGCAACAGTGAGGGCCGAGCACACAAGGCCTCCCGCGGAAGTGCTGCGTGCTTGAGTTCTGCGAGGCAGAGTGGACACCATCAAGAGTGGACACCAGCAGACAGGCTTCACGGACTCCAGGGCTGGTGCTGGGAGGGGCATAGATCCATGCTGACGAGAGCTGTAGTGGGGAGTGCCCCCACCAAGCTGGAAGTTGTTTCCGCTGCTGTACTGGAGGTTTGTCTCAGAGAAGACCCGTTTTTCTTGCTGAATCTGAGAGACCTGCTCCTGCATCATCACTGTGGACACTGACATTGCCCACCACCCCAACTGAGCTCAGTGGCAGCTTGGCAATTGTACCAAGTTCAGATCAAGGGTGCCGGAAATGCCCATCAAGGACAACTTTCCTCCTGAAATCCAACATTTCTGAGTAACTAAGAACAACAGCTAGCAATTACTCCATTCTTACTGTGTCTCAGGCACTGGCTTAGGTACTTAGTTCTTTATAGGCACAGTATGAGATGGAAATATTGTCTTCACTCTCGTTTTACAGATGAGAGATGGAGGGGAGAGGAGTTAAAGTGATACCCACATGCTCGCAAAACTAACAAGCCATAGGGGCTGAATGTCAACTCTGCAAACACCTGTGCCTGGAGGTGTCTGGCTCTGGCTGGGGAGTGAACTAAAATGGGAGGAGGCACCAATGCTGAAGAGCCCTCGACGCCTCGGTTCCACCTGCAGATGTGCCACTGGCAATAGCATCTTGATCAGACAGATATTAGAGGCTGTGCAGCTGAGTTAAGCTAACACGTGTTGAGCCAGGCATGGTGGTGCGTGCCCGCAATCCCAGCACTCTGGAAGGCTGAGACAGGAGGATCACAAGTTCAAGCTCAGCCAGTGCAGCTTAGTGTCTTAGGGAGACCCTGTCTCAAAAAAATTGTAAAAAAGTGTGGGGATATAAGGACTTCAGTGTGAAGTCCCTGGGTTCAATCCCCAGTACAATCAATCACAAAACAACAACCAAACAAAGCGAACACATTTCAGCTCTTGTTCTGTTGCTGACTGTATGACCTGTTCATCTGTCTTCAGTGGGAAAATGAGGACAATAATAATAATCACGATTCCCAGCAGATTGTTACAAGGAATCATCGAGAAAATGCTTCTAAAGCACAGTAAAGCAGACAGAAATGGAGCCATTTTTCACTCCACAAATTTCCACAAATTTCCACAAATTTCCACTGAAAATTAGCTAACATTCACGAATGTAATGCGAAAGGACCGTAAGGCTCCACCTGACAGCGACATAACTGTGCCGACTTTGCAGCAGCGCTGTGCTACAGCAGGACCCAGTAGGAAGCTCGGCTCCAGCCGCCTCCGTCTGCATTTTGCTTTCATGAATCCACAGATTTTGATTTGCCTTTGGTGGGTGCCACCCAGGGCCTGCTCAGCTTTTCCCTCCTGCAAGGTGACAGTGAGGAGAGTGGTAAGAGGGAGGAGTTCGAGACATCCTCCTCCTCCTAGACAGTGGCACTCACACTTTCCATTGCTACAGCTGCCCAGGCAGCTGACCAAGTTGGCATCAACAGACCTTAACTTTGCCAAAGGAGAGAGCCAGGTGCATCCACTTGCTCCACGTCGACCAAGGTGGACGGGCACGTTCCCATTCTGCAGCAGTTTTCCCAGTGCACTCAGCCTCCTGGCCTGGCTTACGCAATGAAGCGTGTGAATGCCAAGTGTAGAACCCAGCCTGTTTTTCCTGCCACCAACCAAACCTGGAGATGACTGTAATCCCCAAGCTTCTATCAGTGCATTTCCCAAAATAGTAGCCGTACAGTGTTTTATAAAATCCCAGATGGAGTGGTCCCTGCCTGCCGAGACCCCCTTTGCTAGGACTGTCAGGGAGGGGTGTAAAGGGACAGCAGTGAGGTGGGCCGGGTCAGGGGAGGGGGAGGGCTGACAACTAAAGAATCAAGGACAAGGAGCAGAAACTGGGTCCGAGCCCGAGGTCACCAATGTAAGACCACAGCTGGTGGCAGCCCTGGGTCGAGGCTGTGCTTGTGCAGCAGAGGCTGTGATTCAGGGCGCAGAGCTAGGGAAGCTGCAGTGACCCCGGCTGGCAGCCTTGGCCTTCAGGTGTGTGAATGGGAAGGCTGGCAAAGGAAGAACAGGGCTCCCGTGCCAGCAGATTGTGGGGCAATGGTGGGTGCTCTCTTAAATATATAAGGTATAAGTCCAGGTTCTAGAATAGACTCAAGCTCGCAAGAAGCTGAAAGCAAGCTTGACCTCCATATACGTGCTCCATCCATCCATCCTCCATCACTTCACTCACTTATCGTTGATCCATCCACTAATTCAGTCATTTACTTATCTATCCATGTATTCATCCCTTTCTTTCTAAGCATTAAGCATAGTATTAGAAGTAAAGGAAAATATAAAAAATAAAACCTAGTCCTTCTTCTTAGTGCTCCACGGACAAACAATACTGAGTGACTTTAACAGGGAAATGTTCCCACACTTCCCGTGACTCCCACCCCTGCATGGAACCAGCAAGGATGTGTGGTCTTTACACCTTGGCAACCACGTGGAGGAAGGCTGGAAAGACAGGGTTGGACAGGTTATCAGAGTGATGGCTAAGTCTCCTAGTGAAGTACAACAAGTTCCAGGGGACAGGGAGAGAGAGAGACGGAGACAGAGAGAGAGAGAAAGGAGAGACAGACAGAGAGACAGAGAGAGAGAGTGGGATCCAGAAAAGTTTTTTTTCTGCTGCTAAAAAATAAAACAGCACAACCCAGCTTAAAACAGCAGATATTTATTTTCTGTGGATCAGGGGAATGAACCCCACTGCTGTCAGCTTCACAGGGCCGATGAGAGCGTTTCCCATTTCCCCACCTCTAATACGCACTGGATATTGCGCATGCGTTATCTCTGACCTGCGACCCCTGAGAGCAAGCTTTTTAGGAAGAGTGAATCGACAGAAGAATTCTCCCCACTCTCTACTGCACTGGTGTCAGTTGGGCAGCCCACAAGCCCAGTTTCCGCCAGCCGGGGAGCAAGGGGACTTGGTCCATGGAGTGAAGGGGAGAAGAAGGTCTGGCTGGGGCCCTTAAGATCTGGGGCAGCCGGCCTTTTCTCTAAGCCGGGTTAGCTAATGCCTACATTATCCTTTATTAGCCATTAAAAACTAGCAAACTAGCTCTGGCTCCCCTTTAGTGTGTGGATAATTGTAATTACTGTAGGAGAAATTATTTGGCAATGTAACATGACATAATGTGCCAACAATGATAACAGTATTTTCACGAATGGTTTTCTGCCTGGAAATAATACAACTCATTGGAGATCCAGGTGACATTCTAGGACACAGTCCTTCTCCTCATCTGTATTTGTCGACACATGAAGTAAGGTGGGGAGGGCTTTTCCTAGAACTCTTGGGTGTCTCTCTCTCCCTGCCAATTAACAGAATGAGATGTTTGAATGTCTTAAAGAAGCAAAAAGATCACAAGTTCAAGCCCAGCTGGGACAACTTAATGACTTAGTGCACCCTATCTCAAAATTTTAAAAAAGTGGCTGGGGAGGTAGCTCAGTGCAGAGGCCCGGGGTTTAATCCCCAGCATGAAAAACAAAACAAAACAAAAACAAACAAACCCGAAACTTCTTGGGTGGATGCCAGGAGAGCACACTTGTGAAAAACGTTGACGATGATGCAGTTGTGTTTCCCCCTCTTTCATCTAGAGAGGCCTGGACATTTTATAAAGGAAAACAAAGGGACAGCCAGTGTTTAACTTTTAATTTCCAGAAGAGACCTTCAAAGTGCTCCGAGAGAAAACGGCCCCGAGAGCCAGCCTGGGTTGGGTAGGGGGGTTTGAAATCCCTAAACTTTCCATTGTCTACAAAGAAAGAAGATGAGAAGTTGTGCCCTTCAATACCCTCTCAGGCCAGGCAGAGAGACGCGAAGCTCTGCACAGGGGACAGGAGGCTTAGCATCTGAGGAGGATAAGGATGGTCTCCTGCTTGCTTGCAGGGGCCAGAAGATGAGAGAGAGAGAGGGATGGAGAGAGAGAGAGGATTTGCATGGTGGAGCAAGAGCAAGAAGGACATCATCAGCCCTCCACGTCCCAGTTCTCTGAGACAAGGTACAGGCGCCGGGTGGAATGCGGAGTGTGAAATTAGGCACAGGCTTCTCCCTGCCCCTCTTTGGGATACCCCAGGGCAGCCACGACTAAGTGGCAATGCCAGTAAATGAAGCTGAAGACAGAAGGCTGGCCTCGGCGCCTCCTTCCCGTGGAGGCTGTGGGGAATGGACCATGGCTGAGGTTGCTGGCTGCAGACTGTGGGAGCAGCAGAGCAGGGCGCACAAGAACCCAGAGCAAGAGCTGCAGGACAGGACTTGGGGAGAGGCACACAGCCCTGAGGAATTTGTGTCCCTGGTGGGCCAACATGGGACTCTCTCAGGAGGACCTGTGAGCGTCAGTTGCACAGTGTCAAGAGCAGGGGCAGCTGCGGTGAGTGGGGCTGCAGGCAGGGCGAGACGGCTGGGTCAGTGGGCTGTCCCTGACCAGTGGCCTCCTCAATATCATGAGACTCCGACTCACCAGACGCACCTCCCTGCACCTCCCTGCACCCAGATGCCACTTGGGTCCCAGAAGCGGGTGCTCAGAGGGGACATCTCCGATAGCCAGGATGCCCTGTGGAGAGACTCGGTGTGTTTCCAGAGGAGCCCTGGGAACCCAGAGGAGGGGTTCCAGAAGAGAGTACGGTGACTGGGGAGCTTAAATGGTGAATGCGATTCCCCCATTATTAATATGAGATCCACCAGAAATAAAGTCTCATCTCTTCCCTGCACATGCGAATCATAACAGGTGCTCTGGTTTGCGGGTAGTTTGTCTCCTCCGAAACTTTATGGTGGTGCTGAGAGACAAAGGCTTTCAGAGCGATTACACCTTTCTTGGGGGATTAGGTGAACTGTCTTGGGGTGGGGGTGGTGTGTCCTCGTTCCTGCAGTGTTGGATTGGTTACCACAAGTGTGTGTTGTCATAAAGCAAGGCACAGCCTCCCCATGCCCACTCGTTCTTCTGCTTTCCATCCTGAGTTCAAGCAGCTTGAGGCTCGCACCAGATGCAGCTGCCCTGTCTTGGCCTTCACAACCTCCAGAGCCACAAACCAAGTAAACCTCTTTACTTTATAACTCACCCAGTCTCTGGTCTTCTTACAGCAATGGAAAATGAATTGAGACATAATGTGTCATATTTTTACCGGCCTACATCAGGATTTTTAAATATTGTGGACCAGAAGATAATCAAAGAGAACCCTGAGCCTGATGTAGGTTTGTGATGCCCCCAAGATCTACATTAGAGTAGTTTAACCTTGCAAAGAATGGACCACGCATCCTTACACCCCCACCTGAGCATCTCTGGTAGGGAAGGGAGTGCCCAGAAAAATCTGGGAGCAGGTGATATTCTATCTCCAGCAAGGATCCTGGGGACTCTGATGTTGAATGGCCTGTGGAGGAGATGTCAGGCCTAGAGGCACTGGAGCCTGTCTGGCCCAGTATTTTAATCACACAAACCTGCAGTTACTTGCTGGTCTCAGCCTTGTGCCTAGTGCATCAGGGCTTAAAATCAGATCTAAGATTTAAATTCCATTTTCCTAATTTCCCAGGCCCTTCTGAGCAGATCACATAGGTCCTGGGTAGGATGGAGGACTCCCAACCACTCTGTAACATCCTCTGGACCCCTAGCGCACTGCTGATTGGAATAGCATTTTCCTTATCTGGATGGATCAAAACCAGAAAGAACATGGCGGCAGCCTTAGGGTTCCAAAGAACTCTCCAGCTCATGAGAGTTCCATGGTCCCCTTGGTCCTTTCTGTATGGGGAACCCTATTAAGGAAAAGAAGCTTCCCGGGATGCTACTAAGAATGGCCCCTGGCTTCTCAGGACAAGCAGCTTTTGCTAACCAAGCATTGCCAGGAACGACAAGTTTGTCCATGAATCCTTCAGAGCACCATTAATTACCCAATGGGCAGTTCCAGGCCAAGTTGGTCTCTGATGAGTCCAACACGGCAGACAAGTGTTGGAACTTGCCCTTGAGACTTGGAACCCTCTTGCTGCAAGCTAGGGGGATGCCAGGGTGGATTTTCCAGCTACACTGCCAAGGAGGGTGTTTGCGTCTGCCCCTCACTCCCCTGCCTCCTGCTGGGCCGAGCCGTGTTCTGGCCTGCTGAGGCCCAGTGGGTCCTCCTGCTTTGGGAGAGCTTGCCACAGGCAGATCATTAGCTCTCCACACCCCAGCTCCGGATCGCCCCCATCCCGCTTCCCAATAGGTCTAATGCTTAGTTCTGAATGGCGGGGAGCAATGCAATTCACTTTTCTTTTGTTAAAAGAATTATTGCAGTGACAGAAATCAGGTTTTGTGTTTCATGTCATTATTCTTGGACTCTTGGCAAGAACTCTTGAGACTTTGATAAAAGGATCCCTCCTGGGCAAAGTGTTCTTCTGAGGTCTATTGTCCCTCTGTAGGCACATAGTCTAAGTTGGGATGTCACCCACCTCATAAGAGCTTCAGGAGAGGAGGGAAGGTGACACCTCACGTCCTTTACCAGAGTGTCCTGATCAGTGGTTCTGAGCCCTCTGATTTTAAAAGAGAGATCTTTTTAAACCCAAGAATACTTCCCTGGTTTGGTTTGGTTTGGTTCGGTTTGGTTCGGTTTTAGACAAGGTCTCACTATGTTGGTCTCAAAATCCTAGAATCAAGCAATTCTCCTGCCTCAGCCTCCTGAGTACCTAGGACTACGGGCATGCACCACTACACCTGGCTCCTTTTTTCTTAGCAATTTTCAAGTATATAATACAGCACTTTTAACCATGGTATCAAGCTGAAAAATAGATCTCCAGAGCTTATCCATCTTGTCTAACTGAAACTTTGAACCCTTTGACCAACATCCGAACCCCCACTCCCAGCTCCTGCCAACCACCATTCTAAGTGCTACTCCTGTGAGTTCAGCTTTTAGAGTTCTCCCAAAAATTATTTTCTGGGACTATAATATTTTACATCACTGGAAAAAAAATGACTGTTTGTTAATCCCAAGTGCAACAGACTTATCTAAGGGGCAGGTCTTGGAAGCTGAGGGAGTCCCATCAGGGAGCGAAGGACAAGGTTCACGCATCTGAAGGAAACGGTGCTCATATCTGAATGGCCCCGGAGTGGGACTGTCTCGAGCATTTGATTAAAACGGTTTCATTTTGCTATTTCTCTCTGTCTGGTCTGTCCTCTCTCTGGCCTTTGGCAAATGAAAGGTGAGTCAGGACAGGCGTAGGTACTGTGCATATAAGTTCGCTGGCGTCCAGGCAAATGTTTTATTATTTTGCAATGTGTTTCACAAAAGAAGAGTAAGTGGTGTGTTTCTAAAACATTTCCAGAAGTCTCCAAAGAGAACCGACTTGATTCTAGATGGAGGACAGTTTTGGTAAATATGACAAATAACCGAGAGCAAAGCTCTGCTCCCCCTGGCCTGTTTCCCCTGGGTACAGGGTGGTCTTTAGAGATGAGGCCGGGAGCACCGCTCTCTGCAGGGGTTTTCCAGGGCGCCCCTCCCCAGGATCTCGGCCTGAGTGGCCCACGCAGCAGAGAGCGCAGTCCCGCCGTTCTGGAAGCAGGAGTTCGAGACCAGGGCTTCTGACTGGCTCTTCCCGGGGCTGTGAGAATCTGCTCCAGGCCGCTCTCCTCGGCTGGTAACTGCCCGTCTTCTTCCTGTCTCCTCACTCGGTCATCCCTTTCAGTGTGTCTGTGTCCTAACTTCTTCTTCTGATGAGGACACTGGCCATACTGGGTCAGGGCCACCCTGGGATGGCTTGTCACCTTGCAGTCATGTGCCTTTGTGAAGACCTTCTCTACGGATAAGGCCACTTCCTTATGAACTAAGCGTTAGGACTTCGTCTAAGTTTGGCAGAGGGGCCTAACCCAGCCCACGACAGTTTCCCTCCTGTCTGCAGGACAAATGTCCCTGCCACCCAGACTGGTAAACTCATCCAGCAGAGCAACACGAATCTGGAATTCCAGCTTTAGGGGAGACGTGGATTTCGCAGGAAAGATATCGACAGATGGAAGTTGATGGGTGTTAGGATGCAGAGGTGAAGCAATTTCCTTGGTGTTTATTTTCTGTGAACATTGTTCCTCTTGCTATCTACTTTATATGTTTCCACTAATAATATATTTTCTCTTTCTTTGGTACAAGGGCCACTTTCTGCCCCATGTCTTTCCATGATTAGCCACATGTCACCCCATGAAATGTTCTTTTCAAAGTTTTGTTCTCCCTTGAAAGCAGCCAAGATTGCCGTGGCCTGTGCAATTCTTCCTTTCTCTAAGCCTGTGCGTCCAGAACCTGAGCCACATAAACAGCTTTTCCTCTGTTCTGCACAATGTAGCACTGTCTTGGTTGCCAGTTTTCTTTTGTGTACCAAGCAGGTGCAACTACAGTATTAGGAAGAGAGTGTGATTTTCACCTGAAGCTAGGAAAGTAACTACACCCTTTTGTGAGTCATCTTTTGTCTCCAGTTACATCATAAACTGCTCACTAGTGTGCTGTCCCTGGCCCAAGGTCAGTGGTCAACAAACAGTAGGTGTTCAATAAATGCTCATGGTTGCTGCTCTCGTCTTCTCAGGATTCACTGTGCACATTTCTCAACCTGAACAGAACCTGCTGGTAGCTAAAGCGGTGAGGACAGATTTAGTCAGGAACTACTGCAGTAGGGAAGAAAACGCGGTGTGGAGTCAGGCTCAGCCTCGAACACGATAAGGAAAAGTGGGAATCTATAGCCAAGGAGTAGCATGGAGTTGGTGGGCAGAAAATTCTGAGCGGAGAACATCTGAGCCCTGGGGATTTTGCTTACATTTCCTGGCAGGATTCTTGTGAAGACAGCCTGGGGTGAGCAGACGTCACACGGGGTGGGGAGAGATTTATGGTCCATCAAAGGTGGTCAGATACTGAGGTGGGGGTAGTGGTTACACTGATTTAGCAGGATTCTTGCTAAAATTAGCTCTTGGAAGACATGACCAAGGAGAAGGCAGAGCCACGCTCGAGGAACCTGAGTGATTTAGTCAAGGGAGATAAGCTTTGTTACATTCCCTGTGTGCCACTCGAGGAGCAAGGCCTCAGAAGCCTGGAAAGATCCATCTGTCTCCCAGCTCTTTTCTCTGGTAACCACAATGGCGCTGCCTTTAGCCCACGAGAAAGGACCCCTGCTGTCAACCTCATGTTCCAGAGGCCCCGAAGTGTCATATGCACACACATACACAAACACACATACACACAGGCACACAAATACACACACGAAAACACATGTATAAACACACATATATCACACACAAACAAAAACACACTCAAATACATGTAGACACAAACATACATGGAACACAAAAACACAAAAACACAGAGAAACAAACACTTTCGTTGAAGAACATCTGGGATCCTGGGTCTGGTAACGGTGCTGTTGGACCGTGGTGTCCAGTAGCTCCTGTTCAAAGAATTGGATGCAGACAACCACTGAATGCAGCAGTTTAACATTTATTTGAAGCTAAAAGAAAAAAAAGGTGAAAGAAGAAAAAGAGATGCTCAAGAAGAGCTCTGAAGAAAAGCAAAGATACCTCCTGCACGCAGGATAGGCCACTGCAAGCGGGAAAGGGCAGTGGCAGCGAAGTCAGTGGCCGCCATCTTTTGTATCTCCTCTCCAGTCGGATCCAGGCCATCCCACGCAGGGCTCCCATGCAGCTCTGCATGCGTCCTGCCCCTGGCTTGTAGAGTCTCCTTGACTAACAGGTCACACTCAATGCCATGCTCTAATCTCCTGCCTCAGCAGTACTTACTACTTGTGATTGTTCTTTTCTTCTCCTTCTCTTTTCTTCCGCTTTTTGAGACAATCTCAATATGCAGTTCAGGCTGGTCTTCATTCATGGCCATCCTCCTGCCTCAGCCTCCCAAGTGCTGGGATTAGATGTGTGCGCCACCACACCCGGCATGATTGTTATTTTCTGTAACAGTTTCACTAAGTCAGGATAAATCATCTTTACTAAAATTTCTAATCTCATTTGACTAGGAAGAGATGAGATTCTGAAATGTTCATGTCACCTTCCCAGTGATATGGGAAACTATGGCCTGTGGGATTCCTCCTCTCCTTCCTCTGCTGTGGTTGCATAATGACGTTTTCAGGTTTCAAACAGCATAATAAATCTGGTGTTTGAAGGACGACCACTCAGTAACAAAGTTTCTCGCTGCCAAGTCCTCTGGGACTTCCTTCAAATCCATCTCAATTCTTTCCACGTCTTTCCATCTATGACTGTTCTTCAAAGGCATCCTCACCCCTGATCTCACCATCTGGGACAGCCCCTCCGCTCATCGCTCCCCTTCCTCCCCCAGCTCTTTCTGCACAGAGCGCCACCGGGGTCAGCGTCCGTGTAAATGTTGACATCGCTTCCTTACCCATGGCTTCTACGTCGCAGGCTCTCTCAATACCAACATTAGCTATTCAGAAAGTCAGGAGGGACATAGAAGACAAGCAATACTGTCAGTTCTATTCTACATGTGACCCCTCCTATCCATGATTCACACTCCATGCTTTCAGTTACCCGTGGTCAACTGCAATTCGAAAACTGCATGGAACGTCCCACAAACGAACAGTTCATGAGTTGTAGATTTACACGTTATTCTGAGTGGTGCTACGAAATCCCCCACCACGCAGCTCCATCCTACGCAGGACAGGGATCACCCCATTGTGTATGCTGCCCACTCATAGTAGCTTGAGTGACGTAATCACATTGAATGTTGTGGTAACGTAGCTCTGTGTTCAAGCAAGCCGTGTTTTATTTAATAATGGCCCCCAAAACGCAAGCGTGCTGCGGCTAGCAATGTGGATACACCAAAGATCCATACAGTGCTTCTCTAAGGGAAAAGGGGAAAGTTCTAGAGCTAATAAAGAAAGAAAAAACTGTATGTTGAGGTTGTTAAGACCTACGTAAGAAGGTCTTCTATCTGTGAAACTGTGAGGAAGAACAGGGAAATTCTGTTGCGCCTCAAACTCGAAGCTGCAGCCACCATTTGTGGTAACCGATTAGTCTCTTCCGCACTCTCTCCTTACACAGACACCGATCTCACATCAGGACAAGAAGCGTGAGTACAGGACAGTGGCATGGGGGGCCACATTCACAAAACTTTTATTACAGTATCATTATCATTATTCTAACTTGTTATTAGTTACTATTGTTAATTTCTTACTACGCTTTAACTTTATCACAAATGCGTATGTATAGTAAAATGCACAATACGTAGAGCCCTACCCACAGTTTCAAGCATCCACTTGGAGCCTCGGGACACAGCCCCCACTGATAAGAGGGGATTACTCTACATGAAACTCCCACCACACCCCGCCGAGCAGTACGCACATTCTTTCCGTGACCTTGACACGCTACTCTCGGCCTTAAAACAAGCTACACTGGTTTCCTGTGGCTGGCGTAACACATCATCACAAGGTAGTGGCCTGGAGCAACAGAAATGTGCGGTCTCAGTTCTGGACTCCAGGCGTGGGAAATCCTCACGGCGAAGCTGAGGTCCAGGTGGCACAGGGCTGTCCTTCTCGGAGGCTCTGGGGGAGAATCCATTCCTCGCCACCTCCGTTCCTCACCGTCGGCGCTGTCGGCTTGCAGCTGTACTGCTTGCATCTCCGCCTTTGTCTTTACCTCACCTTCCCTTCTGTGACTGCGTGCTTCCCTCCGCCATTCTCTTACGAGAACGCATGTGACCTGATCACATTTCTCGGGATAATACCCAGCTCCTTCACTTCGTCGTATCTACAGACCACATTTCTGTGTTATGTCAGTCAGCTTTCCATGGCTGGGACAGATCCCTAAGATGAACGTAGAGGGGAGGAAAGGTTTAGTTGGAATCACGGCTGCAGAGATTTCCATCATGGTCACTTGGCTGTGTTGCTTGGGTCTACGGCAGCACAGTACATCATGGCGGGTGTGTGGGGAGGAGATTGGTTACCCATGGCAGCCAGAAAGCAAAAAGAAAGAAGGAGATGGCGATCCCAATGTCCCCGTCAAAGGCCCTCCCCAGTGACCTAACTCCCTTCCACTGGGCCTCGCTTCCTAAGGTTCCCACCACCTCCCAACAGCACCGTGGGCTGGGGCTCCAGCCCCCTGGGCCTTTGGGGGACTGTCCACCGCACAGCAGGCAGAGCGCAGCACGTGGGGTTCCCAGGGCTAGGACATGAGTGTATTTAGGGGGACCACTTTTTGGCTTATCACACAAATATCAATAAACTTAAAAGTTTAAATTAATGCAAGGTATATTCTGTGACTAAAACAAGTTTAAATTAGCAATCAACAAGATAGACAAACGTGAAAAATCATCACATACTTGGAAGCTAAACTACAAGCTTAATATTTATAAGCCAAAGAAGTCACAAATAGCTCCTTTGTCAAACATTAATTGAGCACACCTCTGCAGATTGATTTCTGAGTTCTCTGTTCCGTTCCATTGATACCTGTCTATCTCTTCACTGTACTGACTTCCGTGATTACCACAGTAAGTCACCACGCTGAGGAAAGCGATTCATGCTGCTCCATCCTCCTTTTTCAAGATTGTTTTGGCTATTCTGGGGTCTTTTTCTTTCCAAATACTTGTTAGGATCGCTTGTCTATGTCTAAGAGAACTGCTAAGACTTTGACAAATGTTGTATTATATCTGTAGATTTATTTGGGGATAATTGACATTATTACAATATGAATCTTCCAATTAACAAATATAAATATGTCTTTACATTTATGTAGGTGTCATTTATTTCATCAGTATTTTGTAATTTTCAGCATATAAGTCTTTTATATGGTTTCTGAAAGTATGCCTAAATATTTCATTTTGAGTATTTGTATATTATATTTAAAAACTTTTTTGGTTCCCATGTACTCGTTTTGGGTATATGCAATTGATCTCGTATAATGCAAACTCATCAAATGTATTTATTAGTTCTAGTTGTTTTTTTCTCTCTTCTTTTCTTGGGGGGCAGATTTTCTAGGGGCAGATTTCCAGCCTTATTTTGTTGCCTAGAACTTTAACGACAATGTTGACTAGCAATGATGAGATTAAACAGCCTTTTTTGTTCACAATCCTAGAGAAAGTAGTGAATATTCACCAGTGAGAGTCATATTAATGTTAGGATTTTGCCCATGTTCTTTATCAAGTTGAGGAAGTTTCCCTTTATTCCTAGTTTTCTAAGAGTTTTTTTTTTATCGTAATTGCTTATTAAACTGTGACAAAATACTTCCAACATCAATTAATGTAGTTGTATGATTTTTCTTCTTTAGTTTATTAATTAACCTGGTAGATCACACTGATTGCTTCCCAAGTATTGAACCAGTCTCGCATATCTGGAATAAACCTTATTTTGTTACGGTGTATAATTCCTCGTATATATTGACAAGTTCTCCCTGCTAACACTCGTTGAGAATTTTCAATCTATATTCATTAGGGATATGGTCTATAGTTTTCTCTTTCTTTAAACTGCTTTCATTTAGTTTTGGCATCGGGGTAATAATATCTTTTTGGAAGGCAGTGGGAAACGCTTCCTCTTCTGTTTTCCAGAATAGGTTGTGTAAAATTGTTTTAGTGTTTGGTAGAACATTCAGAAAAAAAGAACTGGCTCTGGAGAGTCCTTTTTCAGGAGATTCTAAATTATGAATTTAATTTTCTTCATAATGACACAGCTACCCGGATTATTTCATATCAAGTGAGTTGTAGTGCTTTGTACTTTTGAAGGAATTGGGCCATTTTGTGTCAGTTGTCAGCTTTGTTACGTAGTTTTAGTGTATACAGTCTTGCCCTTCTGAAATCTGCAGATTCCATAGCAAGACTCTTTTCCATCTTAATATATGCACTTGGTATCGCCGCTCTTCTTTCTTTGTCAGTCTTGATAGGTTTGACAATTCTATCAATCTTTTCTAAGAACCAGTTTTTGTGTCCCATTTTTCTGTTGCTTTTCTATTTTCAAGCATTAATTTATGCTCTTATCTCTTATTTCCTTCCACTTATTTGGGTTATTTTGTTCTTTGCACAGCTTCTTAATCTAAAAATTTGACTATTTAAGAACTTATCATCTTTTTAAGGTTATAAATTGCCTCTTAGCATTTATCCAACATATTTTGAGATATTCTTTTTTCATTTTCATTTCCTTTTACTCTTCTATTTGACCTATGGATTATGTGTAGTTGTATCATCTACTTACTATGCATTTAAAAAACTTTTTTCCTGTTTTAGATTTTTAGTTTAATTCTGTTATGGTCAGAGGACATACCCTATATGATTAAAATTATTTTAAATTTGTGGAGACTTGTTTTATAGCTTGAAATGTGGTCTTCATCAATATCCTATGGATACTTGAAAAAATGTGCATTCTGTTATAGCTGGATGAGTGTTCTTTATATTACTTGGATCCTGTTGGTTGATTGCATTGTCCTGTATTTTGCTGGGGTTTTCTCTAGAAGTTCTATCAGTTAGTAAGAAATTCCCAAGTATTATTACTTGCCTCTTCCAACTTTCAGTTCCATCAGTGTTTGCATCATATATTTGAGGCTCTGAGGTTTGGTGCAAATACATTTAGGATTGTTTTATCTTCCTATTCCTTTAATTATTATATACTGTCCCTCTTTATCTCTGCTCTGAAATTTACTCAAGCAATGTTTATATAACTACTCCTGCCCTTTTAAACTATGTACAGGTATCTTAGTTACTTTTCTCATTGCTGAGACAAAATACCTGACACCCAAAGTTAAAGGAGGAAAGGTTTATTTGGCTCACAGTTTGTAGAGGCTTCAGTCCATAGTGGGCTGGCCCCAAGGCAGGGCGGCATGGCAGAGGGGCATCGCAGAGGAGAAACAGATCATGGCAAGCTGGGAGGCAGGAGAGCATTAGCTCTCTCTTTGTCCCTTATACTTTATGCAGACTACCGGCCCCAGGGTGGGTGTAGCACTCACACCCTTGATACTAGCCAGAACTATGCCAAAGCAATCAGGGACTGATTTACTAATCCCACATCCTTAATCTTAGCACCACTACTCTAGATCCAGCCACCACTGAAAAGCACCCCCATGACTACATGAGGCTTTGGGGGAACATCTAGACACAGCCATAACGATGTGGTGTGTCATTTTCCATCCATTTACTTTATTACCTATGTTTAATTCAAGATGAGTGTTTTGTAAATGTTCTCCCACCTTGAATGAAGTGTGCATACCTCACTTTCATTTAAATCCCTTTGCTTTCCCTGCTTTTAAACTTGATTGTCTAGGATATAAAATGGTATTATAATTCATTTCCATCATCAGTATATAATTTATATATACTGTATATAATTTATATATAATTTATATAGCATAGTCTATCTTATGTGTCATTTTCTATTTCAATTATTCTGTCTTCCTTCTTTTTTTTTTTTTTTTTGTGGGTACCAGGGGCCGACCTCAGGACCTCATGTGCCAGTAGGCGCTCATGCCGCTGAGCGATATCACCGGCCCTTTTTTCATATGTGGGTTTCGGAAGTCGAACTCAGGCCCTCGCACTTGCCAGGCAGGCGCTTATGTTGCTGAGCCATCTCACCGGCCCCTGTCTTCGTTCTTTATCTTCCAACATTTCTTATTTTGTCATTTCCTCTTCGTTCAAAGACTTCCTTTAGACTTCACAAGGGTGAGCTCTTGACTGAATCCCCTTGCAGGGAACTGTACTCCCATTCAGTTCAGAGAAGAAATCTGTTTAGGTTGCTCGGTGCTACTGGGAATACCACGTCTGGGCCACCTTATGCTGTCGGATGGAATAAAGAGTCCTATCTCTCTGCTGCTGTGTTTTTCTCCAGTCTTAGGATCTTAAACTAATTTGCCTTCTTCTTATTACTTTTCAGAGTTCTCTTTTGATTTCCAGGGCTTTGAGTTTTACTCAATGGGTAGAGGCAAGGAGAGAGAAATCTACGCCGTCTTATCTAGATTGGACCTCAAACTAGACAATATGTTTTTGCATATTGTTATTATATCTCGAAGTCTTATTAAACCCATTTATTTATTCTGGAAGTTCTTTTTCTAGATTCCTTAGGACTTTCTACAAAGACCATCATTTTTTTCCAAAGAGAATTTTACTTCTTCCTTCCCAAGTGGTATATCTTCCCTTTCTTTTCCTTCCTATATTTCACTGGCTAGAGCCTCTAGTACCATGCTGAACTGAACTGGTGAGAACAGACCTCCTCACCTCTGTCATGAGCATTATTCTGATTCTATGTTTCCAGATATGTTTTATTACATTTATAAAATATTTTTGTCTGTTCTCTTAATGAAATTTGTTATGACATAGTATTCCTATAGAGTAATACTAGCCTCATAAAATGAGATAAGAATTCTCCCATAGTCTTCTAATTCCTGAAAGTTTATATAAAATTTTACTTCCTCAAATGCTTGGTAGAATGCAGTAGTGAAACTCTCTCAAATTCATGTGTGTGTCTGTGTGAGAGTTTAACTTTGAATTTAATTTTCCATTATTTTGTAGATTTAGGAGTATTCAAGTTATCTGTTTCTTCTAGAATACATTTTAGTTGTTTGTATCTTTCAAGGAATTTTGCCAATTAATTGAAATTGTCACAGAGAAATTTCATGACTTTTTTTTTATACTTCTATCTATAGAATCTGTAAAGATGTCTCCTTTTTGATAGTTGATATTGGTAATTTCTATCTTCTATCATTTTTTCTTGTCTGGCTAGAAATTTTTAAATTCCTTTTTATTGTTAAATATATTTTCATTTATTGGTGTGGGTGCGTTGCTTTTCTTTTTCAATATATTAATCTGGAGAATTACGTTGATTTTTAAGTGTTAAATTCATGTAACATTTCTGTTTTAATGTCTCCTTGATGGTAGACCCTCTGTCTCTGGCCATCTACTGGTCTTGTTTATGGTTTCATGATCATTTTTATAAAATCAATATATATTGATTATAATAATATTGATTATTATTATAATCAATATATATGGTGAATGGTTGAATTAACAATTATTACAGTAAAAGACACACTGCCATTAATTCCCCTCAAAATACTCCTCCCTCACTTTGAACACACTTATCATTCTTGTTGCTTTCTGAAGCAGTTCTAAATCTTTTGCGAGCCTTTATAAGGTGTAATTAAAAAATATGAATGCTGCTGCCAGGTGACATACAAAAGAAAGGCAAACTTTAAAGAACATTACAGTGTGTCCTTGTGTACACTGTTCACCTCATGTGGCACTGTGTAACTTCTGGCTCTTCCTCAAAGTCAAAATGACCATGAAAAGGCGACATTTTGAATCAATTCAGGATGGCAGGATCCATTCAGGATCGAGGCAGCCATGACAGCACAACTAGAGGCACAAGAGGAGTTCCAGACCTGCTTTGGAAAGTGGTTAGAGCAATGGGATAAGAGTGTTTGACACAAAGGAGAGTATTTTGAGGGGGATTAATAGCAACATGTCTTTTACGGTAACAAGTTTAAAAAAAAAAAAACAGAAGATTCCCTGTATTTTTTGATCCCACCTTGTAGACACACAGTATTTAAGGCAGAAAGGGGGAAGGAAGGATGGCACTGACATGTTCCCCTCACTTCCTTCCTGGAAAGAAATGACTTCCTTTTAACCCGCTTCAGTAGATTTCTTCTTGTGTCTCTTTGGCCAGGCCCATGCCACACAATTACCCTTAGGTTTAAGAAAGAAAAGAACTGGGAACAGGGCCAGGTTCACTGTTACCCACACTCAAATCAGATTTAAAGTAGCAAGGAAGAGGGTAGAAGGGACGTCGGGTAGGCCGTTTACAATGGCGCTTGCTCTAGCCTTCGCCTGTGCTTCCAGTTGGAATCACTGCACTGCGCTTCCCTTCTTTAACCCTAGCGTTTGTTTACGTATTCAGATTCTTTACCGTTGGGTAGTATTCCATTACATATAGATGCCACATTGTCTTTACCCAACCTTCTGCTGATGGGTATGCAGGCCGCTTCCAGGATTTAGCTATCATGAGTTGTGATGCTATAAATATTGGTACGCATGTATTGCAGTAGTATGATGTCCTGAGCTCTTTGGGAAAAATACCTACAAGGGGGGTAGCTGGGTCATATGGGATTTCAAGCCTCAGTTCCTTGAGAAATTTCTGTACGGATTTCCATAGTGGTTGTACTAGTTTACATTCCCACCAGCAATGCAGGAGTGTTCCTTTTTCACCACGGCCACGCCAGCACGTGTCATTGTTTGACTTCCTGATGATGCCATTCTTTCTGGAGTGAGATAGAAACTTCGTGTTGTTTTAATTTGCATCTCTATTGGCCAGAGATGTTGAACAGTTTTTCATATTCTTGTTGGCCATTTGTATTTTTTCCTCTGTGAGGTTTCTGCTCATTTCACTTGTCCATTTCTTGACTGGGTCTTTAATTTTAGGTGGTCTAATTTTTTGAGTTCTTCATAATTCTAGCTGTTAGTACTCTGTCTGAGGAGTAGATGGCAAAATTTTTCCCCTTCTGTAGGTTTTCTGTTCACTCTACTAATTCATTCTTTTTCTGTACAGAAGATTTTTAGTCTGATGTGATCCAATTAGGTGATTCTTGCTGTTATTTCTTGTGCAATTGAAGTTCTGTTTAGAAAATTCGCCCATATCTATGTCTTTCAATATATTACGTGATTTATATTCCAGTAGGTTTAATGTTTCTGTTTTAGTGTTTAGATCTTTGACCCATTTTTATTTTAATTTAGTATATGGTGAGAGATAAGGGTCCAGTTTCAATCTTCTGCATAAGGTTATCCAGGTTTCCCAGCACCACTTGTTAAATAGACTATCATTCATCCAATATATGATTTTGGCCCTTTTGTCAAAGATCTAATAGTTGAATGTGTTTGGGGATGTTTCCATATCCAGTATCAATCCATGTATCTCTTTTTGTTCCAGTACCATGCCATTTTTATCACTATTGCTTTGTACTATAGCTTAAATTCACGTATTGTAAGGCCTGTTTTGCTCTGGTTACCCAAAATTGTTTTTGCTGTTCTGACTCTCTTCTGGTGCCATATAAACTTTGGACTGTTTTGTCTAGTTCTGTAAAGTGTGCTGTTGGTATTTTGATTGAGACTGCATTGGATCTAAATAACAGTTTTGGGAATAGAGCCATTTTGACAATATTTGTTCTGCCTCTCCAGGATCAGGGGAAACATTTCCATTTTCTGAAATCCTCTTCAATCTCCCTTTTTAGGGTGCCGTAGTTTTCTTTGTTGAGGTCTTTCACTTCCTTGATTGGTTAATTCCTAGGTACTTCATTTTTCTTGGAGCTAATTATGAATGGTATTGTTTTCATAATTTCCTTCTCATCAAGTTCACTATTGGGGTACACAAATGCTAATGATTGTTGTGTGCTGCTCTTGTACCTTGCTACATTGCTGAAGTTGGTTAATTCTAAGAGGTTTTGTGGTGGAGTTCCTTGGGTCCTCTATGTAAATTATCATGTCATCTGCAAATAATGACAATTGGAGTTCTTTGTTTCTTGTATGTGTCCCTTTTATTTCTTTCTCTTGCCTAATTGCTCTGGCTATGTTTCAAGTACTATGCTGAATAGAAGTGATAATAATGAGCATCATTCTACCTTGATTTTAGGTACAATGCTTTTAGTTTTTCCCCATTTATTATGATGCTAGTTGTTGGTTTGTCATAAATAGCTTTTATCAAATTCAGGTATGGTCTATCTGATTTCTTTAGGGTTTTTATCACGAAGGGTGTCGGATTTTGTTGAAAGACTTTCCTGTATTTATGGATATGATCATATGGTTTTTGACCTTGCTTCTGTTTATGTCATTTATTACATTTATTGACTTATGTATGTTGAACCACCTTTACATCTCTAGGCTGAAACCTATCTGATCATGATGTATGATCTTTTTGATGAAGTGCTACTTTCTGTTTGCTAACATCTTATTGAGGATTTTTGCATCTATGTTCGTTAAGAAGATTGGCCTATAGTTTTCTTCTTAGTTGGATCTTCATATGGTTTTGGAATCAGGGTGATACAGGCTTCCATAAGTGAATTTTGGAGCACTTCATCCTTTTCAAATTATTTGAAGAGCTTGAAAATCTTTAATGACTTTGTAGAATTTAATAGTGAATCCATCAGGTCCTGGGTTTTTTTAGTTGGTAGATTATTACCGCATCAATTTCACTGCTTGTTATTGGGTTTTTCAGCATATTTGTGTCCTCTTGGGTTAACTCTGATAATTTGTATGAGTCTAGGAATCTGTCCATTTCTTCAAAATTTGCTAATTTTTTGAATACAATTTTTCAAAGTAGTTACTATTGTCTGGATTTCAACAGTGTCTGCTGTGATTTTGCCTTTTTTCATATCTAATTGCATTGATGTGAGTCTTTTCTTTCTTTCTCTTGGTAAATCTGCCTAAGTGCTTATCTATCTTATTTATTCTTTCAAAGAACCAGCTCTTTGGTTTGTTGACTTTTTGTACTGTCTTTTTAGTCTCAATTTCACTCATTTCCCCTCTCATCTTTATAATCTCCCTCCTTAATTGCGGTTGGGCCTGGATTATAGTTTCTTAAGTATCTTAATATTCTCAGGTTATTTACTTGGGCTTGCTCTGTTTTCCTAAAGTGAGCATTGATTGTGATGAACCTGCATCTTAGAACTGCTTTCATAGCATCCCAGAGGTTTTAGTGAGTTATACAAGCATTGTCATTAACTTTCAGAAATTTTAATATTTCTTCTTTGATTTCTTCTGTGACCCATGGGTTGTTTAGGAGTGTGTTATTAATTTTCCAGGAGCTTCCAACTTTTCTGTGATTTCTTCTGTCATTAATTTCTATTTTCACTGCACTATCGTGTAATAGCAATTTCTATTCTTTTATATTTTCTTAAGCAGGCTTTGTGGGCTACTGTGTGCTCCATTGTAGAGAGGTGGAAACTCTGTAGATATCTATTAAATCTGTATGTTCAATGGTGTGGTTCAGCTCTGATATTTCTTTACTGATTTTTTGTTTAGTTGACCTCTCTCTTTGTGAAAGTAAGGAAAGTAAGGTGTTAAGATCTCCTGCTATGATGGTGTTGGTGTTTATTTGATATTTTAAGTTCAGTAATTTTTGTTTTATGCATGTAGGTTCTCCAGTGTTTGGTGCGTATTTATCAGTGTTATCCTTCTTATTGGATTGTTCTCTTAACTAGCATGTAGTGCCTTCTTCGTCTCTTCTAATCAGTTTTAGCTTGAAGTTTGCCATGTCTGAGATTGAAATTGCTACCCCTGCTTGTTTTCAGGGTCCTGGTCCATGAAATACTGTTTTCTATCCTTTAATTTTAGTCTATCAGTATCTATTTCAATTAGGTTAATTCTAGCTTGTATTTTCATGGAAATAGCTTATTTCTCCATCTATTTTGAAGGATATCTTTGCTGGGTAAATTAATCTGGATTGGAAGTTATTTCCTCTTAGGATTTGAAATACTTCACTCCAAGCTCCTCTGGTCTTTAAGGTTTGTGCTGAGAAGTCTGCTGTAATTCTAATTGGTTTACCTTTATATGTGATTTTTTGTTTTCCTCTGGCCACCTTTAAAACTCTGGGGTTGTTTTGTTTTGTTCTGTTTTGTTTTGTTTGCTGCATATCTCACAATTTAATAAGGATATGCATTGGTGAGCTTCTTTTTTCATCATATTTGTTTGGTGTTCTATGAGCATTGCTTACTTGTATTTTAAACTTTTTTCTTATATCTGGGAAATTTACTTCTATTATTTCTGTAAGCAAGTTAGTAATCCATATGTGTTATCTTCTAACTTTTGTCTAACTCCAATTAGCTTAACAGGTCTTCTTTTGTCATCTAGTAGTTGATAGATAACTTTCTCTTATCCTTTTATTTTCTTTATGGCTTTTTTGAGTCCTTCATCATAATTCACTATTTTGTCTTTCATTTCAGACACTCTGTTTTCTTTTTTTTTTTTTTTTTTTTTGTGGGTACTGGGGGTCGACCTCAGGACCTCATGCACCAGCAGGCGACCATGCTGCTGAGCAATATCACCGGCCCTTTTTTCATATGTGGGTTCCGGGAGTCGAACTCGGGCCCTCACGCTTGCCAGGCAGGTGCTTACGCCGCTGAGCCATCTCACTGGCCCAAGACACTCTGTTTTCACATTGGTCATTTTTGTAATTTATGAATTCTATACAGTTTTTTATTTCAGGTATTTCTGCCTGACATCTTTTTGAGGTTTCTATGTCCTTGTTGAAGCTGTCATTTAAGTTTTGAACTGTTTTAATTAGCTCATCCAGTTCTTCAGTTATTTCCCCCAAATTCACCCTGGGCATATTGAGTGATATTGCTGTAATGTTTTGGTTCATTTCTTCTTTGGACTCATCTAGTTTCTTCAACTCTTCTATAAGCTTTTGCTTTCCTCTCCCTTTGTGCCCCCTTGTTCTTCCTTAGGAGGCCTGGGAGATCTTGAGGTCTTCTGTTGCTTTGCTTCTCCAAGTGTATGTACAGCCATGTTTTTATTTTTCATACATATTTTTTTATACACCCCCATTTTCCCCCTTTTTGGGAGGGTTACTATGGGTTGAGGTCTAGTAGAGTGAGGAGAGCTTGTGGTTTATATGAAAATTTTTAGTAAGATGTTGCCTCCCCATGAAGTCTTTTCAGTTTTACATGTGCAGTGATAGTATTTACCCTTTCTGTCATTTACTATAAGTGATTTGGTCTCTGGCCCTATGTTTCGCAGAACAAATTACTTCTGGTTATAACAACAGCAACTTTTCAGAGATGTCCCATAGGGTTAACTAGCTATTGGACTTTGGGTCTGTCCCAGGATCTTACCACCTCCATTTGTTAAGGACAAAAGGTTGCAGCCTGTTTGTCCTAGTACCCTGGTCTTTGGTAAGGGACTGTAGTATGGTTTATGATCCCCCAGACAATCTGGATGTGGCATACATGAAACACCCACTGATCACAGTAACTATGCCCTCTTAGCTAACATATTACAACCAAGAATAACAAGAGTACCAAGCACAAACTGGATAATGCCAAACTCTAATAAATAATACTGTACTACCCGAAACCATAAGAACAAGATCTATAGAGACAGAACACACTCTAAGACAAACCAGGTATTTATGTACAGTATCTACTCAATAGAGCAACTTTACCTCCTTTCAAAGTAGAACAGGATTCAGCTGTAGTAAGATATCGTTAACTACCTACAGATTCATAAGAGTAAATGCTGTGGTTATGGAAGCATGAAGAAAAAAGAAGTAGGCTGGGAAAAATTAAACAATGGAAGATGGGAAGAAGGTGATAAAATTGATGTAAAAGGTCCTATTAAGGAGTAAAGAAAAATTAGTAATATTAGAAAACAGTAACAACAACAACAAAAAAAAAAACAAGTAGGATAAGGGTAAGTCATAGGGAACAGAGATTAAACTAGAGGGGAAAAAAGTACTCAGGAAACAGGTTGAAAGATAACAATAAAAGAAGAGAGAAAAAAGAGAGGAATTTTTAAAGAGAATGGGTGATACAACTCCAAGCTCCACCAATGATAATGATAATAATAAAAGTAATAATAATAATACATGCCAATACAGGAGAAAAGAAAAAGTGGGCCAAATGAAAGGAAAAGAAAAAAAGAGAGAAAAATTTCTACCTATTTCCAGAAGTGTTTTATTCCAGACCCTGCAGTCATTAACCTCAGAAGTCACGGTCCTCCTTGCCCTCTTTCTAGACTGTGGGCTTGTGTGGAGACTTCTCAGCTCGGTGACCCCATCTGTAAACCACTGCTTGTGGCGACCGCTCCAGTTGTCACACTAGCCTGGGACTGCCGTGGAGCACTGGGTTCTGAGGCTCCCGGGGTGGACTCCTGCTGGCCGGGTGGGAACCCAGTGTGTATTCCGGTGCCTGTGGAACTTGCTGCAGACACCAGTGGAGGCTCGAGTTGCCTTGCAGAGCCCAGCGAGAGAAGGCGCTCCCAGAACTGAAGTGGGGAGGTTCTAGCAGGCCAAGTGGGGGCACAGGACACCGGGTGGTGTCTCACAGGCACCCACAGCACTGAAAAAAAACAGGCAGACTCTTCCCCTTGCTGCTAACCAGGCAGAGGACTGGTGTATTGTGCCAGGCAGAGGCTGCGCCCAGGACTCTGGCAAAATGTGGAATGGAGACTCCGACGCACCCGGAGAGGCGGCAGTGTGCCTAATGCCGAAGGGATGCTGTCACGGTCCATTGTACCAGATGGAGACTCACGGGGGACTGAAACACCCATGTAAGCCCAGGTTGCCTGGGGAGTGGCGCTAGATATCAGACAGTCTCCACATGGAGGGCTGGAGCGGGCAGTGAGAGCTGGGCAAAGGCTCACCTGAGCCTGGGATGTGAAGTACAGACTCAAACCGGACCGGTGCCTACACTCGTGTGCTAGATGAATGCCTCAGCTGGCATGGGATAAACTTCAGGCTCCAGGCAGTGACTGCTTGTTTATCCTCCTACAGTCTGAAATCAGGTGGGTGGGAAGGGAGCCTCTCCCACTCCTGATCTCTCACCCCTGGTGTGTGCCAGTGAAAATCCCGCCAGGCAGCAGCCTCCTGTGTTTTGGGAGAAGGGATGGTGAGATGAAGGGGTCGGTCAGACCCCAACTCTGTCCTGTGAGGCTACGCTCTACAGTGCTCCTTGGATCCCTCCAGCTATTTGGGAAGTTCTCACGATGGCCGTTACCGTGGTGGGTGAAGGTAGAAGCCCTGCATGCTGGCCCTTTTGGACGGCTTCCCCTCTTTTTAACTCCTAGGTGAATATTATGTTTGATCTATGGGTGTCCTCTCAAATTGATTTTTTTTTTTTTTTTTTGTATCAGGGTGTATGTCCCTCCCCTTCCTCCAGTTACCTGTGATTTTCGTTGATCTCTCAGTGTCTCTGACGTGATTCCTCCTCTAGGCAGCTGTGTTGGATCCCCCCAGGGTGGCTCTTGTCCCATAGCAGTTTTGAGTTTCTTGCCCTGTGGACTCTCAGAGTGAGGGCAGAATGAACTCCAGATCTGTGTGTGGTTCTGCCTGGATGTTCTGACACCCAATCAAAGGTATTTTATTTTCCATCCAGACACTTGAATGGCAGGAGCATTATTGTTATTACCCTGGCTGATGGTATGAATTTGTTATCCTCTCTGAACAGAAAGTACCGCATAACCTTTCAAAAACTCCCAGTTTAGGCAAAGTCTAAGCTTTCAGACCCCAGGCCTTATTGCTTGTCTTTCTGTGGTGTTTTGTTTTTTTTTGTTTTGTTTTGTTTTTGTTTTTGTGGGTACTGGGGGTCGACCTCAGGACCTCGTGCGCCAGCAGGCGCCCGTGCCGCTGAGCGATATCACCGGCCCTTTTCTCATATGTGGGTTCCGGGAGTCAAACTCGGGCCCTCGCGCTTGCCAGGCAGGTGCTCATGCTGCTGAGCCATCTCACCAGCCCCATTTTCTGTGATGTTAAAATCCATGTCTTTGGCAATGAGATCTGTAACTCGATCTGATGCCAGCCTCATCCTTCAGAATGTCTTAGCGAGATCCTGCATAGCTACTACTCCTGCTCTCCGTTTACTTTTCTGACTCTTTCTTGTGAAATAATCTGTATACTAAGGTATTTTTTCTCAGCTTTACTCAGCATTTCTGTATTTGGAATGGAAAAAAACTTCACATATCTTCAGGCTTCCTATTAATGGGAGCCCCATGAATTTTTTTATGGATGATGCTTCAGCACTGCTGGGTGCCTATCAACACTACCGAGATGCCTGACCACTTCATATCAATGGAAGATTTTAATTTGATGTCTCCAAATATTTTCTGCAGTCATGTACAGAGAGGATTTTTCTAATAAATTGAAAATTAAGGGTTGCATAATTTTCAAGATTAAGGTATTACAATGATATTGTTCCACAAAGGTGGTGAATTAAAATGAAGGGAAGGACTTCCCCCGTATAATTGTGATTCCTCTCCTGTGTCCTGCTCTCTACATCGGTAGCTCAGAAGGGAGGAGAAAGGGATGCAGAGTTGGAGACTGGATTATGCAGCTTTTATGAGAGCAGTGTTCAGATAAAAGGTAATTACTGTGGATCATGAAAAAAATGATTATTCCAGATTAATGTATTTGAGTTCTCTAAGTAATTTTTAAAGCAATAAGAAAGAGCTACACCAAACATCAATTATCTACAGTTCAAAAATCTGTTTATATCTAGGAGGAGCTCAAACAGACACATTGAACGACCTGAGTGTTTTGAATATAAATAGAAGAAATATCATTGTGATTCAACAGTCTGGAGAAAAACAATTATTATTGCTACTAGCCTTGTATTAAGCAGTTCTTTATAGATGAATAGATTCTTTGAAATTGAAGAATCTTCTGTGAATCATTTAATCCCATCTCCACAAAGAGGCAGCCTTTGCATAAATAATTTTAAGCATTCATGCTGGATATCTTCTGCAGCACGGTTGCCTTCAGTAAACTCTTGCAGAATTGAATTATCTTGTTTTTAATCCTTTCCAGGGAAAAACAGTAAGAAAGAAATAAACACTTTCCTTTGTCTTTCCTGTCTAGAAAACTGTATGAATTTTCCTCTGCTGCTTACCTGCCTTCTCTCCTGTTTTAATAGACTTAATGTGCTAGTGATAATGCACTAATAAGTGTTTAACAAGTAACTCTTCAAGAAAAACTACTTTGTGGCATTTGCCATGTTGGTGGTGTAAATACTTGGATCATGGCTTAAGCTGAAAAACTGACATCGCTGAATACGGAGTTTGGAAGAGATGTGCAGAATCACACCACAATACAGTGTTGTCACTACCCAGATGCCATAGACAAATAATTCTAAGAATATAGATATCAGTAAAATGTAGTAAAGTAATTAAAAAGTAATGTGGTTTGAGTACTTATTACCATAACTGATAAAATGTTAATTGTAATTTCATAGTTTATTTTAACAATGATTTTAACAACGGATAACTGAAGAACCTTTTATTAAACTCTACTCAATGTATCTATTCGGGCGTGTCTCTGTTATGGATTCCAGGTGTCTTCCCTTCATTGTAAGAGTGACCACAATCAGTTTCTTATGCTTCTGCCTCCTCTTCCCCCTGAAAAGTGTACTCACAGATTGTTTAATATCTTCCTTTAATTCTTTACCAAAATACACTGTACAAAAGAGTTCTTACAAATCACTACAGACATGTAGTAGCAAACATAACAATATAAAATTATTATGAAGCTCAGTTAATACAATAAACTACACTAACAGAAAAGAAGACAATGGACACAGAAAACACTTTTCACAGAATCCAACCAACATGTTTTCGTGATAAAACTTCTTAACAAGCTAGGACTAGAAGGGACTTCTATAAAGGGCATTTATAAAAAGCCCAGAGCTTACAACATAAAGGTGGACAAAGAAATAAGTTCCTTTTAAATTCAGGAAAAGATAAGGATGTCTGCCCTTGCTAAGGCAACTGGAGAAGAAGGGGGGGAGAGGGAGAGAAAGAGAGAGACAGAGAGAGGCAATTGGAGGAAGAAAAAAGAAAACAAGGAATAAGGAGGAAGAGGAGGAGGAGAGTGAGGAAGGAGGATGTATGAAGGAAGGAAGGAAGGGAGGAAGGGAACACAGATTGGAAAGAAGTGAATTTCTCTATTCACATATAACATAAGCTTTATATATAAAAATCCTAATGAAGTAAAAAATGAGTTGATCAAAATGGTAGAATGAAAGATTAAAGCCCAAAATTTAAGCAAATTTCTATACCTTTTTGATGAATGTTCTGAAAAAAAATTAGGAAAACAATTTTATTTGTAGCAGTATCAAAGAGAATAAAATATTTAGGCATAAATTTAATTCAAGAAGAACAATGCCAGGGCAGTGGGGGAGCAGCCATACTGCTGGAGCAATGGTAGAGCGAGTGATTGTGCCACACCACGCACGCCGCCAACCAGCTTCAAGCCATGGATTCCGTGCCTTGGCCACATCAAACTGCCAGCTCTGAGCCAGCTCTGCATTTGCTTTTCGCTCAGCACAGGGTCAAAGTGTTGTGGAAAGAAACCAAACGGGAGGAAGACACATTGCTCTGAGGCACTTGGAAGGCAACAGCTTGCATTACACTGGTGGGCTGGTGGGAACCAGGTCCAAATCACCAGCCCCGAACTGCAGTCAGGCCGGGCTTTGTATAGGGTTTGTAAGCAGGAAGTACAGAAGCAGAGAGCATGGGAGTTTAGGACGAAAGCCTTAATCAGCAGTTACTACCTAGGCAACTCCTGGGACAGGTTGGTGGGAGCAGCACGTGTTTACAGGCTTGGGAAGCACAGACGGTGCAGCCGGGCGCAGCCAGCCTTATCTTGGTTTTATAGTTTTTGTACAGAATGAGTACATCTTGTGGTCTTGTTGCATGAGTCAGGCAGGGGGAGCTTAAAATTTTAAAATTTCATTATAATAGAGGCACCTACTGACTGACCAGCCTGATCACGGACAAAGCCAATTTCCTGGGAAAAAAGGTCAGCCCCAAAGAGTTGGCAGCAACAGGGAGAAATAATGGATGGGCCAGCGGCACTGCACTTAAAAAAGGTCCACAGCTGTTTTAAACTGCAAAAACAGCATGGATTTTACTCCTACAATGGCTCCTGCATGGCGGGATAGAGTTGGAGAAGAAATCCAGTGCAGGGCCTGCCGTATTGCCAAAGACTTTAATTAGGCCCCATTTTGGGTAGGGCTTGGCTGTGTGGGACTGAGCCACGGAACAACTACACTATCGCTTCACACTGAGGTCTTCAGCAGTACCCTACCACAGTGCCTGGGTGAGAGACAGCCATGGAAGACAGACATGGGCGACCCCTGAGAAGTTCAAGCTCAGGCTAGGAAGGACATGGTGGGAGGCCAGGCCCAACATGTGTGGCTTTCAGAGGTGGCTGGATCTGAAGGTGATGGCATTGATTCCAGCAGGCTCCTTGAGCCCCTGGCCCACCACATAATCCAGTGGAGAGTAGTGGTCTGAATACTTTCCCATTTACCAATGTGTGCAGGGAGGCACTTCAGCTTGGAGGTTGCCATGGTCTGGAGTGTAAGGATGGAGGATCCTCTGGAGCAGGGTGGGGTGGGGGCACTTCACAAACCCACAGGCTATAAGCTGGGTGGAGAGGACTGTGCCAGATCCCAAGACTGTAGGTCTTGGGAAATTATTCATTTGGAAATACAGAAGAATATTTTTGGATCTTTTGTTTGTGTGTTTGGAGTCTTTTCCTTTATTCTGTCCTTTTTGTTTTTGTCTTTGTTTTTGTTTCTTTCTGTCTCTCTCTTATATTTCCCTTATTATTATTATTATTATTTATGTGGGTACCGGGAGTCAAACTCAGGACCTTGTGCTTGCCAGGCAGACACTTGTGCCCCTGAGCTATCCCTTATTATTTTTATTTTGTTCCTTTTGCTTGATCTTTTTTTTTCTTGTTTGTTCATTCTGTTACTTTTACCTATTCCTATTTATTTCCCTTTAGTGCTTAATAGGATCATTTAATTGATGTTTCTCACTTTCTTCTCATCTTCCATTGAATTTTTCATATTTACTTTTTTCACACTCGCATCCCCACATGATCTATCTTTACTAATGT
Organism: Erethizon dorsatum; assembly: GCA_028451465.1. Lineage (NCBI taxonomy): Eukaryota > Metazoa > Chordata > Mammalia > Rodentia > Erethizontidae > Erethizon > Erethizon dorsatum. Next base: position 37,884,348 of record CM051832.1, on the reverse strand, counting down.
AACCATTAAGCTTTATGAATCTATAGATAGTTAACTCTATGCTATTATAGTTGAGTAATGTTCTATTGTTAGGGGAGGTAAAGTTGTTCCATTTAGTGGATATTTACTGTAGGTCAATATTTGGTTTGTCTTAGTGTTTGTACTATAATCATAGACCTTTACTCTATAATTAAGGGTGGTACAATATCCAGTTTATCATACATTACTATTATTGCTGATCTTATTACTATAGCCAAGTGACATAGTTATTGCTATCAGTTGGTTTTCTCTGTATACCAATCTGAATTGCCTTGGTGTCATTAACAATACTGCTGCCCATTCTTAGAGAACTGCAGCCTCTCCTCCCAAACAAATGGAGGTGGAGCGATTCTGGGGCAGAGGAAAAGCTTATAGTTAATCAAGGCAAGAGTGCCTCACTGAAAAATAGACATTAACTAAAGAGATCTCCATACTAACAACAAAGACTTCTACTATAATGAACCCACAACCCTCAGCACAAAAAACAAACAAAAATAGAATCATGAGAAGACAAGCCAGTAAAATGCCTCCAAAAACTGCCAACTCCCACAAAGCTGATCCATGGGGCATCAAGGGGAGGAAATCAAAAGCTACACAGCCAAAGTATTTGAAAAGACAACAGAGGAAATTAAAAAAAAAAACCAGCTCATTAAGGTGCTTTGTGAGTTCAAAGAAGATATAACTGAGCAGCTAATGATCCTAATTAAAAACAAAAGATCAACAAGTCTCCAGAAGACACTAATAAAAAGCTAGCTGAGCTAAATAAAGTGATGTGAAACATGAATACGCAGCATGGCAAAGAATTAGAGCTCTTGAAAAGGTACCAACCAAAAAATCCAGAAGAATAAAAACTCTACTGAAAGTTCAAACAGCAGGAGCTACTAATGTGAAGACAGTGTCAGAACTGGAAGACAGGGCTGTTATTGGTGATCAATCATTGAGAGATACCTTAAAAACAACAACATGAGAAATGGATCCACAGCTGCTAGGTGACATTAAAAACTAATTTAGTATTAATTGGAATTAGTAGAACAAAAATCAGAAGACAGCACAAATGGCATAACAAAAACTATTTACTGAAATGACAGAAGAAACCTTTACAAATATGGGAGAAAATTTTACAGATAGATGAGGTATATAGAACTCCAAATAACCACAGTCAGAAAAAAACTCTCTAAAGAGCATCACAGTCAAAGTTGCAGAAGTTTGCAACACAAGACCAGAATCTTCAAAGCTGTTAGAGAAAAGCAATGAATCACCAATAAAAGAAAACCCAGTAGAGTTAATAACAAACTTCTCAACACAAACCTTAAAGGCCAGGAGAGCTTGCAGTGAAAAGCTTCACACCCCAAAATAAATCAATTTCCAATCTAGGCAGATATATCCTACAAAACCGTCTTTCAAAATTGATGGAGATATAAGATACTTTCATGATGAAGAGCACCTGAAGAAATACATGACCACCAAACCAGCACTCCAAAAACTTCTCAAGGATATACCAGAGAAAGGTTCCAAATTTCCAGTAGAAGGAACACACTAGGTGTAATAAGAAGTTAAGTAGGAGGGAAAGAAAGGGAATTGGCAACGGGAAAATAATGCAAGGACAGGAGCAGGTCAATAATAACATTCAATGTGAAATTTCTCAATTCCGCAATCAAAAGAAACATTGACAAGGGATCAAGAAACAAAATCCAACTATATATGGTATACAGGGAACACACTTAACCCAGAAAGAAATTAATAGACTAAAAAATCAAAGGATGGAAAACACTGTTCCACGCAACAAGAAGCCAGAAGAAGCAAGAGTAGCTACCCTATTTTCAGACAAAGTAGACTTTAAGCCAGAATTGATTCAAAGAGGCAAATTGGTTAAGGGGACAATTCAACAGGAACAGGTAACAATTGTAAGCATGTTTGCACCAACAAATGGCACACCCAACTTCATAAAACAAACACTACTGGACATAAAAGATCAGATAAACATCAATACAATTATAATGAGGGAATTCAATACCCCACTGATACAAAGAGATCAACTAGACAAAATATCAAAGAGAAATATCAGGGTTGAACCAAAGCTTTGAATGAAGAGACTTAATAGATGTATGCAGAATGTTCCACTAAACAGCAACAAAATACATATTCTTCTCAGCAGCACATATAACTTTATCCAAAATATTTAGACTACATATTAGACAATAAGGTATGCTTAAGTAAATTCAAAACAATCCAAATTATCCCATGCATACAATCAGATCATAGAGCAATGAAACCAGAACTCAATAGCAAAGGAAACCACAGAAATTATGCAAACACATAGAAATTAAACCATGAGTTTAATTGCATAATCTTATGATTAATCACTTGTATAATCAATGAGTCACAGAAGAAATCAAGGAAGAAATGAGACAGTTCCTAGAATTAAACAATAATGCCAGTACAACATACCAGAACTTATGAGACAAAATAAAAGCAGTCCTAAGGGGTAAGTTTACAGCTATGAATGTCCACATCAGAAAAACTGAGCACAAGTAATCTAACTATGCACCTCAAGGTCCTAGAAAAATAAGAAGAATCCAAACCCAAAGCTGGTACAAGGAAGGAAATTATAAAGATCAAAGTAGAAATCAATGAAATGGAGACTAGGAAAATAACACAAGGAATCAATGAATTGGAAATCTGGTTTATTCTTCAAAAGAATAAACAAAATAGACCAATCACTATCCAATTTTACCAAAAAAATAAGGGGGGAAGAAAAGAATCAAATCTATGCACTTAGAAATGAAAAAGGTGAGATTATAATAGACACCCTGAAATTCAGATAATTAGCAACTACTTCACAAATATGTACAATAATAAATTGCAGAATTCAGAAAAAATGAATAGACTCATATATATATATATATATATATATATATATATATATATATATATATATATATATGAATTACCCAAAACTGAACCAAGAAGATTGAAAAAGATACATGCCAACTAAGAAAAGCCTGGGTCCTGATGGATTAACTGCTGAATTCTACAAGAACTTCAGGGAAGATCTGATGCCAATATTCCTCAAACTCTTTAATGACATCAAAAGGGAAGGAGTATTCCCAAAGTCATTGCTGGAAGCTAGGATTACTCTGATTCCCAAACTAGACAAGGATCTAACCGACCCCCCAAAAAAGAACTATAAGCCAATCTCTTTAATGAATAAAGATGCAAAAATGCTCAACAATATGCTGGGAAAGAGAATGCAACAAAACAAACAAAAAGGTTGTTTGACGTATGCATCATGACATAAGTAAGCTTCATCACAAGGATGCATGGATGGTTCAACATATGAGAATCAATAAATGTAATACATCACATAAATAGAAACAAAGGCAAATTACATGATCATCTCAATAGACACAGAAAAAGCCTTTGACAAAAAAATCCAACATCTATTCATAATAGAAAACACTGGAGAAAATAAGTATAGAAGGATCTTATCTCAGTCTAAAAAAGGTATTTATGACAAAACTACTGCCAACATCACATTAAATGGGAAAAAACTGAAAGCCTTCCCTCTAAAATCATGTTCATGTGTAGGCAGAACCAAGATAGTCAAAATGGCCATATTTCCAAAACTGATACATAAAATTAAAGTAATCCCAAACAAAATGCCACTGGCATTTCTCATAGCTCTAGGAAAAACAATCCTAAAATTTATACAGAACCAGAAGAGATCTGGAAGAGCAATAGCTATTGTGGGTAACAAGAGCAAAGCAAGAGGCATCACAATCCCAGATTTGAAGTTATATTACAAAGCTACTGTGATTAAAACAGCATGGTACAGGCAGAAACAGACGCATGGATGAATGAAACAGAGTAGAGGAGGCAAAAACAACCCCAGGCACATACAGCTATTTGATCATTGTGCAAAGGGGCCAAAAACATACACTGGAGAAAGACAGCCTCTTTAATAAATGGCATTGGGAAAACTGGAGGAGGGTCATAATCAAGAAGAGGTTCCATAATAGTACCAGCAAAGTGGAGGCATGTAAACTAGTTTAGACAGATGTGCTCAGTCTCTCGGGTATAATGTAGAATTTAAATTGCTGGAATATGCAGTTTTGACTTCCCAGAAATTTAACTTCTAGGTTTATACCCAAGAGAATTCCAAATCATTTATAGTAGTCAAAAAGTGGAAACAGCTAATTGTCTATCCGCTGATGAATGGATAATAAAATGTGGTCTAGCTTTCCAATGGAACATTCTCAGCCACAACAGGGATGAAGTACTGAAACATGCTGCAGTGTAGAGCCTTGAAATATTATGCTAATTTTAAAAAAAGCCAGACACAAAACCTGCAAATTACATGTCTTGGATATGCAGTGAGTGTCCAAGATAGGCAAATTTGTGGAGAAAAAAGAAATTTAGTGCTTGGGCAGGGGGCTGGGCAGGACAGTCATGGGAGTAAGTGCTAATGGGTGCATGGTTTTTCTTGTGTAAGGGGAAATGAAAAGATTTGAGTCAGATTAGATTAGATTTTGATGATGGCTACACAACCCTGTCAACATGTGTATAAACATCTTCTCCCTAGGATTTATGCTTTCCTTAACCTGACAGGCTATAGTAATTAACCTTCCAAGCATCCTCCAGTGTCAAGTTGTGGAGGACACCTGGATGACTCTCCTTGAAAGAAGAGCAATTATCTCCATTTTGGCTGAACCTGGCCCTATTTCCATGTACTGATATGTACAGAGCTGGCTAGGACTTTTCCTTATCACTTCAATTGGCTCTAAGCAATGCAAATCTGTCCAGCCGAGGTGCTGAGGTGTAGTCTTTGAAGCAAGGAGACAGGTCAGTGTTCCCCCACCCCCATAGCTCCCAAAACACATGGGTGAGCCTGGTGGGATGGAGAGCTGTGTTCCATGCTGTAGGCTAGGATTGAGCCTCAAGAAAGAGGCTGTGACTTCCCAGGACGTAGAAGATTACATATCAGAGCTGAAGCGCCGACCCCAAAGCATTAGATACTACCTTGAATTGTGTTATGCAGATTACTCCTTCTGCATATCCTTCCCTCTACATATTGCAGAGGTGATTTCAGGCCACCTACCTAGCCCAGCACACGGTACTCACGGACTTCCCACCATTCTCACAGTCACTCATCCCCGAGCTACTCCCCTCCTCGAGAATTAGTAAAACCCGGGTTTGGCCCTGGGTCGAGACCTTTGTTCTGGTGACCATCATTCTGTCTGGACTTAGGACTTCTCGGCTCCCCACAACTATAAATATGTCTTAGTGTCTTTATCTCACCATGGATTGCATTGGAAGTGGTAGATTGGAATTAACTTGCTAGAATTCCAGTAACTTTCTTTTGGGATTACAAATATAACTTCCTGGCCTGCAATGAGGACTGGGAAGGGCTCTCTTTATCAAGTGACATTGGGCACCTCTGAGCACCTTCATGTCAGGTGGAGTTGGATTCTCCAGCTCCTCCTCTTTGGCGTCTTGTCTCAAGCTGGAGCATGTACGCCTTGCAGTGTGTGCTCCGTGGGGCACGCAAGCTGCTGACAGCAAGGCCTAGGTAGACTGCATCTCCTTGGAGCGTCGGAGCCAGCGAGGTATTTTTCAGGGGATGGTATTACTCTAACATGATCACAAGCATTGCTCGAAGAAGCACGAGGCAGACTCGGTGTGCACATAAAGGTGGGAGTGAGCAGCCTGGGTTCAGCAGCTGTTCCGCCCTGACCTGCAGCTCGCTCTTCCTTCGGTCGCGGTGAACACTGCAGTGGCACAGTGTGTCAAGACCCATCTGAGTCATCTCCAACTCCCAGGTGAGTAAGCACGCATTTGCTATGATTAGAAATATTATAAAGTCACCACGAAATGCTCTGCATATGTAAAACAGTGGTTTCTTCCGTGTATCATTTAACCATCATTTAAAGAATGTCTGTTCATGGTGAACTGTTTATCTTTCCAGTATTTAATTAAATTTCATTTCATGGTTTAGAGCACTCCTCGATTTGACTTGTCTTTATGTAAAAATGATCAGCCCCATTTTCGCTTGCTAACTGAGTGGAACTATGCAAATATTTTGAGTAAATGATAAACTAAACAGTCTTGCCAGGAGCAGCTATTTCCATAGAAGACGACACCACCGAATTACCCAAGCAAAATGGAAGGATGCCAATTGCTAACAGATACTGGGAAACTGATAGAAGCTTCTAAATGTGGTTATTATCAAGCAATAAAAATAAATAAGAAGGAAGAGACAATAGCAAAAAGTGTTTTAAAAGCCTTGAAATTGGTAGACACAAACACAGTAGCAGTGGGCCAACTTATTTTGTATCTTCCATCTCAATTTTTGGGCACAGAGGCAACGCTCAATTTACGTATTCCAATACTGGGTTTCCAAATTTGTTCCTTTCCTTTTGGAATTCACTTTCCTATAGAAAAATGTTAAAGTTGCTTATGTCTCAGGCCAGCCCACGAGCAAGTTCTTAACCCATAATGTAATGAAAACACACTGCATTTGCAATGAAAATTATAGAAAATAAAACTGCAATGGTAGGTGTCATTCAAATAGAACAATAAAATTAAAAAAAAAATTCCCTTATTTCTAAGACTGATTCCTGGGGAAAGTACATGCAATTAGAATGAAAAAAAAAAAAAAAGATATTTGAAAATTTTGTGGAGATTCTGAAGCAAAGCTACTAGCATTTTTTTCTTGATTCTGGCCCTGTCTTGGTTTGGGTTTTCCATAAAGCAAACCCTGAGAAAAATTTGAGAGGTAATCCCTGGAAGCCGAGTGAGAAGATAGAAAAATATTATGGTTTGCATTGAAAAAAAAAGAAAAGGAAACCACCCCAAAAGATGTACATGTTTGGATGATGGTGCTTTTGGAGGGTGATTAGGTCATGGGGCACTCACTTCCTCAATGGATTAATTCAACACATAGCAAAAGGTGCTGGTAGGAGGTGGGGCCTCAGTGGAGGAAGTAGGCCACTGGCAGTGTAATCTGGAAGGTCACCTTCTTGTCCCCAGTCCCTTCCTCCCTTGGCTCTCCCTGCTTTCTGCTTCTTGGTGGTCTCGAGGTGAGCACCTCTCGTCTACAACACCCTCTGCCATGATGTTTCTGCCTTGAAGCAGCGAACCACAGCCTGAAACCCAGGGAACTCTGAGCTAAAGTAGATCTGTCTTGTTTTCCTCAGGTATTTTGTCACAGCAATGGAAAGCTGAGTAGCACAGAAACTGAGGTAGGGAGACAAGGACATCACTGAAAAGTGTCTCAGTGAGTGGGCAAGTAAGAATTAGTCCTACCAGAACTGCTCAAGAGACTGCAAGACACACTTCAGAGCAGTCATACAGGACAATGAAACTGGGACACTGGCGCTGATTTCCTTTCCTTATTGATTGAGGCCACTCCTATGGGTGCTGACCACAAGGTACTATCAGCTTGCCCTGAACTGATCAGCCTTTTGCAGCGTCCAGGGAAACCTCCAAGATGCAGACTGTGATCAGCCTAAGCCATCTGCAGAAGGTCACTGGCATTGGCTCAGCACTGACAGGAGACCTCTGAAATTGATAGTAATTTTTAAAAATTATTTTTAGAGCAGTTTTAGGTCTAAAGAAAAATTAAACCTCCTAACCTGCCTGCACCACACAATTTCTTCTATCATTAGCCTCTTAGTTTAGTGTAGTACATTGTCACTGTTGATGAACCTATGCTGATCTGTTACTACTAGCTAAAGCCCATAGATCTCATTAGGGGTCTCTTTGCATTTGACAAATGTATACTGAGAAGTGCTCATCATTGCAGTGACATATACTATCATCTTTCATTGTTCTAAAGTTGCCCTGTTTCACCTATTTTTCCTCCCTTCTTGTGCCTGAACCTTTGGCAACCACTGAATATTCTACTATCTCCATAATTTTGCCATATGGTTGAAACTGCATAGTGTGTAGCCTTTCCATATTGGATTCCTTCACTTAGCAATATCCATTTCAGATTCTTTCCTTTTTTTGTGACTTGGTTGCTCATTTCTTTTTATATTGCCAAATAATATTACATCGTATGGATGTACCGGTTTCTATTAAAAGACATTTTGGTTGCTTCCAAGCTTTGGAAATTATGAATAAAGCTTCTATAAACATTTATGTGTGGGCTTTTGTGTATAAATAGGTTTTCAACTCATTTGAGTAAATATCAAAGAGCACAACTGCTAGATTTTATAGTACATTTAGTTTTGTTAGGAGCTGTCACGTTGTCTACTGAAGTGGCTGAATCATTTTGCATTAACACCAGCAATGAAAGAGAGCTCCCGTTCTCCACGTGTGCACCATGATTTATCATTGTCAGTGGTCTGGATTTCAGCTATTTTAATAAGTGTGTGGTGGCATCTCATTTTTGCCTTCATGCAATCTCTTGATGGTGAATGATAAGGTGTATGTACTCAAATACTTACTACTGTCTGTGTGTTTTCTCAATGACACATCTGTTTTGTCTACTTGAATGTTTCGTCTATTTTTTAAATGAAGTTTTTGATTTGTTGCTGTTGACCCTTGAGAGTTCATTGTGTTTTTTGGATATGAGTTCTTTCTTAGATATATCTTTTGCAAATATTTTTCTCCAGTCTGTGACTTCTCATTCTTATTTTTTTTTGTAATTCATTTCAAATTTATTTTACCTTATATTACCGTTTGCTTTTTTATTTTGTATTTTTAATCTTTATTAGTACATGGTTGCACTACATAATGATTACATTCTTTGTAGGGATTTGGTACATGTACAAAACACAACTCAGTTCTTTTCTTCCCTTCCCTCTACCCCCTTTTATTTTGTCAATAAATCAGATTCATTTATTTGTAAGTCCTTATAAATTAACTGACATATATACAGATTAATAGGTCAGACTGATAGGCCAAAAAACATAAAACACATAAAGACAATTACACTAAATCAAGACACACTTTTAGATACATTGTTCATCAGAGATTACAATAACTTTTTTCTTTTTCTCTTTTTTCTATTATCTGTCTTTTATTTTGCATGTAAGTTTTTAATTTTGATGAAGTTCAACTTATTGCTTTTTCCCATTTATTGTGTTTTTGGAGTATGTAAGTTTTGGAGTATGTAAGAAGCCTTTGACAAACCCAAGGTCATATCCTATATTGTCTTCTATGAGTTACTTTTGCATTTATAGTTAGCTCCATGATCCATTTTGAGTTAAATCTGGTGAAGCATGTAAAGCCTGTATCCAGGTCCTTTTTTTCTTTTTTTTTTTTTTTTTTTTTTTTTGCATATAGATACAGCTCCACTTTCCTCTGTTACAATATTGTATGATTTTAGGACTTTTGCTTTTTCATATAAACTTTAGAATCAGTCTATTGATGTCCATAAAATAATGTTCTGGGATTTTGATTAGGAATCCAATAAATCTACAGATGGAGTTGAGAAGAGCAGGATCAACATCTTGGTCATGTTAAATCTTGTCCAAGAACATGGGCTGTATCTCTATTTGCTTTTTCTGTGCTTTTCTACCAGAGTTCATTCCTAGTGGTTAGAGGGCGAATCGTCCCTTCATGTTATAGCTCTCTGTCTCAGCAGAAGAGAACTGCCCTCACACATCAGATCTCTGAAATCCTCCTCTGTTAGCAGCCAGAGAAAACTCTGTTGTGAAGGGCTCGTGTGACAAGGTTACATCCACTCAGCTAACCTTATCTTAAGGTCGACTGACTACTGAATCACCTCCACAGAAACCCCTTTTGCTGTACAACATGAGGGTGATAGTAGAGAAGAGGTCATGGGGACTCTTTCAGAATTCTGCTTACCATGGCTTTCTTCTAAGAAAATCCCAAAGAACTGACCGACAGCAGAATAGCCACAAACAATGTCAAAATGCAAAATCAATAGCTTTTCAGTAATTAACTATAAAATATACTGGGAAAAATTTTAGGCACCTAAAAGAAATCAAAAATGAAAACCGATAGAGATAAAACTAACAAACTTGTTTGGGGCCTATGTGAAATTTTAGAATATTCTATTCAAGTTAGAGAAAGACTGCACTGAGGGATAAAGGTGTTGGGGCAACTGATCATCTATTTATGAAAAAATACTAAATCCTTGCTTCTTAACATATAGGATAATATAGCCTAGAGTTTAAGAGATAAATGTGAAAAACAATGACAACAAAATACTATCTTGAAAATCCTAAGCCAAAGAGAGTAGATAATATTTTATAGTTGGAGGACGGACTGAAGGTTTCTGAACAATGCAAGATACAAGGCAATCTTAAGAGCTCTAACTACATCACATAGAAATCCCTGGACTAAGAGTTCTCACAAACTGTGGCGGATCGACTAATGGTCAGTTTAAGCACCCAGCTGAACTGAGTCAGTGTGGTGCTGGGTGCGGAAGGCCCACCGAGGATTGTCGCCAACAACATAAAAGCAGGGCGGGAGGGGAAGATGGTGCGCTGTTGCTGGAGAAGGTTGTTGTGCTGGTTTTCCTGACACGAACTCAGCTGTTCTCATCCTTGCAGGAGCTCAGGTCCTCACCGTTGCTGAGTGTTATGGTTTGTGTCTAGATGTCCCCGCAAAGCCTCATATACCTTTAGATGGGGCTTTTTCGGAGGCAGGTGAATCTAGAGTTTGTGACTGATTCGCAGTGCACTGTCGGTATTAAGGCTGCTGGGATAAAGGGTGGGTGATTGCTGGATCAGTCTACTGATTGGATTGGCACCACCCTAATCCCAGCCGTCTGGATAAGGTAAGAGGTGGGAAGAGGTTTGTTTCTCCCTTTTCGCTTCCTTGCTGCTTTGCTGTCTTTTGCCGCCATGAACAGTTGCCCCTCTGCCATGTGCCACCCTGCCTTGGAGCCAGTGGATTAAGGACTGAAACCTCTACAAAATGTGATCTAAACAAATCTTTCCCCTTTTAACTGTGGGTGTCAGATATTTTGTCTCAGCAATAAGAAAACTAACTAAGACACTGAGGATGGCTGCTGTTCTCTTTGGGGAGCTCTGGTCCTTACCTTGGGTGTTGCTTCCTGGCTCCAGTGCAGATCCCTCAGCCTGCTGGCACAGAGCCTTCGTCCCACTGGTGCAGACTTTCTAGCTTCCACCACTGACCTCTAGGCCTTCCCAATGCAGATCCTTTATGCAGACTTGAGTGAGACATTGTCGTGGGCTCTAGGCCTCCAGCTGGACTCATGGAGGACACTGCCACGGGCTCTAGGCCTCCAGCTGGACCCATGGAGGACATTGCTGTGGGATCCAGGCCTTCAGCTGGATTCTTCAGATCTCTAGCAGGTGGACAGATCTCTTGCACTCCTCTACATTTGACTTTTGGGTGAATATTATAAAATAATCCTACAAATTATTTGTCCTGTATTAAATCTATTTCCTTGCAAACCCTGGTTACAACATGAACTAAGTTAAAGTGCAAGGAATGAACTGGCTGGAGCTCCTAAAAATTATACTCTCTGCTGATCTGTGACACACATGCTTTTGTGGAAAGGGGAGAGATGCATAAATAGGCACACCCAGATGTAATGCATCCTCAAAGAACCTGAAAGGGTGGAGACAAAATAATAACCATTGTTATCCACAGGAAAGCAAACCAAAGGCAGCTTTGAAATGTTTATTTTTATATCACTTTTGTGTAATGTGATTATTTCTTTATATCCAAATTGCACTTATTTTTAACTTTGAAGGTTTAAAATATTTCATAAATAACGTGCTGAAAAAGTTAAATAACTTATAGACATTAGAGTTAAAATTGAAAGTTTCCTTTCACTAAAAATAATTCTTACCCCACTCCTACTTTCACAAGATAATAAATTTTGTGGGTGAATCTTTATAGCTCTTGTTCTTTCAATGTAAAATTATTTTTAGATCATTTTGAAAAAATATATACATATGAGTAAAAATAAGGGGGAAACACACATCATCCTACAGTGTAAAATATAACTGGTTTTACTTGTATCCCCACAATTTTCTACACACTTATAAAAACATAGTGTTATAAGATACATAGTACTGTATAAGCTTTTTCATATCAAAATATACATTTAAAACCTAATTCATGTAAATAAGTTTATACTTATGCCATGGTTGCTGATGGCCGTGATTGTATACAACACCATAATTAAATTACACATTTAATATTTGAATGTTCAGATTATTTCCATTTTTAATGACCATAAACAAAGTCAAAAAACAAATGACCAATGGAGAAATCTGTTTGACAAATAGAGAGCTGATATTCATAACATACAAAAATGCTTGGAATATAATAAGAAAAATATTTTTAAATCTCGTTGCAAAATAGAGAATATGAATAGTTTTGAAGAAAGAAAATACTAATGACCTGTAAACATATGAAGATACGACTATTAGCTTGAAGAATGGAAATTCAAGAACTGGTAAGATGCCACTTTTGTCCAGTATATTTATTTGAAAATGAGAAGACACTGCTCTGCCAGCAAGGACTTGGGGGAAGGGAACTTGCATTCATGTCTCATGGGAATAGGAATAACTGCGACTGCTTTGGAAAGCTATCTGGAAATATCTACTAAAATGTTAAAATAAGCGTAGCCTTTGCCCTAGCAATCTCACTTCTCAGAATGTAGTCTATAAAAATAAAAGCATCAGGACTTGAGGACGTCTATTGCCACTCCTTTTGGCATGGCAAAAGCTACAAGATTTTTGAAAGGCGATCTGCGGAAAAGCGTACATGGTCTGAGTCTAGTTTTGTAAAACACAAACTGATTTTATAAAATGCTGTCTGTGAGGAGGACCTGGCAACCGAGCACCCCACCGCCAACTGATGCTTCCCAGACCTATGCTGAGCCAGGAGGAGCCGGAAGTGTGTGCCCACCCCCAGCCCCTGAGTTCTCCACAGCACAGAGCAACAGAGGTGACCACCAACAGGCCGATCTGACTGAAGAAGAGGCCAACACCCAGGAGGAGAGTTTCACTTCGGACCAAAGTGATGCCCTACCACAGAGACCAGGAGAGAGACAGCTTTGGGAGTTAAGCTTGGAGAGGCGGACAGCTAAATAGGGCTCTCCTGAGATCCCCTGGGAGGCCTGGGCTCAGACCAGGAAGATCACAGGACCTGTATTCTGCTGGGGGAGGCCGGGTCCAGTGGGAGAAACAGAGGGGGTGATCCTGAAGAAGTGGGCCATTAAATGAGTGGTGCGTTTGAGCTCTGACGTTGCTTCCTAAATCCAGCAGAAACCAGGGGCCTGAGCTACTACAGGTCAGTAGAAGGGTGGCCTAATTGTCTTCCCTTAAATCACAGTCCTCTGTGTTTTGACTAAGAGTTGTTCGTGTGTGGTGTCTGCTGCTGAGTGAACACGTGTGAGTGCATCCTAGAGTTTGTCAATGTCCAGTTGAAATTTGATGCCATCGATGTTGCTGAATTTACTGCTATAGCCGAGCTGACCGAGCAGTGGCTAGCGACTGCTAGATTGCCTGGGGATTGTAAACAATACTGAAGCACAAGGCACAGGGCTAAATAATTTGTAAAGCCCAGAACAATAAAACAAACAAACAAACAACAGAAACATGAAAAGACAAAGCAACAAAATGCCACCAAAAACTCCCTAATCCCCAAAAACCAGTTTGGAGGGCACTGAGGTGTAGGAAATCATAAATTACATAGCGGATAGGTCTGAAAGTGCACCAATGGAGTGAAAACAGTTCAGTAAGGTACTTAGCGAATTTAAAGATATAACTAATGAGGTAATGACCCTAATGAAACAAATGATTAGTGAGTCTAGAGAAGATGCTAATAAACACTAGTGGAGCTAAAGAAAGAGATGCAAAACATAAAGGCCCAGCATAGGAAGCAGTGTGAAATCCAAACAGAAATCCAGGAGATCAAAAACATGTCTGAAAGCACGGGTAGCAGAACCAGCTGATGTGAGGACCGAGCGTCAGACCTAGAAAACAGGGTTGAGGTTAATGATTAATTAATAAAGATACCTTAAAAGCAGCAAAAAAACATGAAAAATGGATCCAATGACTCAAAGAGGACTAATATAACAGTAACTGGAGTTAGTGAAAAATCAGAAGACAGCACAAAGGGCATAAGAAAGTTGTTTACACAAGTAATAGAAGAAAATTTTCCAGACATGGAAAAACAGTTTAACATACAGTAAGTGAAGCATATAGAACTCTGAATAGCCATGATCCAAAAAAACCACTCCATACCACATAATAATTAAAATACCAGAAATACAACACAAGAACACTATCCTAAAGATTGCTAAAGAAATCAGTGAATCACCTATAAAGGAAATCCCATCAGAATTACAACAGATTTCTCAACACAGATCATAAAGGCAAGGAAAGCATGGAATGAAGTGTTTCAAGCTACTCAAAAGAAACCATTTCCAACCCAGACTATTATATCCTGCAAAATTACCTTTCAAAATTGATGGAGAAATAAGATACTTTCATAATAAAGAAAACCTAAAGAAATTCATGGCCACCAAGCCAGCACACCAAAAAATTCTCAAGGATGTCCTAGAAGGAGACAATGCATCTAACAGTGCCAAAATGTCCAAAAAAATGAATACATCAGGTAGGGCTAACAATTAAGTAGGAAGGAACAAAAGCAAAACAGCAACAAGAAATTAATACAACGAAGGAATAAGTCATTACTTATCTGTCATAAATATCAATGTAAATGGGCTCAATTTGCACACCAAAAGACACAGATTAGCAGAATAGACCAAGAAATAAAATCCAATGGTATGTTGTATACAAGAAACACATCTAACACAAAAATAAATTCATAGCCTAAAAATCAAAGGATGGAAAACAATATTTCATGCAATGAGAACCTGAAAACAAGCAGGAGTAGCTATTCCTATCTTCAGACAAAGTGGATTTCAAGCCAAAGCTGATCAAAGGAGGCAAAGAAGAGCATTACATATTGGTCAACAGAACTATTAAACAGGAAGAAATAATAATTGTAAACATCTAGTCACCTAACTATGGTGCACCCAACTTCACAAAACAAACACTAATACTCATAAAAGATCAGATAAACATCAATATAATTATAGTATGAGAATATCAATACCCCATTATCACAGACAGATCAACTAAATAAAAAATCAACAAAAATATCAGAATCGAACAAAATCTTAAAAAATGGACTTAATAGATATATACATAATGTTCTATCACACAACAAAACACACATTCTTTTTGGCCACACATGATACTTTTTCCAAAATAGACCACATACTAGCTCATAAAGCATGTCTAAGTAAATGCAAAAGAATCAAAACTTTACCATGTATATTATCAGATCACACTGCAATGAAACTAGAAATGAATAGAAAAAGAAATCACAGAAATTAAACAACACATTCTTAAATAATCAAAGAGTAACAGAGGAAATTAAGGAAGAAATAAGACAGTTTCTAAAATTAAATAATGCCAGTACAACACACCAGAACTTATGGGACACAATGAAGGCAGTCCTACAAGGGAAGTATATAGTGGCAGATGCCACATCAGACAAATAGAAAAAGTCCTAATAGGTAACTTAATGATGCATCTCAAGGTCTTAGAAAAACAAGAACAATTCAAACCCAGAGATTGTACAAAGGAGAAAATTATAAAGATCAGAGCAGAAATAAGTGTAATGAAGACTTAAAAAAAAAGATACAAAAAGTCAATGAATCAAAAAGCTGGTTCTTCCAAAGAATAAACAAAATAGACAAAACATTAGTCAATTTCACCATAAAAAAGAAAGAAAAGATACAAATTAATGCAATTGGAAATGTAAAAGATGAAATCACAATGGACACTGCCAAAATCCAGAAAATTATTAGCAACTAACTCACAAATATATCTGCCAATCAGTTGCAGAACCTAGAAGAAATGTATATATATAATTATATATATAACCTCCAAAACAGAATTAAGAAGATATAAAGATATTGAACAATGCAATAACACACAATGAAACTGAGGTAGTAATTTTAAAAAGAACTACTGAGAAAAGCTCAAGTCCTGATGAGCTCACTGTTGAATCCTACAAGAACTTCAGGGAAGATCTAAACCCAATACTACTCAAACTCTTTAATGAAGTCAGAAGGTAAAAAGTACTGTCAGAGTCATCCCTAGAAGCCAGGATTACCCTGATTCCAAAACCAGACAAATTTCCAGCCAAAATAGACAACTACAGGCCAATCTCTTTAATGAGCGTAGCTGCAAAAGTCCTCAACAAGATACTAGCAAACAGAATGCAGTGAAACATCAAAAAGGTCATACATCAAACCTTTGAACAAATGGACTTAGGAGATGCAGTAGCTACAGAATGTTCCACCCAACAACAACAGAATACACATTGCTCTCAACAGCACATGAAACTTTCTCCAAAATAGACCAATACTAACTTATAGAACATGCTTAAGTAAATGCAAAGGAATTGAAATTATCCCATGCATATTATCAGGTCAGCGTGCAATGAAATTGGAAATCGATGGTAAAAGAAACCACAAAACCTGCATAAACACATGGAAATTAAATAATGCTGTCCTGAACAACCAATGGGTCACAGATGAAATTAAAGAAGAAATTACACAGTTTCTACAATTAAATGATAATACCAATATAATATACTGGAACTTATGGGAAGCAATGAAAGCAGTCACACAAGGAAACTATATAGCAGTGAGTTCTCACATCAGAAAAACAGCAAATTCAAATAAATGATCTAATGCTGAAATTCAAGCTTTGGAAAAAGAAGAGCAAATTAAACCTACAGTGCATACAAGGAAGGAAATTATAAAGATCAAAGTGGAAATAAATGCAATTGAGACTAAGAAAAAGTACAAAGAGTCAATGAATCAAAGAGTTGGTTCTTTGAAAGATTAAATAAAATAGACAAACCCTTATACAACCTTATCAAAAAAAGGGAAGAAAAGACTCAAATTATGCAATTTTGGAGCCAATTCATTCCTCACTTAGGTGTTTTACTCTGGACCATTTGCCAAGAGACTCAGAAAACTGCTAGTTTTGAGTGGGGCCCAGAATGAGGCTCTGCGATAGGTCCAGGCTGTTTTGCCGCCGGGCCCATGTGGTCCAGCAGATCCAGTGGTGCTTGAAACATTGGTGGCAGGTACAGATGCTGTTTGGAGACTCTGCCAGCCCCCCTACCCCCAGCTAGGTGAATTACAGTGAAGACCTTTAGGATTTGGGATCAAGGCTCTGCCATCACCTGAAGACACCTACTCACTTTGAAAAACAGCTCTTGGCTTGCTACTGGGCCTTAGTGGAAACTGAACGCTTGACCATGGGATGGACCCTAGGTCACCATGCGACCTGAGTTCCCTATAATGAGCTGGATGTTATCTGGCCCACCAAGTCATAAGGGTGGATTTGCACAGCAACAGTCCATCACTGAATGGAAATGGTACCCGTGCGATCGAGCGAGAGCAGGTCCGGAGAGTACAAATAAATTACATGAAGAAGTTGCCCAGATGCCCATGGCTCCTACTCTGGCTATATTGCCTTCTGTTTTCCAGCATGTACCTGGTATACCTGGGGTACGCCATATGATCAGCTGACAGGGGAAGTGAAGCCTAGGGCCTGGTTTAGGGATGGTTGTGCATGTTATGCAGGCATCTCCCACAAATGGACAGCTGCAGTGTTACAGCCCCTTCCCAGGACAACCCTGAAGGACAGTGGTGAGGGGAAATCTTCACAGTGGGCAGAACTTTGGATAGTGCACCTAGTAATACATTTCATCTGGAGACAGAAATGGCCAGATGTATGACTGTGTAATGACTCATGGGCTGTAGCCAATGGTCTGGTGAGATGGTCAGGAATTTGGAAGGAACATGACTGGGAAATTGGTGACAAAGATGTTTGGGGAAGAGGTATGTGGCTAGACCTCTCCATGTGGGCAAAGCATGTAAAAATATTTGTATCTCACATAAACACTCACCCAAAAGTGACCTCAGGAGAAGAGGACTTTACTAATCAAGTGAATAAGATGACATGTTCTGTAGATAGCAGTCAACCTCTTTCTTCAGCAACCCCTGTCATTACTCAATGGGCCTGGTGGCAGGGATGGAGGTTGTGCATGGGCTCAGCAACATGGACTCCCACTCACAAAGGCTGGTCTGGCTATGGCCAGGCTGAATACCCAATATGCCAGCAGCAGACACCAACACTGAGTCCCCGATATGGCACCATTCCCTGGGGTGATCAACCTGTGACCTTGTGGCAGGTTGACTATATTTGACTGCTTGCATCATGGAAAGGACTCTAGCTTTGTTCTTACTGACATAGACACTTGTTCTGGATATGGATTTGCCCCCCCGGCACATATGCTTCTGCCAATACTACCACCCATGGACTCACAGAATGCCTTATCCACCATCACTGAATTCCACACAGCTTTGCTTCTGACCAAGGAACACATTTTATGGCAAAGAAGTGAGGCAATGGTCTCATGCTCATGGAATTCACTGGTCTAATCATGTTCTTTGCCATCTAGAAGCAGCTGGATTGATAGAAAGGTGGAATGGTCTTTTGAACACTCAGTTACAGGACCAGCTAAGTGGCAGTAGCTTGCAGAGCTGTGGCAAAGTTCTTCAAAAGGCTGCATATACTTTGAATCAGCATCCACTACATGGTACTGTCTCCCACAGCCAGGAATCGAGGGCTGGAAATGGGAATTGTACCACTCACTATTACTCCTAGTGATCCACTAGTGAAATTTTTGCTTCTTGTTCCTGCAACCTTATGCTCTGCTGGTAGAAGTCTTAGCTCCAGAGTGGGGAAGGCTTGTACCAGGAAGCACAACAATGGTATCATTGAACTGGAAGCTAAGACTTTCCCTTGGTCATTTTGGTCTTCTCATGCCTCTGGGGAAACAAGCCAAGAAGAGAGTTACAGTGTTGGCAAGGCTGACTGACCCAGACCAACAAGGGGAAATTGAATTATTACTCCACAGCGTAGCAAAGGAAGAATATACTTGGATCCCTTAGAGTGCCTACTAGTCTTACCATCCCCTATTATTATTATTATTTTTTTTTTGTGGGTACCGGGGGTGCACCTCAGGACCTTGCGCGCCAGCAGGCGCCCGTGCCGCTGAGCGATGTCACCGGCCCTTTTTTCGTATGTGGGTTCTGGGAGTCGAACTTGGGCCCTCGCACTTGCCAGGCAGGCGCTTATGCCGCTGAGCCACCTCACCGGCCCACCATCCCCTATTATTAAAGTCAGTGAGAAACTACAACAGCCCAATCCAGCCAGAAAGACAAATGGTCCAGAACCTTCAGGAATAATGGCATGGGTCACCCCACCAGGGAAAGAACCGGAACCTGCTGAGATATTTGCTGAAGGCCAAGGGAGTACAGAGTGGGTAGTAGAAGAAGGTCGTTCTAAATACCAGCTATGACCCTGTGATCAGCTACAGAAGTGATGATTGTAATTGTAACAGTTCTCTCCTAATATGCTTCTGATGTAATGTAATGTTGATAGACTTAATATTTGTTCTTAAGTATTATTAAACCTGTGTTATAACCTATGTTCAAGTCATGAAATATTAGGAGTAAGCATCACCCAAAGAAAATTCGCCTTCTCTTCTGGAGAGGGAATTAGTGCATTTCCCTTTGTGTGCAGGTTAGTTATAACATGGTAGGTGTGATTATGGACTTGTTTTGTACCTGAAGACGATGGTTTAAAGAAATGTGTCTGGTCGTCAAGTTGACAGGGAGTGGATTGTGATAGCTAACAGATTGTGTCAACTTGAGTAAGAAATGCCCAACTAAATTGGATCCACATAGTTGTGAGTGTGGAAGACCCACCCTAGGGAGGATCATCAACAGAATGGTATAAAAGGGAAACGAAGAAGGAAGGCTCGCTTCTGTTTCTTCCGAGGAGCTCAGTCTTCACCTTCACCTTGGACGTCATCTCCTAGCTTCCAGGGCAGACTCTTCAGCCTCCAGTGTAGAACTGCAGCCTCTTCCATTGTAGACCTTTTGGCCTCCTGATATGGACTCTCGTGGGACACTACACTGAGCTCCAGGTCTTTGACTGGACCCTTCGGATCCCCAGCACACAGACAGCCCTTTTGCACTCTCCTACACCTGACTCTGGGAAACCATTGTAAGACAATCTTGTAAATTCTTATATATTTGTATATCTTACATTATATCTGTTTCTCTAGTAAGCACTGACTGATATATCCATGTTTATAGCAGCACAATTTAAAATAGCTAAATCTTAGAAACAGCCCATATGACCATCAACAGATGAATGGATAAAGAAAATGTGATGTTTATACACAATTGAGTACTATTCTGCCATAAGAAGAATAAATTTGAGTCACCTCAAGACCATAATTTTAAGTGAAATAAATCAGGCACACAAGTTTAAATATCACATTGTTTCTCTTGTGTGAGAAACCCAAAGGGTAAATAAGGAGCAAAATGGAGGGTAGATATTGGGAAGTAGGAAGAAGATGTTCAAATGGGAAGGGGGATAAGGGAGAGGGAGGGTGAAGGGAAGGAAGGGAAAGGGGATTTAAAAAGAGAATGGAAGGGAAAAACTGGAAACAAAGCTTTTGAAAATGAAAAATGGAAGAAGGGTTGAAGGGAGGGGAGGGGAATGGGAAAAAAAGAATTAAGATATACTATGTCCAGGTACAAATTCCCTATGATGAATGTGATCATTATGTATAGCAAATACATACTAATAAAAAATTTAAAATTGAAAGATATCTCCTGTTTCTGGATAGGCAGAACCAACTTAATCAAAATGGCTATACTGTATTTCCAAAGCTGATATACAGATTTATTGGAATTCCAATCAAAATACCAATGTCGGGCCAGTGAGATAACTCAGCAGCATAAGCACCTGCCTGGCAAGCGTGAGGTCCTGAGTTCGACTCCCAGAACCCACAAAAAAGAATAAAAAACGGGCCAGTGATATCGCTCAGTGGCACAAGGGCCTGCTGACAAGTGCCTGCTGGCAAGCGCAAGGTCATGAGGTCAACTGCCGGTACCCACATTAAAAAAAAAAATACCAATGTCATTTCTCACAGAGCTAGAGAAATCAATACTAAAATTTGTATGGACTCAGGTAAGACCCAGAAGAGCAAAATCAATACTAAGCCACAAAAACAAAACAAGTGGCATCACAATCTCAGATTTTAAATTATACTATAAAGCTACAGTGATTAAAACAGCATGATACTGCACAAAAATGGGCATGTGAATGAATGGAATACAAGAGAAGCAGAAACAGCCCCAGGCACATACAGCTATTTGATCTTTGACAAAGTAGCTACAAACATACACTAGAGGAAAAATAGTCTCTTTAATAAATGGTGCTGGGAAAATTAGTTGTCTACATGCAGACAATTGAGTTCAGACCCATCTCTCTCATATGTAGAAAACCAAAATCAAAATGGATCAAAGAACTAAATGTTAAAATGGAAGCACTTAATCAGCTGGAAAATAAAATAGGTACAGCTTTTGAAGACATAAGCATAGGGTAGGATTTTCTGAACAGAATCCCAATGGCACAGGAAATAATACCCAGAATCAACAAATGGGATCACAATAAATTTTAAAACTCCTGCACAGCAAAGGAAAACAACCAACAGAGTGAAGAGACAATCTACAGAATGGGAAAAAAAATTGCCAGTTATTGCACGGATAGAGAACTAACATCAAGAGTATATAAAGAACTTGAAAAATTTAGGCCACCAAAATAAAATACCGAATCAGAAAATGGACAACTGAAATGAATAGACACTTCTCAGAAGTAGTACAAATGGCCAAATAATACATGAAAAAACTGCTCATCATCACTGGCCATCAGAGAAATTAAAATTAAAGCTACACTGAGATACCATCTTATGGAAGAAAGAATGGCTATCATCAAAAAATCTAATAATAACAAGTCCTGGTGAGGGTGTGGAGAAAAAAGGAGCCCTTCTACATTATTTATAGGAATGTAAACTAGTACAACCACTGTGGAAATCAGTGTAGAGGCTTCTCAAAAAACTACAAATAGGGCCGGTGAGATAGCTCAGCGGCATAAGTGCCTGCCTGGCAAGCGCAAGGTCCTGAGCTCAACTCCCAGTACCTACATAAAGAGGAAAAATGGTCCGGTGATATTGCTCAGCGGCAGAAGCACCTGCTGGCAAGCACGAGGTCCTGAGTTCGACCCCCGGTACCCACATAAAAAAAAAACTACAAATAAAAATTCCATTTGATCCAGCAATCCCCCTTCTAGGTATCTTCCCAGAAGTGTTAAATCATCGTATTAAAAGAATACGTGCATATCCATGTTTATAGCAGCACATTTTATAATAGCTATCTATTATAAATCATGGAAACAGCATATATGTCCATCAACAGATGAATGGACAAGGAAAACGTGGTGTATATATATGGAATGGAATAATATGCTGCTATAAAGAAAGATAAATTTGAGGCATTTGTAGGTAAATAGATGCAACTTGAGAAAAAAATATTTAGTGAAATAAGCCAGACATGCAAGCTCAAATATTGCTTGGTTTCTCTTATATGAGAAACACAAAATTTATATAAATATATAAATGAAGAGCAAAACAGAAGAGAGATAAGTAGGAAGTAGGAAGAAGTTCAAATACTTCCACAAATCACATATTTCATTGTTTCAAAAACATTTTAATATATATGCTAATTTGTTTCATTTATAGTACTACTTTATCATAGATCATTGAAAAGAAAGTTTTGGGTTATTATCTGTTTATTTTTTGTAAGAATCACTCTGGTTTATGTCTTCTACTCTGAGTAACTACCTTGAAGATAATGATACACAGTGTATTAACTATTGTTTTTTTTTTTTTGTGGGTACCAGGGGGTCGACCTCAGGACCTCACACGCCAGCAGGCGCCTGTGCCGCTGAGCAATATCACCGGCCCTTTTCTCGTATGTGGGTTCCAGGAGTCGAACTCGGGCCCTCACACTTGCTGGGCAGGCGCTTAAGCCACTGAGCCATCTCACCGGCCCTAACTATTGTTATTCTTTATTATTTTGTTATAAAATTTTGTGTTTCTTTAATAAAATAAAATTGCCTGTAACTACATTAGCTTCTGGTCATATGAGTACAGTGAAAGGTTTGGAAAAGGGCACACTTAGCCTTTAGCTTTGAAAGGTGGCAGCTTCATACAGGCAAGGATAGATGAGGGTGATGAGAATGGAGATGATCATGGTCATGATGGTGATGGAGAAGATGGTGATGGAGACGATGGTGATGGAGATGGAGATGATGGTGATGGAGATGAAAGTGATGAAGATGATGGTGATGGAGAAGATGGTGATGGAGATGATGGTGGTGAGATGATGGTGATGGAGATGATGGTGATGAAGTTGATGGTGATGGTCATGATGGTGATGGTGAGAATGTTAGGCAGGTTTCCATCACCATGACAAAATACTGGAGAAAAACAGTTTAAAGGAGGAAAGAGCTGTGTTGGGTCATGGTTGCATGGACATTTGGCTCTGCTGCTTCTGGGCCCATGGTGAAGCAGAACATCACAGTGGAAGCAGCTCACGTCAGAGAAGACAGGAAGCAGAGCTACCAAGGAAAGGGCAGGGACAAGATATGCCTTGACAGGGCACCCCCACAGTGGCCTACTTCCTCCCCCTAGGGCCACCTCCTGCCATTTCCACCGCCTCCCAACTGTCCATTCAATTATGAATCCATTAGTGGATTAATTTTTAATTTTATTTAATTTCAAATAGCCTTATGTCTGAGGGCAATCATGAAAGAACACAGCTCTAGGTCATGGCTGCAAATACCATCTGTCCCCTTGGTCTCCCAAAGAAGATTCATCAGCCTTCATTTCTCACACCCCTTACACCATCTAGAGGTATTTTTTAAAGTTTTCTTCCTGTAATAATATGTGATGCAATATGATAAATGCTATTAGTAAGTATAAAGTCAAGGTTCTAAAAGAACCTAAAAGGTTTTTAACCTAAAATGTTAAAAAAATTATGCAAATACCTGAACTTGTGTGGCCTCATCTTCAGGCCCTTCTCTCAATAACTGATGCATCTAATGAAAACTGATAGAAAATAAGTAATTTATGGAACAAATATTGGTTTTACAATAACCCAAGACAATCAAAAACTAGAAAAAAGACTAGAATGGAGCACAAAAGTAAAATATTAGTAAATGCACTTTATGATACTTGGTTGGCTACTGGATCCAAGAAAAAAAAAAAAAAAGCTGTGAAAGATAGGCGTGTCCAAAGCAAGGGGTAGTCCTTTAAGGGGGATTAATGTCAATATGTCTTTTACTGTAATAACATTTAATAAAATATTAAACATTCACTGTATATTTTTATCACATCTCGTAAATTTGGAAAAGACATAATCTTCTGACCCTTGTGGTTGGCAATCCCGTCTTGTTTCTGAGCTTTCTGGCACATACTATTGGAACAGGAGTGTTGCACCTTTCAGTGTAGACCAGTAGTGCTTGCGTGCCTCTGCCGTGAGCCCTAGCATCATGCATCCTCCAGAAGCTTCCGATGGGCGCCTCCTGGCTGGAACTGTGGGTTTATGGCATGGAAAGTCTAGCAGTAGAGCCCATTGCTGTAGGCGGTCAGGACTCAGCCCCAGTGAAGACCTTAAGAGGAAAGTAAGAACACAGCTCAGGCTTGTGCTGCCCAAGGGTCAGGAAGTCCAAGGGCTTTAGCTTAATGATTAGAGATTATTCCAGGGTTCTCAGTCTCCTGTTACTTCTGGCCCGTCCCATGTATAGTTCAAGCTCCAGGAAACTCTTGGATGGAGCGGTTGGGAGGCTTCTGTAAGGCATCCCAGTGAGCATTGCCTCTTAAGTTCTGGGTACGATGGGCACCGGTTCAGCTGCAGGACAAGACGCTGCAGAAACAGCACAGTAACCCATCGATCGGGTAATGAATGCCCGCCTAGCGAGAGCAGGGCTGGGCCAGCAGATGCTCCTGTTACTGAGGTCCACAGCAGTACTTGCAACAAGCTTTTGGCCAAAGACCCTACCATAAGGAGCTGTATCCATGGTAACACAGCCGACTTTCAGGTCCCTCGAGAGGTGGGAACATCTTCTTTCACAGGCCCAGAGGCTGTGTAACTCATAAACAGCCCGGAGGCAGATGAGAACCACAGTGGGAGGCTGAATGCACAGCTGCTGCCACACCTGCTTCACTGGCAGAGGCGGAAGATGCAGCGCCGCTCTGGCTCTGCACCCTGAAGAGCCCCGGTCACCCCTCGTGAGAAACCTGAATGAGGTCCTGAGTGAGAGATGAATATATTCGCTTTCTGGCTGAATAGGATTATGAAGGAGACTTAAAGCAATGAAATAAAAGGGTAACTTCAGGGCCGGTGAGATAGCTCAGCGGCATAAGCACCTGCCTGCCAAGCGTGAGGTCCTGAGTTCGACTCCCGGTACCCACATAAAAAAAAGGGTGGGGGCAACTTCAGGTGGGAAGAGGGGCCAGGAGTAAGGCATTCTTACACAATCTGGGCCTAAAAGCAATTTGGTAAAAGCATGTTGGGCCCCGGCAGGCCAGGGCAGAGGAGCCTTGGCTTCTCTTTCTCTCTCTGATACTGAAGGATCACAGAGTGAAAGACTAGAGGATCTCCAGACAAAAAACTCCTTAAGCCTCACCTCTTGTTCTAGCTGTGGGTGTTTGGGCATGTTATTCAGCTTGGAGCTTCTATTTTCTCATCTGAGTAACTGGGATGTACTATCTTACAGGTTTGTCTTGAGAGCATCTGTAAAGTGCCCCCATTATAGGGACTCAGTAACTGAGGGACATAGTTGGGCCAGGCCTGCTATTTGCAGGTGGGAGCACATTGCCTGACATGTGGCATTACCTGCTGTTTCTACAAAAACCCAGGGAAAAGGAAAGACCAAGACAGGACAAACCAACGCTTACAAAAACAGACATGAAGGTATTCGAGGGAGAAAGCCAACTGTGGCAAGCTATTAATATAGAAAGTTATTAATGTACATGGGACGTATCCATTTTCTTGGTGTGTATTCAATTTTATATTCTCCCTAGAGGGAAGCTGAATGGATGGGGTGGGAAAGGCAGAGAAAGGCCAAGGAAAAGCTATTCTGGGTAAGCCTTTTTCCCACCCATCCAGAAGAACTTCAGGAATCACCACGGCCCGAGTCAGTGAGCCAGCTCGGCAGGACTTCCACGTGAACGTCTTTGGCTAAAGCCACAGAATCTTGATTTTGTGCCCCAAATAGAGCTCTGATAGGAAATGGAGGAAACAGCAAACAGTGCCGTCTCCAAAGATAATGGAGGCCCAGAAGTTAGAATTTAGAAAGCCATGTGCTCTAGAAAATTAGTTTCTGTGGATGGGACTTATGACAGTTAAACTGGATTGTCAACTTGATTGGCTTGCGAGCCACCTAGGGTGTTAGTAAAGCGCACCTCTGCGTTTGTCTGGGTGGGTCCTGGAGGTGTGACCTTGAGGTCTATGTATGGGCCTTGTAATGGTTGATACATTGTGTCAACTTGAGAAGTTTAGAAGTGTAACTAAATGACTCAGCAAGGGGCCAGGGTCCTCACTTTGTAAACATCCTGAGCCTGTGCTAGAGGAGGGCAGGGAGGTGATGTGAGTATTATACCTGCCCTGGGGGGAGGGGTAGCCTGCTTACAGTATAAGGGAGGAAAAGAGGCTTGCTCTTCCCGTTTTTGCCCTTGCTGCTTCTGCTGTCTTTTGCTGCCTTGAATTGTTGCCCCTCACCATGCCACCCTGCCTTAGAGCCAGCTGATTATGGACTGAAACCTCCACAAACTGTGAGCTAAATAAACATTTCTTTCCTTAATTTTCTAACAAAAGAAAAGTAACCAAGACAGTCCCTTACCCCTTTTTCTCTAGTGTCCCTGTCCTCTGCTTCTTGGCTACCACAAGATGAACAGTGTTAATCTGTCAAACATTTCAGCCATGAGGTCACTGCCTTGGAGACAGAGATCATGGACTGAACCCCTGAAAGCCAAATAAACCATTTCCTCCTTCAAATTGTAAGTATCAGGTATTTTATCCCAGTAATGGGAAAGGTGGCCAATACAGGGCACAAATGTTTCCTCCTTCCACACACAGCATGGTTAATGAAGTGGCTTCTCCCTGACATCTCTGTGTGTCTGCCTCTATCAGAGTAGGATGGAGTAGAGTTTCCTCCAGCTTGGAATGTCCCCAGAGATAAGCCACCTTCCCCCAGCGGTAGGGATTCCGACCACTTCTTGTCAAATTCAGTTAACATGCATAGTACATTTTGAGAACGTTTTCACTTTGACATCATTTCAGATGTATAGACAAGTTGCAAGAATAATACAAACAACACTCACCTGCCCTTCACTCAGATTGCCCACAAATTAACATTTTATCACGTTTGTCTTGTTCTTTGTGGATTTATATTATTTTTTTCTGAACCATTTAGAAGTTACAGTCACAATCCCCTCTGCTCCTAAATAGTTCCCTGAAAATCAATGACATTCTCTTATGTAACATAAGTATAAAAATCAGAAAATTAACATTGATGTGATTATATAATCTCCAAATCTTATTTAACTTTCAACAATTGTCCCAGTAATTGAAATGAAAAAAGAAACACTTAGTCCAGGATCCCACCTTGCATTTAATTGTCATATTTCTTTAGTCTCCTTTAATCTGGAACAATTCTTGGTTTTCTGAGATTAGGATTTTTGAAAATGACAACTCATTTACTGTGTAAAATATTTCCCAGTTGGGCTTTAAAGAAAGAATTAGAAAATCACCTATTGGCAGTGGTTGATGAGATGATTGATTCAGATTATTTTCAATTGATTCAGATTATTTTCATTTGACTCAAGAACTAATAAGTGAACGTTTGATGAAGAATAGGATATGCAGTCCTTTTCATTTGAGTTTTTGTTTTTGGTGGTTTGGGTTACCCAAGGTCAGTGACTGCAAATAACACATGGAAAATTCCAGAAAGAAACAATCCACAGGTTTTTAATTGGGCACTGTTCTGAGTAGCATTACAAAATCTCATGCCATCCCACTGTGAATCATCCCACTGTCCAGCGTATCCATGCTGTATGTTCTACCTACCCATTAGTTACTTAGTACCCATCTAAGGTATCAAATTTGGGGTTAAGGATGAAGCTCAGTAGTAGAGTATTTGCCTTCCATGTGCGAAGCCCTGGGTTCCATCCCCAGCACTAGAGGAGGAGGGAAAATCCAATCAACCATTGTGGTATAGCAGTGCTTGTGTTTAAGTAACCCTTATTTTACTTAATAATTAACCCAAAAGGCAACAGTAATTATGTCAGCAATTCAGTCACAAAAAGAAGCTGTAAATCATTTCCTTTAAATGAAAATGGTAATATAGGGATGAGCATAGTATATGTAGAGTTCAGAATTATCTGTAATTTCAGGCACCCACCAGGGGTCTCTGAATGTGTCCCCCATGGATAAGGGGGGCTGCTGTATTTACTTTGCTTCCGTACACCTCCGCACAGAGTTCTTAACTGACTGTGAAGATTGAAACAGTCACTCCACGGTGGGGGAGTCTGGAGGACTCCGCTTTCACCTGCAATCAAGGTCAATATCAATAACGTGGGACTACACATGGCTCCTGACGGGGTGCATTCAGAATCACAGCATTCTACTCTGTATTCCGACCACAGATGCATCCCCTGAGTCTATTCAGGGAGAAACATCAAACTGAGCACTGCTAAATAAGGGGAGGAAGATTTGGAATACAAAGTCTTTACAGACAAGAGACCTGCGTGGTGGCAACTCTGCATGGTGAAGTTAGTAGGACTTACGAAGCTTCACAGATCTCTTCAGGATCCCCTGCCTGTCTACACCCCTTCTCTAAACATAAAAGGACCTTGCGGCCCACCCTACTTCCCATCTGTCCTAGGCTCTAGCTCCATATTTTGGAGCTCTGTTATTCTGTTGAGGCTTGAAGATCATTCACTACTTCCAGTTCAGAATCAAAATGGCAGCCCGGTCATGGTCACCGCTATGGCTTAGATCTAGAATGCTCCCCAGAGCCTCATTTGTTCAGAGCAGGGGCTTTGGTAAGGTGACTGGATCACGGGGGCATCATAGAGGACTTGCTGTTAGGAGGTGATGCCTGGCTGGAGGTGGATCCCCCTCCCCAGCTCTTCCCTTCTCTCTCAGCTTCTCGGTCGCCATGACACGAGCAGCTCTCCTCCACCAGGCTCTTCCGCCGTGCCTTCCTACCTTGCAGCTGGCCAACTATGGAATGAACCCTCTAGAAACCATGAGCCAAAATAAACGTCTCCTCCTTTAAACTGTGGGTGTTGAGTATTTTGTCCCAGAGACAAGAAAATGACAAGAAAGTGACCCTTGACCTTGGCTCAGCTTCCCATGTGGATCTGCACATCCTGGCATCACCGCCTCAGTGTCGTTGTCCTGGTTTCCTCTCCCTGCTGATTCAGAGCACAAGCTCTAATCTAGGGCAGACTCGGGTCTCAGGACCAGCCCACCCCTTGGGGAGCACACTTCTCTTTCTCCATTTGTCCATTTGCTCAACTGATTAATGGGAATAATGGTACCCGGGGGGTAGGGCTGAGGCAAGTATATAGGATGAGATATTTGTAAAATGCTTATAACAGAGTTCAGCATTTAGTCACCACTCAGTCAATGCTAGCTTTCATCATGATTCTCAGCATATGCGCTCCAGAGCCACGCTGCCTGGGTTCAAATTCTGTCTCCACCATGTCCGAACTATACACTGTCTGGTGACTGACTTTGCTGCTTTATGAGGATGGTTGCAAGGATCAAAGAGAGGGTGCCTGGCACCTGGTATGGGCTATGCAAATTATGACTCTTCTTCTTCTTCTTCTTCTTCTTCTTCTTCTTCTTCTTCTTCTTCTTCTTCTTCTTCTTCTTCTTCTTCTTCTTCTTCTCGCTTTTCCTTTTTGAAAAGCTTATGCTTGGGGGAAACTTCTGACTTTACCATGAACATGTACACTGGGATGCCAGTTCTCTCTAGATTCAGAAAGGGAATACATCGTGACCCCCAACTCATGAATGAGAGGACTGAGGGAAATTGGGGAAATAGGTTATCTCAGCCAAATCACACATGTGCAAGGAGCAGAGGGGGATATCAACCCCAGGCCGTAGACACCATAAGCACACTGTTCTTTGCAGCAGTCATTCATCCAGAAAGTACCTCTCAGCTGGCACGCTGAGACCACAAAGGCCTGAGTTAAAGACGAGGGGAAGTCAGGGGCAGGGCAATTGCAGGGAGGGGCGAGGGTGGCCTGCTCTCTGCTGATGTCCCTGCACCTCTCCTGAGATTTCTGACCAGGTGATGCCTGAGACCGGGACTGGAGAGACTTAGAAGGAGCCAAGTGGAGGAGCTAAAAGTTGAAGGCAATTCGAAGAGCCATGGTGATGAGAATGGCCAGCACTGGGCGCACCGGGGGGCTGTCGGAGGGGTGCCGGGGAGAGATGCAGCGGGTCCTGATGGGATGGACGCCCACACTGCTGCAGTTCAGAATTGTCACTTCAGCACTCAGTTTTAAATGCTGGCCCAGGGACTTGGCACGCAGGTTGCAATCCTACTTCATTATGTTCCCTTCTCTCCATCAGAAGGTTGATCACTCAGTCAGCCCCTAGGTGAGGTCTGCATACCCCTGCCTGCCCAAGCTGGGCCTGAGCTCAGGGACAGCAGGGCCAAGAAGGCTGTCCTGGGGGATCTGAGTGGTGACATAGCAGGACGAAGGCCAGCTCAGGACAGACCTGGGCTCACAGGGGAGAAGCCAGGCCACAGAGCAGCTGACCCATTTCCAGCCTGCACCGGAGGAGGACGACAGGCAGAACAGAGAAGCTGTGCTTGGGTGCTGCTGCCGTGAGGTAGCCATGGGAGACTCCTAAGGAGATGCCCTACAAGTGGTGATGTTTGCATCTGGACCTGGCTCAGAAGAGAGGCCGGGAGGGTGGAGGCTTGGGTCCTTCCACACAGCTGGAAGCCACCACTGGAAACTATATAGGATGAGGAGGGCAGCACCTACAGGGAAAGACGGGGTCGTACAGAAAGTTGACTGTGAGAAAGCACAGCACAAGATTTCCTCTTGGGGATTTTTTTCCACAGGGCTCCCCCACTCTCCCCAAAATCTACCTTTTCAGAGAGCTACGTAAGTCCAACATCTAGGGTGCTAAGGAGATGTAGACTGACCTCACATCTTACTTCTCTCAGGTCCTCCTCCCCACCTGGGAGCTGCTGCTCAGCTTCTGCTAGTTTCAGAGGATCAAGGGCTGGCACTTTTGTCATACAACATTTGGAAAGAGAAGCATAACTTTCTGAATCACTTTTCTGCCTACTCTCTGTTTCTACACCAAAATCCCCTCCACAGTCACCCCAGCCATCAAGAAATACACGTAAGCAAAGGGGCCAGTGGAGCTCCAGAGTACAAGTTTTAGAGCAGTCTTCCGAAGCTTTTGCTTGGTGGCTGTGTTTTCCACCCCAGCCTTCCTGCTGGCAGGTAATGCATTTCTCTCCCCTCGGTATAGCACATTAGCTAATTGGCCATTTCAGTGCGGCCAGCAAGAACATAAACATTTGGAGACTTTTGCAATGACAAGAGAAGATAATATACTGGAAACCACGAGCTAGTTATGTTTAGGAAAATCGCCATGGGGTTAAGATGACGCATTGATGTAATGCAGTTGGTGTTTACGAGAATTCCTTCGGCCGAGCCTGGGCTGCATAAGCACAAGCACATTCCTCGCTGGTGAACGGGCAGTGGGGCCTGGCGGGTTCATTTTCTCCGAGTTCCATGACTAACCCTTCGATTCTACCTCTCAAGGGACGAGGGGGCTAGGAGGGGTGGGGGAAGGTTTCACAGTATAATTTTCTGTGGAAGCCTTTTGAGGCTACAAATAGTAAAAGGGAAAATCCAGAAATAGTTTAGGAAATTAGTCATCTAATAGTCACAAATGCAAACTGTGTTCAGTCACCATTTTGTGTCCCACTGTATGGAACTTTTAAAAAAATGGAAGTGTAGAAAGATCAATAATCATTTGTTTAAGGGTTGGAAAGGCCCAGTTTCATGTGCAAAAAGAAGGAAAAGAATTCTCATTCACTAAAACTTTGTCAATATAGTTCCCATGATGAAAATTTATACTCTGGAAACTGGGAAACATCTTGACATTCTCTACTTCTGCTAGCTTTATAATATTAAATGCCAATAATTAGGTTGCACTTTAACTCTGTTATTTAAAAGCATAGGGATATGTAATCTATTAAGAGCATTTTTCTAGTGCACACATGCACAACCATTATGAAGCCATCCATTTACATATGCCTACTGGATTTTATTTAATGTGCTAAAGGAGAATTAAAATGGGAGAAAATAGTAGCTAAATATTTCTATTCCTATATTATGAGGCCAAACTACCTTGATAATTAGGTCAACCTTGCTAATTAGGCCAACCTTTAAAATGTTAAGGCAGTTGCTTATCTCTTTCATATTCTACTAAAATGTGTCTTTAAAAAAAGAAGAGTTTGGGGGATTGAAATGGAAAACTTGACACAAAGCTTATTTTTAAAAAGAAAATGTCTTCGGAGCCATAATGAGCAGGTAGCATCCGTCAGCTCCAAGGCGGGAGAAGCTTGGAGAGAAGCCTTGAGCTTAGGAAGAGAGCAGACCAGGTTTTTCCGAAAAGCCTTCCTGCCTGTGTTCCCCGGGCAGTGAAATCCGGTTGGCATTGATAAAAATCTTCTTGTCACCTGAGGAAAGGGGTCCAGCAGGTATTGCACAGTTAGACTGAAGACACTTCTGATACCGCACCAAGGCATCCCAGCATCCTGAGGGGTTGACGCAGCACCAGGCCAGCGACTGACCACATCGGCCTCACACATCACACACAGTGTTCAGGTGGCTTACACCTGTGCAAGATGCTCACACCTGCATGTGTGGGCATGTCACCAGGCCACGTGGTTAGGATGCAAATGCTGAGCTTGAATTTTTTTTTTTTTTTTTTGGTGGGTACTGGGGATCGACCTCAGGACCTCGCGCGCCAGCAGGCGCCCATGCCTCTGAGCGATATCACCGGCCCTTTTTTCGTATGTGGGATCCAGGAGTCGAACTCGGGCCGTCGCACTTGCCAGGCAGGAGTTTACGCCGCTGAGCCATCTCACTGGCCCTGAGCTTGAATTTCTAACATGCTCTGGTTAGTGTCACTACTGGTCCTAGGGCCACATTTGGGGAGCAGCAGTTTAAAACTCAGGAACCCACTTGCCTTCTACACCAAGATTTCTGCAAACTGGACAGCCCCCTAGTCAGTGTAGTAACATGAGACATCATCAAGGACCAAACCCATCCGACCTCCCTTCTGCCGTCCTCTGGGGCTGAGGCTTACTCAGGCTTCTCTCTTCATCCTGGCAAATGTCATATTTTTGATGCTGTCAGAGGAACAAACTTTTCCCTTCGGCCCCCAGCCAACTTTGCTGCGGCTGGCATTGCTTTACACTCACACCCAGGTTTAAGGAAAGCTGGAAAAATAGTTCTCTGGCTTCCCCGGGCCTGTTCACAAAGCAGTGGGCATGGGGAGGGTTCGCAGAGTCTGGGCACCAACAGAGCTGTCACCCCTAATGCACGGCAGCAGGAGGGATGACATCTCCACTATGCACAGACAAAAAGTCTCTGCTGCAGTTGATGCAATAAGGAAAATCAAGTGCAGTGAAGCGTAATTGCGATTTCTAAGGCAAAGGTCTACTTCTACCTAGGAAACCTTACCATTTGGAGATGCATTAATATGGCATCTCTGGTGATCATCAGCATCTCTTGAGATTCACTACTCCTATCTGTATACTACTCTGAATTAGATCCGATTAAATGGAGTG
Organism: Erethizon dorsatum; assembly: GCA_028451465.1. NCBI lineage: Eukaryota > Metazoa > Chordata > Mammalia > Rodentia > Erethizontidae > Erethizon > Erethizon dorsatum. Next base: position 37,850,449 of record CM051832.1, on the reverse strand, counting down.
TGTATTAAACTATCTAGCTAAGGGTTTACGTAAGAGTCAAATTCAGTGGCTGGCATGCTGCAAAAATAACACTATATAGTAATACAAGGCATCACATTATTTGTGTGTGTTTATTGCACTTCTGCTTTCAGTTGATCCATGCAGATCAAACTAAATCCATGACAGCGTCACCTGGGACACCATCAATCCATGTGATCCTGGTCAAGAAGTCTTGTTCTGCTGCCCAACGCCCATCCCCACCCGCACCTAAGCTGTCGGGATTGCTGGCTGGCTCTGAAAGGAAATGGGCCACTAAGGGTAAAGGACCGTCTTTGCAAATTCAAAGTGAAAAGGCGACACAAATATTTCAAACAACTATGATAACAGACTTTTTACTAGCTGTAGTAATGGAGATACCATCACACCACTGGCTAGGAATCTTCATGTCCATTAATTAACAAAATCAGTTTTTAACTGATAATCTTATGCATGTTCAACATAACAAGATTTGATTTAAACTAAATTGAGTGTCTAGAGTTCACTTAATTAAATCATTTACTGAATTATCACTGATTTGAAATATGCTGAAAATATTTGTTAACCATGTTATGAAAATACATCTTACCAATTTTTAATGGTTAAACGAGCTTTTTATTTGCAGTGCTGGGGATTGCTAAGTGAGCGTACCACTGAGTTATATCCTCAGCTCTTTTGAGTTTTTTTTCATATTTTATTTTATTTTGAGACAAGTTTTCACTAAGTTGTCCAGCTGGCCTTGAACTCACTATTCTTTTGCCGCAGCCTCCTGAATGCCTGGGACTCCAGGCATGGACCAACACACCCGCTTTAAATAAGCATTGGCATCACTGTTTCATAACTTAAAACCTATTTGGCTTGAAGTTTGTTTCTTTTTTGTTTTGTATAGAATTCAGCGATAACACATTTTAGCCCATGAGCATATTTTCAGTTGGCATGCAACTAAATTTGTTTTGTTTAAATAGAATACTCAATCTTATTTATTCTCATGCTAGACTTGTGTAATTATACCTGTCAGGGGCAAACAAACACTGGAAAGGAAAACAATTATACAATGATATTGATGCACTTGAAAGCATGTTATCTTTTACAGCATTATCATGGGAGCTCATAAACTTATTCAAATGATTCTAAAATTGCTCAAAATAGTTTTAGAGTTTCTCTTTGGGAATGAGTTTCAAAGCCTAAGCATAAGCTATACAAAATTTATATTATTTTGTGACTAATCTCTAGAACTACAATAACAATATCAAAATGATTTAATTTGTTTTGCAAATGCTCCACACAGTAAAATTATATTTGCTCTAATTTGTAGAGTTTTATTTAAAAAGTAAAAAAAAAAAACAACTGAGCATGTATTATTTCTATAATAAGTAAAATAAAATAAAAATTAGGTTAAAAACGTCCTCAAATATAATCACATCACAAATTGGAGAGAGGGAAACAATTTAAGATGGTGATGAAGGCACTTAAAGTAATTGTAAAACTAGACTTGGAAAAATATTGACTGCTTTGAGATAGAGAGACTAAATTTGAAAAGTGAATCTAAAACAAGCTAGTTGACCCTGTACAGGACTGCACACTATTATAACTCATCTTCCAAACACATGAGGCTTTGGGGCCATTTAGGTCTAAACCATGCCAAGAGGGATGCTCTCAAACAGCACCCCACAGATGGTTTCCTAAGAAGAGGAGAAGGATCCGCACAGAAGAGGAGATCAAGTCAGCACTGCCCAGTCATGGAGAAGCCAACAATAAAAGAGGAAGCAGCATACTGGTTTTCTTCTTAGAACTCTTTAACCTTTATCCAATCAAGAGAAACAAGTAGGCAAATCCAGACAGTAGAGTATTCTACAAGATAACTGGTCCAGACTCTACAAAAATGCTGAGGTCATGAAAAGCAAATAATATACAAGGAAACCAAATGCAATGCCAAATGGCCAAATGTGATGCATGATCTTTGACTGCACCAGAAGTAGAGGGCAAGTTATTAGCAGGTCTGTCACAAGGCCTTGCTTGCACACAATAGGCACTACAGTCTATTTGGCCTATGAATTAATGGCCCCATGTTTTTCTCCATCTACTTGAGTAAATACTAAGACCGAAAGACTTCTGGTCAGAGGTATCTTCCTCTGTGCAGATGTGAAATGTGGAAACTACAGTTGAAGAGATGTCAAAACCTACCAGGGCAGGGTATGAGGCCATGGCCGCAGTGACTGGGCTCTCCACACCAAAGAAGCACACACCTGACTGTGTGATCTAAACTTTTATCTTTCACTTATTTTTGATGAACAATTTAATGAACAATTCTTGGGTGAGAAATAGGGAAGAGTCTGGAAAGTGGTTTTATATAGCAATTAAGCTCTTAAATCCTGTTAATTGTGAATATTTGGCTTAGAGAATAATAGTATTCATGGATGATGTTCCCACCATACTTGAGGGCTGAAATTTCTGGAGGATTCCAAGTGAGGGTTCTGGACACCACGAGGTTACTGATGGAGAATGATATTCTCATTAGCATTTTATCAGGACTGCATAATTATCTAGATTACTAAACCAGTAAGAGTGTTCTAATGATAAGTAACCCAAAGAGGAGTAAAGGAATTTATAAAGCTAAGAAAAACCTTTAAGCTTCTGAGTAGACAAAATTGTTCTAGTCATTTGTTGAGAACTTCAGTAAAACTCACCCCACGCACATTTGAACTGTTCCTAACTGATCTTTCCTCTCTCAGATTACCATGTTAAGTAGCCAGGGTGTGGGTGCTCCCTACCTGTTTACCGGCTCACTTACGCCTCTTTTAGGCTCTCCTCCTCGCTGTTCTCTGCAATGCTCAGCTCACCTCTGCAGTCCTCAGAAGCGCTCATCCACTCTCTTCCCATTCTCTTCCCGCATCCTCACTCCTAACTACCAGCTCTTGTGAAGAGTTAGGGCCCTTCTTAGAGTGAGAACATCCCAACGTCAGCGGAAAGTGCCAGCTGACAAAGAAAGCCAGAAGAGGAAAACCAGAAAAAACAAATCACAAGCTGGGTGTGGTGGTGCACACCTGTAATGTCAGCTCTCTGGGAGGTTGAGGTAGGAGGATTCCAAGTTCCAGCCCAGTTTGGGAAATTTCACAGCTTGGCAAGACCTTGTCTCAAAATTTAAAGAAAAGGGGGCAGAGAGTACTGGGGAAGTAGCTCAGTGCAGAGTCTCAGGGTTCGGTCCTCAGTAACACACACACACACACTCGCGCGCATGGCAAATCACAGACCTCCTGATGCTATCATGTGACCCCCCCAGGCCCTCTCTGTGGTTGATGCAATTCCAGTAGAATAGTGGTAGCATGGGCCAGAGCAAGCCTTCCTGTCAGTCATGGGCTAAGGACCACCTCCCCACCAATCATTAAGGGTCCTGGTCCTAGGCAGAGGCCCGCCTACTCCCCAACAGTACCCACAGCCTAAGAAGCGGCCCATAATCAGTTCTTGGGGAAATCCACAAATCAACACAGGCACAGAAACACCTCAAAGTATCCAAAAGTAACCTTTGGCCATGGACGAACCCATTATCTACTCATCCATACGGGCTGCACCTCGTGGATACAACTATAACAGAGTGCATTATGGGAAAGGACATGTGCAGCTAACGCAGAAGACCTGACTCGGCAGTTGTCGGATACAGCTGATAAACGTTGCTTGCTTGTTCTTCTGCAACTGTGTGACTTGTCCAATTCTCTGTTCGTGACAACAAGAACCCACACCAGTGATACTCACCAGTACCCTGGTAACTGCTACCAGCTCAGCTCAACAGTGACGCTCCTGAAGTCATCTCTCAGTTAGAGGTGCTATGTAAGAAGCCATACTGAAACTTAGCAGCTTAAACATGAACAACTATTAATTTGCTTTTGTTCATATTAATTTGATTTGTTCATGATTTTACAATTCGATTTGTTCACGATTCTGAGATTTGGTATGGCCTCTTGGGGACAGCTTGTCTCTCTTCCATTTGACATTGGTGGGGCAGCTGCAGTGAAGATGGATGAGCCACTTCCAAGATAACCCTGCTCACAGGGTTGGCCTGTTCGTGTTGGCTGTTGGTCATGTCCTACCCGGGGCTACTGACTTGGGACTTGAGTTTTCCTCTGGGTGACTTCTCCAAGTAGCCAGTGTGGGCTGCACACCATGGCAGTCCTAGGGCAACTGGGATTTCTGTATGGCTGCTGGCTTCCTTTAGACCTAAATGCAGACACTTCTAGACTTTCATATGGATTGGCCCAGATGTGGTGAAGCATCACTTCTACCACATGCTCCTGAGAAGGTGAGCTGCAAAAGACCAGGTCCAAGGGAAGGAAGTGAGCAGCAGCTGGTGTGACTTGCAGGGTGGGGCTGCCAGCGTATCAGGCCACCACATCAGAGGAATCATTAAGAAAAGATTAAATCAGACCAGTTTACACTTAGCAAGGTAGGCAAAGGTGGACTGTAATCGGTAAGTTTTCCATACGAAATACTTATATTTTTAAAATAAAATTTACTATTTCAGGGGCAACATTTTCAGGTCCAATATGAAGAAATGGAGTCACTCATTGGGTACTGATTCTGGGTAGATTAGATGTTGTACTGAATGCTTCATCCTCTGGGTGGAGTTTTAGATGCGTAACTCGGGCTGACGGGAAGGAGGGCAAGTTTGTGGGTGCGGGGTGTGAGGAGACAGCCTCCTGCTCAGCCACTAGGCTCAGGGCTGCGGGAGCTTTGGAGAGAGCAGACCAGGGTGACGAGGCAGCCTGCCGAAAGGAGGGTGGCTCCAGTGAGGCTTCATGGCATGGACACCATTGAGATAAGCCAGACTCCAAAGGAATGAACGTGGGAGAAGGGCGCACAGCCAGGGAGAAGCAGCTGTTTCATGTTCTGCCACCTTCCGGGAACAAAAAGAAGCCATGGGTTGTCGTTTCAAGTCACAGTAGTTACAAATTCCCTCTTTGGCTGAAGAGAGGATTTGATGTTCATCCAAGACACTGGTGAGAATTCTTGTGTTGAGGTGTTGAACCTGTTACGTGATGGGAAAGGAGGTTACATGCTGAGTCTGTAGGTTGGGGTTACTAATTTGTGCGCCCAACGGGGGTGCTCCCTACCCCTTCATTGAATGCTGTGCTAAGAAATAAGATGGCTACGTATTTTTACCCCTGGATATCTGTGGCCCCTGAGTACATTATATGAAGGATTTGGCACTCCTATTTGATTTTCAAACCCGTAGAGTCTGCTTTTCTGGTATTCTCTGTGAATATAGTAATATGGCCGTTACTATTACCACTTTCTGCTCCAATGATTCAGTAAACAAAATTCCTAAATCTCTGTTTTCTATCACTGTAACCAAATGCCTGCCATAGCTAACTTTTAAAGAAAAAATATTTATTTTTGATTCACTGTTTTGGAATTTCCAGACCAAGACTGGATGGATTTATCGTTCTGGGCTTCTGCTAGAGGTGCCAGAACTTCGTGGCAGGAGGCATATGACCGAGCACACAGCTTACGTGTTCACCAGGAGGCGAAAGAGAAAGAGCAGGAGCCTGGGGCCCCATGGCCCCTGTCAAGAGCAGACCCCCAGAGACCCGAGGACTTAGTACTTCCCCCAGCATACCTTCTGCAGGCCCCCAGCACGTCCCAGCACCACCGCCCTGAGACCAAGCCTTCACCACACGGACCTTGGGAGACATTCAAGATCCAAACCGCAGCAGTGAACATAGCCTGGCGAAGGGTCTCGCCTTGGTTCTAGGTTTGAAACCCTGTCTGAGTTTACTGTATGTGCGCTAAACTGTGAGACAAGCCAACATAGCTCGATAGCTTAGATGACAGGAGTGTGACCTAGAACATTTTAAACAAGGATTATCTTTGGGAATTCCAATGTAGGGGATTATACCCAGGGACCAGCCCTGGGTATAAAATGAAAACAAAGAAACATAAGTTGTGGACAAAACACTAATGTGAATTAATTTTGTGGATGTTGGAGGTGGGAGACTGAGGCCATCAGACATGCCCTTCTTTAGGCTCACTTTTCTGATGGGCAAAATACTTTGTACCAACCCACGGTCTCCTGGGGCTGGGGACTGGCTCCCTGGAAAACCAAGAAGCTTCCAGAGGGGCAGGATCTGTTCCTCTGGCTAACCTTAACTGATACATCCTTCAAAAATAAAAAAAAAGACATTTTAGGGAGAAAATTTACCTTCTGCAAATTGCACTACAAGAAACGCTTAATCTGAAAGGAAATTACATAGCTAGAATCCAAGAATTACTTACTCTAGAAAATAAAACAGGGAACAATTGAGGCAGAAGAGGGAATGACTTCATTTTATGAGGTCAATATAACCTTGATTAAAAAAAAACTAAACAAAGACACTACAAGAAAATCGCAGATATCACCATCCCTCATGTACTATAGGCATAAAAACTGTTGACAAAAATATCAGCAAATCAAATGAAGGTGTTTATAAAAGAATGACTGGGGTCAGTGATATAGCTCAGCGGCATAAGCGCCTGCCTCGCAAGTGCGAGGTCCTGAGATCGACTCCCGGTACCTGCATATAAAAAAAAATAAATAAATAAAATAAAATAAATTTTAAAAAAGGATGACTGTATCTTGACTAAACAGGGGCTACCCCAGGAATTCATGGATGGTAATGGATGAGTTTAACATACAAAAATTATTTGATGTAATTAGTCATATTGTCAAGAAAAACATTTTTGTAAACCTGATATAACCACCTTGGTAGATACAGAAAAAGTACTGGACAAAATTCAACACATAGTCAGGACAAAAACTCTCAGAAAACTTGGAATAAATTGTAGGTTAGTTGTAGAATGAGGGAAACAAACCTACATATATGACATGTGACATCTTTAGCATGTGCAATTTATCTAAAGATCGAGGGAGGTGGGAAGGAGGCTTAAAAGTCACGTAATCTGTGACACCAGACACCTAAAAATCTCGCAGCCCACTGAGGCAAACCATTACTTTGTACGTAAGTTCAAGGGTCCACAGCCCTAAGGAGAGGTCTCAAAATCACAAAGTGTACTCAACCAGTGTCCGCTGAATTGATGAGGATAACTAAGATTAGAAAAGAAAACATGTTAGCTCTTTTGGGAAGATATTTAGAAGGGGAATAGCTAGATCAAATTTCATTTCTATTTTTAATTTTTTGAGGAATCTCTACACTGATTTCCATAGTGGTTGCACTAGTTTATACTCCCACCAACAATGTAGAAGAGTTCCTTTTCCCCCACATCCTTGCTGGCATTTGTTATTATTTGATTTCTGATGATGGCTATTCTTTTGGGGGTAACATGGTGTCTCAACATAGTTTTAATTTGCATTTTGCTAATGGCCAGGATGTTGAACATTTTCTCATGTATTTATTGGCCATTTGTACTTCTAAGAAATGTCTTTTCATTTCAGTCGACCATTTTTTGATTTGGTCTTTTTTTGAGGAGTCTAATTTTTTTTAGTGCTTTATATATAATCTGAATAACATTTTTGCCATTCTTTTAAGATCATGATACCTAGTATACTACCCATTATTATTCTCTAAAACAAAAAAAGAAAAGCAACACTTGAAGAAAATGTAGTACGAATAGCTCAGAAAAGGGGTTGCAAAAAGATTTTATAACGCTTTTCATAGATATTAAGATGCTAACAAAGGAGATGAGAACTCAGATTCTGTCGTAAAGTAGCATCAGCTGAAATGGCACAAAGGTCTTGGGTCAGAGTTCCCCAGATGATACCTGCTGTAATCCAACAACACGGTAAATGCTGATGCCAAATGCTACTGATTTTCCAGTGGCAGGGATCTTCGCTATGAGAAGCAACGCGTGCAACCTTAGTAACAGCGTGTGACAAGTTTTGACTTCTTTGATGTAGTCAGTCAGTTATGAGCTGTGGCTGAGAAAAGCTGGGGTTTTTTGTTGTTGTTTTTGTTTTTGTTTTTGTTTTTGTTTTGGTACCAAGAATCAAGCTCAGGACCTTGCACAAAGCTGTGTTTTTTTTTTTTTTTTTTTTTTGTGGGTACCAGGGGGACGACCTCAGGACCTCGCGCGCCAACAGGCACCCGTGCCACTGAGCGATATCACCGGCCCCTTTTTCGTATGTGGGTTCCAGGAGTCGAACTCGGGCCCTCGCGCTTGCAAGGCAGGCGCTTATGCCGCTGAGCCATCTCACCGGCCCCCACAAAGCTGTGTTTTGAAGTGTGCTGTAAAGCATGCCTCACAAACAATGCATTCACAGGAGTTTCGAGATCTTGCTGCTTCAGATTCCAGCTTTTGAAGAAATGAAACTTGGCTCTGCGGTATGATCCTGAGACCAAGGTTCGGACTTCTCAGTGGGCATCACCCAGCTCTCCTCCTGGCAAAATGTGTGTCAATCAAGATCCAAGTGATGTTGATTGTATTTTCTGACCTTGAAGGAATTGTGCAAGCTGAGTATGTAGTCAGGAACACTACAGTGAATTCTGAATATTATAAGGGTATCTTAGAGCATTCAAGAAATAATGCGCATAGAAAACAGCCTGAGAAATGGGTAAACATTTTCACCCTCCATCATGACAATGGTCCGTGTCACACAGCATTCTGGTGTGGAATTTCTGTCTAAGAAAAACGTTATACTGTGTCCTCATCCGCCTCATTCACTAGATCTGGCACCACCTAACTTCTGGCTCTTCTCCAAAGTCAAAATGACCACAAAAGTTGAATTGATGCAGGACATCAAGGCAGCCACAACAGCATGCAGCTAAAGACACCCACAAAAAAAGGACTTCCAGAACTGCTTCAGAAAGCGACAAGAATGACGGGATAAGTGTGTTTAAAGAGATGGGGGAGTATTGTGAGGGAGATTAATGGCAACATGTCTTTTGCTGTAATAAATTTTTAAAATTTGAACGTTCACTGTACTGTATTTTTGTCACATCTCAAAAGACAGTAAGAATTCCCTGGACACGTGTTTAGGATCCTCCTCAGGTACTGACTCTGCAGATTCAGATTTTGGGGCAGGATAATCGTTTCTGTTGAATCGTCTTTATCAACTAAATTCGAGAAACACTGGGTTAGGATGTACCAAAAAGTGCTTATGGCAGTAAAGTCCCTATAAAATTCTTCTAAATGTGAGAGATACATATAGTATTTTATCATTAAATATGATATTTGTGTTTGGTTTTGATAAATAATCTTAATTAAGGACATTGCCATATATTCCTACTGTATTAAAATAGTCCTTTCTTTAAAAAATCAAGATACTGAATTTTTGCATAATGCCTCTTGGTTTCCAAAGATGTACTATTTTTTTTAATTTTATAACAGCAATAAATTATATAGTAGAAATTTCCAAAGGTTGAGCCATCTTAGAATAAACTTACATGATCCTGGTTTATCTTATTTTTAATAAATATGCTGGACTTATAAGATACATCTAGAAATTTTGTATTACTAGGCATCAAGTGAGACTGATTAACAGTTTTCTGTGTTATCTTCCTCAGGCTCTGTAATCAGAGTTATAAAGACTTCAATGAAAAGAAAAATTCCCAACATTATGCATAATCCTAAAAAACACAAGTAATAATCTGTCCTTTAAAATTTTCCTAAGACATCACCCGAGCTATTTGGAAGCAGCTGTGTTGTTACCGTGTGATGAGCACAGCAGGTAAAATCCAGGCTTTTGTGTACGATGAGCAATGAATTGCAAGCACACACCCGACAGCAAGTGGAAAGCGGCTACATTTATTGAAGATCATGGGAATTTGTGTTCCGGGCAAGTCCGTGACGATAAAAATACGGCACCAACAGAAAAGTGGTGCCAGCGTGACCGGAAAGCAAAGCTCTGCACACAGATTGCAGCACACAGCACAGATAGCAGCCCCCAGATTAACTGAGGCTTCTGGATTTTAAGGGCTACGCACCTCAGCCCAGGTGCCTCCCACTGAGTGTGATTGACAGGAATGATTGACAGGGTGCTGAGTCATCTTAGGGGCTCTCAACACACATGCCAGCCCCAGAATTCACTCTGCTCTGCGTTACATGCGTGATACGCAGTGCACAGTCACGAACCCCTCATCAGGTTGGAGTAGGGTGAAGGTGGCTGAAGGTCATGTCAGGAGACCGAAGCCCATTGCTCTGTCGCCTAGCGCCTCAGAGATTACTGGGGTTTTGTCATGGGATTCTCTACCTCTCCTAGGACAGTGGAAGGAGGAATGGCCCAAGACGCCGTTTAAAATTAAACAAGTGAAAGCGAGTAACGTCCTCAGCTCTGTTGTCTCCAACCCTTCTCACCATGGTCTGATCAGGGTTGTTTCAGTTCAGGACCCATAGTGACCCACAAAGGAACAAAGGCTTGGGCCAGGAGCCAGGACCCTTCTTATCACCAACAAGTCCTGATCTAGTATTTCGACTCATGGACTTCGTACATTCAAAAATTTCACCTACCAAGCACACTGCTTTCTTAAGAAAAAAAAAAAATTCTTCCATTTTTTTCATATCTGAGTACACAAAAATCAGTAGCAACAAAAATAACTCACAGCTATAAACCAAGATAAAAATAGCACTAAACTGGCTAAATCCCAGGCTCAGAAAAAGAAATAGGCCATTCTCATCTGCCTGCACAGCCTTATTATTTATGAATGTTTCATCTCTATTAAGCTTCCAGAAGAATTTAAAATAACTCATGGGTTGCTAAGATTACCACTGTAGCACTAGGAAGGGACAAAGACTGCACATTGGAGAAGTGCTGCAGTTAAGTCTTGTAATAACCTGGGTGAGATAACCGCGAAGCAGAGGATGAGCTCCTCCAGGGAACTGCGTCCGCTCTGACCGAGCTGTGGTGGATGCTTGGGCATCTGTGACCGGAGGGGACTCCCTCAGGGGAGCCAAGAAGGCAACGGAGAGCAAAGACGAAGGAGGCTCTGTGTCTCCTGGATCCCTCTGAGATACAGGTCGCTCCCGTCACCTCTCGGCGCTGTCTCTGCACATCTTTGAAACTGCTGGCCCCTGACTTCTACAGTGCACGCAGGTTCCACAGCACAGAATGAAGTATTTTGCTAAGATTTCTATTTCTCGAGCAGGCCGAAAAAAAGCGTAAGTTTTTCTGATAGGAGATGTACAGATATTTAAATTTGTAATGAAGAGTTTTAGAAACAAATCTTTATTTCTTCCTCTTCTCAAGTTTACTAAACTGTTCTTTAAATGACCATAATCTACCCAGTTACTTACTGGAAGAATGAGCTGCCTTGTTTATGATGAAATTTTCAAAGATGGGAAATGCATGTTTACTACTGAGAAACTGTTGATTTGGAGGAAAACCGAAGCCACATTCATGGGCTGAAAAATGGAGGGAATGAAGACTCCGGCTCTTGACTCAGGCTCAGGACAGTCTAGAAGTCCACCCCGGCTCCAGAGATTCCTGTAGGATCAGCTAATGCCTTCTTCAAAATTGCACCACAGTTTGGTTTCTGTGCCAGCCCCGCATGCTGCAGGGGTTGATCTCGTGCACACTCCCTAATAAACTTCTGCCGTGCTCATCTCCATCTCGGCATCTTCTTACCAGTGACCCTAACCTACAAGACTGAGGACCAGAAGTCCAAAACAGGAGGCACAGGAGGATTCTCCTCTGGGTCAGCTGTGACCCACCTGGCAATGCGGCCCCATCCCTGGCGAGACACAGACCTCCCAGCACAGGAGTCGGTGCCGCTGTTACAGTGTCCCTGGCAGAGGCTGAAATGAGGCCCTGGAGGGAGGAGACACAGTCAGTGTATCAGGGGTTTGAGAAAAGTGGGGAAATAGTCACCATTAGGAAAATGGAATTCCATGGTTATTGCTGAGCTTGATCACCTTTGGAAAAGATAATGAAAAGCTGAGATAAATCCATCAGTGGCTAAAAGCTAAGCCTGAATGCAGGAGGCATCTTTGCTTGTGAATAAAGAGCATCTCATCTCTGGCAGTGCAAACGCAGAGAGAGCTGAGCACCAGCTTCTGTGAACGGCAAAGCTCCAATTAAGGGTCACCTCCCACCGAGGCAGGGCCGCTATGCCAAGATCAGCCTATGGCTAGGAGAGAACAGGGCCCTCGTGTAGAGGACGGGAACCTCCGGGTTAATGCCTCCCAAATTATTGAGAGTCCAGGAGTCCCTGAACCTCAGAGTCTAAGCAGTGGCTTGCTCCTGCCTACGAGCGCCACCATCTGCCCCTTGTTGAAGATGGTCCGGGGCCGCTCCTCGGTTCTCGCCCCCCACTCCCTTCCTGAACAGCAACTCCCATGAAATCACGGCACACACCAGCCTGAATGGCTGGGCCTGAAGAAGGCCACTGTACCCCCAAAGAAACTGCAGGTCCTGGCTAGCAGGAGCACACCTGGGATTAGAGTGATCAGGGGAGGATAATTTGAATAAGAAGAGTTACTTGAGGTACTTAAAGTACTTTGAGTAATTTCTCCTGACAAAACTTTTACGTCTGATCTTTTCTTGTGGAAGCCGCTCTTTGGAGGAGCCAAATGACATACAGCTGCATCACAAGGCAACTTCTTCCTTTAGCTTCCTTCCACGCACGTAGATCCCAAGACCGCTCCCTCCCACGCTAATCTCTGCTTCGGTTACACCCCGGCAGCCAGCCTGCCACGGTGCCCTGCAGAGCCTTCATTTCTCCACCGCCAGCGCTGTCTCAGTCCTCCTTTCTCATCCTCCCCTAAGCTCTTCCACCCAACTTTTCATTTCCTCCTATTGTATTATTGTCTGTTCTTTGACGTCTTATATGTCTTCTTTCAGCTCTTATTTCAATGTAATTATGTTTTCTTCTCTTTTCTCCAGCCCACAGACAAATATTTACTCACATTTTCTGTTATTTCCAATGCATCTTCGTCACCCGCCCTTATTGGTTGCGAGTGTTCCTTTTTGGAGGAATATTATTCATGTTAATGGGGACAGTTCTGTCTGGGTTAGCTATTTGCTAAAACTGTGTGGGGAAAGGACAAACTGAGGAAGAGAGCTGCGGCTGTGGCTCCGGAATGTCTTCTGGAAGGATTTTCTCACCAACTTGACATCCTTGGAGCGGGGATACGTGTCTGCTCGCCAATCCCGATGGCCCATCCCGTGGTGAACAAGCCCAGCCCCGACGTCTGGAGACCGCTGGAGTAGCTGACACTAAGCCGACAGGCTCAAGGATTCCTTCTCTGAGCCTTTGTCTTTGGCAGAAAGACAAGTCCGACAGTTTCCTCCTAGCCCGGCCCACCTGCAGGCCAAACCTTTGATCGGACCTTCTAAGGTTTTACCACCATTTTATGGAAAACCATAGGCTGGAAAAGACCTGCGCAGGTTGCATATGCTTGGCGGTGACATGTGTCAATTTAATTTGAAATTTATTATATTTGGCAGCTATTTTCTTTAAATTATGGGTTTCGAATATGTTTTCAATGAAAATAGCTTTTATTTTGTATTGCTTATTCTTTATGTCATTTTAAATTGGCCACTGGAGAAAGAAGTGAATTTAGACTAGAATCCTGACATAAGCTTTTACAAAATATTTATATACATTTTTTCTTCTAAAAGCCCCAAATTTACTTTAGCGCTTTAACACATAGTTACACATTCGCGATATTTTCATTAGTAAGAAATTAGCAACTCAAATGAGCAGAGACACACAAAAAAAGGAAAAGTTACTTAAAGCACAAAGATGATGTTTACTATATGTGAACACAAACATCATTCTTTCAATCCAGAAGTAGAAATTTAGATGTGGAGGGCCGGTGAGATGGCTCAGCGGCTTAAGCGCCTGCCCGGCAAGCGTGGAGGGCCCGAGTTCGACTCCCGGAGCCCACATACGAAAAAGGGGCCGGTGATATCGCTCAGCGGCACGGGCGCCTGCTGGCGCGCGAGGTCCTGGGGTCGACCCCCCGGTAACCACCAAAAAAAAAAAAAAAAAGAAATTTAGATGTGGAAAAGAGAAGAATCAGTTTGGGTTGGCCTTGGAGAAATACAACCGTTCGCGAGCTGCAGGCTTGGTCCCGTTCACGGCGCTCCACAGGGCTCATAAAAACTGCCTGCAAAACGAGGTCCCACGCGCGGAGGCCCGCGCAGGTGCAGGAACCACGTGTCCCTTGCTCTTTGTTGCGTGGAGGTTGGCCCGCAAGCCAGGAGCGTTTCTGCAGTAACTGAGTGGAGGCCTCTTTGCGCAGTTTCTTGGCAAGGGTGTAAGGCAGTCCGGGGCCTGCCTCGGTACGCGGTTAATCCAGCGTGGTTCTCTGTGCAGGCGCGAGGAGCAGCGGCCAGAAAGCGGTGGAGCCGCCCACGCACCGCCTCCTCCCTTCCAGCTCCTCGACGTGGAAATGCCAGCTCGGGACCAGCCCACGGCCAGCACCATTTTGGGGACTTTCGCTATCAGAATGACCAGTTGGAAAGAAAGAAAAATGATGGTGACTCAAAACGGATTCAACACCTGGCTTATAAATTAAGAAGCAGTTATTTTGGCAAAAAAAAAAAAAAGAAGAAGAAACAGTAAACTTCTTTTTCTTTTTCTTTTTGTTTGGAAATGCAAATTAAAAATAGAACTATAATTCATTTTATGGAAATACAGTTAATTTCACTGTCTTTCAGACCCATTAGAAAAAATTGTTTAAACAATTGAAGTTAGAGTAGGGGAACTTTTATCCACTGAGGGAATCACAGATTAATACAATGCACACTAAAGAACAACCTAAAACTTTGAATTCTTCCTAAGGAATTGGAAAATCGTTTTGTTTAAGTTAAAGTGAAAGTATGTAGCAATGACAAATGTCATAGTTTCGTAGATGACAAAGTTTTTCCTCATTTAGTCCCCAAATTTGCCTTGTGGGGTAGGCTGAATGATGGCCAAAGAAACCAGGTCCCCACCCCTGGTGTGGGTAATTGTCACCTAATGAAGAAAAAGGGTTTTGTGTGTGTGATTAAGGATCTGGGCAGGAGGTGACTGTCCTGGAACATCTGGATCGTCCTAAATGCCATCCAGGTGTGCTGACGGGGAGACAAAGAGAAGTGACACAGAGGGCCAGATGTGGGTGCAAGGGGGACTGAAGTGCAAAAGAAGCCAACAGCACCAGAAGTTGGCCAGGAACAACTTGCCCTAGAGTCTCTGGAGGAAGCACGGCCCTGCTGACCCTTTGATTTCGTCCGTTGACCCCGATGTGTAAGTTCTGGCTTCTGGAGCTATGGGAGAAGAAATTTCTGTCATTTTAAGCCACCAAGTTCATGGTAGTATGCCATGGTAGCAACAGGGAACTAATACACATCATTTTATATAAATATGGTATGGTTTTATATCATCCTCTCTTTACTAAATTAAAATAGACATCACAAAAAAATAAAGCATAAAACCTAAAGCAAGTATTTTCTAGAATTTGACAATGCTTTCACTGAAACTTTTTCTTTTGATAAGTGTGTGTAAAAGCCAGCCTGTGAGTATATGGTGCCGATATCAATTTTCTAGTTTTGATAAAATACTCATTATACAAGTTGTAACCACTGGGAGACTGGGCTTCTCTGTACTATGTTTGCAAGAAGGTCATCTGGTCATCTATTGGTTGTTGGTTGTTTCAGAGATAAGCAAGTGAAAAAGTAAATGGTCCATTTTCTTTAAAAAAAAAAAAAAGACTGGGCCTTACAAAATGATAGAAGCTGTATATTCAAGTTATCCAGAAGCAATAGAAGCATGCAGACAGAGAACAGGGTTTGCAGCGTGACCATGTGCCATTCATAGGGGTGCAATACAGCCACTCTCCTTTCATGGTGGTTAATAATGGCATGATTTTCACATGCTGGAAACTGGTGTAGCAACCCAGAGCGTATCCTGCTCCATCATGCCCTGGATTTTCCATCCAGGGAGACAGCTTCTTTCTTGGAAGTGATAGTAGAAAAGGCCAGAATCACTCAGAACCTTCAGGGGGAGAGGTGCTTCCTTCCTACAACTGGATGTTAACTAGGTAACAAAAGGTGAAACTGGTATTTCCAGTCCCCAAGAGTACAATAAACCAATGCAGCGAGATTCTTGACCCTCATGGGGATAAATTATACCTGAAAATAATTTTTTGTTCCTTCTTTACCTGATGCCCAATTCCACCAAGGTTCAGCCAAGAAGCCAAATGCATGTGTGCTCTGCTAGAATTTTGACAAAATAATATCCAATACTCGGAGAAATAACTGAACCCTAGGCTCTACATTACAGAAAATAGTGTTTAGTGTTTCTCATGGTGAATTTTTAGTTACTATACTTACTTTTTCTTTTTTTTTTTTTTTTTTTTTTTTTTTTTTTTGTGGGTACCGGGGGGTCGACCTCAGGACCTCACACGCCAACAGGCACCCGTGCCGCTGAGCGATATCACCGGCCCCCTTTTTTGTATGTGGGATCCGGGAGTCGAACTCGGGCCCTCGCGCTTGCAAGGCAGGCGCTTACGCCGCTGAGCCATCTCACCGGCCCTATACTTACTTTTTCAATAAGTGTTTACTATATTAGAGGCATGGCTTAAGGCACCCAGGACACATCCGAGAGCACCACTAGGACTCATCCATGCCTTTTGAAGCACACATTCAAATAGGGAGAAAAAACAAAAATAATAAACATAAGCAACAAAGATTACAGTTTTATATAAGGTAATAAGGGAAAGGCACACTGGAAAGATGAGATCTGAAGACTGTGGGTGGGGTGAAGAGGTGGGTCATGAATCTCTAGAAGGACTTGACGAATACAAGGGCCTGTGGGCGGACCCGTGGCTGGAGCTCACTCAGGGATGTGCAGGGAGACTCCTGTTTTGGGGCCTGTGGGGGACGGGAGGTCTTTTCAACAAATGGAAGAATTGGCCACTTAAGATCCACAGGAGCGGTGAGGCAGGAAAGAGCATGGAGACATCCTAGATTTAGGCTCACACCAGACACGAAGCCTTCTGGTTCTTGGAGACCACGAAAGCATCTTACCTGACTGTACTTAACATCCTGATACGAGCCTAAAACTACGCTCCTGCCTTGTACTTTATTCACCTTGACGCGAGCCCATGGACCATGCTCTTGAGCTACCTTAGAGTTGCCAAGGGTAACCCCATGGTCATTTTAACGTCATTAGCATTGTGACTTCGGCAGGTGTACGGGTTCCATCTAGGCCCAAATAAATAAAGAAACTCTCCCTCCCGACACAAAGGTAGAGTCTTTCAATTAATTGGAGAAAATTTCATGAGTTGCCACCCCTGACCACTCCCCAGATTCCAGGACAACAGAAGAAAAGCCAACCCTGCACTCACTGGAGCTGTGTCTCTGCCTCTGCCCGGCCTCCATCCTTGAGGGTTGACTTTCATTACTGACGGTTGCCACCTCTGAGCTCTTCCAGCTTAGGACTCTCCCAAGCATACTTTAACCTCCAACCTAAGACATAAGGGGCTGCTCTGAGTCAAACTGGCTCCGGCGTTTTTCCATTCCAGCTCTCACTCTGTAGAGTGTACTTTCCTTTACTAAAACCTCTGCCTTGCTCACTACTTCTGGGTGTCCTGCTCAGTTCTTTGGGATAAAAAGAGCCCGGATATGGGGTGAGACTGACACCACCTGTCAGTATCAGGAGCAGGACAAGCTCATCTCAGGCACTAGTTCTCAAACATTACCCACAGAGCTCATTTAAAATGCAGATTGCTGAGGACAGGGCTTCTACGGTGATGGGGAGAAAAACGCAGCAAATCCATTTCCCCAAAAAGGAACAGTGCAACTAGAAACATAACTATGCAAAAATCATCATTTTGAGACTCTAGAAATAAACCAAAAACATATTGAGAAGTGTTAACTCAAGAAAACTACTCAATCTTGTGTGAGTAACCCAAAGTATAAAGAAGGAACAAAATGGAGGATAGATATTGGGAATAGGAAGAACTTGTTCAAATGGGAAGGCAAACAAGGAATGGGAGAAGGGGAAAGGAAGGAAGGAAATAGGGATTTAAAAAAAAGAATTGAAGAAAACAGTGGAAACACAGCTTCTGTAAATGGGGAGGGGAAAAAGGGTTTCAGGGAAGGGAGGGGAATGGCAAAAAAAGAATTAAGATATATTATGTACAAGTACAAATTCCCTATGATGAATGTGATTATTATATATGGCAAACATGTATTAATAAAAAATAAATTAATTAAAAGAAAAAGAATGGTAGAAGTCTGTGGCACTTTTGCCCAGGGCTGGTGCATCCATAGAACCCAGCTCTCAGGCTGTTATTTGTATCAGGTCATGAAAACCATAATTTGGCTGCCAAAGGAGGATGACATGATTTGGAGTGGAGAGCAGAAATAACTTCATGTCCCTGGACATTCTGGGGACAATAGTAAGCCCAGAGGCCAAAGGCTGAGGAAGAACAGGTCTTCAGTCAGCCTGAGTTCTGGGTCTCGTTGGAACAAGCTGACGGCCACAAGGTCACCATCTTGGACCTTGAAAATCTCCCACATGTTCTTGTCAGCTTGAGGCTATGTGTGTGTGCAAGTCGGTGCACAATCAGAAGAGACCAGACAGCACCCTGGCATTCCACTCCTCTCTGGCTGAGTGTGAGGCCTTGCACACGTGACAGCGCTGAGGAAAAAGTGGGATCCAAGACAAATTTGTGAATGACTTGAACCTTGAATGAGTTTCCCAGCCACAGACAGATCTAATGGCAAAGAACAGACACATTGTTTATTCAAGTTGTTAGAAAATAGCCTCTGATCATCACTGGCTGACCACTAAGGTGCTCTGATAGCACTCATATAAAACATCATATATACGACAGTGGTACCAAGAAGATACTGCACATTGGAGCAAAATTTCATCATTTTATATAATGAATGTTATTCTAGAATAGCTTGTAATATGATGGATACTGCAAAACTGACAGCATCCACTAAGAAAATAATTCAAACGTAACAAAAAAGAACACACTAAAAATATCAACTTAACACAAAAGAATGCAGTAAAAGAGGAAGCAAAAAAGAAATATATATATATATATATATATATATATATATATACACACATATAGGAAACAAAGAGAAAAATGGAAGACATAATTCCAGCTCCATCAATAAATACATTAAGTATGAATAGTTTAAACAGTCCAATAAAGGGCAAAGATTACCAGACTGCATTTTACAAATAAAATAAGGGTTTCATGCTGTCTACAAAAGACATATTTCAAAGACAAATTCAGAGACATGGTTTCAGAGAAACACAGTGAAAAAAGTGTACCATACAAATGGTAACCATAAAAGAGCCAGAGTATTTAGACTGATGTCAGATAAAATACATTTAAAAAATATTATTAGAAACAAAGGGGAGGCTGGGCATGGTGGCACATGCCTGTAATCCCAGCACTCAGGAGGCTGATGCAGAAGGGTCGCCTAGAGTTCGAAACCAGCCCGGGCTACCAGGTGAGTTCAAGGCCACCCTGAACTACATAGCAAGACCCTGTCTCAAAAAAACAAAAACAAAGAAAGAAAAAACACTTAAGGATTTCACACACATGCACAAAACTGTTAGGACTAATAAATTCATCAATACTGAAAGATTAAAAAATCAGCAGAAAAATCAGTTGTGTTTCTTCACACTAACACTGATCAACATCTGAAAGAGAAATTAAGAAAATTCTACTTATGATAGTATCAAAAGGAAAAAATACTTAGGACTTAATCAAGGAGGCAAAAGACTTGCACAGTGAAAACTACAAAATGTTGCTAAAGAAAATAAAAAATGTCGGGGGCACAGCCCAGTGGCGGAGCACACGCCTAGCATGTGTGAGGCCTTGAGGTTTTATCTCAACACTGAAAAAAGAAAAGAAAGAAATTGGAAGATAGCTTGTGCTCATGGATTGGAAGACAACATTGTTAAGGAGCTGATACCACCCAAAATGATCTACACTTTCAATGAAACTCCTATCAAAACTCCAGTGACATTTTTTTTGTAGAAATAAACAATTCATTCTAAAATTCATGTTGCATCTCAATAGCCAAATCTTGAAAATACAAAACAATGTTGGAAGTCTCATGCTAGCTGATTTTAAAACTTCCTATGAAGCTGCAATAATTGAACAGTATAGAGTAGCACCATTATAAAACAGACACATACAGATCAGTGGAATAGAATAAATGTTCCAGAAATAAACTCTTGCATGTGTGATCGCATCAGTTTTAGAAGGGTATAAAGAGCATCCAGTAAAGAAAAAAACAGTCTTTTAACAATAGTTTTGGGCAAGTGGATACCCATATGCAAGGAACGAGTTTGGATCATTCATCACCTTACAGCATAAACAAAAGTTAACTCAAAACAACAATAAACATAAGAGCTAAAACTACAAAATTCATAGAGGAGGTATTCGTGACATTGGATTGATAATTATTTCTTGTCTATGACGCCAAAATTGCAGACAAGAGCAAACACTGAGAAAGATAAATTTGAGTCATTTGTAGGAAAATGGATGGATGCACCTCGAGTCTACAATGTTAAGTGAAATAAATCAGACATGCAAGCTTAATTATCACATGGTTTCTCTAATGTGAGAAACCAAAATTATAAATAAAGAGCAAAAGTCCGAAAAGATGTTGAATATCACAAGTTATCAGGGAAACAAATCAAAACCACAATGAGATATCATTTCATACATCAGGGTGGTTGCTATCAAAAGAAAAAACAGGAAATGGCAAATGTGGTGAGGATATTGAGAAATTAGAACCTTGCTGGTAGATGTGTAAATGGTGCAGTCATTATGGAAAATAGTGTGGCAGTTCCTCAAAAAGTTAAGCTTAAAATTAGAGCATGATCCAGCAATTTTATTTCTGGGCATATATCTAAGGATTTGAAAGCAGTGATTGAAACAGATATGTGTTCATAGCAGCATTGTGCACAAAAGTCATAAGGTAGAAGCAAACCAAGTATCCACCGACTAATGAATGGATAAACAAAGTGTGGTCTATACACGCAGTGAAATGTTAGCCAGCCTACAACATGTGCCACAACTTGGGTGAACTTTGACGACAATATGCTAAGTGAAGTCAACCGGTCACAAAGCGCAAATATTGCATGATTCCACAGTCAAGTTCATTGGGACATGAAGTAGGACTGTGGCTGCCAGGGGGCTGAAGGAGGTGAAACTGTGGAATTTCATTCTGGGGAGATAAAAAATTTCTGGACCTCTGCGGTGGTGATGGCTGTACAACAGTGAACGGACTCAATGCTACAAAATGTACACTTTCGAATCACTAACAAGGCTGGGGATAGAGCTCACCCATAAAGCACTTGCTTAGCATGTGCAAGGCCCTGGGTTCTATTTTGGCACCACACAGAAAAGGTCAAAATGGTAAATTAAAAAGAGAAAAAAATCTTCCCATAAGAAAAATTTCCAAAACCAGGTAAATTCTATCAAATAATATCAGTCTTTCACAAACTCTTTGAGAAAATAGAGGAGGAACTCATTGTAGGAGGTCAGTATTATCCCAGCAACAGAGCAAGATAAAGACATCATAAGACAAGGAACTCACTGACCAATATGCCTAGTACATACAAGCAGGACAATTCTCCGCAGAGTACTAACAATCTAGCTGCATAAACAAACATTCACTCATCAAGACCAGATGAAATCAATCCCACAAATTCTTTACCTTTAAATCTTTACCAAGCCAAAGATGTCCACTCTTACCCCTGGTATTCAAAATAGTCCTGGAAGTTCTAACCACGGTAGTAAAACAAAACAAAACAAGAACAAATAACAAAAATTCCCAGAAGACAGAAATTAAAGGCAGGCAGAGTAAAAAAAGGAGAAAAGAATCTGTCTTCATCCGCAGATGATATACTCCTATATTTAAACATTCCTATTTCATTAAAAACCTACCAGCAATAATAAACAAGTTCAGCAACACCACAGGATACAAGATGAATATACAAATCCAATTGGATTTCCAAATACTAGCAAATCAACAGCTTAAAATTGAAATTAAGGTAGGAACCCCACTCACAATTATATCAAAAACAATAAAATACTTAGAATTAAACAACAAAAAAGCACAAGACTGGTACATTAGAAAGTATAAAACACTGCTAAGAAAAATTGAAGAACTAAATAGATGGAGTGCTTTAATGTTTATGAGAGGAAGATTCAGTATTGTTAAGATGGCTATTTGTACCAAATTGACTCGTCCATTCAGTGCAGTATCTGCCAAAAACAGTAGGCTTTCTGCAGCAATTGATATGCTTATCCTAAAATTTACAGAAAATGTAAAAACCAGGAAGGCCAAAATAATTTTGAAAAAGAGGGACCTACAGACTTACATTTCCTAGGGTCAAAATGCTCTATAAGCCTTTAGAAATCAGGATCTGTGGCTCTGGTGTTTCTATAGATACACAGATTAATGGAATAATAAAGGAAGTCCAGACATAAACTTTGTATTTATTGCTCAACTGAATTTCAACAAAAGTGCAAAAGCAGTTCAGTGGGACAGAAAATAGGTCTCCAGCACTGCCAAGATGACTGCGTACTGTCTTAGTTACTGTCTCCTCAGACAAAATACCCAATACCCAACTTAAAGGAGAAGTTTATTTTGGCTTATGGGTACAGTCCATGGTCAGCTGGCTCCAAAGCAGAAACAGCATGGTGAAGGATCTGGTAGAGGAGGAGGGAGATGTAGCCTTCAAGGTCATTCTCCCAGTGACCTGTCTCTAACCAAGCCCCTCCTCCTAACAGCACACACAGCCACTGAACTCCTCAGTGATGAATCTGCCTGTGAGAATAGCATCCCCGATCCAATCACCTTCCAAATGCATAGGCTTTGGGGGCTATTTTAGATCTGAACTATAACATTCCACCCCTGCCCCCCAAACTCATGTGCATCTCCTATGTAAAATGCATTTAGTCCATCTCTGAGTCACCAAAGTTTTAAACAGTTCCAGCATTGCTGAAAAGTCCAAGTCCAAAGTCTCTTCTGAGATTCAAGGCAAACTCTTAGCTGTAGCCCCTGTGAAAATCAAAAAGAAAGTCAAACACTGCTGACATTCAACAGCGCAGGGCAAACATTCCCATTCTAAAAGGGAGGATTGAACAATAGAAACCAATGGGCCCAATACTGAAACCCTGCTGGGCAAACATTAGATTCTGTAGCTCAATGTCCAGCACCTGTGGCAAGTTGTGCCTAGATGCAAACTTCAGATGGCTTGGTCAGCCCTGCCCCTGTGCCACTGCCTGCCTCAGCCCCATGGCCTGTCTCTTGGGTCGGCTCTGCTCACTACCTGTGGCCTTCCTCAACAGACATTGCATGCTCCTGGCTTCTCCACCTTTCTGGGGTCTCCACTGCACTTTTGGCTTCACTCTTACATTTCCAAAAACCACATAAGCTGTGATATCACAACAGAGTAAATACAGTAGATATGAGAATCTGTCTATCTACTAAGCCAACTTTAAAAGTTTTGCAAGAATATAAAACAATACCAGTTTGCTTGGGATTTTCTTTTTTTACTTAAAATGTTACTTGTGCTAATGTGTAATGGGTTTATTATGGTTGTTTTTTATAAAATTAATAAATATTTTAAATTTTGTTTTAATTTCTACTGTAGTAAATGTCAACAAACAATAAACAAAAGGCCTTTTAAAGATCATAAAGGAATCCTGAGACCAAAAACGGTAAGAACCACTGGTTTAATGGGTCTGCTTTCTTCTTCTTACCCTTCAAGTTCAAATAGGCATGTATGGATTTGGGTTTTTTTTGTTTTGCTTTGTTTTTGTTGTTGGGTTTTTTTTGTTTGTTTGTTTCAGATGAAAGAAATCTTTTTTTTATTTTAGAGAGAAAAAAGCAATAAAAATAATGATACAGAATTTCTAAACAAGATAGTAGGAAATTAACAAAGGTTAATATATTGCATATCTTCAAAGTAGTTGCTCAGTTTACAAAATATAGGAATGCAAAATTGATCAAACAATAAAGCACAAACCATTCTTTTTAACAAACTAAAAATAGTTAGTAATATAATTATTTTAGCTATCTTGTGTATATATATATATTTTTTTTCTTTTCCCTTCCTTCTTTTCTCCCTTCCCCCATCCCAGTTGTTCTTTCCTTTTGAGCAGTTTCTTTCCCTTTCACAATATCTATTGTACATTTTGGATCTTATTTTTTTTTCAGCTTCTTATACTAGGGAGGCAATACAATGCTTACACATGCGAGTTTGATTTATTTCACTTATGAGTATGGTCTCTAGTTGCATCCATTTACCTACAAAAGTCTCAAGTTTATCTTTCTTTATAGCTGAGTAGTACTCCATTATATAAAAAGACCACATCTTTTTTATACATTCCTTGGTTGATGGGCATTTGGGTTGTTTTCAAGATCTAGCTATTACAAATTGTGCTGCTATAAACATGGGTGCAGCTATATCTCTGTGGTATGATGTTTTTAATTCTTCTGGGGAGATACCCAGAAGGGGAATAGCTGGGTCGAATGGGACTTCTAATCCTAGCTTTTTTAGGAATCTCCACACTGATTTCCACAGTGTTGTACCAGTCTACACTCCCACCAACAGTGGAGAAGTTTTCCTTTTTCTCCACAGCCCCTCCAGCATTTGTTATTGGTTGATTTCTTGATAATAGCCATTCTTTCTGGAGTGAGATGGAATCTCAGTGTTGTTTTAATTTGCATCTCTCGAATGACCAATGATGCTGAATATTTTTTCATATATTTATTTGCTATCTGTATTTCTTCATCTAAGAAGTGTGTATTCATCTCAGATGCCCATTTTTGCATTGGGTCTTTGGATTTGTGGGGTCTGATTTTTTTCAATTTTCTGTATGTTCTACATATAAGTCCTTTGTCTGAGGGACAGTTGGCTATAATTTTCTCCCACTCTGTTGGTTTTCTTTTCACTCTGTTGGTGATTTCTTTTGATGTGAAAAAGCTTCTTAATAAGATGAGATCCCTGTTGATTCTTTGGAGTGTTTCTCATGCAGTTTGGGTTTTGTTCATGAAGTCTCTGCATAACCCTATGTCTTCAAGATTTCTACCTACTTTCTCTTCCAGTAGATTCAATGTTTTGGTTTTAATATTTAGATCTTTGATCCATTTTGACTTTAGTTTAGAGCATGGTGATAGACATGGGTCTAGTTCTAGTCTTCAGCATGTAGACTGCCAGTTTTTCCAGCACCATTTATTAAAGAGGCTATCTTTCTTCCAGTAAACATGTTTGGCTCCTTTGTCAAAGATAAGGTGGCTGAGTGTGTTTGTAGTTATGTCTGCATCCTCTAATCTGTTCCACTGATCCTCAGGTCTGTTTTTTGCCAGTACCATGCTGATTTTATCACAGTAGCTTTGTAGTATAATTTCAAGTCAGGGACTGTGATGCCTCCTGCCTTCCCTTTGTTGCCCAGGATTACCTTTGCTATTCTAGGTCTCTTCTGGTTCCAAATGAATTTTAGGAATGTTTTCTTTAGATCTATGAGGTATGTTAATGATATTTTGATTGGGATTGCATTAAATCTGTATAACAGTTTTGGGAGTATGGCCATTTTCACAATGTTGGTTCTTCCTATCCATGAGCAAGGGATATCTTTCCATTTTCTGATACCCTCTTCAATCTCCTTTTCCAGAGTACTATAATTTTCAGTGTATAGAACTTTTGCTTCCTTTGTTAAATTGATTCCTAAGTATTTCATTTCTTTAGATGTTATTGTGAAGGATGTGTTTTACCTAATTTCTCTCTCAGCGAGTTTGTTGTTTATGTACAGGAATGCTGATTTTTGTATCCAGCTATGCTACTGAACTTGGTTATTAATTCTAGAAGTCTTTGGGAGGAGTTTTTGGGGTCTTCTATGTAGAGTATCATGTCATCTGAGAATAATGATAATTTAACTTCTTCCTTTCTTATCCTTATTCCTTTTATTTGTCTCTCTTATTTAATTGCTCTGACTAATGTTTCCACAACTATATTGAATAGGAGTGGTGATAGTGTGTATCCTGGTCTTGTTCCTGGTTTTAGAGTGAAAGCTTTCAGTTTTTGTCCATTTAGTATGATGTTGTCTGTTGGTTTGTCATAGGTGGCTTTTATCAGATTGAGGTACAGACCATCTATTTCAATTTTCTATAGGGTTTTTATCATGAATGAGTGTTAGAATTTATCAAAGCTTTTTCTCCATCTACTGAGATGATGATGTGATTTTTGTCTTTGGCTCTGTTGATATAGTGTATTATGTTTATTGATTTGCATATGTTGAAACATCCCTGCATTCCTGGGATGAATCTCACTTGGTCATGGTGTATAATCTTCTTGATGATTTGCTACATTCTGTTTGCTATTATTTTATTGAGGCTTTTTGCATCCATGTTCATTAGGGAGATTGGCTTATAGTTCTCTTTTTTGGTTGGGTCTTTCTCTGGTTTTGGTATCAGGGTAGTACTTGCCTGGTGAGTTAGGAATGAGTTAGGGAGAATTACTTTCAATTTCATTAAATTGAGGAGTATTGGCTTTAAATCTTCTCTAAATTTCTTTTAGAATTCAGCCATGAATCCATCAGGACCTGGGCTTTTCTTTGTTGGTAAGTTTTTAATTACTTTTTCAATTTCAATAACTGATATTCTGTTATTCAGAATTTTTATAACTTCTTTATTCAGCTTTGTTATTCATACATACATCTTTAGGAATCTGTCCATTTCTTCTGTGTTTCCCATCCTGTGTGAATAAAGATTTTCAAAGTAGGTATTGATGATCTTCTGAATTTCCACAGGATCTGTAGTGATTTCACCCTTTTCATTCCTTATTGCACGAATTTGTTTTTTTCTTTCCTTTTTTTGATAAGGTTGGCTAGCTCTTTATCAATTTTATTTATTCTTTCAAAGAACCAACTCTTCAATTCCTTAATTCTTTGTATTGTTTTCTTAGTCTCCATTGTGTTAATTTCTGCTTTGATCTTTATAATTTCCTCCCTTGTATGGGCTTTGGGCTTGTCTTGCTCTTCTTTTTCTAGAAGCTCGAGATGAAACATTAGGTTTTTATTTGTGCTTGTTCCGTTTTCTTGATGTGAGAATTCACCGTTATATATTTCCCTCTTAGGACTGCTGAAAGAAATGTTTTAAACTGAAAGAAGAATCATTCCTGCTGTGTGGACTCTGCCAGGTTATGTAGCCTTCCTCAGAGGAAGACGGAGGAGGGATGAGGGGGGCCTGCAGCCCCTGGGGGAGGAGTGGGTGAGGCGCCTGGAAAATGCAGGACCTTGGGAGAAATCACCCTAGTACGGGCTTCACAGTCTCCTGCACCCAGTGACAGCCACACTCACAACTTCTCTCCAGAAGGGTGACGCGGGCCCAGAGAGTTGTACTGGGGCCCAGAGCACTGCCTCACAAAGCACCCATAGAATCCTTGCCCCAACCCAGGTGTCATCCACCTGGGGCCTCCTGGGACTGGAGGACAGGCTTCGGGCAACCCGCTCTATGGGGTACTAACACATTCTTTGCATGCATTTAAAGGGACTGCTGTGCCTTGCTGGTATCTGTTCAAGACTTTCTGTCAACTACAGCACCCAGTCATCACCACAGAGACTGGAAGCTTTATCAGAGAGCAATTACACATCACAGCGGAACCGTGTTCAAGAGTGACAGGGATTTACCAGCAGGCTGTCCTCTGACAGAACTGAGTCACTCTAGCCTTCAAATGGTCTCTTCATATCCCTGGGTTCCTCACCTGGAAAAAAGAAACCTGTTGGGAGAAGGTAATTTTCAGGAATGTCTTATTCAAACAACAGATCTGCAGACAGGAAGCGCTGCCCAGTGACTAACAGTAGGTGGCATTTCAGAAGAAAAAGGGTTCCAGAAAAGATCTGACAGAGCGGCCAACATCTGCAGGAAGAGAACACCCCTCCTCCAGCTCAGAATCTCTCTTGCTGTGGGGGAAGAGAGAGGGAAGATTTATCAAACTGAGATAAGGGCTGATATAGGAAGCCCTGACTCAGAACCTTCCAATGACTCAGTTCTGAGAACAAGAAGAGTACTCAGTGCAGTTAAAATTTCTGGAAATTTCAGGTGGACCAAGAGAAAGCTACCCATTCTCACAGCACACGGTGCTAATCTACAGAACTGAAAGTTGCACCTGGAAATATGTGCTGATAGGAGATGTTGGCGCATGGTCCTCTCTGGCCTAGGTCCACTGAGGGCAATAGCAGGTGCAAGGTCATTTCCAGTGGGTCAGCACCTCCTAAATCTCAGTGAGATGCTGTGTTAGAAGTTGGCTGTGTCCTACCTGAGACTCTGGAGAAACTGTCACTGCGGAATTGTAGGACGGACAGATGAAAGGTGTGCAGCAGGGGGCTGGTAGGAAAGACAGCCAGAAGCCTCCTACCTGGGTGTGTTTTCTTCATCACTCAGCTCCTGATGTTTAGCATAGAGCTTGACATCTAGTAGGTGTTCAATAAAAACTCCATGAACAAGTGAAGATAGTAATTAAATTGTATTTTACCTTAAAAAGAAAGCAATAGGAATCAGAACAGTTGTGAGAAAGAGACTGAAGAGGAAGAAGGATAATTTCAACAATATTTTATTAATTTTCCAGCATGAGACACAGCCTGGTGTTGCTTGCTGAGTGTCTGGGGTATTCTGTTCAGCTGGAATACAGGCCTGTCGCCACTTCCTCAATCTTCTTTTGTGCCCTTGGAAAGGGTTGTAAATCAGTCTCTCTCTGTGTCTCTCTTTGTCTTTCTCTGTCTCTGTCTCTCTCCCTCTCTCATTTTCTTTCCCTCCCTTTCTCCTTTAAATCGTTCTCTTTAAACGTGTTTGCAAAGCAGAAAGTACTAGAAGTGGATTTGAAAGGAACGCAATGCAGCTAATGATAATTCAGTCAAATTAGATGAAGATTGCGTTTCCCAGTCAAGAGGAAGTCATCAGATGAGAAAACAATCCTTACCTGCTTGGGGAGAAACCAGGGGATACACACACAATGTGCCCATCTTTCGGTTTTTGTTTTGAGAATCACACCTACTTCATTACTGTTGTGGGCTTTAAATGAGATCAGCAGAAGTGCTCGCTATGCAAATGCATACATAATAAATTTTCTCCCTACCATTCTTTCCTTAGTCCAGTGGTGGCGAACCTAAGGCATGCATGTTATTTTTGTTTTGAGACAAAAGATGTTAATGTCTGAGTTGTTTTTTCTAAACTAAAACCTCAGTAGTATTCAGGTTTAATTGCGGTGTTGAAACTTTGCAATAAGTGAGTTTTGGCTGCAGTTTGAGATTTAGTCTCTAAGTGGCTCGTCATCACCTCTTAGTATGAAATTGAGAGTGGAATGTCTGTACACTTCTTAAAATTTTAAGACTTAATTTTGTACCACAGTTTTAGGTGTAAAGAAAAATCACACAGAAAAAAAAAGTTCAGAGAGTTTCCAGGTAGTCACTCTCCCTCACCCACGTCTGTGCTAACATCTGACATTAGTGTGCTCCATGGGTCACAGCTGATGACCAGCAAGGACACACTATCATCGAGTGACGTCTGCAGTTCCCATTAGTGCTCGCTGTTGGAGTACATTTTAGAGGTTTGACAAATGCATAATGGCGTGTGTCCATTACATTATCATACAGAATACCATAGTTTTGCTGCCCTAAAAATCCTCTGTTTCAACTCTGTGTGTCTCGTTCCCAAGCCACCGGCATGCACAGATCATTTCAATGTCTCTGTAGTGCTACCTTTTCCAGAATGTCATACAGGCAAAATCATACTGTTATGGTTTAGGTCTGGGATGTCCCCCACGAGCTTCATGTGCGGCCAGATGGGGCTTGGGGAAAGTGAGGGTTGGCGGAAAGAGGCGGTGATTAGGGATACAACCTGGGAGGGGGGGTTCCTTTCCGGACTCCATGCTCTTCTCTCTGCTTCTGGCTGTCATGACACAGGCAGCTTTCCTCCCCCTGGGCCCTCCACCCTGCCTCCAACCATGTGAGAACTGAAACTTCTAAAACATGAGCCAAAATAAATCCTTCCTCCACAAGGACCCCCAATCTCCCAGCAAGTGGCTGCATCTCGCCGGCCGCTTGGGTGTCACTAACAAGCACCCTCACCAGTTAGTCTCCGGAGGAGTCTCCAAAGCCCAGAGCTGTTTTCTCCTTTGCCTGCTGAGACAAGGCCGCCTGGTGGGGCACAAGCAGAGGAGCACGGGGTGATCATGGATCTTGGCCACCGTGCGAGGCCTTGGCCACCATGGAAGGCTGGACACTGGCCTGCCCTCCCCTGCAACTCAACTCCAGCTGCACAAAGCAGTTGCCGAGAGAAGCCCTCTCTGCTCAGACATGCGGCACCCAGGTGCCAAGCTCACACACTGTCTTGTCCAGACCGAAAGAGTTTGAGAGGGAGGCACAGCATGGGTCTGTCTCAGGATAGCCCAGTGGGGTGACCACTGAACTAAAAACTAATATAGACAGGTAGCTAAAGGGTGAAAGGATTATTCCAAGAAGGACTGAGAACCATTTGTCTAAACACAGGGAAGCAAGGGGACTCGTGCAGTCAAGTTACTCGCAACTGTGGAAATAACTCATTCCGAAAACACCCACTTGATTGCTGCATTAACCACGCGGGTTCAGGGGCGGGAAAGAGCTGTGCTGATGTTAGCCTTTGGGGTCAGCTGTGACACATCCTCTCAACTTATAATCCTGTGACCAGAGAGGATGCTGAGGTGTATGACAGCCCCCAGCTGCAAATGCAGTCGGGAGCAGAAATGGTTGAAGACCAAGGGTGGGTGCTAAAACTTGATGTGTTCATGGTGGCAGAGGCTCAAATCGCTACTGTCCTACTTAAATGTAACCAGGGCACAGGGAAGGGAGCGGGCTTGCATGCCTCTGCAGGAACCGAGCAGGCCTGACCCTCCTGGAGCCCAGGTTGGCAGTAGGACTTAGAGGCCAGAAAACACAGAAACTGATTTACACAGAACTTATGAGACCCAGGCAGAGAATGATGTTCATTTCTGCATGATTTATAACACAGGAGAGTTGTAAATTATGTAAAAAGCTAATAATGTGTGTGTGATAAGTGTACGTATTAAACCTCCAATCAATGAAATACTCTACAGTCCTAAAGCATCACATTCTGTGAGGCCATTTGAGAACAGAAAACAAAAATACATTGCACAGTTAAGGGAAAAGTTACAAAATAACAACAGTCTAATTCCACTTTTAAATTATTTTAAAAATCAAATTAAAGATTAAGTATTGACATTCTAAAGACATCTAGCCATACAGTCAGCAGAACGCTAAACATGCCCCCCAGTACCCCACTTCTGGACACCAAGAACCTGTGAATAGGATGAGGCATCGCTCCTGGATTACACCATGCTCTATAGCTCTATTCCTTGATATAGAAAGATTACCCTGTGTGCTAACATAACTGCTGGAAAGCCTTCCAAAGCAGAGAGCTTTTCAGCCTCTTAGGACAAGAAGGCAGGGACATAAAGCAAGAGAGTGACCAGAATGACCAGTGCACCATTGCTGGTCAAAAGACGAGGAGGCCGGGCCAGAAGGAAATCAAGTAGACAAGAAGTTGAGAGAGGCGAAGCTGGCAGCCATCAAGAAAATGGGATCCTTATCCTGCGGATACAGGGACTGAGCTCGGCCATGAACCTGGATGAACTTGGGGGCAGACGCCTTCCCAGAGCCTCTGGTGGTGGGAATGATTGAAACTGAAATGTTAACCTTGCCACCCACACTTCACAACTTGGTCTTCCATGGTGTTGCCAATTCCTGGTGTATTTTCAACTTGGCTGACACTTAACATGGGTTTGGGAGCCCCTAAATAGGACCCCAGCCAAGCCCTGCAGGACTTCAGACCCACGATCTGAGAGCTAATAAATCCGTGTTATGTTGCTACATTTGGAGTAATTTCTTAAGTAGCAATAGAATATTAATGCCAAAAATGCACAGAAAAAAAAAGACTAAAGGAAAAGAAATCAAAATATAAGAGCAGTCGGTTTCAACACTGGAATCCATTATTGTGCATGTTGTTCTTGAATTCAAGAAAAAGATATTTTAAAAAATTTGATGTCTTACAAAACAAGAGGATAAAAATTACATGTATGGTATTCATTCAGAATGGATAGATTTGAAAGGAGAAAACTATTCTCTAATTTACCAATTACATCCAGAGAATCTAATACAAAAGTTTATGCAGAACAAGTGATGGACTTTTATACAACATATAGCCTTCTCTTTGTCTCATACAAGGGTACAACATTTATTGTGTGACTATAATAGAAAGTTATTTACCTGTTGATAACCTGATCAATAGTTTGGTGCAAAAGGCCTTTATTCGCAAGCCCAGTACGTTCTATATTCTAGTGTTACATATAAAAGGTAACCATAAAGTGGTTTCCTATTTCTTTAAATCCACAAGGGCTTAAAGCAGAGAAATGGTTTCTTATTCCTTTCAATCCACAGGGACTTAATGGGAGACGCTTGAAAGAACTGTCTTTTCCTTTGTTCTCTCAATGGCTGACATGACCTAAGCCCCAGAAGGATTTGCTTTCATCCACATACAAAGCAGAAATGGTGATTGCCTGGACATGTTTTGTCACTGCCATGTGCTTTTAGCAACTAATCAGTGCTTCACATCACCATCTTGATCTTTTAACTTCAAGCCAATCATTTAATATTCTCATCAGCAAAATTGGAATTAAGCTATCATCGCTCTGCATTGAGAAAGATGAAGGGCTCCACTGAATCTAACAAGTGCTCATTATTCTCTGCAGGGAACATGCAGGGTTCACACTCTCCAGCTTGCTTGTCAACCTGTGTTCACTGAGACTTCACTGAACACACTTTTGTTCAAGGGGTGTGAGCAGGGAATGGTTTTCTGAAAATATACTACAGTATATACTTGACTTTTCCCTAGATGACATAGTCAGCACAAAGGGAATATTAAGCGTGGTTATTTATTCTTAGTTTACTGACTTTTTTGCTTGTAGATAAGATATTCACCCGTGAAAATATTAGGAAAGGGTGCCTGTGGGAATATAATGAAAGGCTGGGTTGCAACAGGAAATGCATGATGGAACACTGGTAGGAACTGGGCAGAGGGACAAGTCAGTCATAGTAGGAAGTTAGGGGATCAAAATCAGTGAAAATGTGTATTGTGCTTATTTAAATGTAGGGTTAAGCATCAAGGAGCATGAGAGGGAAAGAAGGTCACTGCATAATGATTGAGAAGATATAACTCTTGTAAATGTATATGCACCCAACACTAGAGCACCTAATTATAGAAAGCAAATGTTAACAGAGCTGAAGGAACAGACCACAATACAAGAATAATAGGGGAGGGGCTGGTGAGATAGCTCAGTGGCATAAGCACCTGCCTGGCAAGCACAAGGTCCTGAGTTTGACTCCCGGAACCCACATAAAGGAAAAAAAGGGCCGGTGATATCGCTCAGCAGTACAAGTGCTTGCTGGCAAGCGCGAGGTCCTCAGGTCGACTCCCGGTACCCATACACACAAAAAAAAAGAACAATAGGGGACTGCAAAAGCACACTATTTTCAACAATGGATGAGTCATCCAAATGGCAAACTAAGGAGAAAACACTGGATTTAAACTACTCTTTAGACCAAATGGACCTAACAGACATATGAAGCATTTCATCCAACAGCAGCAGAACACACATTCTCCTAAAGCACACACAGAACATTTCAAAGATAAATCATGGCTTAGACTGCAAAACAAATCTTAGCAAATTTAAGAAAATTAAAATCCTATGTAGTATTGCATTTGACCTCAATGATAGGAAATTATAAATCAATAATAGAAATTTCATAAAATTCATAAAAATGTAGGAATTAAGCAACATGCTCCTAAATGAAGAAGAAATTAAGAGGGAAAATTTTAAAATATCCTGAGACAAATGAAAATGGAAACACAACATGTGAAAACTTTAGATACCCCCCCTTCCAAAAATAAAAGATCCAATCAAAAAATGGGCAACTGAAATGAATAAATACATCTCATAAGAATAAGTATAAATGTCAAATAATTATATGAAAAAAATGTTCAACATATCTGGACATTAGAGAAATGCAAATTGAAACCACACTGAGATTCTATTTTACTCCAGAAAAAATGGCTATTATCAAAAAATCAAATAACAAATGCTGGTGAAGCTGCAGGTGAAAAGGTGGGAATGTAAACTAGTACAACCATCATGGAATCAGTGTGGCAATTCCTCAAAAAACTAAAAATAGAAATTCCATTTGACCCAGCTATACCCCTTCTGAAAGACTTAAAGATGTGTTAAATTGATACATGCATACCCATGTTCATAGTAGCATAACTTGTAATGGGTAACTCTTGTGAGTGGCCTATATGTCCTATGTCCATCAACAGATGAGTGGATAAAGAAAATGTGTTTATACACAGTGAAGTACTACTTTGCCAGAAGAAACGATACACTTGAGTCATTTGTAGGTAGATGGATGCACCTTGAAGTTATAATGTTAAGTGAAGTAAATCAGACACACAAGCTTAAATATTACATGGTTTCTTTTATATGAGAAACCCAAAATATAAATAAAGAGCAGAATAAAAGACAATAGAAACTAGGGAGATAGATCTTTTGCAAAAGGAAAGGCAACCAAGAGATGGAGGGAAGGAGAAGGGAGAAGAAAGGAAGGAAATGGAAAAATAATTAAGATGTGTTATGTAGCACATGTGCCAACTCCTCATGAGAAATGTAATCTTATGTGCTGTAAAAGCGTGCTCACAAAAAGAAAAACTGAAAATGAAAACATGCCAAAACTTATGGGATACAGCAA
Source organism: Erethizon dorsatum (assembly GCA_028451465.1). NCBI lineage: Eukaryota > Metazoa > Chordata > Mammalia > Rodentia > Erethizontidae > Erethizon > Erethizon dorsatum. The sequence continues at coordinate 37,815,682 of CM051832.1, read as the reverse complement.
AAACAATTCTATGACAGGGTGCCTACATCAAGAAAGGAGATCCCAGATAAGCTAACGCTACATCTCAAGGAGCTAGAAAAAGAGGAACAAACTCAGCCCAAAGTTAATAGAAGGAACTAAATATGACCAAAACAGAAACAAATGAAGTAGAGACTAGGAAAAAATGATAGCAAAGATCAATGAAACAAAATTTGGTTTTATGGTAAGATAAACAAAATTGACATACCTTCAGCCAGACTGAGAAGAGACAAATAAATGAAATCGGAAATGAAAGAGATATTACAAGTGATGCCACAGAATTCAAAGGATCCTAAGAGATTACTACAATTATACACCAACTTAGATAACCTAGAAGAAATGGATGAATGATAGGTACAAACTTCCAAGTCTGAATTATAGAGAAATAGGAAATATGAATGGAGCAGTGATAAATAAGGAGGTTGGCACACTAATAAAATGTCTCCCATTGAAGAGAAGTCTAAGAAATTCATTGCTGAGTTCCACCAAACCTTTCGAGAAGAACTAATACCAGCCCTTCTCAAAATCTTCCAAAAAATTAAAGGAAAACATTGAAACTTATTTAACAAGGCTGGCATTAATTTAGTGTCAAAGCCAGAGAAAGACACTGCAAGAGAAGAAAGTTACAGGCCAATCTCCCTGGTGAACTTGAATGCAAAATCCTCAACAAATTATTACTGGGTCAAATTCAACAACACAGTAAAGACCATTCACATGGGCCAGTGAGATAGCTCAGCGGCGTAAGCGCCTGCCTGGCAAACGCGAGGTCCTGAGTTCAACTCCTGGTACCCACATATGAAAAAAGGGCCGGTGATATCGCTCAGCGGCACAGGCACCTGCTGGTGCGCGAGGTCCTGAGGTCGACCCCCGGTACCCATGAAAAACAAAACAAAACAAAACAAAACAAAACCATTCACAGATGTGGAAAGGAGACCGACAGATGGGGGGAGGGGAGGAAAACTGAACATAAAAAGAATTAAGATGTGTTAGGTACATCTGCCAACTCCTCAGGAAGACCACAATCAGTACGTACTGCGAACATGCACTAATAAAAATAAAAATCATCCCATTTGTAATAGTTATCAAAAATAAATAAAATACTTAGGAACAATTTAGTCAAGAAGGTGTAAGATCTGTATACTGAAAACTACAAAAACACTGATGAAAGAAATTGAAGATGCTCCAAATAAATGGGAAGATAGCCTATGTTAATGGACTGGAAGAATTAGTATTATTAAAATGTTCATACTATCTAAAGCCATCTACTGAGTCATTGTAATATCTAAGAATGTTATACTGATGTTTTACACAGAATTAGAAAAAACAATCCTAAAATTCGTATGGAACCACTAAAGACCCCAGATAGCCAAAGTAATCCTGAGCAAAAAGAGCAAAGCAGAAGATTCACACTGTCATGTTTCAAAAATCTACCACAAAGCTATAACAATCAAAACATCAAGTTACTGGACCAGACGTGGGCACATAGGTCAATGGACCCAAACAGAGAGCCCAGAAACAATTCCACTCATTTATGATCTATTGATCTTTGGTAAAAAGAGAAAAATGATAAAAATGCCAAGAACACAAGGAGAAAAAGACAGTCTCTTTAATACACGGTGTTGGAAAACCTGATAGCCACATACAAAATAATGCAATTAGACCCGTGTGTCACATTGTATACAGAATCCAACTCAAAATGGGTTAACAATATAAATGTGAGACCCCAACCTACAAAACTAGAAGAAAATGTGGGGGGAAATTTCCATGACAATAGTTGGGGCAACAATTTTTTTTTAAATGTGACCCAAAAAGCAAAGACAACAAAAGTACAAGTAGACAGGATTACATCAAACTAGAAAGCTCTGTACAGCAAAGGAATGATCGGTAGATTTAAAAAGACCACGTACAGAATGGGGGAAATAATTACAAACCATACATTTGATAAGGGATTAAATTCTGAAATATATAAGAAGCCTAAACCACTCAACAGCAAGAAAGCAAATAACCTAATTTGAAAGTAAGCAAAGAACCCGAGTCGACATTTATCAAAAGAAGACATACAAATGACTAATAATTATATGAAAAATATGCTTGACATCACTAATTATAAGGGAAATGCAAACTAAAACAAAAATATCACCTCACCCCAGTTAGAATGGCTAAGATCAAAAAGACAAAAAAAAAACAAAAAACAAAAAAAAAAACCCTCAAGTGTCGATGAGGATATGGACAAAAGAAAATGCATGTACATTGTTGGTAGGAATGTCCATTACTACAATTATGATTGTAGAACACAGTTGGGAGGCTCCTCAAAAAATGAGAAACAGAGCTACCACATGACCAGCTTCCTACTTCCGGTTCATAACCCAAGGGAAGGAGACCATTGCCCCCTCACGCTCGCTGCAGCATCCTTTACAGCAGCCAAGGCATGGCATCAACTCAGCACCCATCGGGGAGGAACTGCTAGAGAAATACGGCGTGGTCACACAGTGGAACACTCTTCTGCCATAAGAAAGAGAAGATGCTGTTCTTTGCAATGACAAGGATGGGCCTGGGGCACATTATTTTAAATGGAATAATCCAGGCACAGAAAGACAAATGCCACATAATCTCACTTATACGTAGAGTATTAAAAGGTTAAAGTCATGGAAACAGAGAGTGAAATGGTGGTTACCAAAGTTTAGGAGGTCAGGGGGCTGGGTAGATGTTGGTCAAAGAGTACAAAATCTCAGTAACAAGGAATAAGTTCAAGAGATTTATTGCACAAGGTAATGACTATACTGTCGTAAATAACAATATATTGCATATTGGAAAATTACTAAAAATGTAAATTTTTTTCTCCGACCTCTGGTTTATTTGCATAAATAGCACAGGAGGTTTCCAGCCCCATGCAGACATGCCCAAGGGTCCTTCTATCCTCACACCAGCAGACACAGGCCTTCACTACAGTTCCTGTGGGGGAGCCTGGCCACCTTTGGGAGGCTAATCCAGGACTGAAGCTGGAGCTGCCGCTGGCCTGGGCATGGGCTTTGGTTTTAGCCTTGACCTTTGGCCAGCGAGGTCTGAGACCCTTGGTAATGTGGGCAGCAGCGTGCTTCCTAAGTTAGGGGTAGGTAAAGCTAAATCCACCATTAGAAGTTGTAAGGCTAATCCTACAAGATAGGAAATGGACTATGAATCTTTCACTTATCAGAAGAAAAATATTGAGAATCAAAAAGAGAAACTGTATAGCAAAGTATTTTTTAAAAAGAAGCATGACAGAAAACAAAGAATTATAAGGTAAAGAGTTAAAGGCAAACATATCTGTCACATCAAATTGGGAGAAAGTGATTTATTAAAAGGGAAAAAGTTTCAGATTAAGCCAAAACTCATCTACAAGGTGCACATAGTAACAAATGCAAAGACAAAATGGACAGAACATTCGAAATTACTAGACTGGCAAACACAATTTGGTAAATACTATGAGGTAAACCTGAGACAGTAACAATAACACAGGCAAATGGGTGTTCAATGAGCAGGGTCTGTTCATCACGATGAAAGGAACTCTATACCATGAGAGGCCTCATGGTCTCCATGTCCCGAGTAGTCTATTAGTGAAACTTCCTAAAATAAATGATAAACAAAACTCAGAAGTCAGGGAAGGACACCAGCAGTAGGAAATGTTACCTCACTTGTTAGGTACGGACAGATTGAGTAGAAAAAGATTAAATGATAATACAGAAAATGGTTTTGAAAATGCAAACATGCGCCAGAGTGTCTAAGAATCTTGTCCCCAGTGAGTATGGAGCAACACCAGTAACCTAAACTTCAATCTGCACATCAGGTAATTCTGATGCACAGACAATACACCAAAGCAAAATGCTGGGGACATTTGAAGTGACACACTGAATAAGGTAATGTAATAGACTTCTACAGAACACTATGCCTGCACAAAAGAAAACATAGCTTACTGTGCATTGCTTATGAAATATTTATTGATTACATACAAAGCCCCAAATAAAAATTTTTTAAAAGTTCCATGAAGTAGAAATAGTTCAGGTACCATTTTCTGATCACAATGCGTTCAAGAGAAATAAAAAAAACCTAACAACCAGAAAAATCCAAAAATATTTAGCTGCTATCATACAATAAGCAGATCTTGTCCCAAAGGAGAGCTCGAAAATCAAATTTCACAATATCCAAGAAGAAATAAATGTTTTTTAAATGCACATATAAAAACCCAGTATTTGGTTAAAACTGCACTCAGTAGGAAATTCTAGCCCTCAAATAGTTCTATTATCAAATAAGAAAGAATGAAAATAAATCAAAAGGGGATTGCACCTCACATTTTATGCTTCTTCAATTTTGAGACTCTCAATACCACTGAAAATGGTTGATAATCTATTCATGTGTTTGCATCCTGTTGCTTTTCTTTTTTCACTTTCTTCTATTCACATCTTTAATTTATTTAGATCAGGCTATAGAAATTACTTCAATAGTTTTCCCTTCCCCAAGGTCATGAACCTATTTTCTCATGCTTTAAATTTTTTTATAAAATACTTTAAAATTCAGAAAAGTTTGATAAAACAAATCCCAGATAACCACCATTCAATTACAACAAATTTTAGTCTTTTGTTGTGTTGCTCAGTTGTACCATGTTTAATCATTTTTCTCAAATTTTTTATTAACGCTTTGTATCAGTCAATGTTTTACTAGAGAAACAGATATAACACAAGATACACAAATATACAAGAAATTACAAGATCTGCTTATGATGGTCAGCCACAGAGTCTGATGAGGAAGCGTGCAGAGGGCGTCTGCACACTGGAGACTGAAGGGTTCAGTCCAAGGTCTGGAGCTCACTGAGTGTCCCCTGTGAGTCCGTAGCAGGAGGCCGATGGGTCTGCGATGGAAGGCTGGAGAATCTACACTGAAAGGCTGAAGAATCCACTGCAGAAGCTGAAGAGTCTGCGCTAGAAGCCAGGAGACAATGTCTTAAAGGCAAAGACTGAGCTCCTCCGAAGAACAGAAGCAAATCCATCTTCCTCACTTCCCCTTTATATCATCTGGGCAACGAGCCACCCTAGGGTGGGTTCTCTACATCCTAGGGTGTAGAATTGCTGTGCTGATGTAGTTAAGTTTCTAAACTTCTCAAGTTGACACAATCAATAACCATGACATGGTTATTACATGTACACATTGTGGGGTTCAGTGTGATATTTCCACACAGCCACACACAGTACACTGTTCAACCTCGGTCACCTTTTTCCTGCCCCACTCCCCACCCCACACACTCCCCACTCCCTAGAAATCACTGTTTTACTTTCAGGTCAACGTTTTTATTTTCCTCATATGAGAGAAAACATGCAGTTCTTGTCCTTAGGGTCTGGCTTTTTTCACCGAACATGATGTCCTCTGGTCCCATTCATTATCTACCAGCAGCAGGCGGTCTTTCCTCATGGTTGAGGAATCCGCCCTGTGTATAGAGACCATGCTGCCTTTATCCGCTCATCTGTTGGTGGGCACAACAGACGATCATTGTGCTGTTTCCACCTGGGCTGATGCCAGCTCTTGGCTATTGTAAATAATGTCGCAATAAACATGGGAACGTAGCTCTCTGTGGTTTGCTGATTTCATTTCCTTCAGATGCACACTCAGAAGCGGGATAGGTATATTATATGGCAGAGCTATTTTTCTTTTTTTTGAGGAACCTCCACACTGTGCTAATTTACATCCCCAGGAACAGTGAATACGAGTTCCTTTTCTAAACATCCTTACTATATCATTTGTTATATATAGTTGTTGTTTTTATAACAGCTGTTTTCACCTGGGAGAAAAGATACATCATCATGGTTTTGATTCACATTTTCCTGATGGTAATGTTAGTCAAGTTTTATTGTAAAATACTTTTAAATTCAGAGAAGTCTAAGGAATGCTGTAACAAATACCCACATATACACCGCTTACATTTTTAATATACTTTTATTAGTGCATGTGAATATTACATATAGCTGGGGTTTGCTTTGGAAAGTTGGTATAAGCATTTAACATATTTTCATCAATTTCAATTCCATTGTCCCCCGCTTCCTCCCCAATATTGCCCTTCTTGTCTCCAGAAATCTACCTCCTGGTTTCCTGTTATCTCACATTTATTTTTATTTACTTATTTATGTGCTTTTTAGGTTTCTCAAATAAGAGAAAACAAGCAATATTTAAACTTCTAACTAATTTCACTTAACCCCGTAGTTTCTAGTTCCATCCATTTCCTGCAAAAGACATGATTTCAGTCTTCCTTATGACTAATATTCTATTGTGTACATACACCACATTTTCTTTATTCATTTATCTGTTAATGGGCATCTAGGCTATTTCTCCAGTTAAGCCATTGTGAATTGCACTGCCATAAACATGAGTATGAATGTATCACTACAGTACGGTGTCTTCAGTCCTTTCGGGAATATATCAAGAGTGCTCAGGTCAAACGGGATTTCTAGTTTTAGTTTTCTGAGGAGTCTTCGTACTGATTTCCATAGTGGTTATACAAGTTTACATTCCTACCAGCAGTGTAAGAGGGCTCCTTTTTCCCTGCATCTTCTTCCCCTTTTTGTTACTGATAATAGCCATTCTGACAGGGGTGAGATGGCATCTCAGTGCATTCATAATTTGCTACAGACGTTGATCATTTCTTCATATACTTTTTGGCCTTTTGAACATCTACTTTTGGGAAGTATCTTTTCAGCTCATTTGCCCATTTTTTATTGGATTCATTGTTTTATGGGAGTTAATTTTTTTGAGTTCTTTATATATTCTTAGGTACTAATCCTCTGTTAGAAGAACAGCTAAAAATTTTCTCCTTTACTGTTTCTCATTTTTTGCTTTCTTTTTTTAAAAAATGTTAAATCCTGACTCACGGTAATCATGGAGGATGGCAGTGACAGCCACAGCCTTTGATCTTGCCTCTCCATAGAGAGGGGTGGCACCCACAGGAGTGAGGCCTCAGTGGCCACACCAGTTACCCCCTGGAGCCCACCCAACTCGACGCGGGGTGAAGGGCAGCTTCACACCCAGCCCCTACCGCACACAAGAGAATTTCTCTTTACAGAATTCCAGCTCACAAATGAAGGGGAGAGAAAGACTTCTGAGGATGATGTTTTGCAACCCTAAGAGAATTATGGTTCAAAGCATCGAGCCTTAGGGCTACAAACACAATGAAAAGAGACGCAACCAAACATCCTGTACCGTGTGGGGAAGTTCACGGCAGCAGTTATGAAGTAATGTGGCCGGAAAAGGAAAAGCCAAAGAGACTCAACCTGATCTCATGAGCCAGCTACTAATTCATAGGAAATGCCAGGGTCAGAGGAAAATCACAACTGTGAGGAAACGTATGTGCCAAATAACCCAGTGTTTTAACAGAAGAAAATACAAGGGCAAAAAGAGGGGAGGACCCTTGCATGAAGAGATACATAAGTCAGTTGGATAGAAGAAATAACTTCAAATATCTAAAGCAGGGCAGGATAACTATAGTTGACAACAGTCGTGTGTTTCAAAACAGGTAGTACAGATAATTTTGAATGTTCTTAACAGGAAGAAATGATACAGGTGTGAGGTGGTGACCTGATCATTATACATTGGATAGACGCATTGAAATGTTACATTGTATCCATATATACATACTGCATGTCACTTGAAATTTTTAACATGTATTTTTAGAAAGATACATAAGAGAGGGGTCAGACAACTTCAGTACAGATGGTCCTTGCCTTGTGATGGGGTTACATCCCGACGAACCCATCAGAAGTTGAAAACACCGTAGCAGAGCTCTGGAGCTCAGCAACACGAGACGCTGTGGAATATCGGGGGGCACTGTGGATCACGGTGCCCCCATGATCGGGAGGGCACCTGGGTATTGAGGTCATGGCCACTACCCAGAATTATGGGAGAGGGTTGTATCAGGTATCTAGCTCACTGAAAGATCAAAATTCAAAATTCTGCATGCCATTTCTACTGAAAGTGTGTCACTTCTGCATCATCATAAAGTTGAAAAAATAGTGAGTCAAACCAACATTAAGTCAGACAATCTTTTTTGGGCCTTATTGGGATCTCAATTTAGACAGGCTGTTAAAAATAGTTTTAAGACACAGCCTGGTGTGATAACCCCCACACGCTGGAAAGCAGAGGCAGGAAGCTCACAAGTTCGAACCTACTCATGGGCAACTTAGCAACTTAGTGAGACCCTGACTCAAAATAAAAAGTAAAAAGTGGCTGGTACGTAGCTCAGTGCAAAGGCCCTGGATTCAATCCCTAGTACTGAAAAAAATTCTAGATGTGCGGGGCGCATGAACACTGACTGGCTGTACGTTTTGTATATGACAATGGTGCTGCAGCTGTCCTATTTTAAGTCTTATCATGCAAAGATTCATGCCAAAATACTTACAAGATGAACCTTTAAAATGTGCAGGGATATTTCAAAATAATCTTGAGCGGGCCGTGTACTGTCAGTCACGGTGAGAGCTTGGCTTTTCTTCACAGCCATCGACATCTAGGGTTGCTTTGGCGTCAGGGTGGACCCAGCCCCAGCCTTAGTGCACACTCGCAGTCTTGGCTTTGGCAGGGGAGTGAAGCGGACCCCAGCTGGCAGGCTTTGGGGAGACCTCAGGAGGTGGAGGACACTGCTTCATGAGGAAATTGAGAGTTTATTGTTCTATTCTCTACCTTAGAAATGTTGTCAGGTTTCTATAATGAAAAGTTACAGAAATAATAACTCATGTAAATATTTTCTGCAAGGTAAAGGTTGGGAGTGAATGTCCCCATCCCATCAAGAAGGGACAGTTGAGAAGCTGCAAATCCATGACTTCTAGGATTTACTGACAAATTGAGGGTACACGATAACCTGCCACCCCACATCGGACAGAGGCTACCCAGAGAGTTAGGCCTGCTGCAGAAGCCGTTGGAGCCATACTGGTAGAGGAATTCAGGGGTGCTCTGGGCAAACTGCGAGGTGAGGATGCAGACTCCAGAGGCGGAAATGCCTAGGGCCACGGGCTGGGCCCACACTTTCCTGCTGGGAAGCCCAGCAGGTCCTTGGGGTGGAGGCCTGAGAAAGGTGTCGTGAGGAGGCCGCGGGGGAGCTGTGAACTTCGCCTGGAGCCTCTCTTAGGGGAAAGGCTTGGCTCAGTGCTCTGCCAGCCCCTCCGTCCTTCCTCGCTGACCTTTTGGGTTGGAGGGGGACTGTGGTCAGCAAGAATCAAGGTTTCAAGGAAACAGCACCAGAGCATCACCCAGAGACCGGAGAGGAGAAAGCGACCCCGGGGGAGCCAGTGGGAAGGCCACGGCCCAGATGGCCAATGGAAGGACCAAGAGGTCACAGGTGAGTGTGGAGTGCGCTCACACTCATCACACTCGTCACACACACCACACACCACACATCATGCCTGTGCACATGACATACACGCCCCGTACACACCATACGCAACACACATTCCCACTTCACATGCTCACCAGCCGTGCCACACACCACACACCACATGCATAGTACATACAAGCCACATGTAACACACAAAAACGCATCGCACACACAGTCTCCACGCCGACAGCTGGTTCAGGAACGAGTCAGAGGCCACATGTGCGTTCATTCAGCCCCCCTACCCACTGGTGCTCACGGCAGCTCACGGCCTCCTCTGACAACTCAGGGTGACCATAAGAGCCACTGGGATCCCAGGCTGGATGCTACCGATCCTCAGAGCAGGCCGCAGCACCACGGGGCCTGGCTGGGGACAGCAGGATGGAGAGTCGGCCCCTCTCACGGCTTCTGTCCTGAGAGCGGCTGGCTCCGCACCCTTCGCACCCATGGGAGGCTCCGCATGCTGCTCCCCTGGAGCCTACAGGACACTCGGCCCACGCTTGGTCTTCACATTCATTCCACTGTGGGCCAAGAAGCTGTTCTTCCATTCGTCTTTCACTTTTTTCCTTTTCTGTCTTCAATCCTCTTATCTGTCATTGCTATTGGTGGGAGTGAATATACTACACCATTCTGAGTGGTGGTCTCCAAGTGGAAGCATCCGACTTCAAGTTTATCACTGAAAATTTATCCTTCTAGGAATCATTTTTCCACTTGTATGAAGTAAATGCCTAAATGTTTTCCTCAAATCACTAGCAAATTATAATTTACTTACTAACCCAGTCTTGCCTCATTGGTTTGACAGATAGTTATAATTGCATTAGGCAAAATCCTCATATTTACATGGGTCTAATTTAGGAGTTTGTACTCTGTTCACTAGATCACAAATTGATCTTTTTTGTTCCTTTGTCAATGTTATGCTGTTTTCATAAGATAAGTAATATACTTAGGATTGTGACTGGCTGTGTGTAACAAAACTTTAACACCAGCAATGTAACCAAAAAGGAGTTATGATCATTTAACCAAAATTCCAGAACCAGGAAGGGCAGGTCAGACACCAAATCCAAGATGGCAGCTGGGACCCAGAACCACTTCTTCTGACCTGACTGCTGTGTGCCTGTAGCTTTGCCCTCATGGCTGTAGAAGGCCAACGAACCCCTACATATCCTGTCATAAGCAAGAGTGAAATGTGTCTGAGGTGGGGAGTGGAGCAAAGCTGTGGATAATCTGGATATGGCCTTTTAATCAGGAAAACCATACCTTTCTCAGAAGTCTCACATTGCAAACTTTGCTTAAATATGCTTGGTCACAACTATGTCTGAAGGACCACTTCAAAGGACACAGAGGCCTAAAATGTTGGGCATGTTACCACTTCACATAACTTCAGGAGTTTGCTATTAATTAAGAAGGTAGAATGCGTATCAAGTAGGCAACTTGCAACACGTGCCTCAACAAATTTGTAATGTCCTTATATCTGAATACAAGTCCTATTTTTAAAACAAATAGTGTACTTATGCACATTTATGATGCCATAAAACCTTGAAAATCAGATAGTTAATTGCTGCAGACAGATTAGCTAAGTGTGTGTTGGTCTTTGAATTTAGAAATTAAATTTGGGGATAAAATGGTTTGCTATCCTATTTATTAAAGTTTTCTTCTAACTTGTTCCATAATACTTTCCAGATTTCCCTGTGTAAGTCTTCTGTACACTGCCTTGCAGGCCTGTGACCCCTGGGCCACAGACTGGTTCCAGTCCTTGACCTGTGAAGAACCCAGCCAACCAGCCAGAGGTGAGCAGCGGGCAGCGAGCAAAGCGTCATCTGTATTTACAGTTGCTCCCATTGCTCCCAGGGCCCCCTGAGCTCCCCCTCCTGTCAGATCAGTAGTGGCACAGGATTCTCACAGGACCTCGAACCCTACGTGAAGCGGGCATGCGAGGGATCAAGGTTGCAAGCTCCTGGTGGGAATCTAATGCCTGGTGATGCAAGGTGGAGCTGAGGCGGTGATGCTCGTGCCAGGGAGCAGCTGCAAATACAAGTGAACATTAGCATAGACCTCTGTATTACAGCATCGTAGTAATAGAAATATAGTACACAATAATTGTAATGTACTCGAATCATCCCAAAACTACTATACCCCCCCATCCATAGAAAAACTGTGTTCCATGAAATTGGTCCCTGGTACCAAAAACCTCTGGCACCACTGCTATATCAGATTTATTCTTACAAATGTAGTCATGTGTCACTTAGCACAGGGAATATCTTCTGAGAATTGTGGCACTGGGCAATTTCATCATCGGGGGCCATCACAGAGTGCATTTACACAGAGGTCACTCAATCTGTGTGGCCTCCTCACACAATCAGGAGACACAGTAAACGAGAAGTCTCTGAGGCTGCTCCTGGCATTACAAGGCATAAAGATACATGAACCAACACGGCCATTTAGTGTCATTACCAAGTATTATGCTCTGTGCATAACTGGCAGTGTGGCAGGTTTATTCATATCAGTATCACCACAAATACACGAGTACAGTTATTGTGCTTTAGACTTTACAATGGCTACATCACTAGGCGAATAGTTTAGCTCCGTGGTCATCACATGAGGGCAGCTTCACGGTGCAGTCCATCCCCGGTCTTCACGTGGGTGCAGGAAAGTTGTGCTACGCTCAGATGTGATTTGTTTGGTCTCAGCTTTCTAACCGGCTATTACTACTTAATACAATGTTGTATAGCAGCTGTAAAAGGCAACTGCTTGGTTTCTGACTTTAATCAGATGCTCGTAAGAGCTGTCATAAGATTTTATTAGATACCACAGACGTACTCAGTTTCCTACTATTACTAACTTTCTCAAGCACTGGTTTCTTTTAATGTCAAATTTTATCAGATTGAAAATGGTATCCATTTTGACTTTTAGTATTCTACTTGTTGACATACATTAAAGGATATTTTTCTGTTTTTGAGACACTCTCCATTCTTTACATAAACTTATTTTCTTTGAATATTTTAAGAGTTTCTATCTATATTCATGTATAAGATTGACTGACAGATTTCTATTTGTAATATTCTTTTCCTGTTTTGACATCAGGTTTATGTCATTCTCATAAAATCTTGTATTTAATTTGTCTTCTTGATTTTTGCATTTAGAAATATAGGATAAAATATTCCATTCCCTGAAGATTTTGTGACACCTACCTAGAAAATCATTTTAACCTGCATGTACTACAGATAGGTCCTGAGGACCTGACGCATTTTTTAAAGTGCTGTTTTCTTAATTTGTCAACGTCGCTTACTCAGCATTCCCACAGTCTTCCCACCACTAGGAGTACTTAATCCAGTGTGCGTGAGATTCATGCACAGAATCTCCGGTTCTACAGGGAAGAATACAGTATATCAGGCCCTGATGACCCAGCAGTAGTAAATATAACATCACTTGTTTTCCTGTGTCAAAGCACTAACTTTAGTTTTTATATAGAGTTTTTACCATTTTGTTTTGTTTTGTTTAGTTTTTGTGGGTACCGGGGGTCGACCTCAGGACCTTGCGCGCCAGCAGGCGCCTGTGCCGCTGAGCAATATCACTGGCCCCTTTTTTCGTATGTGGGTTCTGGGAGTCGAACTCGGGCCCTCGCGCTTGCCAGGCAGGCGCTTACGCCGCTGAGCCATCTCACCGGCCCGTTTTTACCTCTGGTCACAAAGAGATCCATTCAAGGTGGGCAACAGATGGAACAGGAAGACCCATTTTCTGTGCTACTATGAGTCTGGCTAATTTTCATTTTCAGTATGTTGCCTTAGCTCTGATAATGTCGAAACTAGAAAAGAGAGAGTCAAGACAAATAAGTCAGCTGCTGTGCCCAACTTATCTGATGAATTTGTCAGTGGGTCAGAGTCATGTTATTCTCCCGGATTTCACCTAACTGTAGATGAGACGCTGGTACCTTTTTTAGGAAGACGCAGTTTTAGAATGTTTACGCCTAACAAGCCGGCTAAAGATGGCATAAAGGTGCAGATTTCAGCTGACGCTAAGCCTCATTATCTGCTAAATGCAGAAATATATGCTGGTGCTGAGGTAAAGAGAGCTTATCCGACCAAACCCACCACGCCAAACCCTGCAAGAGCCGTTCTGAGGCTGTGGAGTGTTTCGAAGGTACTGAATGAAACATTACCCGTGACAGTTGGTATAGCTCAGTGGAACTTCTTGATGAACATAAAAAGGAAAACTTGACTTATGTAGACACTTTGAAAAAAATAAAAGGACTGCACCACCTGAATTTTTGTCAAATATAAAACAAACTGTTCAGCCATCAGTACTTGGTTCTGCTCTCAGCACATTGTTTCATATGTATCAAAAAAAGTAAAAGGTAATAATATCAATTACGCACCACAGCAATTCAGCATTTCTGTTGACAAAGAAACCAAAAAGCCTGAAATCACTCACTGTTATAATGGCACAAAATCTGGAGTTGATGCCTTAGATGGAAAATTTGCATGATATTTGACATCCTGGAGAACCAATCGCTAACCAATGGCAATTTTTTTTATGCCATTTTAAATGTTGCAGGGTCGGTGATATGGCTCAGCGGCATAAGCGCCTGCCTGGCAAATGCAAGGTCCTGAGTTCAACTCCCAGTACCCACATAAAGGGAAAAAAAAGGGCTGGTGATATCGCTCAGAGGCACAAGCACCTGCTGGCAAGCGCAGGGTCCTGAGTTCGTCTTCCAGTACCCACAAAAATGTTGCAGATGGGCCGGTGAGATGGCTCAGTGGCTTAAGCGCCTGCCCGGCAAGCGCGAGGGCCCGAGTTCGACTCCCGGAACCCACATACGAAAAAGGGGGCCGGTGATATCGCTCAGCGGCACGAGCGCCTGCTGGCGCGCGAGGTCCTGAGGTCGTTCCCCCGGTACCCACCAAAAAAAAAAAAAAAAAAAAATGTTGCAGATGTTAACTCCCATGTCTTGTACCAGTTTGCACAATGAGGTGAAGTAATAAAAAGTTTCTATTTTACTGAAACCCTTGGAATGCAGTAACTGTGGAAAATTTGCAGTCCAGAATGGCTACTAAAAAAGTGCCAGTAAAAGTATAAAAACTTATTAGACAAATCCTGGAAATGGAGATTCCTGTTACAGACAAGCCTAGATAACCTACTGACAAAAGCAAAAGAAAAGATGTGCATACGCCCAGCAGCACAAACAGAAAAACTGCTCTCCAATGTGACACTCGTAATTTGCCAATTTGTAATCAGTGCTGTAAAAAGCTTTAAGTGTTTTGAAAATTAATTTTTATGTTAGAAATGCTTATGTAGTGTGTTTACAAATAAAAATTTAGCATAAATATTTTTCACCTTTGTAAAAAATAAAATTAAATGTATGGATCCTGAGGACGCATGGATAGTACATACGAAACTAAGTTGATATTAGCTGCAGGTTAAGAGAAGATATCTACTTTACAGAAGATATTTGAGTACTATTTTAAATTTTTCTTATGGTCCAGTTACAAGATAGCTTCTGAAATCGATCTTGGCAAGTCAAAACATTTTAGGAAATGTTTTAATTTTAAGTTTTAAAATTTACTGATAAAAATTAAAATATAATAAAAACTGTACACTTTATTATCCTATATTTTAATCTCTACCATTCTGATACTCCTCTTCCTATCCTATTTTCTTTTTGTTGTGATACGCCTTTTCTCCTTTTATTCTCTCAATCAAATTTGGCAAAGATATGTCTATTTCACTAGTCTTCTCAAAGAATCACTATAAGGGGTTGAATGATGCTCCCCAAAAGATATGTACATATCCTGATCTCCAGGACGAGTTATCTATTTTGTTTTTTAATTAATTTTCTTGGTACACTTTTGATATATGTAATGATCACCCTCATCATAGGGAATTTGTACCTGTACATGATATATCTTTATTGTTCTTTTTTCCCCATTCTCCTCCACTCCCTTCAACCCTTCTTCCCCTCCTTGTTTACAAAGGCTTTGTTTCCATCTTTTCCTTCTATTCTCTTTTTTCCCTTTTCCCTTCCTTCCCTCCTCCCTCCCCCCTCACTTGTTCCCCTTCCCATTTCAACAATTTGTTCCTAATTCACAATATCTATCATCCATTTTGGTCCTTATTTTCCCCTTTGGATTCTCACACAAGAGAAAAAACGTGATATTTAAATTTGTGTGTCTGATTTATTTCACTTAAAAGTATGGTCTCAAGGTGTATCTATTTACCTTAAAATGTCTCAAGTTTATCTTTCTTTATGGCAGTGTAGTACTCCATCATATATAAAAACTACATTTTCTTTATCCATTCATCCACTGATAGGCATCTGGGCTATTTCCAGGATTTAGCTATTATAGATTGTGCTGCTATAAACATGGGTGTGCGTATATTGCTATGGTATGATGCTTTTAACTCTTTCAGGAAGATACTAAGAAGGTAAAAACTGAGTCAAATGGAACCTCTAGTTTTAGTTTTTTGATTTCCATATTGGTTGTACCAATTTACACACCTACCAATAGTGGAGAAATTTTCCTTTTTCCTCACAGCCCCTCCAGCACTTGTTCTTGGTTGATTTCTCAATGATAGCCATTTTTCTGGAGTGAGATGGAATCTCAGTGTTGTTCTAATTTGCAGTTCTTGAATAATCAGTGATGTTGAACATATTTTATATGTTTATTTTCTGTTCATACTTCATCTGAGAAGTGTCTATTCATTTCAGATGCCCATTTTTGGATTGGGTCTTCACATTGGGAAGGTCTGATTTTTGGAGTTCTGTATGTATTCTACATATTAGTCCTTTGTCTGAGGAATTGCTAGTAAAACTTTTTCCCATTCTGTGGGTTGTTTCTGCACTCTGTTGTTGGTTTTTTTGCTATGCAGAAGCTTTTTCATACGATAGGACCCCATTTGTTGATTCTTTGAAATATTTCCTGTGTGATCGAGGTTTTGATCATAAAGTCTCTGCCTACATCTATGTCTTCAAGAGTTTGATCTATTCTATCTTCCACGAGATTAAGTACTTCTGTTTTAATGTTTATATCTTTGATCCATTTCAATTTTAGTGTAGTGCATGGTGAGAGATATGGGCCAAGGTTTAATCTTTGGCATGTGAAAAGCCAGTTTTCCCAGCACCATTTATTAAAGAGGCTATCTTCCTTCTAGCAAAGGTGTTTGGCTCCCTTGTCAAGGATAAGGTGGCTGAGTGTGTCTGGAGTTGCTTCTGCATCTTCTACTCTGTTCTATTAATCCTGAGGTCTGTTTTTCTGCCAGTACCATGCTGTTTTTATAAAGGTAGCTTTGCAGTATAATTTCAAGTCCAGGTTTGTGATGCCCCCTGCCCCCTGCCTTGCCTTTGTTGTCCAGAACTGCTTTTGCTATTCTAGGTTCCTTCTAGTTCCACATGAATTTTAGGATTGTGTTCTGTAGTTCTGTGAGGTACCCTATTGGTATTTTGATCAGGATTACATTAAATCTATATAACAGTTTTAGAAATATGGGCATTTTCACTATATTGGTTCTGACTATCCATTTTCTGATCTCTTCTTCAATCTCCTTTTTCAGAGTACTGTAGTTTTCTGTAAAGGTCTTTTACTTCCTTAGTTAGACTGATTCCTAAGTATTTCATTTTTCTTGATGCTACTGTGAAAGGTATTGCTGCTCTAATTTTCCTCTCATTGAGTTTGTGTACAGGAATGCTATTGATTTTTGAGGGTTGACTTTGTATCCAGCTATACAACTGATTTTGGTTATTAAATCTACAAGAGTTTTGGTGGAGTTTTTGGGGTCTTCTATGTAGAGTATCATGTCATCTGCAAATAATGATCATTTAAATTCATCTTATCCTATCCTATTCCTTTTATTTCCTTCTCTTGAATGATTGCTCTGGCTAATGCTTCCAGAAATATATTTAATAGGAGTAGTGATAGTGGGCACCCTTATCTTGTTCTTGCTTTTCATGTAAAACTTTTCCATTTTTGACCATTTAGTATAATGTTGGTTGTTAGTTTATCACAAATGGCTTTCATCAAATTGAGATAAAGACCTTCTAATCCAATTTACTATAGAGTTTTTATCATGAATGTTGTTGGACTTTGTCAAATGCTTTTTTCTGCACCTTTGAGAAGATCACGTGTTTTGTTTTGTTTTTTGGTTTTTTTGTCATTGGTTCTGTTAATGTGGCATACTACATTTATTGATTTGCATATATGGAACCATCCATGCATCCCTGGGATGAATCCTACTTGATCATGGTATATAATCTACTTGATGATTTGCTGCATTCTGTTTGCCACTATCTTATTGAGGATTTTTGCATCTATGTTTGTTAAGGAGCTTGGCCTGTACAGTTCTCCTTTTGGGTTGGGTACTTCTCTGGTTTTGTTATCAGGGAAATGTTTGCTTCCAAGAATAAGTTTGTGAGTATTGCTTGCCTTTCGATTTCATGACAGAGTTTGAAGAGTAGTGGCATTAGATGTTGTTTTAATTCCTGGGACAATGCACAGGATCTGGGCTTTTTATGGTTGGTAGCTTTTAATTACTTCTTTAATTTCACTGATTAATATTTGGTTATTTACAATGTTTATATCTTCTTGATCCACCTTTGGTAATTCATATGTATCTAAGAATATGTCCATTTCCTCTCCATTTTCCATCCTATGAGAGTAAAGATTTTTGAAGTAGGTATTGATGATCTTCTGGCTTTCCACAGGATCTGTTGTGATTTCACCCTTTTCATTCCTAATTACATGGATTTGAATCTTTTCTCTCCTTTTTTTTTTTTTTTTGATAACACTGGCTAAGTATTTGTCTATTTTATTTAATCTTTCATAGAACCAACTCTTTGATTCATTGATTCTTTGTATTGTTTTCTTAGTCTCAATTGCATTTATTTCTGCTCTGATATTTATAATTTCCTTCCTTGTAGGAACCATGGGTTTAACTTGCTCTTCTATTTCCAGAAGCTTGAAGTTCAACATTAGGTCATTTATTTGAGCTTGCTGTTTTTTGGATGTGAGAATTCACTGCTATAAATTTCCCTTGTAAGACTGCTTTCCTTGCTTCCCATAAGTTCCAGTATGTTGTATTGGCATTATCACTTAATTGTAGAAACTGTGCAATTTCTTTTTTAATTTCATCTGTGACCCATTGGTTGTTACTTTCCATGTGTTTACACAGGATTTGTGGTTTCTTTTGCCATTGATTTCCAATTTCATTGCACTCTGATCTGATAATATGCATGGGATAATTGAAATTCCTTTGCATTTACTTAAGCATGTTCTATGAGCTACTATGTGGTCTATTTTGGAGAATGTCCCCTGCACAGCTGAGAAGAATGTGCATTCTGATGTTGTGGGGTGCAACACTCTGTAGACATCTACTAAGTCCATTTGTTCAGAGGTTTGGTTCAGCTTTGATATTCCTTTGTTGATGTTTTGTTTGCTGGATTTGTCTATTTGTGACCGTGGGGTCCCCCATTACAATTGTAGTAGTGCTTATTTGAGTTTTCATATTCATTCATGTTTGTTTTATATTATTGGGTGTGCTGGTATTTGGTGCACATATATTTATGATTGTTATCTCTTCATCTTGGAGTTTTCCCTTAACAAATATGTAGTGACCTTCTTTGTCTCTTCTGATCAGTCTTGGTTTGAAGTCCACTTTGTCTGCAAATAGAATAGTTGCCCCTGCTTTTTCCTAGGTTCATGTTGCATGGAGTATTATTTTCCATCCGTTGACTTTCAATCTATGCTTCTTTCTGAGTTAAATGTGTTTCTTTTATGCAGCATATTGTTGGATATTGTTCCTTGATCCATTCTGCCAATCTGTTTCTTTTGATTGGAGAGTTAAGATCAACCACATTGATGTTTGTAACTGATATGTATTGATTTATCCTTGTCATATTATTTTGCTGTTGTTGGTTCCCTTTCTTTCCATTCTGTTTAATCACTTGATTTATTCTATTGGGATTCATGGAATTGTTCTCTTGTCTTTTTCTAGAATATCCTTCAGAATTTTTTGGAGTGCTTATTTGGTGGTCATGAATTTCTTTAGGTGTTTTTTGTCATGGAAGTGTCTTATTTATCCATAAATTTTTTTTGGGGGGGTACTGGGGGTCAACCTCAGGACCTCGCACGCCAGCTGGCACCCGTGCCGCTGAGCAATATCACCAGCCCCTTTTTCGTATGTGGGTTCTGGGAGTTGAACTCAGGACCTCACGCTTACCAGGCAGGCACTTACGCCGCTGAGCCATCTCACTGGCCTATCTATAAATTTTGAACAATAATTTTATGAAGTACATCAATCTTGGTTGGAGGTTGTTTACTTTTAGGGTTTGAATACTTCATTCCAAGCTCTCCTTGAGTAAGGGTTTGTGTTGAGAGGTTTGCTATGACTCTGATGTGCTTTCCTTTATAGGTGGTTGTTCCTTTTCTCTAACAGCTTTTAATATTCTGTTTTTGTGTTGAGCTTCTGAAATCATGACTATTATATGCCTTGCTGTAGTTTTTTCTGATCATGGCCAATTGGAGTTCCATATGCCTCAATTATCTGTATGTGAAATTCTTTTTCCATGCTTGAATACTTTTTAGCCATTTCTTCTGTGAACAGGTTTTTTTTTAATGTCCTTTGTGCTATCTTCTAATTTTTCATTGATTCTGATAAAACTTATGCTATTCTTTGTATCATCTCACAGCTATTGAATTGATTGTTTGTGGTCCCTTGCTATTTTTAAGAAGCCTTTCATTTGATGATCACTAACTGCAAACCATCTTCTAGATATGATATTCTGTCCTCTCACTGGCTGATTCTACTGCATATACTTTCAATAGAATTTTTAATCTCCTGGATTTCTACTTGACTCTGTTTTATGGAATCCAATTCTTTCCTAGGTTGAGCATTCATGGTTTCTGTAACTTTCCTAAGCTCCTCTATTTTTTTATCTGTATCTCCTGTAGATTCCCTAGCCATGTCTTTCATTTTGGTCATCATCTCTTTAGTTATCTGTGAAATTATTTCTGATTTGTTTATTTATAGAGACTCATTCATCTGCTTTGTTACTTCCACTGCTGCCATATCAGAAAGCTCACCTTGGTGGCTTTTGATTTCTTCCACCTCAATGCCCCCTGAATTTGCCTTGTGTGAGGTAGAAGTCTGGGGTTGCAGCTTGCTTCCATATCTTCTTATTTTCAAATTTTTAAAAATTTGTTTTCTGCTTTGATGCATATAAATTGCTTATGGTAGGTGGCTTATTAGTATCAAGACCATCTTAGGGAATGACTACTTTTCTGAGGTGTCTTCTAGCTGTAGCTGGCTTTTGGCTTTTGACTCTGTCCCAATATCCTTCCTCTTCAATTTATTAGGGATGAGAAGTTGCTGCCTGTTTGGCCCAGCACCCAGCTCTTTGGTACTGGTGTATGGTGTTGTTTATGATCTCCAGACAGTGTCAGTATTGGTACACAAGGAAGAGCTGATCAGAACAAGCGTGTCTCCTTGAGTCATATTATACAATCAGTAATAGCAATGACACCAATCACAGTCTAGAAAATGACAAACTGTGGCAACTGTTAATTTGCCACCTTTAACCATAGGTAGAAGATTTACATTTATATAACAAAATCTAAAACAAATCAGACAATTACATATGGTAAATATCCCAATAGAGAGATTTAACTCTTGGGGAGAAAATTTAAAAGGGATAAGCGGGAAAAAAATGGACGAATAAGAGAGATTAGAAGCAAGGCTGAAGGATGAATGAAGATTACCCAAGCTTTGGGAAACGGGTGAAGAAGACAGGAGGGAAATAAAGAAGGAAAAAACTAAGAATTAAAAAACAAAAAAAGTAACAACAATGTTCGTACTCTGAAAAACAAAAGCAAACAATCCAGCAAATAGAAAAAGAAAAAATAAAAAAAAAAAAAAAAGAAAGAAAAAAAGAAAAGAAGAGATTTCTGTCTGATTTCAAGCCTGTGGTTATCTTTTGGGGTCTACAGCTTTGTGGTAATGTCCAATTCAGGGTGTGTCTCCACTGTCACTGGTAGACAAAGGAGGCAGACAGAGCCCAGATCTGTGCCAAATGACCCCGGCAAGCCTTCAGTAGGAATAAGGCAGTGTGCTTGACTGCAGTAGGAAGAGCGCAGGGTGCCATTTCTGGTGCTTTCAACTCCACAAAAGTTTGTGCTGATCCTGGCCTCTGGTTATGGAGTTGGGGCCTGAGTTGCTCAGCCTACAACACTCTGGGTGTCTCTTGCTGGCCTGAAATCAACTCCCTGGCCCTGGATGTCTCCCACAGTCATGCCTCACCCAGTTACTGGGAACCCTGAGATGAAGCCAACCCACAGCTGCTCCAAGTCCTGAGTTCAGTTGGCCCCCCCTTAAAATGGTGTCTGGCCAAGCACCCTCGCCATGGGATGCTGGTACTTGGGTCACTCACCAGCTTTTGTAGCTCACAGCATCCACTGCTCCATTCCACTGGTGTGTTTCTCCATGGAGACCTCTGGAGTCACCGCCCTCAGTGTCTCCATAGGTTTGAGCCTCCTTGCTCATGCCATGAGCCAGGAGTCAGGGAGAAAGTGCAGTTTTCCACCTCCTTTTTCTGCATTGAGGTCTGTCTCTTCACTTTCCCTGTGGACTCCAATTCTCCCTTCAGATCTTTCCTGGGTCCTGGGGAGCCACCTTTCTCCTTCTTTTCTTCCCCAAGTTGTTATATTACAGTGTCTGGATTCTGAATGTCAAAGTGGCTGATTTGCTGCTGTTTACAGCTCCACCATCTTCCTGGAAGTCCCTGTTAAATCTTCTCAGATGTAATTAAGGATATGAGATGAAGAAATGACTGTGAATTACCTAGGTTGACCCTAAACCCTAGAACAAGTGTCCTAATGAAGAAAGACAGAGAAGGGTTTGGAACAGAGGAGGAAAAGACACAGACCCAGAAGAGAGCCCCGTGTGACGGTGGAGGCAGGGACTGGAGGAACATGGCCACAAGGCAAGGATGCTGGGAGCTGTCAGCAACCAGAGGGGCCAGGAAGGACCCTCCCCTAAGGGCTTTTATTTTCCTCTGTGACACTGTGAAAAATGTGGAGGAAAAGGCTCCACGTGCCCTCTTGGGATGCTGGGCAGCAGCAGCGAGCTACACTTCCTAGTGAAAATGTGACACTGAAAAATGCGACACTGGAACTGACAAGATAACTGAAGGCCTGAATTTGCTTTCAGATAGCTCAACGAGTTCTTCACCTTTCTTTTCTCTAACTACATAAATCTTCCACAAGCCAATGACTAGTGTGAAAGTGGTCAGGACCAAAATGGAGTTGATTGTGCTGAACTCTAACCAAAAATAAATAAATAAATAGAGTCAGGAAGTTCTGAAGAAGATATCACACACTGGCGCCTGATGACAAGAACTGCGGCAAAAGCCTGCTAGAACCACAGCCTTGCACAAAGACCACTGCCACCCCACACAAAAAGCACTTCTGCAGGACACTTTTCCAGCAACTGCCCATCTAATCTTAGATGGATACAACTCTTGTTAGTGATTCTTGCAGCCAATGACCACTGTTTCACATTATCTTATGCAGTTCTCCTCACGTTGCTTTTAAAAATTTCCCTTGCAACTGGTGAATGGATAAAGAAGATGTGGCTTTTTTATACAATGGAATACTACTCTGTCATAAAGAAGGATAAGCTTCAGACATTTCTAGCTAAATGGATGCACCTTGAGGACATACTCAAGTGAAATAAATTGGACACACATGTGTAAATACTGCATTGTTTCTCTAGTGTGAGAAACTGAAAGTGTAAATAAGGACCAAAATATCAGCAATCTTCTCAATAGATATTATGAAATAGGAAGAAAATGTTCAAATGGGGAGGGGAACAAAGGAGAGGGAAAGGGGAAAGGAAAGAAGGGAAAAGTGAAAAAATGAGAAAAGAAGGAAATAATGGAAGCAAAGCTTTTGTAAACAAGGAGGGGAAGAAGGTTGAAGGGAGAGTAGGAGAATGAAAAAAAAGAATCAAGTTATATGTGGTACAGGTACAAATTCCCTATGATGAATGTGATGATTATGTATACCTAAAGTGTACCAATAAACTTAATTAATGTTTTAAAAAAGAATTTTAAAAAAATTTTCCCCTTTCTCAACTTTTTTGAAAATGCACATGCGAAGCTTTCTATGGAACATAGAAAATAGTCCCAATGCAATGCTCTTCTAGTTCAAATAAACATCATTATTCTTTGGAGAACCTCTCTCTCTCTCTCTCTCTCTCTCTCTCTCTCTCTCTCTCTCTGTCTCTGTCTCTCTGTCTCTGTCTCTGTCTCTGTCTCTCTCTCTCCCCCTCCTTCTCATATTATTTAGGTTGACACCAACGACAGATTCCACCCCAGATGCATGAGCCTTTTCTAACAACACAGATGACCCCTCAGAAGTCATCCCTAAGCATGGAAATCACTAAGGCCATGTATTGTGTTTAAAATCACACAGAAGGAACTAGATCTCAATGTGATGCTTAATTCCTATTCTAAATCTTTCTAAAGTGCCCATATGTTTAGGGCACATAAGGTATTTTTGCAGTCTTCAGGTTATAAGTAAAATAGTACTTTTGAATTTCTGATGCCTTTTGGAGGTTGCTGGATGCACTTACACCATATGCTACACACTGCGAGCCAGATGTTCCTTTGTGACTTCTCTATTTAAAAACCACACACTCAGGGGGGTTCTCCTAGGTGCCCACAGTTCAGAGGTCACGAGCAATACTGAGTTCCTTCAGCGAAATAGGAAGAGGATCCGCTGTGTAAACAGTGCTGCCTCCTGTCTTTGAGGGAAACCATCCTGGTTCTGGAAGTTGTCCACTAAGAACTGAGCCCCCTTGTCCACAGCAATAATCTCGATACAGCACAACAGATGTGTCTTGATTTATAAAGGGGCCACTTCTGAAAAATTCACCGTAAGTTGAAAATACCATGAGTCGAGACTCCTTACCACCCTAACCCACAGAACGCATGGCTCGCAGCACAGTGCACCGTAGGCATCCGCAGGGCTGACCAGAGGCGTAGCTCGCTGACGCTGCCCAGCACCGCAAGAGAGCATGGCGCCACGCTACTCACCCAGAAAGCGATCACAGTTCAGAATGCACCATACGGTTCCCGCTGAATGCATCTGGGTGTCGCACCTTTAAAAAGTGAAGAAATCCCAAGTGGAGCCATGTGAAGTCAAAGTCTGCGAGTTCTGGCCTCAGACTCAGGGCCACTCAGCCCAGACGTCATTTTTCTGTTGTGTTTAGAGAACCAAGACACACGTGAAACCCGGTCCACGCAGCTTCTCTATCGCCCTCATCAACATCACCTGCTTCTTCTGCTCAGCGAAGAGCTACATAAAAAAGGCTCTTTGTCAGGGTGCCTTCCTCTACTGTGAGTTCTTCATACCCCGCTCGTCACTCACTCATTCATTCTACACACACTCATTGAGCACCAACCGTGTAGAAGCGAGCGCATTCAAGGTACTAATGTTAGTAAGAATCAGTACCTGCCGCAAGGATGCTGTGACCTTGTGGGGAAAAGAGAAACGCAAGCAAATACTTCTAATGACTTCGATAGAATAATGTTAAATGAAGGAAATATTAAATGGAATATTAAAGATCACCAGAAATGGTA
The DNA here is from genome assembly GCA_028451465.1 of Erethizon dorsatum. Classification (NCBI taxonomy): domain Eukaryota; kingdom Metazoa; phylum Chordata; class Mammalia; order Rodentia; family Erethizontidae; genus Erethizon; species Erethizon dorsatum. The sequence goes on along the minus strand of CM051832.1, from coordinate 37,790,660 downwards.
ACTAGGTGGGTAAATACACAAGAACTTTTTGTTAGTAAAACTAATGCAACAGAAAAAAATAACATAAAACCAATGAAATAAAAACCTGGTTCTTTCAGATGATCAGTAAAATTAATAACCTCTAGCAAGGTTTTATCCAGAAAAAAAGGGTTGGAGACACAATATCAAAAACAAGACAGTTAACATACTACAGACTCCATAATACTAAAAACAGAATTAGAGAATATCTTAATAACATTATGCCAATAAATCTGACAACTTAGTTAAACTGGACAAATTCCTTTAAAGATACTATCAAAGCTAATTGAAGAAGAAATAGCCCTATATCCAGTAATGAAATTGAATTTGTAGAAAAAGACCTCCCAGCAAAGAAAACTCCAGGTTCAAACAGCTTCCCTAGAGAATCTGACAAAATGCTTAAGAAAACAATACCAATTCTACATAATCTCTTCTAGAAAATTAAAAAGAAAACACTTCCCCATTATTCTGTAAGGCCATCATTACCCTGACACCAAAATCTGAGAAAGGTATTATAAGGAAAAAAATCACTACAGATTAAAATTCCTCATAAACATACATGTAAACATACCAAAAAACTAAATCAAATGATACATAAAAGATAAAATAATATGACTAGGTGGGTTTTAACCCAGGAATGCAAGGTTGATTTGCATTTGAAAAATCGATGTGATTACCATATTAACAAACTAAAAGAGAAGAGCTGTGCAGTAATCTCAAGCCAGGAAAAACACTCAAGAAAACCACATATTCACTTATGATTTTAAAAGTCTCCTGGCTAACTTGGAGTAGAAGAGAATTTACTCAAACCTAAAGAGAATATCCATGAAAAGCCCATAGCTAACATCGTACGTACTGAGAAAAGACTGAATATGTCACCCTTTGAAGTAGGAACCACACAAAGATTTCACTCACACCACTTCTAGTCAACACTGTACTCAAGGCTCTGAGCAGCACAGTAAGGCAAATAAAATAGAAAGTGTTCAGACTGGAAAGGAAGAAGTAAAACTCTTTATGCTTAACATAGTCATCTATGTAGAAAATCCAGTGAAGCCCGATACACATACTACAGCTAATAAGAGAATTTGGCAAGGTTGCAAGATATCTATTATATTGCTACATAATATCAATGAACAATTGGAAATAAAAAAACTTAAATACCATTTATAGTAGCATAAAACATGCTTAGGGATGAAAGCAAAAGATATGCAAGACCTCTACACTGAAAACTACAAAATATTGTTAAAATAGAAATCTTTCTTAATTGATCTATAAATTAGCGAGATCCCAATCAAAATCCAAGCAGATTTTTAATATAAACTGACAAAGTGACCATAAAAATAATAATAAAACTCAAAGGGCCTAGAATATCACAACTACATTCCAAAAGAATAATAAATTTGGAGTATTGGGCCGGTGAGATGGCTCAGTGGCATAAGTGCCTGCCTGGCAAGCACGAGGTCCTGAGTTCGAGCCCCACTACCCATGTTAAAAAAAATTTTTTTTGGAGTATTAACACTACCATATATAATCAAGCCACTGTAGTATTGAAGTCAGGTAGACAAATACATCAATGAAATAAAATAAAGTCCAGAAATAGACCCCACCCAATACACATCTTTCAACAAAGGTACCAAAGTAGTTCAGTAAATAAAAGATAGTCTTTTCAACACATGGTGCTGGAATAATCGGATAGCCATATATAAAAATATAAAACAATACTAAACAAAAGCTGTGAACAAGGGCTGGCGTGTGGCTCAGAGCTAGTCCCGCTTAGCACGCACGAAACCCCGGGTTTGATCCCCAGAACCCCTGGACATGTGTGCGCGCACACGTGTGTGTGTGTGACCATATACAGTGTGTGGTGTGAGAGTCAAATATGTATGTGAATGAAAAAAAGATTGAGCCCGTTCTTCACACATACACAAAAGTCGACTCCAGCAGGATCGCATGGGCCGCAGTTTGCACCGTTTCCCCCAGAGGCTCGGATGCTGGAAGCTCGGTCCCGGCTGGTGGTCTTGGGAGGTGGTAAAACCCTCAGAGAGGAGGCCTCCGGAGAGGGTGCCACCCTCGCGCGGGACTGATGTAGTTCTCAGGTTCCCCTGGTCGGTTCCCCTGGGACTGAGTTAGGATAAAGAAACTCAGGTCCCTCCGAGCGCCTCTGGCTTCATTCTCCCGGTGTAACCGCCCCCTTTCTTATGCGATCCAGCTCTGTCCCCACCTGTCCTGATGAAACTTGGACAAGGGCCCTCACCAGGAGGCAGGCACCATGCTGCTGAACCTCAGACAGTGAGCTACATAAATTTTTCTTTATAAAGAACCCAGCCTCTGGCATTTTTTGTAGCTATAAGAAACAGACTTATATAATAGACTTAAAGATAAAGTCTGAACCATGTATAAGGAAATAAGCAAGAAAACTCATCATCATGTGATAGGC